>JANZLQ010000025.1:17282312-17303615 GCA_026212715.1 Elanus axillaris | reverse complement strand
GGCAGCGGGGGTGGGCGGCCGGGCCGCCGCCGGGGCCGAGGGGCTGAGGCGCTCGGCCGCGGGCCGCGGCTGGCCTTGCGGGGGTTACGCCGGCCCTTCCTCCCTCCGCCCAGCCCCGGGCTCCAGCTCGCCTCCCAGCCCGGGCTTGTGCTCTCAGCGCTCCCACTGCCTCGAGGGAGCTGTCCTGCTCTCCCTCCCTCGCCACTGGTGCTCAAGGAGCAGCAGCTGTGTGGGTGCTGCCGTGTCCTTCGGGACGCTGGTACTTCACCCCTCTTCGGCTTCTGGTTTGTAGGTGGCCGATTTCCGAGAGCAGTTGCTGTCCTGCGCTGGCGTGGACCCTGCGCGCGTCGTGGAGTTCTCTTGCGGTGAGCGTGCCGGGGTGGCAGGGAGGGGTCGTAGTCGGTCTCTGCGACACCTGAGCATTGCAGTTTGGTGCCGTTTCGTCAGCACTCTAAGAAACGCGGCATCTTCCCCAGAAGTCATGGCAGCAAAGGGGTGCTGTGCTAGTTCCCTTCCACTCTGATCTTCCTCAGTGGTCTTGGCCAGTATCAGCAGGCGGAGTGCTGTGCCTTCTTCCCAGGGGCTCAGGGAGTGGAAGTCAGAGCAGCTGTATGACTTGGGCACTTTGGCTTAGCCAGGCAAGCGTGTGCCTCTGTCGCTACACGCAGGTAAAGCTGAAGAGCTAGTGGGGCTTGTGCCAACAGCAGTGATGTTGACTTTCGCTACTTGTTTTTGTTTCTAGGACATGTGATTCCTCCAGAAAACATTTTACCCATAATCCTTTGCAGTGGTCCTTCCAACCAGCAGCTGGAGTTTACCTACCAGACAAGAGACCTGCCCCAGATGGTCAGTCTTTCCTTTTTTCCCTTCCTTGGTATCTCTCTCTTTTGCCTTATGTGCTTGTGTTTCATAAGACAGTGTGCTCTGTTTGAAAGGTGGGCTGAGCAGAAGCTATAGCAAGGGAAATCCACAGGATTTGAAGCAGGTGTATTGACAAGTAATTGGGAAAGAGTAGCAGCAAAAGGGGTTTTGAGCTACTTGCTCAGAGACGAGGAATGCTAGCAACTCCTGTTTGGCTGTACTGAGATCCTGCATTTGTGTGCTGGGCATCAGCACACTGACAGTGCTTCACAGTCTGAAGGGCTCAGTGACAGTGGGATGTGGCAGACCTGCAGAGTGCAGCCCAAGCCATAGGGGCGTCAGCAGATGTTTCTGCCCTTTTTCCTTCTTTCTTTGGTGGGCCAGTAAGCACCCAAGACCGGACACCAGATCTGCTCTGCCCCTGCTGAATTTCCACCAGATGTGCCAGCTAGCTCTACACACCTGTTCTAGTGTGGCAGGTGCCATCCACTGGGACCACAGACATAAGCCCTCCTTTCCTGAATGGCCACTACTCCACAGCTGTAACAGAAACCCTGGATTAGGAGGAGAGGCCAAGCTATGAAGAGCTTTTTAGTGATGCCTAGCCCCCCTAGAGAGCTCTCTTAGACCTGGCATGTTTCCCACATTTTTCCTCCTCTAAGGCACATCATAGGGAAGGTATGATCTTGGGATTGAGCACAGAATTGGAGCGGCATTAGCTGGAGCTCCTGTCAGCTGCAATATGCTCTTGTCTCTCTTGCAGATGGATGAGATAGGTCGAATCCTTTGCAACCTGTGCAATGTGGTCCCAGGGGGTGTGGTGTGCTTCTTCCCCTCCTATGAATATCAGAAGCAGGTGTATGCACACTGGGAGAAGATGGGGCTGCTTACCCGCCTGGCAACTAAGAAGAAGGTAATTGTGCAGCCAGGGGCAGTCGGTACTTTAAATGGAGGTTTCAAAAATCAAACAATTATCTATGCATTACAGGCCTCTCTCACTGAGTTTTTCTCATATTCTGCACAGCAGAGCAGAGCGGATGTTTATCTAGCCAGTCCCTCCAGTAATGAATAAATGATACTTCCCGGGTGGCTGATCACTGAGCTGGGGTCTAAATTAGATTAAATGTAGCTATAGATTCTTTAAGTGCACAGTCTGTGTAGTGGCCATGGGGGAGACAATCTTTGCTTTCCATAGCCAGCAAGCTTGTTCCCCTGTGGCTGGGGGGCTGTTCAGGTTCTCTTACAGGGAGTTTGTTTTTCCCAGGCTCAGCTATGTTTCTCTTCAACACAGACCAACACAACTAAGCCCTAGGCGGAGTGGGACCAGACTGTAGTTCATAGGACAAATGGTGGGTTTTTTTTCTGGTAGAAATGCAGAGATGAGAATTTAGACTAGCAGTGGTGACTCCTGTTGAAGAAGTGGTGAGACACATTAAATAGGGAGATCACTGCAAATGTAAAATTTTTGCAATGACTCACAAGTATTTGAAGGTTGAGTATTGACGGTCAGGCAGTCTGACTGTCTCAGGATGTGGGGCAGGGATCTTGGATCATGTGCCGGGGAAAAAAACCAAAAAGCATTATGTATACCCTGACTGTGACTTCCATTTACCAAAAGCTAAATAACCTACCATGTGGATTAGGAGAGCACAGTCCCAGATACTTTACAGCCCTTGGTGCAGGCATTCTGGCATGGAGATCTGCCTGTAGGTTTTTGTGGTGGAAGCATTATGCTTCAGCTTCTCCATGTGTTTGTACAGCTATCACTTGTAGTGCCTTTCAGGTGCGTTCTGTCAGGGTCCCAACAGTCTGCCTGGTGCCTCCAAGGCTTTGTGCCCAAAGCACACAGCTTGCTCTGCCTTTCAACTCTGATTTGTTCTTGTTTGGCCTTTGCAGTCTCCAGCAAATTGGATATGCATTAGCAAAGCAATTTGGTAGAAGTGCAGCAAGTGTGACTTTCGGCTGCCCACACACAAGATTGTATCATAGCAGAGGAAGGTTAAAGTCTTTCCTGAGGTGGCTGTGGCGAGATCACACTGAGATTATATATAAATTACGCAGGGAAAATTAACTGCAGAGGATTAAATAGCTGCTTTTTAATAAGCTAAATAGTTTTGACTTATATTTGTAGTTGCCAGTTATTTTTCTACTGAAAGACTGATTCTGGCTGGTAAAATTTGATAGTACTTCTTGCTAACCAAGAGAAAATACATCCTTTAGGTTCTTTACTGTCACAGAAAAGACAGATGTACCTCTTGTTTACTAGGAAAACAACTTGTGATTTAGGCCAAGGTGCAGCATCTATCAAAATGCAGCTTAATTAACTGCAGGCGCTTTCAGTAACTAATTAGGCATGCTAGAATAACATAAAGAAATATTACTTTATGTTTTGCATAGAAAACTAATTTATTCACTGGGCAAGGGGAGCTATTACTTGGAATTAACTGGTGATTTGAATTGATTGGTCCTGCCACTGTCCTGCAAGATCTTGCAGCTGCAGGGTCTCCTCATTTCACTGGACATTTATTCATAGGTGGAAGAGGTGCACATTGCTTTCCTGCCTTTCAGCTCTCGGATGACTTGTAAGTTCTTGCAGAATTAGACAAGTCTGACCAAGCTGAAAGGGAGTGTTGGAGGGGCAGGAGCAGCTGCTGCTTCCTTCAGAGCCCAGTTGAAAAGTGCTGTAGTGAGCATGCAGCATGTTTCCAGAGTGGAGGGGAAATGTGCTGGTTAATTTGGTTTTTCATGCAATCTGGTCTTCCCTGATCTGAGTTCCATGTGCTGTTTAATGGCATGGGAGTAAAATGATTTGCTTTCTTTAAACTGCTTCCTGTTGCTGCAACTGATGCACTGTGCCTGTGACAGATCTTTCAGGAGCCTAAGAAAGCCAACCAGGTTGAGCAGGTGCTGGTGGAATATGCCAAGTGCATAAAGGTAAGCTGAGCTGGCAGACTGGTGGGAATGTGGCATCCCAACTGCATATGGGAGTGCTGCTAAAGAGGGCATTGCAGCTTTTAACAAGGGAAGAGGGCTCCAGCCCAGGTGTGGGAGTGTTTCTGAAGCACAGAGATCTTCCCTACTCTAGTTTAAGTTGCTGGTCCCTCTTCTGCAGCGCTGCAGCCAGGCAGGAGGACAGATGACAGGGGCCCTGCTGCTTTCTGTAGTTGGAGGCAAAATGAGCGAAGGGATCAATTTCTCCGATGACCTGGGAAGGTAAGGTGGCTGCTCCTTGAAAGGTGAGCACTGGGCTTGTGGGGTGGTGACTCCAAGCAGGGTGGATATGTCAGTATTTGCATAGATAGAAAATCCTGGGGAGCACATGGCTTGGGCTGATGCTTAAACCAACAGGACCAAGTCTGCTGGGTGGCATAAAAGCCACTTGTCCAGACTGCTTTTCATGTGAGTAATGCAGTTAGGTTTGCTGTGCTAGATAATACCTTGTTCTGGCACCCTGAATCCCTCTGCGGCTTTCCTTTCAGTATATGCTTGTCAGACTGTTGTACTTTATTGCCGCCTTTGGTTTTCAGGGCTGGCTGTCTTTCAGGGGTGCACTGACCTCTAATTTATCAGTCTATTGGCAAAGTGCTCTAGGATGAGACATTAAGAATAATGCAGTCCTCCCTTATCCCTTGCAGGTGTGTGATTATGGTGGGAATGCCTTACCCCAACATTAAGTCTCCAGAGCTCCAGGAAAAAATGACTTGGCTTGACAAAACATTGGTAACAGAGACGCTTACACCTCCGCTTGTTTCACTTCTGCTTTTCAGTATGAACTTTCCTCTCAGCACAAGTCCCAGGGCTGCCTTTGAAGATTATTTTTTTTCCTTTGAGCTTATTGCATAGCAATACCAAGAGCACAGCCCTCTCCACACTGCATGTGTACAGGTGGCCCTAAATACAGGGAAGTAGCTTAGTGGAGGGAAATGCCACTGGGGCTCACTGGGAACTCTGAGTTCCGAGGGGAACTGGGTGGATGGGGACAGGTTTGCTGCGTTCAAGGGCCTTGGGCTGGCTCTTTGTGAATGCTCAACAGAGTGTTCTGACCACAGCCTTTCTTCTGTCTCTCCCTACTCTCAGCTTGGGGTCTGCTTGGCCACCCACTCACTCTGCAGGGGAAAAGCATTTGCTTCATTTTGTCATTAAGATTCCCTAGTTTGATTTACATCTGCCTCATGTTCAGTCTTGCCTATTTCTCCTTTCCAGCCCAGAGCTGCTGGCCAGGCACCTAGCAGAGTGCTGATTGAAAACCTGTGCATGAAGGCAGTAAACCAGTCGATAGGTAATTCATCCTTCCTTGGACAGGCTAGGGGCTACAAACTGTGACTGTACTGAAGTAGGAGGGTGGGAAAAACCCTCCAATTACCAATCAGTCTAAGTACAGATGATGGGAACATGAGCTTCCTTGCCTGAGAACAAACACCTGAGTGGGCCATTTTAATGTGGTTGTACACTCTGTACAGGCAGAGCCATTCGCCATCAGAACGACTTTGCAAGCATCCTGCTCCTGGACCACAGGTATGCACGCCCTGCCGTCTTTAACAAACTGCCGCAGTGGATCAGGGAGAGAACCCAGGTGAAACCTGCCTTTGGATCGGCATTTGCGGAGTTAAGAAAGGTCAGAACTTGTATCTTATATACTGCTTCCAAAACTGTTTCCTACTGTACTCATCTGTACTTTTCTCAGACCTTCACTTTAGAGTAAGGCCAGGGACAAACTGTCTGGTTTTGTGTTCCTAGTTCCATCGAGGGAAATCGGGTGCTTTATGATGTGGACCAGAAAACAGGCTCTAGGTCAACTCTGTGAGCTACACCTCTGAAGAACACCCAAAGCAACACAAGTTCCTGCTTTACTGTACCAAGGAGTTTGTGAATTTTGGCCTTCTGCCTCCTTTATGGATGTTTGCTGTTCAGTATCTGGGTGCTATGATGGTAAGACAGCCTTCAGCACCATAACCAGGAGGGAAACTGGTTGTAGGTCTGAGGCAGGTGAATGTATTAGTGGCAGGCTCCTATTTGTTTGCAGCTGTTAAGGTTTTATTTAAATTTTATTTAAATTTTATTAAATTGATTAAATATTTTCAACCCAAACACTTAAGTATAAGTATAATTATTTTGACTGAACACATTTTCCCATCAACCACCAAGTGATGACCAATGAAAATATAGAGCTTTTCACAAGAATTGTGAACTATCAGGCCATTAGTTTGTGTCATGTTGTAATTACAGTCAGACTGGTAAGACATGGGGCAGCTATGAGTAACATTTCTTATCCCCTTCTTTCTACCTTGCTTCAAGCAGTCAGATTCAAAAAGCAGTTCATTCTTTCAACAGGAATAAAGATATGGCCATAATACAGCACAGCACTTCTCCTTTGCTCAAGCATGAGCACAGGATTGCTCTGCCCTTTTTTATTGCCTATGTTTTTGAATTCCAAGTAACTTTCTGTGGAAAACAGTAAAACCTTTTTAATTATTTTTTTTTTAGTGTAACTTTCCTGGGCTGCTTTCCTATGTCATGGGTCAGTGCTGGAGGGCAGTGGTAACAACAGGGTCAGCTATGTAATCCCATAGCTGTCCCCAGCTCTTTCTGTCACCCCAAGCAATTCTCTTCCCAAGAGCTTCTTTTGCCTCCTTGCCAGTTACAGCAGCTGGATGCTACCTCTCAAGGCTCTTCACAATGAAGAAAGCACTTATAATTATGATACAGAGCTGGTACCCACTTGCTATACATTAATTAGCCCCAGAGGGAAAGAAACAGCTGCTTCTGAGAAACTTCCATTGTTAGTCTCCTGCCCCCTCAGTGGGTACAAACCCTACCATCTGGCACAAGCTCTGCCTTAACCCCAGTGAATGCAGCAGCAGGGGACACCTGCTTGTAACAGCTGGTGCCCTGTGGCTGGTGGTGCTGTAAGGGGAGCTTGTAAGGCTCCCTTGTAAGGCTAGCCCCTGCCTGAGATGAGAGTGGACAGCTGGGCTCCCCCTTAACAGACACTTAATTGAGCACACTTCTTGCTTTTACCAAAGTGAAGACTGCAAGGACCTGCTTCCTTCAACTTTATTCAATAAAGATTTCAGACAGCCACAGGCAAAGAATCTCCATAAGCCAGATAGACAGAGGAAGAAACCATTAAATACAGAGGCACCAGGAATTAGACCCCTGTGAAGGGACAGGGACACTCATTCTCTCTTCTAGCAACAACCAAGCAAAAGGAGTTTCAGCAAGCAAGCAGCAAGGAGACAAATGAGGCAAGGGCTGTTTGCCTGCAAGAGATGCTTTTGCAGTCATCACCAGTCACATTAGGAAAGACTGAAAGCCCTTTAAATCAGGAGCAAAGCTACTTCTGATCCTCTGAGCACAGGCTGCTTGACTGCTCACCAGCTCAGGCAGGATTTATTGCACCAGCATGAGCTACAGCAGCATTTGAGATGGAATGTAGTAGTTGAGGTGGAGAATAGCAGACAGCAGAAGAAAAACCCTCATTGATAACTATAACCTCAGCAGTGGTTAGATCATGTTGCTCCTGCTCCTCTTCTAAAAGAAATGACAGGGTGTCCCCCGGCCATGCCAGTGCACACCCTCCAGTGCCCACCATCACAGGCTGGGGTCTCCCAAAGGTGCTTAGTTCGAGTCCTGGGATTCACACAGATGCTCAGCTGACCCTGTCTATGATTCCCAGTCATCCTCATCCTCCTCACCTATGGGCTGCTGTGGGGGTGGGAGGGGTGGTATTGAGTCCGACATACGAGCAAAGGCACCAGCAGGACTTCCAGGAGCATCAGGATTTCCAGAGGCTCCAGGCCCTTTCCCTGAAATACCTGTGAGGGAAGGAAAATCACCAGTGAGTGACACCTGGGGACTAGAGAACACAGAGGCTCAGGAAGGGGAAAAACCATGGCTTATACCACTGCTCCCAGCACCCAGGTAAGCACAACAGCCAACATGCTTAAACACCATCACAGCCCTGTGCCAAGGGCTCATTAAAGCTCCACCTGAGCAAGTCCATGCCCTCCTCCACCCTGTGGCCAGGCACTGAGGGGTGACACTGGCCCTAAATGCCCCAGGTACCTGCCAAGGCCTCCAGGCAACTTAGGTGCCCCCCATGGGTGAGGACCCAGCTGCCACAGCACTGAATTAAATAAGACACTGCTGTCCCTTCCTCACAGGTAGCTTTCAGAGTCCACCCTCTGCCTCAGACACACAACCTCCTCCAGTGCCTCCAGCTGGACTTGAGGTAGAGATTCCTCTGCTCACCCTTTGTAAAGAAAGACACTCCTACCCACATTGTGGCACTCTTGCCAGGGAAAGTGCCTCTGTTCCTGTTTCTACGGCTGTGGTGGACACAAGTGCCAGAAAGTGCTCTCCCTTTTTCCTAAGGGGAAGGAGCAGGCCACCCTGCAGGACAGTACCTTTGCGCCTCAGCACCAGTTTGTTGAAGAGATCTGACATCAAATCTCCACCTTGTCCTGTAGCTCTCACTGAAACAGAGCAAAAAAGTCAGACGAGTAAGTGTCAGTCTGAAGCTAGCATTATGGCAAAAGCATTCTTCTGCAATACTGCCTTCAGATTAAAGAAAAAAACCCAAACAAACCTCTAATCTTGTATCACGCCCCTAATTTCTCCCACAATAGTCCAGTTTCAGGTCAGGAAAACACCAGGCACCACTGTGTTAACGGCATCTTCTGGGGAAATCCAAGAGTGGAATTTCTTGAGGGGCAAAAGGGGCTGGGCAGTTGCAGTCTCGTTCTGCCAAACCAGCTCCATCAAAACTCTCCCCAGCTATCTAAACCAACGTGCTTAAACCAGCTTGGCCCAGCCCCTCTTGGCCCCAGGCTTTCCTTTGTGTGTCTCTGCCCCCATGCAGCACACGTGAAACTTCTGTGCATGCCCTAAGACAGAGCTGGTCTCCATCAAGAACACAAACACCCTTCTGGCAGATGGGGTTTAGCAAGTTCACAGAGCTTTGGCTGAATGGGAAAAACCCGAGACCTACACCAGCCTGTGAGGAGAGACAACATCTTTCCGCTCTGTATGTTCACTGTGCTCCTGGCTTGCCCATCCCCCCCAGAAATACACCTCCCCAGCCTCGGGCAGAGCACAAAGAAGATCAGTTCTGCCAAAGAGCCTCAGCACCTTGTTCTTGTTCCTTCTGCTTCTTCTTCTCCAGCTTCCTCTCCTTGACACTGCGGAGGTTGGCCTTCCCAATGCCACCAGCCTGGCGGATAGACTCCAGGAGACTGGCACGCCCAGTAGAAGGGTTCACCACCTCCTTCGGGGCTCCCTGGACCAAAGCTGCAGGGACAGTAAGGACAGGCAGCAGCCACAGGTCAGTGCACCAGGTACAGGCCCAGCCAAATTCCCATGGAAAGGGCTGCTCTGATATCCCACCACCTTCTGCTCAGGGCTGTGAGCCAAGGCCCAGACACCTCGCGGTGACAGGCTTACACTTGGCCCAGCCAGCAGGAGCCCTGCCAAGGGGGAACTGAAGGCTTGCAGCTCCCAGGCAGGCAAGAGCAGCTTCCCTCCTCTGCTGAAAGGCTAGGAAGCTACAGGGAACCAACCAAGGACATGCGCTGAAGCCAAGGAGTCAGATTCTGCTCGTGAAGCTGTGGAGATGCCCAGCCCTTACCTGCAGGCACTGCATTGCTGCTCTCCTCGCTCACTGTCCGGGCTGGCTCAGAGGGAGCAGTGGGCTGGGGCAGGGGCGGTGGAGGAGGCACAGTAGTTGGCATGACAGGAGGTGGTGGTGGAGGTGGTGGTGGAGGCGGCGGCAACAGCTCAGCATCTTGAAGGTCTGAAAGATGAAAGAAGTTGCATCTGAAGTGTCCCAGAGGACAGCACACTGAGAGCTTCAGCTCAGAGCTTCGCATGCCTCAGCAGCAACAGACCAGAATCCTCAGGCACCGTGCAGCAGAGCACTCCCACCCGGTGCAGCATCTCTTAGCAGGCAGGGCCAAGGCAGGATTTGAGATTCCCCTGCTCTGCTCTCCCCAGCTGCATGCCACTAGGCCTGCCTGGCTTGCCCAAGGGCATCCCACCAGGCTGCTGGGAGTCCAGTCCCTGCACACTGCACTCCCTCCTCCCTAGCCATGCAGAGGTGAGGGATGTGAGGGGCCTGGAGTCTCGCCAGCACTTGAGCAGGCTGCAGCTTTGACTCAGGCCCAAGCACAAGCCAGAGGTATCTCCAACATCCATCTCGAAATCTCCACCAAGTGACTTTCTGCCTTGTCTCCACTTTCTAGCAATCCCTGCTTTCCTCCTTCACAGGGTCCTGGAAGCAGGAATGAAAATACCTGGTTGCAAAGGCTCCGCCGATTCAGTGTTGAAAGTGGGCAGCTCTGGAATAGCACTGCTAGGGGCAGATGGTGCGATGCCGGGGCCCAGATCAGCACTGTACATGAGATCTGCAGCAATGCCAGGCAGGTCTGGCAGGTAGGACGGCACATCAATCTCAGGGACCTGGCCTAGATCTGGCACATAGAAGTAACTTTCAGCTACCTAAAGGAAACCCAAAACAAAAAGATAAGGCAGTGACTATGCACTTGCTCTCCTTTGCAGTAAGCAGGGGAACTGCAGGGAACAACCTGGGCAACAGTCAGAGCTGGACTTGTGTGCCTTAGGACAGTGGCTGCTCATCAGCTACCCCTGCAACTCTGTACTCTTGTCCTGTAGCAGCTCCCCACACTTGGAGGCTAACCCCTGCAGACAAGGCTTGGAAAAGGCAGGCTGCAGGAGGAAGAAGAGGTGCAGGACTCTTCCTAGTTTCCTGCAAGTGGACACTACCTTCCCCTGAAGGTCTCAGGCACCAACTTTTGCAGCCTACATAGGTCAGTCCCTTCTCCTCCAGAAGACAATAGTGCCAGAAGCGCTTCTGAGATTAAAATGCAGGAGAGCACAACCACGTAGTTAGGGGTTTGTGGTTAACACAGGCAAAACAATACTGCAGGTGCACTGTGAATAAAGGGCTTTGTTTGCTACACACACTGCTATCTCCTGTGGTACAACATGATGAGCAAATGGCTCCCAGGCTTCTTTCCACAGCCCCAAAACACACATCCAACCACATGCCAGCAAAGCTCCAGGTATGGCCACTATGAGGTGCTGGGGACAAGGTCAGTTATATGCTGGGGCAGCCGAGTTGGTGCACTGCCTGTCCCATGCCCACATGAAGCACAAACCCTTTCCTCATGCCAGCTGGTCCTTCTGTTTGCACCAGCAGGCACCCCTTCCCAGCAGGAATGATGGGGCACAGGCCTCCTCCCACGTACCTTCCAGCCATGGCACCTCACCTTCACACTCCTCACAAGGCTCAGGAGTTAGCACAAGGGGGATTGTCAAGTGATGGAACCTCCAAAATCCTCTAGAGCCCTGAGGCCTAGCAGTAAGGTGAATCGATATGACTTTGCTCTTCTCATACCACCCAGCAATGGCCTGAGCGGAGAGAAACACCTGCCAAGTTTGATGGTTTTGTGTCATCCATCAAGCCCAAACCAGGACTTCAAAGTCAAAAATGGGTAAGGTCCTTCTGATAAGTGAGACACCCTGCAGCCCCATGAGGGCTCTGCCCTCCACTCTACAGAAGCCCTCTCCTCTCAGAATGCTGCACACAATCCCCTGAAGGGGAAACAGCTGTATCTCACCTGTCGGTCCAGCTGTCCTCTTTCAGTGATGGAGAGAGGAGCATCAAAGAGCTTTTCTTCTGTCTCTGTTTCCAGAGCCACATGGGTCTTGGTCACTGCTCCAGCCAAAGGATCCAAGAAAACATATTTCTTGTACCTAAGGGTAGAGGACAGGTATTTCAGTGATGCCATCTTGAGAGCCAAGGCCAGAAGAAACAGCATACCCAAGAAGGCCTTGGAGGTGGAGACCTCCCATCTCACACAGGTGGAACATGTTGGGCCTTTCAGTTTCCTCCTTCTAGCCCCATTTTCCTGCCTTTCCACTCCACAATCAGGAGGCAATAAGCTCCCACCCTTCCAGTGCAGACTCCACACTGATTCTAAAGCAAAGACCCACTGCACTGCCACCATTACCAAGCTCGCTCCCTCCTACCACCTGGCCTGAGAACATTCCACAACCTGCAGCAGGACACAAGTCTCTCCTGGTGACTTGTCACTCAAGGGGCAGAAGGAAAGATAAAGAGGGAAAATAATTATGGCTCAGGGGAAGAAAGAAAAGATCCAACAGCTGAAAGCTCAAGAAGGGTTTAAAGAAGCTCCTCAGTATGGGCAGAAGGAAGAAGCATGAGGCAAAGCCCAGCTGGGAAAGGGAACTGCAGGGAGAGGCAGCGGAAACATTACAGCAGCCACAGCAGTAAAGTGTTTCTGTGAGGAACCATCAGGAGAAGAAGCAGAACCTAGGCAGGAACACGGGGCAGAGAAGGGCAGGAGTGACAGCAGCTCTCAAGGCCAGAGAGAAATTATTACAGGGGTATGACAGGAAAAACTAAGTTGGGGAAGGAAAGTGCAAAGTTGGGTTGAAAGCAGGTAAGTGGGGGATCAGGTGCAGACAGAACAACTCCTTCCACCCAAGGGGAAGAAAGGGCTGCTAGTTGCAAGTCAGCAGAGAGGTACCAGGAGCCTGGTGTGTAAGACCCCCAGGAAAGCAAGCAGTTACTGCTGCCCTGGGGAAGGGATAGCTCCTCTGAGGACAAGCAGGGGCAGGTGAAAAGCACAGCACTGCTCCAGCTCTCACAGGTTCTCAGTAGTGTTGAAGAGCAGCAGGGAGCTGAGGGAGCTGATGTTCCTGGGGAGGCTGCCAAGGCCTTCTTCTGCATCATCCTGCTGGTGAATTTTAGTGCTCACGCACACAGGGAAGTACTTGAGTTTCTCCTGCAAGACAGATAACAGGTGGTAAGACTCTAAAACCACAGCTGCTGAGACAGCTCTCCCCAGCTACCACAAAACACACTGCTGGATCCAGTGCATGATCTGGGAACCCTACTGATCTCTCTCTGCACTTCCCTTTGAGCAAGGAAGCTCATGGACAACCTTGCAGCCCCATGCTCATGACAAGTCTCAGCAGTTCAGACTCATGGCATGTGCTTTTGGTGCCATGGGTGGGTCATTTTGAACAGGTGTTGCAGTGGCAAGGATCTACCAAAACAAAACCACCACTCTGGCTCTCTAGCCAGAGGCAGGGATCAAGCACCACAGTCTAAAAGGTGTTTGTTACAGTGTCTCAAATTACTAGACATTTTCATGCAGGAAGAGTCCCCCAAACATCTCTATTACCTCCCCCCCCTGCTGCCTTCAGTTGATGTTTTAAGAGATGTGATCCCACTGGTGGGGTATGCAGGGAAGGCAAGGAAAAAGTAGTTAGGAAAAAACAGAGTGCCCGCACTAGGCAAGAGATCAGGCAGAAGGGAGTGCGCAGGGTGGAACGTATGCCAGATGGTTTTGCAAAGCCTGAGGGATTTGCAGGAGTTTTCAACTCTAATGAACTGAAATCTCCTCTCTCAGTTCTAAAACTTCATGCATAATATATAGAGCTCCCTTTAGAAAAGGACTTATTACATCTGAACTGCTTGACTTTTATAGAGCACAGGAATTGCCATTCCAGATCAGACCAGCGTTTCAGCTAGCGTGACAGCGGCCGCTGCCACATGCTCTGGGGGATGAAGCTCAGTGCCCACAGCACACTTTGCTGTAAAGGGAGGAAAGACATCAGTTTCTGAATCCAGACACAGCCCAGGATGCACAAACCTCCACCCCAGACACCTTCCCACACCTTTCTTCAGCCTCTTCATGACTCCTGTTCTTTCTTCACAAACTAGGACAAGCAGCAGCCTGGCATTTAAGAGGTGGTATGTGTTCATACCAGAAGAAACCAGAACACTAACCAGAAGTTTGTCAGGTTAAATAATTGGCCACACTCGTGGTTTTCTTCTGTCACCAGAAGATGACCACTTCAAATTCTGTCCACAGCTTCCTACTGCCTCACTACTTCCAGCATCCCTGCCCTATCCCATTCTGTAAGTCCTTCTTCCCTCCTTGTACTTGTATGGGGGAAATGAAGACCACTGTTGATTCAGTTTTAAGACTACACCTCACCGACATAAGCAGTTCCTGCTAACTGAAATTTCAGTCTTAAATTTGGTAGCCAGAAATTCTGGGAAATGGCTTAGTCACAGCTCAGTTAATCCACTAAGAGTTTGTATGATGCTCCGACTCTATAAAATGCTATGAGAAAAGACCTGGAAGGTTTTGATTTAGGTTTTTCTCCCACCAAATAACACATTCCAACTTGCGAAAAATACACTGAAATAAATATCTTGAATTTTTACAGAAGGAAGTAAGCAAAAATATATAAATTTTTATTTAGAGACTGTAGAAGCAGTTATTAAAAAATAAAGGTTCTTTTGATCATTAATATTCATTTCCCAATGTTTAATTTTTTAAGCATGAGGGAGTACTGACGTTTTTGCTAGAACTGTTCACACACACTTAGCCCTCAAGTAATATTTTTTTTAATTCTTTGTAGATTTCAATTAGCACTGGAAGACTGTGCGTCACTTTAAGGGCGTAGTGAGAAACCAACCATTACCTACATTTACTTATAAGTCACATCTAAGGCAGTTATAAAAGCACTAAGCACGAGTATTACTCTGAAACATGAGGCTCTACATAATCCTTTTAATTTAAATGCTACCAAAGTGCTAGTCTTATTCAAGTACCTAGAACTGTTTTGAAATTTAGAACAGCTACATACCGTCAATAATATCCTACAACTGTGAATTCCCCAAGTTAACATGCCATTTAAAAATTAGTTTTCTTACAGAGACATTAAGGCCTTTATGCCAAAAGTTTAGCAACCATGACATACTGAAGTCATGGGGGGCACTTGAATGCTCAAACACCCTAACCTGGGGTTTGGCATCTGGCAGGATCACACCCCTAAGGACACTGCATTTCCAGGTCTTTTTCAATCTAAGAGCTTACAGTTAAAAATATATAAAGTCACCCTGGTTCTTAAGTTTAATTAAGCACACGCTATTACAAAGGGAATTGGTGTGATACACCAGAAACCCTATTCCCCCCATTCCAATGGAGTGCTGAGGCTAGGTCAAAAAGCACTTGAAGATGAGCAAGTGCCAAAAACCTGGTTTAGCCTCCCCATTCTATGGTGGACTCCGAGAGAGGCAGAATTCACAAGGACATGCCAAGTTACTGGTATTTTTGAAGCCTAGCAAGGTTACTCCAGCAGTGGACCATAACTTTTGCTTGGACCTCTTCCCAAGCCCAGGCAGACCATGTCTCCCACCCTGTTTTCCAGTCTCCTGAGGGGCATTTGCAGCACCCAGACACAGCTCCCACTGCACAGGCAGTGCCCAGTGCCTGAGAAGACCTGCAGGGCTGCAGGCAACTCACTGTTGAACCCTGCCTAGCTGCCACCACAGCAACGAGCAAAGCAAGTGGCTTTCCAGGCTTACCACCTTGTTTCTGGCACTCCTATCCATCAGTGCTTACCTTACCAACCTAAACAGTGTCCTCTCAACAGCTGAGTTTTCACTTGCTTAGGGAGTGGAGGGGGAAAGGAAAGTTTCCCAGGAGGAAAGCATTTTAAAATAAACTGCAGAACCACGCACATTTCCAGCTCAGCTGCTTTTCCCCCAGAGCACAAACTCTAAATGCTGAGCACAGGCTGCCACCACCTACCCTCAAACTGACACGAGCGGAGCTTGCTCTCCTGGTGGGGCATGTGTGTGCGTGCATGAACGAAGTTAGCAAAGGCCAGTGCAACTGCTCCCAGCAAAGAGGCCCTCATTAGAACTGAAAACAGGCAGCGAGCCTCTGCTGAAAGCCCTGAATAATTGAGGGCATAAATGCAAACATTAGAGTTCCCTCTGTCACATTTCATTACTGCAAGGCACATCAGGCTCCATGCTCAGCTATGGCCGAGAAGGGCCTGTCCCCTTGGAACGTGGTCAAAGCTTGGCCACACCAAGCCCCACTCAGCACACCAGCTGCTCCTGGCACAGTCCCCTCCATCATTCATCAGCTGACAGCCACTTGCCAGCACAGCAGCATCCCCCAGTCCCACAGAAGAGCTGCAGGAGCTAGTGTGCGTGAGCTTGGCAAGAGTAACAAAACTGCTGCATGAGGCAGGGTCAGCAAAGCCAGAGAAAGATCAACAACCCCAAAAGAGAATCGAAAGATGGGTCACAGGAGGGGAGGAACAAATACAAACATCCCCCCCAGGGCTTGCAACAAAGTCCCTGTGGTGATGGCAGCCTTGGTCACGAAGGGCAGAACATGACAATGGTACTGAGAGTGCCTGGGACAGGGAAGAGGTGGCATCACTGGCACATGGCAGGGGCTATGGGGAAGGGCATGCAGAGCCTACTGGAGCCAGTGGGCCAGTCAATGGGCACACCATTTGCTCTTTGCGGGACACTGCTTTTTACCAGCTGATGCTCTTCTCGATCCCCTCCCTGTGCAAGGGGCTGTACACTGGCACCAGCCCTTCAAGGTGGGAGAGAATCTCCCCTGCCTGCTCACTACCTCCCTCTGCTTACTCCACATGCTCTGATGGGATGGGGCCACTAGCCAGATAGCACAACCATAATCAGCCTCCCGTGGTGGGCCAGCAGCTCTGCCCTTGAGTTTGCCAGCTGCCCATTCAGTCAGCAACCCTGCTTCCCTCACTGTGTGAGGTCTCAACTCCATTAAAACTCAGTAAAGTTTAGCATGATGAATTATTTAGTGGCAGCTTTATTTTTGGGCCAAGGCACACAAGGATGAAGAAGCCTCTTTAGGGGTCAAGAGCAGGGAACTTGTCAGGCTGATCCCTAACCTGCCAGGAAGAGCACATTTACTACTCCTTGCACAGCACATACACAGCAACTTTTAAATTTTAGGCGCAGCAACTCTTCCTCCCCTCCTTCCAACCCAGAAATGTTGACCCAAATTGCTGGAGAATCCTTTGGTAGCATTACCTGCCAAATCCACCACTTCTCAGACCTCCCTAAGAAGCCTCTCTCAGCCACTCAATCCACAGGCTAAAAGGGAAGTCAATACTTCAGGACGTCCCTCAACACCACCAGCTGCAGGCATCTGTGCTATGGGCACACCTGGAAGCCCCAGCTGTGCTGGGTACTGAGAGATTCAGGCCCTCTGAAGGGCTTGCAACCTACAATAGCTGAACACAAGGCAAAGGAGAAGCAAAGCACAAACAACAGATGTAAAGAAGCAAAATGATCTTCCTCGCCAAGATGTAAAACTTAGCTGGGAACCAGGGAAGGACAATACCCAAGTGCAATACTTCCCTGGACAGCAAAATACTCTAATGACTCCTCTTTCTCCTGACACACTCACAAGCACTTTTACCTTTCCCTTCTCACCACTGCATATATTAGAGCCTTCAGAAACTATTTTTCAAACAATTATGACCCTGATCCCAGCTGCCTTGCTATACACAGCCAAAGCCTTAAGCCCAGCCAGCAGCACCCACCAGCACTGCTGCAGGAAACAGTGGTGTTTCAAGAAATGGAACTGCTCTGGAGACTTGGCAGCTGACAGCCACCCAGAGCACTCAACCACCCAGTGAAGGTCTTGTACTGACATGGCCCTCTCACACAGACAGCTCAGAAAGCTTCCCAGTCTGCCCTCACAGAACCCCACCAACAGGCCAAGCTGAAAAGATGTTCTGCTCCCATCTATATCTTAAAGCCCTGGTCTCCTTCATCAAAGAGACAAACAAGCAAAGAGAAGCTGGGAGGCTGTTAATCTCAATGTCTGTTCTCCTCCTCCTTACCTGCAGAGCCTTCTCATCCAGCATTCGGTGTTTGCTCTGAATCTTGTGTCTTGGACATTTCTGTTTAGCTGGGTCTTCTGCACCAGCAAAAATTGAACTGTACTCCTGCAGCCGTTCAGGGGCTGGATACTTGGCACTGGAAAATACCTGTGGAGAAACAAGGAGGGACTGAAAAATCCCAACAACTAGGCAATCCTACAATATAGAAACATGTGGAGTGAGCACACAGTCTGTGCTGCCAGTGGGAATGGACAGCCTTGGAGTCCACAGGCTCCTAGGGGCTATCTGCACAGAGCCAAACACACATGGGCTGTCACTTCTGAAGTGCCAGAGCTTCTCTATCTATATAAGTACTAAGAGATCATTGGCAAAAAGGCTTCCACTGGCAGGGAGGGAGTTGGAAATACTGTATAAAATGGAGCAGGAATGGGAAAAGAAGGATTTTCACCAGTTTTACATGGCTCTTTGGGATTAAGATGCACTGAAGGGAAGGCTCTCTAACAGCTGCTTTCATTCAAATAGCCAAAGTATCTATGAGCCTGAAATGCAAGGGTGTTTAGCTTAGCTCAGCATATGCCTTTTCTCTTTCTCAGGAAGCAGCTGGGGCAGCAACCTATATAGGTCTCAAGGCCTGGAGCTCTGTGGCTCATATGTCTAAAAATCATCAGTTGGTTGAGTCAGGAAGGGCATTCTCATCACAACCCTACTCAGCAGCAAAGCATGGAGAGGTGAGCAGGCAGCAGCAGCAGCAGCTGAGCACCTGTTCCTTTCCAGAGCTTACATCAAGAGTAAAGAGAGAAGGTGGAAGGAAGAAGAGAGGCTATGCAGCCTTCACTGAAGTCACTACCTTAATAGCCTTCTTGCTGCCCTTTATCTTCTCAATCTTCGCTTGGGCGAGTGTGACTCTCTCACCAATTGCCTGAAGCTGTGCCCGACTGGCCTCCACTCGCTGAGAGATCCTAGGAGGCAAGCACCTTTCTTAAGATGAAGAATCCAGAGCCAGAGATTTTTTGGCAACAGCCACTGCCCAGGCCCTCAGGGAAGAACATGAATCTCAGTGGACTGGATTGCTTCACAGGGCAAAATAGTGCTGGCTGAGATATGCTTGTCTCAGTCCCATTGAGAGCTTTATGTACTCTGACATGAAGGTAGGTCTAGTCCGTGACTCACAGCACAATGTTCCCACAGCTGTTTGAGGCACAGCACAGAAAGATGGAGAACTGCAGCTTTTTTGCAACACCAGAGTGCCACAAGCCCTATGCCTCTCTGCAGGTACTCCTGACAAGAAAACCACAGCCAGTTATCAACTGCCAACATATTTTTAATTAAAATGACTTGCTAAAAATGAAAGGCAACACATGCTAATGAGCAGAGTTCAGGACTCACAAGGCTTATCCTGTCCTCTAGCATACCAGCAGTTTGTTGCACAACTTCTTCCATGTTGCTTCACAGCTTCGTAATTTGGTTTCCACATCAGTTAAACAACATTAGGTCCTCATTTGGAGCAATAAAGCAGGCAAACTTGCATAACTTTGCATAACTAGATCAGCAACAAAATGCTTTGGGACTGAGGTGAAAAGCATTCCTTGGCAGCAGGGGATAGTGGTCAATGGTTAAGAACCTCTGTGTTCACCACATGGACATATTCCTTTCCCACAAAACTTATAGCAGACATAGCCAGGGCATGACAAATTGCCAGCATCTTGTGCACAGTTGCTACCATGCTGCAGGAACTGTCACGCAGGTTCAACTAGAGCCTAGGAGAGACATCAGGAACAGGCATCAGCTACAGGTAACTATGGAGTCTCCTTTTCAGAAGAGACCTTACTTCCCCATGCATAACTATCAGGATCAGCAAAGAGTATTTTTATGGCTAGACAACCCATTAGGAGAGATAGCACTCCACTTCAGCCATGTTTTGTAGCAATGAGTTCCATCGGATTATTTTGTGCCTGTAAAAATCAATCTCAAGTACTGTCCTTAAATTTCTCCAAAAGTCCCTCTTTGCTTTTGAGCAGAGCTCCCATGTTTTTTCCCCACTGTCTTTATAATTCCTTTTATCAACAAATTTGACACGAGCAGTGATCCACGATTCCCATTTTCAAAGTGTACCAAACCTGTTTTTTCAAGTATTTTCACTCTGTGCAGTACATTCCCTATTACAGTACAGAAATGGACTTCACAAAAGCGCCCCCCCCATTGTAGGTAGCAAAAACCCAGCAAGTATAAGCAGCCTGTTCACCTTGTATCATCCTGAAAGACCCCCAGTTCTTCTTTCTCTAAACAGCTTTAAAGCATTTTTGTTTGTTTATAGCTGTGCTCCCCTCTTTCTGGAGGCATGAAAATTCTTCCTTATGCATATGGTAGGAGAACACACAGCCTGTTTCTACTTTATTCTTTTTGGAGTGGGAGATGAGAAAAACTGAACCTCTTGAGATCCTCCTTCTCAGAATTATTCTCCATTTCCCCATCCTTTTATTTTAAACACAGCCTAACAGCTTGTATTTTGTACCAACACTACGTACAAATCTGTTCATGATTTCCTTCCCACACCCTCCCTCTGTCTCAGTGGAATAAGTCCACATCAGTTATACACTTGATAGGTTCTCAGAGTGGTTTCTGTTGTTCCTTTCAGTGTGCATTTCCTAGCACCTGTCTGCAGCAAATTTCATATGTCATAGGGTTGTCCCATTGCCTTGTTTTGTTAATGTGTCAGATGCCTGGCAATTACTGTGCCCTAGCTAGTACCCACAGTAATGGTGCATCCAGAAGGGAAAGATAGAAGACGTCTGCAGCTTCATCCATCCCTACTATCCACCAAATAAAACAGAGAGGGATTACATTCACACATAAAAGGACAGTATCAGACAGACAGCCCGCTCCTAGCACATGCTGGGGAAGTTGCCCAGTGCCAGCTCAGGTGTTTCAAACCATGACGGCTCTTCTTTGAGGCACCCTGTACTTTGTCCTGTGATCTCCTACTCTAGGATTTGACAGGCCAAATCCCACTGACCTTAGGAGATCTGCGAAAAACCTTCACCTGAGGTGGTACAGATGCAGGCCCACAACACAGAAGGAATACACACCAGTCTACAGAATTAATTTATTTGTTGCTGAGCAAGGTAACCATGGAAAAAAATTATTAAACCCCCTTAATCCAACTAATCCAAATTCCATCACATGTACCGGCTCTGAAGAGTGCATGACTTATGCATGTACAGTTCAAGATAGAGTTGCATGTGTTAGTTAAAAGAGACAAAATACTATACTGATGCTGAAAAAATACATGGAAAACTTCCCCCCAACTTCATGTTGAAGTGTCCTCCAGCAACTTTAGTATTTCTACTACTGTGGAAACCAAACTTACTCCAAGGAGTCAACCTGATGTTTGTAAAGAAAGGAAACAGGAAGGCATGGAGAAGGCTGTTGCTGAGGGTTTCAGGGGCAAAGTGTTTGAAGCAAGGTGGCATTCAGACCTCAACCTCCATTTAAGGAATGTGTTACTGAGTGGCATTTGTTTGAAAGGCAATTGCAGTCAGGATAGCAGGGGTAAGTGTTAATAAAACGGCCCATTACTGCCCTGTCCTGGTTTCAGCTGGGATAGAGTTAAGCATCTTCCTAGTAGCTGGTACAGTGCTATGTCTTGAGTTCAGTATGAGAAGAATGTTGATAACACTCTGATGTTTTCAG
>JANZLQ010000025.1:17251179-17275553 GCA_026212715.1 Elanus axillaris | reverse complement strand
TCCTGCTGGCAGGAAACAAAACTCCTCCAGGCAGGGAGAAGGGGAAGGAGAAAAAAAAAAACAAACCACAAACTAACCGCTGGAGGCCACAGGTTAAAATTCAAACTGGCCAATTGAGACATGCCAGGTACACTGAGGTAACTTTCTTGGCCAATAGGGATTAATGACCCCAGTCAGATGGGACAGGGGTACAAACAGGGTCCCACCGGAGGACATGTTGGCATCAGCCCTCCTGGGAGCAACGGGTCTGCGGTCGGGGACTCTCCCTCACGTCGGGCACTGACTGAGGTCACTCCTGAGGGACAGAGCCCGCAGCTTGTAGGGGAGGGATAGGCGCATTTTGGGCCAGTGGTTTAAATCTCAAGGATTCTTAAGTCACTTGTGTAGTACTAATTCTCTTACACCATCGTCCTTGTGGTTTTATAAAACGTTACTGGACTTCTAACTCTTACTGAAGAATAAATCTGAGCTTTAACTTCTGTTGGATTTGGTTATTTGTGCATCTGTAACAAATGAAAACAACCCCAAGCACATATACTTTCTTAGAAACAGTTATCAGTCCTTTGCTAGTTACAAAACCTCACTGCTAACTACATCTTTTCCCTTTCTCACCCATGCTTCCAATTTGAACTTCCTCTCATAACAGATCCTTCTCTTTCAAAACAGGTCTCTTTCTCCGAAAGGAAAAATTTCTTTCCATATTTTTTGCAAATGGAGCTTCATATTTCACAATATTTGCTCTTCAGAAACAGAAGTAGTTTAATGTTACTTCCTTCATTTTCCTACAATCAATTGCAGTCACACTCAAATCTCAGAAGGCAACTTCTATGCTATATGCCCATCAACAAGCTAATTCGAGCATAAGTGCTTCTTCAACAAATGAGAGTAACTCTTTATGACATGTTATCCATCTAACACCTTTCCTGAGTGATTACACCATTTTCTTACTTTCTTGAGGGATTTCTAGTTACTCTTCCCTAAAAAACTTCGAGCCCCAGGCAGAGATTTTTCTAACAGCACCAAAAAGCAGATGCCTCTGCTTGGACTGACAGCTGCTCTGTCATTTCAATGAAACAGTCTGTGGCACATCAGTGATCAGACATCACCTTTAGAGCTTCTCTAGACATGTGATTTTGTTCTCCTTGCTGTCCTTTTAAAACTCATCTTCCCCACATAGCGACTCACAAATAGTCATTAAGAATGGAAATACTAGCTTCACAATAATACCAGAAAAAATTTGTACAGTACACTTTTCAAACCTCCTTCCCTACCCCAAAACTACCAGGACCATAAATTCATAAATTTTAATAGCCTAACAACTTGCCTGTGACATAGTCAGACAATAAATGTTCTCATGGACCAATGCCTTTAGCAGCAGCTAAATCCCTCATCCCAGCTAAAAGTAAGCATGAAGCAAGCATAATGAAGGGCATGATTTTGGCTGTGGGGTTGTTTTGGTTTCCCCCCCCCCCTAAATTGCCCATGTGCTAGAAACAACAAAGAAAACCTGGTGCTCAGTAACACAAGAGGAGTTGGGAGCTTCTCAGCCTCCCTCCCTCAAAAAAGTCACAAAGTCTGAATTTGTTCTGGAATCCAAGATGCCACTTTCAAGAGTATTGTTATTGAAGCAAAACCAAAGAAACCCAGTCATCGGGCCAAAGTGACACAGAGAACTGAATTGTGGAGACCATGAACTTTCTAGGTTCTCGGTGTTGGACTACTGGAATGACTGGCATGTTGTATATATTTCATAGATAATCAGAAAGGCTATTCCTGCTGCACTATCACAGAGCAGATGTGCAACAGCTTTACCCCTTCTTCTAAAAGGAATATCCTGTTATGCCTTTGCAAGCCCATCAAGCATGTCTTCTTATTCAGCTTTGATGGCACATCTAAAATGAAAGTCCTAGAAGTAAAATAAAACCAGGTATTTGCATTTTAAAATGTATATTAATCCAGAATAAGGATCATATTCTTGGATAAATTAAGAATGGAATCCAACTCAGACAATACTAAATTACCCACCTGGGGTTTCTCTTTAACACACTTTACCATCCAAAGCCTTCATCCCTGGCTCCAAAAATAATTTTTATCCCCTCTTCTCCCTAATGGCACAGTGTAGTGGATTCCCTCAATAAAATGATTGTCTGAAGGATTTAGGTGGAAGAAAAACAAGAACTCCTTCATTAGCATTTGCAAATGGATCCATTTGCTATCTCCAAGAGTGCTGCTCCGGTCTTAACTGTCAGTTGCATTTACACCCAACTGTAACCTACCCCATTTGGAAAAGCCCAGTGACAGCACCACAGCTAGTCAGAAAGGATGACCATGGAAAGAGAATTTAATCCGCCACTTAAGTGTGAAGAACAGACCTTTGGCACTGGTGTTTTCTACTGCAACTCTCATCTCAGTGTGCGCACTCCCACTTACATAGGAAGGAGCTTGTAATGCACATTTCAAGCCACTCAGTGTTATTTTCCAGACAGTTTTCTCCACACTAGATCCCTGATGGAAGTCATGCCTGTAAAACAAAGTGACTTGTTTGCATCTCTTCCTCCAGGGCTGACTGAGCAGACAAAACTCATCCACAGGAACAGAAAATGACTCCAACACGTGTGAGAGTCCAGCATCTGAAGCTGGTTGAGAAGGTAGAGCTATCACTTTGTATAAGAAAAGAATGACACAGCAATTGTGTCAAGAAGAGTGGGAGTGGGAGAATCTGACAATATTGCCAAACCTGTGGGTTAAGAAACTAGAAAATGGGGAACACTTCTTTTGCTGTGAGGCACACACTGACTTGTTGTTATCATCAGCTTCTCCTTGGATATTTCCAGAGAGTAATAGCTACAGCCACTTGGGCTAAGAGGCTGGGAGGGAAGGGAATGCCTCTCTGGACGGGGAAGTTCATAAGATCTTTTCCAAATCTCTGTTAATTAACAGCCACCGCCCGCCCTAGTAGTTTATAGACATGACTTATTGCTGGACAACATTTCAGCCACTGCATCTTCCATTAAGTGCATTTGGATCCTTCCAACCCACAGCCATCCAGAGTACTTCAAGGAAATGAACTTTACTCAGCTGCACTATGAGCAGAGTTTCAGAGTTCTCCTGGAGAACCTTCTCAGGGCACCACAAATGTGGGAAGACATTAGGGAAGCACACTTAACACTCCCATGCTAAAGGACTGCCGCCATGAGACCTCTTTGCATCAGTCACAAGTGTGGCTGGGAGGTCAGTTGTACCTCTGCTCTCCAGGCAGCCCTCAAGGCCCCGGGTCACTGCCTGGACCCCAAATTGACATTGACATCCCACTAACCTACTGAGGGACTGCCACCACAGCTGTTAGCAAAACACACCCAGATACGTGCTGTAGCCCAACTCATCCACACTTTACCCTCTAAAACTCATTTCCCTATCACACTTTCTCACCACACTCAGGCTGAACTGCTGCCTACCTCCAATCCAATGCTACCTTTAAGGCACCCTTGAACACTTCTGAACACCACATACAAGTGATTCACATGTTAGCATCTGTCTGAATTGGGTAGAAACTCTGAAACAATATTCAAGAGATGAGCCTAGAAAAGGTGTCAATGTGCCCACACAGCTCTGGCCTCAGAATTAACTGAAAATAAACATGCAAAGGTGGACGGTTGGTCCCATTGCAAAGACTTGCATTGCTCACTGGATCAACTCTTTTTGGCATGTGGTAAAGAGGACAGATCACCACCACTTCTATCCCCTGCCAATTTTTTTTTTACTTCTTTCTTAAAGGGCTCTCAGTGCTCTTGCTATGCAGAAAAGGCTGCTTTAGGGTTCAGTGTGGAATTCTCTTCTCACATACCTTTAACCCATTATGGATACATCACCACCATTATTATTTCTGGATACATTACTCTCACACGCTAGGATATTACAACTTTCAGCCATTTAAAACCTCACTCCCCTAATGTGTCAGACAGTATTTCTGAAGTCCATAAGCCTCCACAAGCATCAGCTGGTTCAGACCCTGCTGCACTCATCTTCAAAGAAGGTTATTTCACTGCAATTGCATACTGCTTGGGCTCCAGGCTATTCATCTATTACTTTTTCAATCCAGAAACTGTTCAGTAAGCAAAAAGTTACATAGCAGAGAGGTCTGCTTGGGCTCCCACTTCTTAAAGCAGTAAAAGCAGAGGTAATTACACCTCTGTACTTTTTGTTACAAGATAGTTCATAAAAGTTTAAACTGATTTATAGCAGTTGGGGGGATACAAAGTGATCCATCCTTCAACTTAGTCACAGCTCTGTCCTTAAACTGTGCTTTAAAATAATTATCAGTGAAAGAAGGCAATGTTTATCAAGATAATTGCTTCTCACCTCCACAAATGGGTCTAACATTTGTTTCTTTTGCCTCTTGCTGCTAAAGACTTTATTTCCATAGATGGTTTTGAAACTGACCTTATCTGGTTTGGAACATTGCCTTTGAATAATAAACAAAGGTAGCTACTACATGTGGCATCTCATGTAAAAATCATAGCTCTTTAAACATTTTAGAAAAGTTTTCCTGAGACATAGGGAGTCTATAGATGGTAGTAAATTGATTTTAGCCTACAGACACATAAAAATATGAACAAAACCCAATTAAGTCAGTGTCCTGGTTTCAGCTGGGATAGAGTTAAGTGTCTTCCTAGTAGCTGGTACAGTGCTATGTCTTGAGTTCAGTATGAGAAGAATGTTGATAACACTCTGATGTTTTCGGTTGCTGCTGGGTGGCGTTTATACTAAGTCAAGATTTTTCAGCTTCTCATGCCCAGCCAGCGAGAAGGTTGGAGGGGCACAAGAAGCTGGGAGGGAACACAGCCCGGGCAGCTGACCCAAAGTGGCCGACGGGGTATTCCATACCATGGAATGTCACACATCTAGTATATAAACTAGGGGAGTGGGGGTGGGGGGATTGCTGCTCAAGGACTAACAGAGTGTCAATTGGCAGTTGGTGAGCAATTGCACTGTGCATCACTTGTACTTTCTAATCCTTTTATTGTTACTGTTGTAATTTTGTTAGTGTTATCATTATTAGTTTCTTCTTTTCTGTTCTATTAAACCATTCACGAGTTTTACTTCTTCCCGATTTTCTGCTCCATCCCACTGGGTGGGGGGGAAGTGAGTGAGCAGCTGCGTGGTGTTTAGTTGCTGGCTGGGGTTAAACCACAACAGTCAGAAAGCCACTATGAACTGCATGTGATTGGACCAAATGTTTGTTTTTCATTAATTATTTTCTTCAAGATGCAAAGTTCTGCTGCATGAACATAGTCTGCACAGCAAGACATTCCTATGCTATCAAGAACTTATTTTTATTAAGCATATTAAGATTTATCACACTCTTCTGGGATATGTCTTTTCAGGAAATGCAACTTACACAGTTGTAGACAGCTACATCCCTGTTACAAATGGTCGGCATTGGCATAATCAATACCCTAGAAGCCAAGGTGGGATTTCACCTTACTCATGACCAAAAAAAGTAAACCAAATTCCTTCAAAGCAAAGCCCTCCTTTACTGAAACAGCAACCTTGCCTCCCTCTGTTCTCTTTCAGTATCACTCCTTCACCTTTTGAGGAGCAGCAAATCCTCCTTCTGAGAATGGACGTGATCTCCCCAGAGTTGCAAAAACAGTATGAAAGTTGTTCAGAGAGGAAGGAACAGATTCAGGCCTCAGGATGGTCCAGCTGCAATGCATATTCTGCTGGGTGATTTCCCAGCTACCAAACTGCACTTGGGTAGGTGGGTGCATCTTACACTTCTTCCTACTTTTGAATCCCTTACATGCTTTCTCAGGGAGTCTGTCTTGTCCTGTCTTTAAGGATCAGGGAGAGAATTAGCTCACAAGCACTTGAAAGCTGCTACTCAATACTGAATTTTCTCCAACAAGGCTCACAGTACAAACAAGAGACTACCTTGTCAGGCTTTAAAAAAGACCCACAAACTAAAATAAAACAACAAACCATATGTACCAAAGTTACCCAAGTTTCTCCCTACTGTTTGCCTTTCCTATTGCACATGCAATCTGTTTTGATCAAACTGCCTCACATTTCCACTAGATATTCCAATACCATGAACAGCCCTGTAAGAGTAGAGAGAATCCTCTTAAAAGCTCCATTAAGTCCGAAATTGTTGCCTGCCTCCTTCTGCTAAGCAGCTTTGAGACCAATTTCAGAACTGGGAGAACATCTTTCCTGCAACTTTTGCATTTTCCTTCACTTTTTTTACTACTTACAGCAAAGTGATATATCAGCAGTTTAGCATGATGGCACCTAAACCACTCGTTTTACTTTTAGTGACTGAGGATATGGGTAAGGCTTGTATTTCCTTTGTGCGCATGATGGCACCTAAACCACTCGTTTTACTTTTAGTGACTGAGGATATGGGTAAGGCTTGTATTTCCTTTGTGCTCCTGGATGGCCATTTCAGCATCCTGGACACAATATTCCATCATTTTCTTCTCAGACATAGAATCAAGCATTAATAGCCCTTCCTCCCCATAGAAAACTTACTGCAGCTAACACAAGCTCCTCTTATGCTTTGAGAAACATTTTGCATTAATGCTGGCACTGAGTCTTTTAGTTATTCATTAAAGTGTACCACTATTTGCAGACCTGATATTAGGTGCAAAAAGTTTAAGTCTGCTTGGAGGAGCATACCGAAGGTGAAGCACTTCAATCATTTCTCTAAATTGCTCATTTTAAACAATGCTGAGGGCCTTGTTAGTGTACAGAAAGCTACAGCTCTCTTGTCAAGTTCAAGCTTGCCTTGCAATCACTTAAGGCAGAGCAGATTGATCACACTCCTTTTTAGGGAATGGGTTTTAAAGATAAACAGACTGCTAGTGAAACAAACTGATGCAGAAGAGCTGTTGTTAGTAGCCTTAGATCAAGAGCTTAAGTAACCATCACTGCATTTCAATGACAATGCCATAAGAAGCATCTCGCTTCCAGAATAAAATTTAGCATTCTGTTCCTCTCCTTCAAAAGACACATTTAATCTCTGGAAGTCCAAAACACACTGATTTTCAGCACTTTGAGACAAGCAAGAATCCTGTCTTGCTAATTCTTTACCATGTTTGTTTCATTTTGAAGGAATAACCTTTTAATGACTTAATACCATTCAGTCTCCTCTTTCCTACTATCCCCATTTCATTTCAGGCTGCGACAGCCCTATCTCTGCCCCTTCCCACCCACTGCCCCACCCCCTAGGCTGTCAAGGCATCTGAATTAAGCCTGGGCCTCAGATCCCGCAAGATTTTAAGCTCAGAGATTTTAGCAGCATCCAGAAAGAGGTGTAATCTGGACTCCTGCAGAACAGTCACACTATCCCTTTGCCTCTTTTTGAGGGCACAGGATGCTTGCTACTGCCAGCTGCTACCAACCATCCAGGTATGCTGAGCTGACCCTTATATGTAACCTCCTAAAGTCTTCTTAATAGTTTGGTAACCTCTCTCAAGCTACGTCTTTACAAGCTTTCAAATTTAGCTTCCAGAGAACCATGAGAGGTAAAACAAATGAGCAGTTTCTTACAAAGTGCGTGCCACACTTAGAAAAAAGAAAAAAAAATCCACATTACTTGGACATGCCTCTATGAGAATAATCAATACCTGCAGGCAAAATATTCCTCCCTGTTTTCCCCATGCTCCATGTCCTCATGTCTGCAGGGCCATCTGCTCACTCCTTTACCTCCTCGTTTCTGCTTAATCTTCCTGGCAGCAAATGACTGCTCCTACAGACTCCCAAGAGAGGTATCTGAAACTAAACTAGGGACGACTTCAGAGTACTGCGAGGTGACTTGCTGCTTAACAAGAGCTGTATCACTCTCAAATTAACTGGAGAAAAATTGATTCCCTGTGCTACACCCAGCCTCCTGGTGTAAATTCACCTGAATGGTGACCCATCACGATGGAGCTCTCTTGACAGATCTCCTCCTAGTAAAATCAAACCCTTACAGCCAGCAGGGGAAAAACTACAATCCAGTGTCCAAGCTCCAAGCTGCATCCTAGAGCCACAGTGCACAACAAAAAATGCAGTACAGCTT
Source organism: Elanus axillaris (assembly GCA_026212715.1). NCBI lineage: Eukaryota > Metazoa > Chordata > Aves > Accipitriformes > Accipitridae > Elanus > Elanus axillaris. The sequence goes on along the minus strand of JANZLQ010000025.1, from coordinate 17,267,491 downwards.
GCAGCAAGACCCTTCTTTGCAAGTTTGCCTGAACATTTAATAATACATTCCACAGACCTCCTAAATGAAGTACATTATTATGGATATATTCAGTCACTCATTGCCATTATTGATCATCATGACTAATCACAGTAATAAGTTTAAAGCAAGCAGGGGAACACCCAAATGCATCTCACGATTAAGGTTTTGTTTGTATTTTCAATTTCAGAACTACTTACATATCAACCCTGCTCCTGTTCCAAACATCCCTTAAGGCTCTGCTGCCCAGCCAGCTACTCCTTACCTTCCTTAATCACCCACTTACCAGGATTCGTCCTCATGCTTAACAGCATTTCCACAATGCTTTTGTTTTCCAGCTACCACTTTCAGAAGTGTGGCTCTCAGTTAAACCTTTGTTTAATATTAAAGGCCTTTTAAAATATTTAATATGAAATTAATTTAAATCCAATTGCAGAGGAACAAGAAGGATATGCCTGTTTAGCAAAAATCTATCCCAGACAAGCTAAAGACTCTAAATAAAGATCTTTAAAAAGATCAACCCAGAAATTCTTCCATAAATTGAAAAAAAGCACAAGGATGATGAATTTTGTATACTGGACAACTTGCAGCTGGATCGTGGGCAAAGGTGACCAGGACCTTGATAACAACATTCCAACCCCAAGTATTTGGTTTTTTTCTACTGCTGTAACACACCATGAGATAACTTGCATAGGCAATTTTCCACAAATCAGTTATACAAAACTGTACACTCTGAATAATGAACAGACATATTAGAGGTTATTAACAACTCCTAGCAACAAAAACTCTCCTCAGAAACTGGGAAATCCCAAATGGCAAGCCTAGCTAACCAGGGGGCATCTCAGGAAAGCTAAACCCATCATCTATCTGAAGTACTTATCACAACAACATTCCTGTAAAAAATCCCACAGCACACCATTCCAACACAAGCTCTCACCCAGAAAATGCTGGTAACAATGAAACAAACAGATGAAAGACTACTAGTTAATTGAGTGTTTAAATCAGTCATTCTGCCTCCTGTGACCTATATCAAAAGCCCTCTTTAGAAGTCCAGGAGTTAAACTCATATAGATATTATGTGAGATTGGCTATGTTAGAATATTTATGTTTTAAGCAGTAATGATATGTATTAAAATCTCAGTAGCTACAGGCGATGACTCTGATCTTTACTGCAGCTTCCACAGCAGATTAATTACACAAATTCAGTTAACATACACAAGGTTAAAACCTCCATTACTCCAAAACATAACCCTGGAAAGTACATGTAGCCTCCTGATCTCCTCACAGTACTGATATCGGCACCAAGAGGACAGGACTTCCTAAAAGGATGGGACTGTTGACAGTACTGACCTAAGACATCAACCTGTACTGCCCAGCAGCCAAGAGCCTCTGCAGGATGTGGTACTTTGCTGTTCTCCACACAGAAGAGGCTGGATGGGCCCCTGATTCCAAGGGTTAGGAATATCAGAGAGGGATGCTGAGCTACCCCCTGTTCTTTCTTAGTGATTCCAGATTGCAGTCCAGGTGCACTGTTAGCAAGGTACAGAGGAGGTTTAGCTGCCGTGGGTTGCTAGACCTACTCTCCAAGACTGTTCCCAGTGTGTCTGCTCCAGGTCTCAGCCATAGTTTACCTGGATTTTTGCACCTGCATGTCCCTTGATTGTCTACAAACTAATGAACTCTGCAAAGTGCCTCATTCACCATGTACCTTGCCATAGCTAAACTTAGGAGCAAGTCAGCTTGTTTGAGAGCATTTGGAAAGAAGACTGCTTGGCAGAGACTTGTCTCATGGGTTATTTCCCAGATTCCCCAAACTGGGGGAAGGGGAGGAAAGCTACTTATCTTCTCTTGCCCAATTCTCCAAATGCAAAGATGCCCATCTTGTGTTCCCTTGAGAAGACTGAATCCACAGGCACTTTTCACCACTGCTGCTTCAGCACAGCCACTAACTGGCACAGGGAATATTTCTTCTACAACCAAACCAGTACCACAGTTGCCTTCAGCCATTTTCCAAATAAAGATAGAAAAACCTCACCTTCCTCACACAATGGACAGGTTCATTTAAAAAATTCATACTCAATTGTCATGTCGGCAACAACTCAAAGCAGAAGCTTTGATCAGCTGACGTGGAAAAACAGATTTGGTTGTAGAAAGATTCCTCTTTCCACAGAGAGTAAGAGACACTCTTTCACTCCACCTTCAACAAATTACAAATTGGCTTGCCACTCTCAAAAGCACTGTACCAATCCAACTGTTCCTACAAAACAACCCCAGAACATCTGCATCTTTGTAGTACTGAAGTAATGAGTTTGACACACTCAGCTGAGTCTGCCACACTGAACAAGTTTCCTCTCCATCAACATTGCAAGCTGCTGTTTTGCAGATCAGAACAGTCAGCTTCCCCAGATAAGGCAGTTCCTTCCTGGAAATGGAAGAGCTGCCTTATCTCAGGAAAGGGAAGACAAAAGGTCACTCTTCACCAAGTGGCAAATTTCTCACCTTGAAAGCCTTGCCCCTTGATTGGCATGGAACAACCAAGGTCATGGAACTTTTAATCAGATGCCTGCATAATTACTAAATCGTTATTAATTATATCAGAGCTGAGACCTCAGAGGAAAGGCAAAGCAAACAAAGAGCCCAATGAAGCCTCCTCTGTTGTTGGAAAAAAATTGGTAATTAAAAGTCATGAGTGCACCAAGGAGCGAGGAAACAGCATCACAGTCACTGTTCAGGACTCAGGAGTGACTTGCATGCAAAACAGCAGACTTGTCTCCCTGGGGAAATTACAGGGTACTGCATTACAGAGCAGTGAGGGAAAAAAAAAAAAAGAAGAAAAAAAAGAGCCAGAGAAAGAACCACTCCTGTTTTATCAATAGCTTTATTTGCCCCACAGAAAACAGCACTGCCAACCAGTCCAAAGTCTGAGACATGCCTTCCACATATTTCTGGAAGCTCTAGAAAGTGTCCCAGCCTTTTATCATGAAGGATTCCCAGACTGAGAAGTGCACAAAAGAATTGAGACCTTGTGTTCAACCTGATCCAGCCTACACACAACCCTTGCCCAGGAGCCCTTGCCCAAGCAAAGACTATTCCAATCAAAAGCCCTTATTTCCCTCAGTGACCTGAGCTCAGCCTTAGTGACTACCCTTTCCCCAGAGGCTGCCCTTCAAAGTATCACTATAAAAAAATCAAATAACTTCAATCTTCCTTTAAAAAAACCCAAAAAAACTCAAAAGAAGAAAGAATGTTATGGTCCTGCTCACAACATAATAATCAGCCCCGGTAGTCATGATGCCAACTGAAACCAAAGCAAGTGCTTTTGCTAATCAGGCTATGAGAAGATAAATGCTGATCTGTTTCTATACAAATGAGATGACACACCATCTCAGGGTACTGAGGTATCAAAGATGGCATCAGATGAAAAAAGGCACCATGCTCTCTACCATAATTTGCAGGCAAACACAAGAATCTCTCTGATTTTCTATATAGGTAGTCTCACAGATCCAATCCTAAAGATGACCATATGCAAGAGGTGGCAAGTCTGGGCCGAATCCGTGAAGAGATCAGTTTAGATGGATTATGAGACTGTGGTGAGAAGAAAAGACACTCTCATGCACTCAGCAATCCCAATGTACAAAAAAAAGGAAGTGCAAAACACCAAAGAAGCCCAAAGAGAACTGTTTGTAAGTCCCAGAGATCAGAACAAAGAGACATTTTCTACTCCACTGCTTCAAGTACAATGACTCAAAGAGATATATCTTCAAGATAGTCTAAATAAGAAAGTCTCTCATTTAAAACATGAGCAGGAAGGAATAAAGGATAACTGCAGCATAAGCAGTAATGCAATTTGTGGGAGTCTGCCCCTGAATAAAAGATTAATAACAAACAACCTCGAGGCTAACTGTAGCCATTTCGTTAATGCTTAACTTTGACAGGCCTGAATCCAATAAACTTTTATTGAACTGCATCTGATCCTTCTTTAACCCTTTTCTGAACTTCCATTGCTTGCCAATGCAATGTCCTTCCACTGCTGCAACCATATCACCATACTCTGTTTCCTACTGCTGAATGCTAAGCCCCCAACGCCCATGTGACAACATCATACCTGTTGAAGATATCACCCGACACCTTTTGCAGATACTGAAGTGCATCTGCCACTTGCTGAACAGCCTCCTCCCTGCGTAAGTCTGGTTGGATCAGTGGGACAGAGTACGTCTGCCCTTCCAAAAAGTGCTTCTGGGCTACTGTAGCCATTGTGCCTAAAGGAAAGAGCAAATAGGTCATTACAGTAAACACACATCCATTTTATCACAGCTTTTATTCAAGGACTTCCACTCTGCTCCTCTCATCATTTTAGGAAAGCGTTTGCAATGGAGTCGGTGAGCTAAGGAGAGAGGCACAAGTAGTAAGGTTGACATACTGGATTTTTAATAAATCCAAGGCAGCTACAGTGAGGTGGGAGTCTTTTGCTTATCTGAATGCTCTTGGGAACCATAATTTTATTTTTAGCATGATTCATAACAAATCTCTGCTCAGTACTGTGCTGAAAACAAAGGCCACACTTTGGAGCAAAGTCAGTTCAGGGCGGTGATAAGACTTGTCAGCAATCACCCTGTCTCCTCCTCCCATCCTTATATTCCAGATGGATATATTTCAGGTCATTCAGTCCTATTAGCAAAATGCAGTATTTAATCTTACACTTCTGCTCCAAGAAACACAACCACAGCTTCCTTCCAGGAGCAGCAGCTATGACATTACAGGGCATGCATGTGCACACATGCCCTTGCTCCAAGTAGGTTAACAAGAGTTCTTCCATTCTGAGACTCCCAGGAGCTGCTCGTTGCTTCTGGTAACTGGATTTTTACCTTAGTAACTGTCTTGAAAGAAGCCTCCTTATTTTAGCATCCTTTCATACAGAAAACCTAAATGGTCACTGAAACCTTTCAGTTGTGTTCAACACATGCACCAGAGCAGTATGTATGCTCCTGGATGCAGCCGGGCCCATACCACTGCTCTATAGTTCAGCCAGGAGAAGGCTAGACATCACCCATGTTTCCATCCTGCCAGCCTTGCTCACCCCTCCCTCAGCACTTCCCAAATAGTCTGCCTCCCATGTTTTTATTCACAAAAATAATAAAAAAAAAAAGTTCCGGGAACACAGAGGAGGGTATAGAGAAGAAATACATTTCTATGAGCACATTAGAGATTGTAAACTCACAAATATGTTACTGTTAGGACAGCCTGATTAATGAACAGAGCAGAGTGTCCATACAGTTTTCTAACCCAAACTCTGCTAGGCCTACATAACTCCCTTCAAACTTGTTTTGTCTGTGTGTCTCACTCATTCAGACTCTAAAAAAACAGTCTACAGCTGCTTATTACAGGGTTTCATCATGCAGAGTGCTGTACATCCATATAAGAAAATACTCATTAAGCTGAAGAGAAGCAAAACAAAGGAGGATCAAAAAGTAAGGTATCGGAAACAGACAAGAGATATCTCAGGACACAACACATTACCTCCATGGAACCTGGAGGTCTGCAGGAGCTAGTCCAGGGAGCACTACTGTGTGCAAACTGTATTCCAGCCTGTACAGCAGAGCAGACTGAAAGTAACATAGAAACACAGCCTATACTGGAGGAATTCACAAAACAAGAACCTGAAGAGAGTTACAGCATAAACCAACTGTTTAATAGGTGAAAATTAGGTGTCCACATATTCTTTAAATTCCCTACCTTGCTTCACAAAATGAAAATATATCAGATTAGACTTGCCTGTACACATTCCTGTACATTTAAGAAACACCATCTACCCTCTCCAGATTTGTCCTTTCTGATCCTACCACAGCAGGTTAGGAAAGAATTTCTGTAAATATGATATGGCTGTTGTTTTGGTTGGTTTTTTTGAGGGGGTGGGTTGGTTGTGGTTGGTTTTTTGTGGGGTAGGAGGGTGTTTAATAATGAATCATATGGGAGGTAAAAGAAGGAGGAAACCTAGGAGCCTTTCTGCAGATTTGCAAATTTGCAAAATCAAGTCCAGCCATCAGAAAACCTGGCTCTGCTGCAGGAAGCCTAGACCTATTCTGTTTCACTTCATGCATCACTGGCAACCAGACTCTGTATCCACACTCTTTAGCAGCAATGTTTGCACACTGATTAGTCTTCTTGACTGGGCCTATTCAGCAGGCAGGAAATTATTATTTAGCATTGTAAAGCATACAAGTTAATCTGAGAGAAGTCCTGCTAATTTTGAGGTGGCGTTTTTTGAACTGCTGACCACAACCAAGCTTGAACCTTTTTGCTTTCAGATCTACTATTGGACTGACAACACAGAACAAAGCGACCAGATTACACAGCAAGTGCGCAGTTATGAGATACTCTGGCTCTGGCAGCAAAACAAGTTTACAATCCTCCCTGCAACTGGTCACAACTCTTCTGTTGCATCAACGCTGCTGATGGTTGGTATGCCTATTTTTAACTCACATTAGTTCAATGACCCAATTCACCACAGCCAGATAAACAGCTGTAATTGCCCAGTCATGAAACCGAGTGCAAAGCAGGGGCAAGAAGACTTCTTAAACTTGCTTCACTGTCAAAACCATTACCATGTAATGGTAATCCTGCCCCACAGGATGAGAAGGCCAAGCTTTTCACCTCTTGAGGCCAGATGAGATTATACAGCCCCAGTACGATTTCCCAGACTCTCACCAACCCTTATTCTCCTAGTGACCTTTCTAAAGCCAAGCTCAGTTTAGCTGCTGACTGACAGATGCTCACACTCAGAAGCAGCACTCCCGCAACTACTACCAAATTGTTTCTTTCCTCACACTCAAAAGCTACAGACTGTTTGTTCTTCAGGACACACTGCTCCCATGTAAAGGGAGGAGCACACAGTAGTAGGGCAAAGCAGAAAAGCCCCAGGTGCTCCTGCTTGCACTCTTACAGTTCAACTGCCAGTAAACTTCAGTTTCACAGCTTCTCAGTGCAGCCTCTCACATGAGCTCAATTCACACCTTTCCTAAAAAAAGCACATTACAGAAATGTGGTAGACTCTGTGGGAACTGCTGTCAGAGACAGATACAAAAGACAATTCTTTCTGTGCAAGATAACAATTTAGAGATTTATAGCAATAAACAGGAAAAACAGCAACAGCCTTCTAAATGGCTGTACTCAGGCAAAATCCCATGCTACAGCTGCTATTTACTACCTTTTGTGACCAAACTAACTGGAGAAACAAGCCAGTTTTACAAACACTTTGAGTAAAGGCCTGACCATATGCTTAGAATAAAAGTAGAACTGCTTCCCACAACAGACAGGGACTGCAGGAACAAGGAAGATTTTAAAAGGAAAAATTAAAAATATTCCCAAAAGTCAGGAAAGAAAGCAAAGACTGAATGTCACTCAGCAAGACTGACTCTTCCTTTATCTCAACCTCCAGTGCACCGAGAAGGAAGCAGCACATTTCCTTGCCATGCTCCATTATCTGAATTAGGCATTAAATTAAAACAAAGTGCTGCAGATTAGAAATATCTCAACTCTCCCACCCTGCCCAATGGATGCCAAGCCTTTATGTAACATAGACACCAAAGGTGCAAATAAACTGTTTGTATCTTACACATGGAAGTGGCTTTCAGCAAAGCAACAAACTGGTTCCAGACAACTCCTGAATCTTTAAGAGGGAACTGGTGTGTTTCAGCAGAAAGTACAGCATCCTGGAATTAAGACAGCCGACATGAAACACTCAGATGCTACAGTGAGAAATGGGCACATAAAACCCCAAAGCAAGTATTATTCAGAAAAGCAGATGTCAGATCACCCAAGAGATTTAATCATTAGTGGTGTGACCACCAGTGGGTCACACAAGGCAGAAGAAACAGCAACACAGTGCTTTTTTTTGTGATCAAAGAGGTTCTGGAAAAGAGTTGCAACATCTAGGGGCTCCAGCCACTCTTTATTCAATTATTTTTTCTATGTCAACCTTCATGATCAACACAAATGTGCTCTGGGGTTATATAACAACCTCATTTGCCTTAATAAATTACAAACAAAGAGAAAAAGGTTGATTTCTCACTGCACCACCTGCTTACAAGTGCTATATCATGATTTACAAGTTCTGACTAGAGCTAGCAACTGGTCAGATTCATGCTTTTGCCTTAAGCTGCCTGTGCCTTTAACCTCAAGCAAGCTGGTACTAAGCTTGTCAGGGCTGATGGCTATCTCTCTGCACCCAAAGCTGCTCTCTCCTCAGTTCCAACATCCACACTAGCAAAAGCTGAGCAAAACAGCAGTAGTGGGAAACACAACATCAGCCTCCACCAGACTGTCTCACCTTTCCAAAAGGCTTACACCAGGATAGACACAGGCTGAGCACTCCAGGGTTTTCAAGTATCTGGAACCAGCAACCTGTTACACTGTTCAACCATCGCAGGCAAGTCTAGTACAAGTCTAGTACTCTGATGGCTACATAGAGATTTGCAGCTCTGAACCCAGAGAAGGAAGTATACAATTCACTGCTCTGAGTAGGTAGAGAAACACTCCACCTACTTCGCCAGGGTTACTTCCCCCTGGACCCAAGAATAAAACTCCTTATGTCAAGGCTAAGCCCAAGAGAACTTGCTATGGAGCAAACAGAGTACGTAGAAGAAGCAACACTCCTTTAGGTCTTTTAGAAAATATTGCTCTATGGAGGACTGATCACCAAGATGATTATCTACAAACAAAAAGATCTCGCAGCCTTAAAATATCTTAATTTTTCAAGGGAATGTAAACAAAGGCAATATAAAAAAATAATTTGGCTGCTCTCAACACAGGCAGAGACTGTAAAGCTATATACAAGCACTTACCAGATACATGCTTTCCTATGAAAATAAAGGGAGAATAAAGCAAGCCACCAACAATACTTGCTTCCTTAACATGCTTCAAAGGACTACAGAAAGGGGCTTTTGACTTGAAAAAAAATCAGTGTGTATCCTTCAAAGATACAAGGGCTACTTCAGCAATTACTGTGCTGCTGCTTCTGTCACTGCACTGGAAAGGCAGAATGAACTAAAGGCCTTTAATTCCCACATGCAGTAACAACTCCAACAAGAAGTGACTGGCTATCTCCAGCCCTAAGTCTCTCCTTTGTAGGACCCTAATAAAAGATCAACACATTGCAGCCACCTGTAAGGATGCAGAGATCAGCAATATGCAGTAAAACACAAGTCTACATATCCCTTACCACATACCACTACACCACCACCACCAGGGTGGTTCCACAGTATGAACAGATGAAATCACAAATGAACTATAGGTTAAGATTAAACACACTCAAACAATGGAGTAGAGACAGGCTTTGGGCATAGCTTATCACAAGGGGCTGTCCACTCGGATAGCGGAAAGTCACATCCATGACTTGGTTCATAGTGAGAAGTCATCTCAAATTCCTCACTGACAGTATATTTCTTACACATACCTTCCATCACGTTTACCTGGACAAACATTGTCCTATCCTGGCTGACAATAACAGATCTCTCTTACTCTCACTTTCCTCTGCTCCAATCTAGCGTACTACATCAGCACATTGCTCGCAATACCCAAATGTGGCTTTCAGAGCTCACAAAGCTCCCAGCTGCTACAATGTCTGCTGTGTGTCTCATCACAAACTTCTACTACTGTACACTTAACTATGGTACTCTGTACTATACTTAATATACTACTACATCATTCTCATTCTCTACTTTCCACACAGGCTTCCCACAGAATTTCAAATCATGATCAAATCTGCTGGCATATTCAAGTCATACCTTGGTTGTACTACAAGCTTGCCTAGAGGCCATTCCAACAAAACATCAGAATTAACTCCTGCAAGGAAAAAATAAAAAAAAGATAGTTGTGTCACCTTGCCCTCCACAAATAAAGCACACTCCTATGAGTTTACCAGCTGCAAACCCAGGGAACTGTATTTTAAAAAAAGAGACTTAAAATGTTAGAAAAGCAAAACATGTCATTGCATATGCCCCTCCTGTTAAGGGACAGCATAAGGCAGTGTGTGCACATGCCCTCAAACAGATGTAGACACACAACTGAAATGAAAGGTAGAAGTTGCTTACATTCTGGTGGTAAACGCAGCACAAGAACCTAGATTTAAGTCCTATTTTATGCAGCAAATGACCATTCTGTCCTGTGTTGACGTTCACTGGAGGGGTTGAAATTTAGTCCTCCAGCAGAGCACACAAGAGGTAACTATCCTGGGTAGGAGAGCAAGATGTATTTCCAGCAATGAGATGAGAGTTTCACCACAGTCCCTGTGCTAAGCCAACTTTACCTTTTGGGGAGGGGCAAGGAGGGTAAGGGAGGAGGAGAGAAGCACTTTGATAAGTTAAGAGGATGAAAAGTCTATTTATATTTTTTAATTAACCATGTTCTACAGTGTTATTAAGCAGCAATCAAAGATGCAGATGGTACTGATTTGATTGGCAAGAGGTGCACTGTGCTGAATATTAAGGATCTCTGCCCCTATAAATAGGTCTAATCACTATCTGAAGGCTGGAAGGCAGTGATGAAAGAAAGCATTAATAAAACCATAATTAGGCCCCATAGCAGGCTGTACTCCACCAGAGTGCTCATGTTACTAGACATCTCTTATAGTAGCATCCTCAAACTCTGCTGTAGACATTACTCTTTTGGGTCTCAAGACCTGCAGTATCTACTTTAGACAAAGCTATGAAGAGTGGGGTTTCTCCATCTTTGGAGGGCCTGACATTGGTTAGGGTTTTACCTCCCAGGACCATTTCTGGAGCAAGAGAGCTCTCCATTCCAGCTGTCCCACCCTGCTCACTTTCAATGAGTAAACTAAACTGGACAGCCAGAGCTCTCCAGGCACAGAAACTGGCAAGGGGTGCAGGAAAGTGAGAAGCTTTAGAAGCTGTTGCTCTCCCTCCTGCTCAGGAAAGCAGCATGGCCACATCTACAACATAAAGTTAACCTAGCCACAGCTGTAAAAGCTATTTCTGCTCCCCTGCTCCAACTTTAGAAAGAGAGATACTTACTCAATCTCATCAACCTCGTACTTTCAGCCTGTCCTTACAGAACAGCATTACCTCAGAAGAACAACAACAAAAAAAGTTTGTGTAGAAAATTAATCCTACAAGGCATCTCCTGCTACATGCCAATACTTCAAAAAATTGCTCATTGATATGGTGGTACTGCCTGAACAGCCAAGATCTTTTCAAAAGGAGTCAGCCTCCCATATCATACCACAGCTCTGCAGAAACAGCAGAGCACTGAGGAGCCTGACCTGATACTCAGCAGGATTTGGGGGCTCACACTGTATTTCACACACTGTGCATCCTGGCCTTGTGGGCTGATATTCTGCTTGGAAAGGGTAGGAGTGGATTCCATCACTGAAGCAGTCTCACCTCATCTGTTCCAGCAGCTGTGGGAAAAGGAAAAGCTTTTTCTGCTGCACTGGTAGGCAGCCACTAACTACCCAGTGACAGAACACCACTCAGTTCTCCATACCCAAATAGTGTGGAATTAATGGCAGTCACCACATATGCAGTACTTCACACGTCCGGGTACCACAAGAACATTGTGTTATACCACAATGTCAGCTAGGGTGCTAGGTGCCTTTTTGGTAGCTGAATCTACGTATCACCGACGGCCATTTAGTCATTGTACTAGAAAAAGGTATTAAGGTAATGCTACGAAGATACTCACTTTTGGAAACAGCAAGAGAGACTCTGGTATGAAGCTTGCACCCAAAACCCCAAAACTTTTTTTTCTTCAGTTGATTCTCTAAGTTCCAGAGGGAACACAATAAATAGGCTGCTTTGCAACAAAAGAACAGCTTATTGACACAGGTTTGTAAACTAGGTGCCCGATAGGAACATGTCTCCCTAGGACACAGGCTATGTCAGAGACCAACAAACACCCATTGCTACTTATGTGTTTGTTCCATCCTGCTGTTTCTGGAATAAAAGGCTACCTGTATGTGATCCTTCCTGAGCACTGAGAGCTACCAAAGGAAAAGCACTGACCTGTCAAAAATCTACTTTTGAAAGTGCAAGCCCAGTATTTAAGGCAGCCCTTTCTTAAGAAGCCAGAGCCTGTTAACACCTTTGGCTCAGACACATTGCTTTGAAAGAAACAGTAGCTACTGTAGCTACTAAAGACAGATGAAATCTATGAGCAATACAACATTAAGGAAAAGACATTATTGACAGGTAACATGAATTGGAGAACTTGGTTTCCCACCAGCAGCATTGTCTCTTGGATCAAATAAGCATGGGCCTGAACCAATACATCAACAGACTTGGTGATCATTCTCAAATGGAGACCCTCCCTTTCCCTAAAAACTACTCAGAGCCACTTAGATTTATTTGTTTGTCACATACTACGCTGCCCCGTTCCACTTAGGCTAAAAAGAGAAAGAATCAAAATTTGAGATCTCGAAGCCTAGCTTTGCAATACCATATAGCAACTCCCAGGCAAATTGTGAAATACCTGACATTTAAAGATGGCTCACATAAAATCAAATTACATCAACTCTCCAGAAGACAAAATGCTATTACATCAAATTATTTTTCAAGGAGAATCTGAAAGGTAGAGACTTAAAAAAATTTAGAGGCGCACTTCAATCCTCTCAGTTCCACAAGCTAAGATGGCCTCTAAGCCACTACCTGTCTTCAAGGCAATCTTTCATCTCAACGCAGAGCTCTGCTTTGCAAAGCAGTCAGCAGGCTGCGTCACCTTGCTGAGAAAGCCTTGTCCTCTAAGCACAGGCTGAAATTGACTTCTCTCAGCTGGATACATAAAGCTGATTTTGACAGACAGGCGTTGATATCTAAAGTTAATCAGATAACCCGCTCTGCAACTGTCACCTTTGGCTCTCTTCATTAATGAAGACAACCAGGCGCTCTAATGAACAATTGATCTGATTCTAAGACAACAGTCTACAACTGACCAAAAAGCACTGTGCTAATTGTCTGCCTTCCTCTCCTCTCACTATTATAAAAGAAGCCAAAGCAAATAGCTTAGCTACAACTACAATACAGACTTCAAAAGTAACACTGAGAATCCCAGCCCAAACATCCAGACACAGCTCTTCATTTGATTTCCTAAGTGGGGGTACTTCAGTTTTGTATGCCTGAAGTACACAGAAGCCACTGCCTATGCCAAAATTCACTTGGAGGGCTATTTCCCTGCAGTAAGTTCTATTAAATGCTGGAGTTTAAAAAGCAGGCTATCTGTAACACTGCTGTAGAGCTTCCTGCAGAACGTTTGGTTCAGAAAAACGAGGAGCTGCTCAATCTTAACTATCAGATGACAGCAACAAATACATGCTTCCAAAACACAGCACTTTCCTTAAAAAAAAATTTAAAAAAATCCAGTTAATTTTTCCCTCCAATTTTCTCATGCAAAAATCAACTTCATTCTCCTCCAGAGTGACCTTAGTTGCAGATCCAAGCATTGCCACATCTGACTGCCACAAACCCTAACTAGCAATGTCCTATTTTTCACCTCCACATTCAGTACCCTCTGCTCCAAAGTTCTGGGGTTTTACAGCACCCATACCCCACCAGCACTGTTACAATAGATCTCAAGATATTTAATGAACACAACAATCAAATCAAACTGGCAACAAAAGCAGTTTCTGCCTGTTTTATACATTCAAAAGCAAAGGAAATGCTTGCATTTCTGCAAGATGACAAGAGGGCAACTCACTCGGTATAGGGAAGTGTCTTCAAGCCTGTTCACATTTGCTAGAAAGAATATCCCTACATGGTGGCCTGGATGACAGGAGCTGACAAAAAGCTGGGTTAAAAGAATGACATCTGGGGAATCAGTAACCCACTAAATAAACTGCTGGATGGACTATTTTCTGGCAAAGGTGATCTTGTGAAAGGGTCTAAGCAGAGCTCATTAGCTATAGAAATTGCCTTTTGAGTGATAAAAATTATTCCCTTCAAGCTCATACACCACAGCCACAAGAAACATCACAATTTCAGACACTATCCTCTTCTTCCTCTGTATACTACCTTTAATCTAAAATAAATTCTTTAAAAAAAAAAAATCTGCCTTGCTTTCAGGCTTATCTCAGTACTATTTTTCCCCAGCCCTCAATTTCTACCCTTCTATTTTACGGCTGAGCGTGCACTGACTATAGTTACCTGGTATTACCAGAACCCAGAAGCTAGACTGCAGAGTAGTTCCCAGGGATTATCTACTTTCAGTTTTCTTGCCAATTAACTCCTGAGTTCAGAGAACAGCACTTTTTATCTGAAGGAATTAAGATTTAAAACTCATTTTAAATATCCAGAGTGATAGAAGAAGGGTAGATGCTAAGACTAGCAGCCTGTGCCGCTCCAGGAGCACCTCAGGCATTTTTCTGCCTGAGGGCTCTTTGGAGGTGTGGCCGTTTCCCCCCAACCAAAGCATCCCAGGAATACAGAGGTATATCAGGCAGCCTTTACATCGCAGCTTTACTACTCAGACAAGACAAACATAACCAAATATCAGGAGAACTTATCAGCCCCTAGCTAACCTTCCTAAAAGAAAGTCTAAGCAAGGGACAGTTGAGCGGAGCACCTCCGATTCCCTGCACAACACAGAAAGCCTCTACAAGGACATGCCAAAGTCACTTTGCTTCCAGCCGTTACCTCTGGCAAGAGCAGCACTACCCGCTCCACTTCCTTTCATTGCTCAAGGAAGCTCTGTATTTCAGAGACCTGGCAAGAAATAGGGACAATTTTAGCTTCTACCTTGTCTACTCCAGGATAGGTCAATCCAGTCTGCAAATCACCGCCAGCAACACCCGTCATGCAACCTAAATGAAATAAATAGGTCATCTCAAGCAAACTCCTAGCTGACATTTGCCTGAATCACGTGAAATGCCACAACCACAGGCAGCACTATCCCACGCTCCTCATTGGAAGCTACACTGTAGAAGTGAGCAAAGTCGAGAATTAGCCTACTCTCCCCAGGGATGAAAACTCTCTTTGGAAAGAGGCCTTTGGGAAAATCCAGGTGCTGTCCAACCACTCAATATTTGAAACACACACACACAAAAAAAAAAAAGGGGGAGGAAAACCTCACCACAACAGGACTTCTGTGGATTACAAAAATAATACTAACAATGATCATCACTGCTGGATGTGGATTCACAATGTTCACTATGTGCATCAGAAGCCTTTCTTCATGTGTATAGCTGGGTCTAGTAGCCCTGTGGTCTTTTTACTGTTGGCTCAGTCATTCTTTATTCTCAATACAGAAGAAATTAATACAATAAATGCATTTATCACAAAAGCATTTGGGTTCACTTGCAAACAATGACAATGCGTTTTTATTTGACAAATCATTACACCACCACAGCTACCAGCTTGGGAGTGATGAACATGCCCTTGTGTAACTTAAAGGCAATCCATACTGTTAAAATTATTAAATCCTTATATTAAATCCATACTAAAACTGATTTGCCAGTGCTCCAGGTAGCAAACTGTGTTGATGTACTGAAGGACTAGAAGTTACATTTTTTATAATCTGTGGTGTTCTTTGAAATGAGCTGAGAGTTAATAGCAACCAATCAGTACTTGGAGTAGTACAAACCCCTCACAACTCTATTACAAGCCATTAGCTAACTTTGAGGAAAAATTATGTAACCCACATCCCAGAATCCTCTCTCTATTGTGAACAACTTTTTCTCTTTCTTGTGACTCCCTTCAGGCTGCAGCATCTAGCTGTCTATCCCTACAGGGTAAGGCATCGCCCTTCCCAATCCCTGAAGGTCTACGTTGAGTCCAAGTGTCCCACACATCCTCACTAACTTGAGATTTCCCCGCTCCATGCCCGCCTGGCTGGTTTTCCCATCTGTTTCATGGCTCAGCACTTTAGAGCCGCACACAAAACGTAAGGGAAGACTTTTCTAAACCTGCTATCCCACCCAAACACGTACTGTATGGCTCTCGCTTCACGTTACCAAGCTCTTCTTCCCCAGACCTGACGGGGTCCCCGACGGACAGAGCCTGCGGCCACCAGAAGCGTTTCACCGCTGGGCGACAGCCCGCAGACCCCGCGGCAGCCCCTCACGGGCGCTTACAGGGCCCTGCCAGCGCCTGCAGCCCCGCTCGGGCCCAGCGGAGGGGAACCCCCCTCAAGCCCCGGCTCCTCGCCGCTGAGGCCGGCCAAAGCTGTTTCTCCTCGCCTCGCCTCGCCGCGAGGACACCCCGCCCTGGCCCCGGCCCTCCTCACCGCCCTCCGCCAGCCCCGCCGAAGCCCGGGTCCCCGCGGGCCCGCCGCAGGCCGCACCGGGCGCCCG
>JANZLQ010000025.1:17232003-17251159 GCA_026212715.1 Elanus axillaris | reverse complement strand
GGTGGGGGGAGGTAGAGAGTGCCCGGCCCCGCCCCGCTCAGCGCGCGCTCCCTGCCGCGCCGCACGCCCCTCACCTGCCACGAGCCAGCCACGCCTCGGTCACCGAGCAGGAAACTGCACCCTGCACCGCTTCCGCCCCAAGTTGTCCGTCACTTCCGCCCGGTTAAGGCGCCTCGCCATCTCTAGGCGGCCAGCCCCTGGGCCGAGCCGAAGGCGGGGGGCGAGGCTGCGCATGCGCACGGTAGAGGGTGGGGCGCGGGGCGTGAGGCGTTCTCCGACGGCGGGAGGTGTCGGCCATGTTGTGGGCCTGCGGCTACCGGCCGTCGCCCCTGCTGGGCCAGGCGTTGTGTCGTCTGCCCCGCCTGACCCTCTCCCTCGCACTGCCGCCTTCCCTTGTGCCCCAGCCTCTCTGCTGGTCTGGGTCCCGCGTGGCCTGCCAGCCCGAGGTGGCAGGCAACAGGAGCTGGGGGTCTGTTTGCTCCGTGACAGGGCACAGCCAGGCAGAGTCCCCGCTGAGGCTCCTCGGAGCATTGCTGGGTGCCTCATGAAGGAGGTGTGATGACCCTCCAGCACGCCTTTACAGATGGCTGCCCCACTGGAGCACAGTGGTTCCATGAGCAGTACTGCACTGCAGAGAGCAGGGGGTGTTGGGACAGCTCTCCGCCTGGTCCCTGCCCACATGTTGCAGAGTCACAGTTTCAGAGAAAATCCAACAGATGCTGGTCTTTTGTTGCCATGTTCAGCCCTGCTTCTGCGCCTGGCTGCTTTTCTGCTTCCGTGTGTCTGGTACAGAGCGTGGCAAGCAAAAGGGGGAATCTCTTGACTCATACACTTGCTTGTTTCCTTTCCAGTGCCCGTGTTTTGAGTTGGGCAATTTAAAAGTTGACTTTATAAACAGTGATTTTTCTTTTTTAAAGTATGTTCTACTAGTTTGCTCTTGTGTTACTTCTATACTCTCCTTTATACGCACATTCCAGCATCCAAGTTCTTCCAGCACAAATGCTCGTGAAAAGTGAATTTCAAGAGTGCATCTGTAAATATTAAACCCACATTACAAAGGGCTGTGTGCTACACATGACAGAGGTATTTGCATGCTCATCCACTTCAGGATCAGAAACAATTTCTCAAGACTTATGTAAACAGTTACAACTTACTGCTATTTGAATAGCAAATACCAGGTTTTGAATGCACACAGGGAACATTTGTGATTGATACATAGAATTAAAAAGAGTGCACAAGAAAAAAAAATGAGACAAGCCTCTTTAAACAGTGAATGCACTTGCAGACATCAGGACCTGCTCATGCATATTCAACTCAAGGGGGGAAAAGGTAAATCTATTATATAAACTACCTGTTGCAGATTCTTCGCTCGGTTCCACTCCTTTGCAGTGGGAAGCATGGACTGAAGCAGGGGAGTGGTGTTAGACCTGGTGGTTTACCTGCTGTAAAGGAGATGAGGAGTCAGCAGCAGTGGCTTCCCTATTTCAGAGCCTGCAGGAGGGTGCAGTGCTTGCCCCTGTGATGGGCCTGGTAAGACCCATCAGTACGGAGAGCATAAGAGCACAAGGCCTAAGAGCTAAGGACCAGGGTAAGAGCTACTGAAACTCTGTAAGGGAAGAAGGTTATGAAGAATGGAATATCCTGCCAAAAACTCAAATCAGACAAAAAAGCAGATCTAGCTGAGTCTGAGCAAGGAGCATGTGTGTGGGTGTCAGGACCTATCAAAAAAACAAAACAGGGAAGTGGATGTAAGAAGCAACAATCCAATCTATTGTGATCCATTTTTATCTATAAAAAATAGGCTCATGGAAGGCCCTCCAAATGCTTTCTGCTGCTTGGGTAAAAATCCAGTTCAATACATTTATTCAAGAGAAAGCAAGACATGATGGCAGATTGACACAGTCCTTCCCATGTCCCCCTCCCAGCCACCCTGAGGAAGAGGAGCCAGCAGGCTTGCAAAATCCATCACTAAAAGACAAAAAGAGAGCTAACACAGAGAGAGAAAGGGGAGACAGTGAATCTTAGGCTGGGCAGGCAGACAGGTGATGGAGCAGCAGGGATACAGCAAGTCCTACATAAGAAGCAATAGCAGGATAGCAGTGGACTGGGCAAAGCACCAGGAAGACTCTGGTAGCAGGTGAGGCTGTAAATTGTAGTGAACTCCTGTGTAACCTTGTCATATATCAAATGTCTTTCCCGTGCAGACAAGGCCCATCTAACTGGGCACAAATAGGTGTTAATAACAGCACAGTAAGAGCCTGGAGGCAAATCAGGAGAGCAGCTGGGTAACACGGTGTTTAATTCAGCCACAGAGGCACCAGTCTCTGGCTGGCTGGATGTCTCAGCCCCTGCAACTGGCTGGTGGAGACTGAGCGACACCACTCCCAGCCAGTGGAATAATGGACACCATTTCTTCTTTCTCCAGAACAATGTTTACTGGCTACATTTCATAACCTTTAACTGGCTCATTTTCAGTGTTCCTGAGGTCAGGATTCTCTTAAGCAAGGGCTACTCTAGGGGAGCTGACTGGTGCCTATGGCTGCCAAGCTTGCCCCGCCACTGCTTTGCATTGGCAAGTTCCATCCAACAAAAACAAAATCAAGAACAGTATTTTTCTCTCCTAACAAAAGGAGCACTACGACCCACTGTTGCCCAGGTACGGGAAGATTTAGATGGAACTCCTGCTTCCCATGCAGTCAGTAAGACATTGATTTGTCATAGGGTGCAAAAAGCAGCACATTGTGGTGTGTGCCACGTCATGCATGACAGCGTGGCAGAGGCTTTGGAGTTAGGAAATGTGCTAACTGCTGGTTTGGAAAATGCCTTCTAGCTTGCTCAGAGACATTGTCCAAGTCAATACCAAGGGGAAACACTAGTTGTGGGCGCTGCAGAGAGATCCTGTTTATGCATGGTGGCACTGCCACTTTCAGTGACTTTGTTCTGCAGTGGCAAGATAGTGACCTGGACCCCCTCCCCCCCCACACACCAGTCAGAACTTGCTTTTGCCCTTGGCCTGCTGAATAAATGAAGGCAGGTGTTTCCACCAGTCTTCTTGTGGGCTGCATGGCGGCTTTGCATGCTCTGCTTTGCTGTCAGTTGCTGGCAGAATCTTCGCTGTGAGCAACTGGCTGATCCAGAGCAGCTCAGGGCATGTCAGGTTTTCTGTGCTTTTGCATGCCACTCTCTGGCTAGCTGTCTAGAGTGCTTATTCTGTTTGTTAGCTTTTCCATCACCACAATATTCAAACGCTTCCACCCTGTCTAGAACTCTTGCATAAAGACTAGACTCATTGCAATTATCTATACACAAACTGATCACTCATCTGTTGTTGTGTCACAACCACAAATTCATGTGCAAGAGCCAACCCTTTTAGATTCACATTATATTTTAAATAATTTTCACTTTTCTAAAACTGCATTTTCCCAGCAGAGTGCTTTTTCTCAAGTAAAAAAAAAGCAAACCAACAAACCCAACCTTCAAAACATTAAATGAATTTGCTCTTTCTCTTGCTGCAGTATCTTTTACTGAGCAAAGTCACCTTGGGCAGATAATTAGTGCCTCACCTTCCTCACTAGAAAAACAGAAACAATAATATTTTTACATCTTTGATATCTTTAGGATGGAAAATTTTACTACTTATTATTTATTATAATGTTTCACACGAAAATTTAATAACATAAAACTCAGAACCTGAAGGGAAAATGTAAAAAGCAAAGGTGAGGAGAATACAGAGTGCTGCTGTAGTTACATATTTTGAAGATGCTGGAAATTTCTTGTAGTCTGTTGAGTAGCATTTGTCAAACATTCAGGCAGAGCTGGCTGAGTTGCTTTTGCACAAGGTCAGGAGAGGGCCAGAAAACAGATCAGATCTTACTCCAGACTTCCCTCTCATTTTGCAGTTTTTCAGATCTGAGGAATATTTTGCTATAGGACGTAGGGTTGAGCTCACCTAACATTTGGAAGTGTTTGGACTTCAGGTTTTGCTTCAGGTTTTACTCTAGTGTTTTGCTTGTAGCATTGCCTTAGAAGAACAGGCAGGATCATCCTTGAACATCTGTCCCTTGTTCTGTGTCTGGTGACAATTAGTACCTCCTCTGAGTGCATGCTAATGATCAGTATATGCACAGGGGATGTTGAAACTAGACATAACTAAACAATGTTCTGTCTTTTGGGAGACAAAAGTAATATGCTAAGTACCCCCCAACACACACTAGAGGTATAGATGCGCTAAGTATAATAATATCTGTATTACCTCTGAGGTGTTCTTATTGCAGGGGGATAAAATAAGGACCAACTACAGCCACCTGTCCTTCTGCACAAGCTTTCTTCTGACTCAGATTTGTGGAGACACTTTTCCCACACACTTCCCCGCAAACATGGCATTCCTCTTCCCCTAGTAATGGGGCTTTGGGGTAAGATGCAGTGGAGTAGAACAAACTAGAGGCTGAAGTTGACAGAAGCACCGTATCTGTCCCTCTTTGCCTTCTCTGCCACTCTTATCAAAGTAGCCTCCTCAAACCCTTCTGGTTCTATACTTTCTTCCTTATCATCCAAGCCTCCTCATCAGCCCTGGACTCACAGCTTTAAACATCACTCGCCAGCATCACATTGCTTATTCTTCATGAGTGCCAGAGGCCTTCTGCCATCCTGTGCCTGCACTGTCCATCAAACCGTAAGTTCTCCAGGGCACAGCATGCTGCAGTGTTTCGTGTAGGGCTCAGGCTGTGCCTGATTCTCAGGCAGTGCTGGAAAAACCCACATGATTAACAATAATAATGCAACTTCTTCAGTGCACGCGTGAGTATCAAATGAGCTGTGTATTACTATCATAGGTTAAAATGGTATCTTTTGGTACAGCTGCAGTGAACTAGCATATGATACTGATGCACCTTTAACTGGTCTGTAAAGGAAGGCTGGACTGCAAAGGTCTCCATCCTAAGTGTTGCTGGGAAGAATCTTAGCTATGAATTAAAAAATGCCATTCTTAGCACTGCATCCACACAGCTCTGCATACTCATGGTAATTGCCTTTGTTGACTTAAAAAAAAAGAAGTGTATGACATAATGGTACATATGAGGGAAAAAAGGTAACAAAAAATAGACAACAAGAGAGGAGAGACTCCCTGGAATGGAGCATAGCCGAGGACAGCGTTTCACGCACGTTCTTTCATTCTGTGGCTCCTTTCAATGCCCCCACAGCACCCCTAACTCAATGAGTCCTGAGCAGAGCTGACCTCGCTGAACTTGTGAGATCTGACAAAAGCACAGCACACAGCAGTATGGCTGCAGGCTAATGCTTTTATTTTTGTAACCATGTATTCCTAAGAGCATGGTAACAGGAGTTAAGGGTCAAATCCATGCTTCTTGCATAACTGAACAGAGTATTCCCACTAGACTACCTGGCAAGAGATCAAACAACAAATACCAGGCCTTAAAAAAAAAAAAAAAAAGGAAAGGGAGAAAGATTAATAACAGCTATGGCCATAAGAGAAAAGCAACAAGTTTTCTAAGGCATCCACTTAACCATGCTCCTAACAGGCACAAATTACTTGTTTCATTTTGAAGTCAACTCATATGAGGCTCACAGAATCTGCAACACTCTCAGACACCCAGCTGTTTGCCATGCAATCCTAGTTACCATTGCATATTCAAACCAAACCTCAGCTATCCAAACCTCCACTTTGTTTCAGACATGTTTCAGCCCCATTGCTGGCCACTATCCTATTGCTATAATGAAGTTAGGAGCTGTCACGAACTGCCTAATCCTCCTCTGCCGCATGAAGAGGACATTAACACAAGGATGAAGGAGTCAGCTACAACTACCAGCTACCATGTTAGTAAGTCATTGTGAACATCAGTCTTCTTTTGATTCTGATCACCTCCATGAAGTTCCTTTATAACAACATGGTGCTAAATATTAGACCTTGGTCCCCCCAAAATTGATGTTTAATTTTTTTTTGCCATTCTGAAAGGCTCAAATAGAAGTCAGCTTCTGATGAAAATTCACTGCACTCCCTACCTGGCTTTGGACATGCCTTTTTTTTTTTTTTATCTTCTAGACTTTTAATTCTTAAAAGAAGAAAAAAAAAGAGTAATGGAATTTTCAAGACCATTTCTTCCTTTTTTAAAAATAGCTCTTTTAAAGTTTCATATTTTTCAAATCACGTGTATTTAAACTAAGAACTTTAAATAGTATTTTATCAGTTTCCTACATTATCTTCAGTGTTTTTAAATGTACATTTTAATGCTTCAAGACATAAGTCATTGCTGGATACAAATTAGGGGATTTCTGAATATATCTGGAAAGTTAATAAAAAGAGAAGCATGAAAAGAGATCCAAGACCCTACATTAAAGATTAGAGCTAAATATAATGAGGGAGAGAAAGATGTTCTATTAAAAGCCAGCTGAAAATATTAGTGTATATTAAGAACCTACTGACAAATGCTTGTCTAAATAGTGACAGCAGGACACTCAATAAATTTTAGGACAGTCTGTTTCCAAACAGAATAATGAAGGGTGAAAGCAAAAAAAAAAAAAAGCTTTTAATTATTGTCACCATCAATTAGGACTCAGTCCTGCATCATTTAATTGTACTTTTGACATTGCCTCCTAGAAATATATTTCAGAAAATGAAGTAATAGGTGGTAAAGAAATATTAGCCCTGAAAAAATTCCTTTAATAAAAGCTTGTTCCTGCAGAGTTAGTTTCAAGCTGGAAACAATTTTTCATCTTTTCAAATATAAAAACTAAATAATAGAAATCAATATGCCCTGGGAACGAGACTAACCCCTGTGAGAAGTTCATCCCAACTATTTGCTGTCAATGGCAAGCTCCTATTTTAGGATTTAAGTGGGTGTTGAAAGGGCTGGGTTGTGTGAATAATTGATTATTTGATTCAGTTGTTGAATCAAAAAATTAAACTGCTTTTTTCTAAAGTCAACCCCAAACCACTGTTTTCAGTGTATTTGGTAAATAATAAAAACTCCGTACTTTTAGGGTAAATTATTTGCTATTTATCTGTTTGTGACCAGCTTTAGCTCTGCCATTTTTTTACAGGCATATGCAATAAAAGCAAAGGACTACATTCATAGAAGAGCCTAGCCATTACCTTCAGAGATATTTTTCCAATTTATACTCAACTGGAAATCTAGCAAAAAATTGAAATTCTTACCTGAAATATTTTCTTTCTGAATGAACAGCGAACAGTTAAACATTTCCAGTGACATTATTACTCTTGCATTTCAATCTTTCAAATGCTTTCTATTGCTGTTAAGTATTCAGATGAAGTTATTTAATTTCAAAGCTTACCATATCAGGCTCTTATAATTCCTCTGTGCTGCAGGCCAAATTTCCTGGTGGTCCTTAAAATTATGCTATATTAACTGCCTTGTAATAATGGTATACCAAGGTGCCATGTTAATTTCACAATATTTTTCCCTTGAAACATGAATTTATTTTGCTCTGTATTGTAACATCAGGTCCCTGCTTAATTCTATTTCTAAGACCTACAGATGCAGTCTTTCTTTTAATTTACAAAGCAGTAGGATATGTATCACCTGCTTCAGCCTTTAATTCCCCCCTCCATTTTAGAGAGATGTGAACAGGCAAAAATCATATTGTGTGCAACACAAGATCCATTTTAACAGTATCTTTGTCATTATTTCATAATAAAACCAGTGCATTTATTTAATAAATATTTCTAATAGTACTTCTATGTGCTAGCTAAACTGCATAGCTCATTCTTTAAAAAAATAGTAAAGTTAAGCATCAATAAATAACTACTCCAGGTTTTATTTTTTTCCCTGATCTTGGGAGAAGACAAAGGGCTTAGAAGAAAAAACACCCTCAAAACTCACAAGTCTGGAGAGTTGCATACGAAGACAGCAGGAAGGGGATGCGCCTTATGCTCCAATGTTAAAGCCTCTTCCCTGAGAAATGGGTTACATTTGTGCACCCCTGTGGCATGTACATTGTTCTGTCATGGTCCATGACAGCATCCTGACCAGGAACTGCTGAACAGAAGGATGGTAGCTGGGTGATGGTGTAGGTTTCCCCTCTGTCCCCACCACCTTATGACTTCATCTAGGACATCCAAATAATTTGTTTAAAAATACATTGAAAAGAAGCATGTTGTCATTCCTATAATGTTGTCCTCATTGTTTTTAATGTCCAAAATGTTCAGTGAGTGCATCTCAAATTCACAAATAATTTTGCATTGGCCGAGTGTTTATTTTGGCAAACAAACAATTTATGACAAAACATTCACTACATCCATTTTAACATGGCCTTTGGTAGCAGGTGAGCACATCCACTAACATGAGCCAGGAACCAAGAATTTTCATCAGGAAGGAAGACAGAACCACAGACAAGCTCCTAACCTCTCATCTCAGGTTGAGCTTCAATCAACAATGAAAGATGTGTTCTCAGATCTATAAAGATCATGAATATGTCCTTGAATTTCCCATTGAATGCAGACAATCAGGGTTGAGCCCAGAAATCCCTTAAGTTTGTTCGAGGAGGCCTGTCATCTATTTTTGTACAAGTATTTTGCTGCCAGGCAGAGGTACTGAGCTGGATTGCTAAAGACAAGCTGCATCCTGCTCTGAATGGTGAGACAGCACAGGTGTCCTCTGCCTGCAAAGCCTTGGGGTACTACTGCCTTTGAAGTGGGCAGTTGTAGACGTGTCCATGTACGGTGCGGGGGACTTACAGACTTGACCTTTCTGGCATGCAGGGAAGTAGGCTAAGCACAGAGATGGCCAGGACAGGTAAGTCAAACAGCATTAGGAGCAAGAAGCTGGTTTGTAAGGAAAAGAGTCAAAGGACTTGGGACCTTCACAAAACTGCTGTAGGTGGGAAAGAGTATCTGAAAGCATCCAAATATATAAACATAAAGGAAGAAGATAATTTCTTGGGGGTACCTCAAAATGAGTAATTAGGACTTATAAAAAGGCAAATGAAAATATAAACCAACTACAAGAATATTCCTTAAAATTTAGACTGGCCTGGTGGTGATGGCACTAGCCTAGCCCCTGTGGGAAGTAGGGGCAGCACCTACCTCTGATTGTGCTGACTGGTATTTACAGCTGAGAGCTCCTGATTTTATTTGGGGCTTTATTCCCTATAGTCATGCAAACTGGCACAATACTTCACCTTGTCTCTAGCACTGCGAAGTACTTCATATTCACCACTACCCCAGAACCACTAGAAAAGCAACACAGACATCACACAGGGTGAAATCTTGGCTGCTGCTAAAGTTTTACTCTCTGACTTTGAAAGCATGTAGCAAACCCTTGCCTTTAGCTCTACATAGCTCAATTCTTACCCACAAAAGAGTTTTAATTTTTCAGGAGCCCACTGAACAGAGTCTACTGGCTACAGCATAGCTGTTTAACCAGGACAAGTTCCAATCAGGGCTACCTACTAGTTCAGCTGAAGCAGCAGTGACACCAGTAGTGGCAGCAGGGATGAAGAGGGTTAATTAGCATGTTGCGTGGTAAAAATGCCAGCAGTTGCCAGAACATCTCCACTTAGGCTCCCATCACAGTAATTCCCTGGGTTTATCTGAACCAGCGCTAGCAGTGATGAGACAGTTTTTTCTCCTACTCCTCTTTGGAGACCCAGCCAGGACAGGCAGACTGTCACATTATGAGTTCCTCCTTTCTCTCTTTGAATACCAGCAGGAGCTTGGCCTTGAGTGTGCACCATTACCTTTATAAAAGGGAAGGAAATACAAAAAAATTAATGCCAAACCCAATATTGTTTCAGTCACATTTGGTATTTTATAGGCCAGTTTTGTTCAGTTCGGTACAGTACTATTTATGTCCTGAAATCTATGCTGTGAAACATACAGAATATATGTTATGGAAGAATTTCCATTGCTGCTACAACATCAGCCTCTCCATTTGCAGAAGCTTGGGACCATACATCCATCACCTGCATGATACACTACTGCCAGGTTTGCATTAAGAAACAACTGGGATTTTTTAGCTCCTCCTGAAAATTAACTTTGGTTCACTTTTCAAACTGACTGGCTTCATTCTGCAACCACCAGAGTCGAAGAATAAAAACTGTCACATTT
The DNA here is from genome assembly GCA_026212715.1 of Elanus axillaris. Lineage (NCBI taxonomy): Eukaryota > Metazoa > Chordata > Aves > Accipitriformes > Accipitridae > Elanus > Elanus axillaris. Next base: position 17,241,078 of record JANZLQ010000025.1, on the reverse strand, counting down.
TTTCATGACACCAAAACTCATGCCATATCAACAAAATGTTACCTGCATCTGAAAGACTGGCAAAAGGAGGTAAATGGTAACTGTAGGCTGATGCTCCAGCTAGACAGATTTTTGTGCTTGGCTTGAACCTGCTGATTTCAAAATGAGGCCTCATGCACCTGCTTGCCTAGAGCAGCTTATAGGATTTGGGTCAGAACTGCAGCTACCAGGGGAAGCCTCTCCCTCAACCCTGCCTCCAGTTTTTTCTTATCATCATCATGCTTATATTATCTTTAGTAGCACTAATGCAGACTGATCTTTCTAAACTATGTCATACTAGTAGAGGGGGAAAAAAAACCTTGTATGCTCTCTCCTTCTTTGTACCCTCCTTTTTTTTTTTAATTTGTTAGGTATGGTGACCTCTGTGAGAATGCCAAATTCATTTTGGCAGATTTGGCTGCTAATTCATATCTACTAGGACTGAAAGACATGATCTGAATTTGGGATGTCTCTCTATTAATAATCTGTTTGTTATCTTAATAAATATTTGTGAATTGTTTATCTGACACATGATGTTTATTATTACAGATATGCTTATTGGTCATGATTCACATTGGTCTCTATTATTTTGTACTGTTTTCATTTATCTGTAGGCAGCTCATGCTGTTTTATATATTCTGTCACAGTTGGTTGTGTTTTGCCTTTTTGTGCTGATCTCTGTAAAAAACACAGCACATAAGAAATTAATAACAATGAGAATGTTTCCAAAATCATCACTCTACCACATCCATCCAGCAGTAATTTAAATGTGCTTGAAACAGAGTACAAACCTGAACAGATGGGAGGCTTTTAAACAATTCGTAACTTAAGACATCAGCAAATAACTCTGGCTGCTTTAGGATTGAGACCTGAAACTAAGACAGAGTCAATGGAAACACTGGTGTTGTCTTTTGACGAAGCCCCAGGTACCTACACACTCCTGCACGGTGACATCTTTGGAGAGAGGACTCTGCTCATGTGGCCTTGATCCCTCATTCAGGTATGTGATGCTGTCCTTGTTCCTCAGTAGTGCACAGAAAGAGAGGTATGTACAGCTGGAGCAAAGATCTGATGCTCCCTGCTACAGGGTGCTATGAATGTTAAAAATGCAGACAGGTTCAAGGTGAGATCTGCCAAAATGATTGAAGAGAAAACTATTAAGGTTGGGTTTTAATGCAAGAGTATCACCTCTGACTCAGGAAGTCTGGTTGGAAACATATTTTGGGAAAGTATCACTTTGTGTTGCTCCCCCTGTAATTCTCTTTCCTAGGCATCTGATTTTTATTTATAAGCTTTTAAAGTCTTACACAGTGGATTTCAACCTGACTTTCAAATTCTGAGGTTTCCTTTCAACCATACCCAGCATGTCTTTATAACAAATACTCAGCTGTTCTCTTCAGTTTACTGAGAAGCACTTCAGATACCTCCTGCCCTCACACCTTTCTGCCTCCTTCTGCACATTCACTTCTCTTCCACAACTTCCACAACAATGTTGCCTGCAGACCGAACATCAGCCTTCCCCCTGCCTCAGTTCTTCCCACCCCATGACTAACAGCATATCCAGCCTCAGTTTCCTGCCCCGTCAGTTCAAGGGTCTCCCTATGTATCATGCTTCCCAATTCACACTGGTTTTCTCTCCCCACCATCCAGCCACTGTTACTGCTTCTCGCTCCTAAGCCCTCCCTCCAGAGACAAGACCCCTTGTGCTTTGCCATTTCTCTCTCCACCTTCCTAAGGTGAGCACTGTAGAGAGTGCTGCAGAGGGAGGAGCAACTGAACTGTCATCTCTGCATGGGATGGAAAGAAAGAGCAGTGCTGCTGTGAGCTTTTGGGATTTTTTTTTTGTTCTTTTTAAAAATGTACTTTTGCTTGAGAAGATACTTCTGCTCACTATCTGAAAAGGTCTGCTAGGCTGCTTTTACTTGGGAGATGGGCAAACACAGCAGCCAGCAAATCAGCAGGGAATTTCTCACTGGCCAAGTTAAATATTGTAAGTTTTCATCTGCTTGCCTTGTCACTAGATTGGCTTCAACCATTGCCAAAATCCCATCAGTTGTGAAGAAATTAATGACAAAATGGCTTGCACCCAGAGCTTAACCTTACATTAAACTAATGCATGCAACACAAAAACTAGACCTGTGGTCTGCCACCATTTGACCTATCTCCTGCTCTTTACATCAGGGCCTCCCAAAACAGAATGGTCTTTTATGTCCTTTGCAAGAGGCTGTGTAGACAGAGGTCCTACCATATGGAGTCAGTTGCAGGAATGTGGATGGTGGTAGATGTCTGAAGCAATTCTGCCGTGTTCCTCAAAGAAGAATCTGCTGCAAATTCTGCCAGTTTTGAGTCACAGGATCCTTTTTGTCTCTTCATTTGCTCTTTGAAATGCTTTCACACACCAGAACAGAACATAGAAATATTTATCACAAGTCAGCATGTCTGAACATAAGGGATCCTGTCTGTAAGCAGATTTGAAGGCAAAGGTTAACCTGAGTAGAAGCCTGACCCCATAAATAATGAACAACAAGAGATAGGAACACATCTGAGCAGCAACCTCTTCAGCAAATATTTGGCCTGCCTCTAGTTGGACCACACAGTGTATCAGCAAGTCTGAAGGATTACCTCAAAAGCAAAAAAAAAAAAAAAGAAAGATGCAATTTAAAAAAAATGCATAATTTAAAGAGTTCAGTTTGGTTAGCTTGCTAAAAATAATATCATCAGGTGATCTGATCAGTCACCTTCAAGGAGAGAAAAGCTTTAGGACTAAAGAGCTTTTTACCCTACTGGAGAATGGCATAAGTACTCATGGCTGGAAAGTAAAAAGGATAAATTCAAATGAGAACAATATTCCAACTTGTCAACAATGACAGACATTAACTATAGTGACAGAATATCAAGGAATGAGACAAATGCTCTACCTTTTACTATCTTCACAGTGGTACCAGAGGCATTTCTAGAGACACATTTTTCTTGAACTCATGTTCCAGGTTCAGTAGCTGCATGAGATTATATGGTATGTAGCATGTCAGGACAGACACGTTATTGATTTGTCCTGGCCTTAATTTCTCTGAGAAGTCAGCATCTGCTTACCCCTGTTATATAACAGGAGCACAGACCAAACAAGCTTTCCTTTTCAAGGTGAAACAGGATGCCACAGAGGGTCTGTAATCAGAAAGCATTGGAGTCAACAGCAGTGCTTCTTCTGCATTGAGTAAAGACAGGAGGAGTCCTCTGGCATCTTCATCCTTAGTCCAGCACCTAAAAGCCAGGTGGTATGGCCTGCAGTCTTATCTTCTTAAAACTGAAGTCTGCAACAAGGCGAAATGTCTCTCATGTTGGGGCTGTTGAATTGTTAATTCATACTGATATCACAAATCAGAAGAAAAGGGAAAATACCTTGTTCTATAAATCAAAGAGCTGAGATGTGATAAAGACAAATACTTGGTTATTTTTTTTCCTCTTCAGTGGAACATAGCTAAACTGACATATAAATATTTTAAACAGCTGCTCATCAGAAAAATGCTATATTGTAGCCTTAGCTGAAATGTATACTGTTCATGCATGTTTTTTGTTTTCTTGACAGTACTTGATCTCTGCCACTGCAGAAAAAGCTTCTAGCTGGAGTATGAGTTTAGACTTAACGTTATTCCTTTTTTTCCCCCCTCTTTTTTTTCGGTGTATCTTACGCAAGGTGAGATCACAAAAACTTGTCCCATCTGAAAATCCCCATGTAATTTAGTGGGACTAGTCAGGTAAGATTTGGAGAATCAAGCTCATACTCAATTTTTTCATTTTACTGCAGCATTTACAAAAGACTGAACAACTGTCAGTTAAAACAAAAACCTGTCTGACTGAAGAATATGTCTCTGTGTAGCTTTTGCTCTCTATAATTAATCAATTAAGTGGTCAAAGCTTAATTTCATGAAAAAGACAGGAGATAATGTAACATTTAACAACATTCAAAAGGGAAAGTGCATTCTAAAAAGGGACCTTGGTTCCTTTTAATTTGCAGTAAATAATGCAAAGCTGCAATAACACAGTTCAAATACAGTCAAGATTTTAAAATGTGTCAAAACTACACATCTCAGCTAAGGCTGTGATACAGAATTTGTACCTTTTTTCCTGATGAGCAGCTGTTTTAAAATATTTATATGTCAGCTTAGCTGCACTCCACTGAAGAGAAGAAAAAAAATAAATTGAAAGAATCTGAAATATTTGTCCTTACCACATCTCAGCTCTTTATGTTTGATTTATAGAACAAGGTATTTTCCCTTTTCTTCTGATTTTGTGATATCAGTATGAATTAAAAATTCAACAGCCTCAACACCAGAGAGAGATTTCACCTTGTTACAGACTTCAGTTTTAAGAATGTCAGTAGGACTCAGACCATGCCACCTGGCTTTTAGGTGCTGGACTGAGGTAAAAGATGCCAGAGGACTCCTCCTGTCTTTACTCAATGCTCGTCTGAATGAGAGGAAGCACTGCTATTGACTCCAATGCTTTCTAGTTACAGACCCTCAGTGGCATCCTGTGTGACGGTGGGCAACACACTTTGCTCAGTCTTAGCTACATTTTATCCATCTGTTTAACAGGTCTAAGCAGAGAGTGACTTGGCTTAGACTCAAGATAGTGAAACATCTCTCATTGATCTGAATAGTTTTGGATGAGGCCTCAAGTGAAAGAAGCATTCAGGAGATGCAGATTTTTTTCCCCATCCATGAATTATGCATGAGGACATTATGATTGTCTTGATTCTATCCTCTATTTTGAAATTATTCATCTAATTCCTGCAGAATTTTTTTGGCCTGTAGGCTGTTTGCAGGCAGTTCTGAGAATCTCTATTGAAGCAGCTGCTATCTTCCAGGTGGGGCTGAAAACGCTTCCCCAAAAATCAGAATGAAAGGTGGCAACACAAGACCATGATTCTTGTGTCTCTTCCCTCCCATCTTTTACTCTAATTCTGTTTGGGTTTTTTGGGTTTTTTTTAATATGATTTGTGTTACGCTTGCTTGTGTGTACTTCTTAAGAACTGGATGAGAATGGATCAGGGAAACACTGGCTGTGGGGATTTCATTTGAGATTCTGCCACAATTTTGAGAGAGACAGAAAAAGGGGAGAAAACATTAGGTTAATTAAGAGGGGTTGGCTGACATTAAATCTGTCTTTCCTTGAGTACTAAGGACTTGACCTTGAACACCAATAATTTGTTGTATTCTGGTGCGCTTGTACACAATCCTCCTCCTCCTAAAAGACAGACAATAGAAATACATGTCTTACAGAAGTATAAAGAAACATACCATAGCTCATAAGCTTATGATAATAAGACCATAAAATCATAGCTGGGAACCTAAGCTATATGCCCTGCATCTCAAACTGGTAGCACTTTGGATACTGAACTACCAGGAGAAAGTTGTTACCTTGCAATGCCTGGGCATGGAAGATGGAGGAGAATGGGTTCAAATGCAAAAAATGGGGAGAAGACTGCCTGGATTTGCTGTGAGGAGCCCCTGTCTGGGAGAAAGAGATGGAGTGTAACTGAGAGGAGGTAAATGCCTTGAACAGAATTTCAAATGGAAAAACATGGGAAGTGTCTACCTGTCAAAAGTGGAGTGATTTGTTTGCATAAATTTTCAGTGAGCTGTTGTAAATTAAAGTGGGATTAGGACCTCTCAGAAAATGTTACAAGAACACTCTTCAGTGAAAATTTTTCTGAAGATGTTACTATCTTCCCTATTGTGTATGGTTATTTGTATACCCTTATTTATGGATTCACCCTCCTCTGACTGAATTAAATAGCTAAATAAATATAAAATTAAATCATGTAGTATTAGACCTTTCCATTAAATCCTGGGGCCTGACTCATTTGCATTTTGTTTTGTTTTTATAATTCATGCTTATTTTAATTACTACTCTTGCACTTTATTTGTAATTGTCTGTGCGATGCCCAAGCACCTTGCTAAGTGGTAAGGGAAGCACTTTATTCCATAATAACATAATTAATTCATTATTATTCATTATTATTTTTTCTGGAATGGACTGAAAAGAATCAGTACTTTGAAAAATACAATACCAACAAATTATCTATGGCAAAAATAATTTAAACAGAATTCATACTTTCCTCATCTTCACCATTATTTCCCTCTAGATACCATCTCTCCTGAAGAGAGAAGCAGAAGATTGGGCTAAATGCCAAAGATGTTTGAAATTAGAGATCTCTCCCCCCCAGCTTCCTACATGGCCTTGGACAAGTCATTGAACCACGCTGTTTCCCTATTTCCCTATTTCTGATGGCTATAATCCTAACATTCACCTTCTAAGGAACAGTAAAGCTTACTTCACTGATGTGCAGAGCTTTGCAAATGATGTACACTAGGTATTGTGGCAGCATAATCAGAGACACAACAATGGCTGGATAAAAGAGGAGGCGTTTCCTAGCTATGCAGGATTCTTGCTTACTGAGTGGAAGATGACATTCAGTTTCTTCTGATATCCTTTGCAGATTCCTCCTGAATGAATACCGTCTTCACTGAATTCTCTTATTACAGAGGATTATGCAACTCTATTACCTCTTGAAGTTTTGTAAGGAGATCCCTGCATAGTCTTTCATGTTAGGCACAAAAGCATTCTGCTGCATTTTCTTTTGGCACCTGTTCTCTGTAGAAACCTGGCAGGTCAAGGCTGGTCTTACCAGTTTTGTCCACCAGTCACCAGACCCGCACAGTAAACAGGTTTCTTTCTGATTCTCCTAGCCTGCTTGTTTTTAGCTTACCAATACATGGCTGTAGGTCTCTGTTTAATTTATGGCAAAGATTTATTAGTAGAAACTAGGCTAATGAGGCTGGTCAAGCAAATTAAAGGTGCAGAAACAGTGAATAAATACATCAGGTCCACTCCGTGCAGTAAAAGTCACAACTTCTGATAGGCACCATGACACAAGACTTCCATGCTGTTTTGCCCCATCCCCAATCATCCAAACCAGGATGATTTTTTCTTTTTAGCTAGTATTCCCTTAAGAATACATGTCACAACCTGGCTGACTATACCTGGAAAGGCCGGTACTATGTCTAGGACCCTTATTTCTTTGTCGCTTTTATCCAGCTGAGCTGCAAAGGAACGTGATATCCACTGCAAAGACAGAACTCTGCACAGGGCTTGCCTTAAGAGTTAAAACAGCCTCCTCTTCTACAAGATAATCTCTGCCTGAAGTCTCTCCTAACAAGGACAAGAGGTGTGCGTGGGGCAGTGGGGAGGGGGTATATACACATATGAGCATACCCATAGCCATCCCTGGTTGTTTCCCAGAATGTGTTAATGCCAAAAGCACATTATCTCCATTAGTGTCCCTGGACTCTGTTCTGTGAGGCAAGACTGAAGTAATGCTGCTCAGTAGTGTCTCTGAAAGCAGACAGCATACCAGCACAATTTCCCAAAAGATCACTTCCACTCTTCCCCAAATATAGCTTAGGTGTTTTCACCTCCCCTGTCTTTCTGTGTGTGCCTTTTTTCACACTCCCCTATAACCATCTCTTCCCTTGTTAAATAATGCCAGTTCCTGCTCAGTCAATCCTCTGTCACAAAACATTAATCACACACTAGGCAATGAGATGGAAGAAGGTCTCCCCTAAAACTTTCCAATAAAATCATAAGTGTGTGGGATTTTAATGCTCTTACTCCTTAGAGTTCACTCTGAGGTCTTCCCCCAACACACAGGGGACATATGGCAACATTTCACGATACCCCAAAGCCACATCTAAGTGCTTGCAAGAGAACTGTGAATAGCAGTTCTTTTTTAGGAGGAGTCTGTGAACAGCTTCTAATCCTGCTGATCCTGTTTCCATCAGTTTACATTCCCCGGGCTATCTGTGAACAGAAAAGCCTGGAAATACACCTTTCAGTTCATCTGAATCAGAGATTCTCCTTTACATTACTCAGTTCCTCACTTCAGGAAACCCTTGCTACCGTGCAGGTTTTGCTGATCTGAAAAGGCAAAACGAGTAGTTTTACACTCAAAATCACCCACTTAAAAACAGTTGCTTTTTGTTCCATGGCCTTACACCTTTTGTACACTCAGTCAAATCTACTGACACGCTTGCCTAAAACCAGGTCTGACTGCTCATTACACCTCCTGGATCTTCAGCACCCACAATGACTGGAAAGGAGACGGCTCTTTTACGCTTTACGGAAAATTGTTCATGGATCTACACAGGAGTTTATTACCGTTAGCCAGGTTACTTATTGATGAATATAATAGAAAGCACACAGTTTCTCAGACCCAAGGTTGTAAGTTTGTGAACACTTAAGGCTGTGGATGAGGAAGGTCAAGGGAAGGTTATTTCTTGAGAAATTAAGAAAACCTGCAGGGAGCCTAACAGCAAAGGCCTCACCTGACACTTCTCTGGTATTACATCCACAACCCCCACACCCCCCCAGCAAAACTCCACAATGAGTCCTAAGAACCTAAAGGACAGCAAAGACTCAAGGGAGTGACGCAGGTTCCTGTAACATGCGTTCTCCTTTGTTTCCCTCGGGTTCAGAGTTAGCCCTGCCTTCTGCATGCTAACAAGGTAAGCAAAAACCAGGACCGTTACCAAGAGGGCAGCCAAAACCAGCCTCCATTATTCAAGTCACTTAAAAAAAAAAAAAAAAGAAATCACTAAGTCACCCTGGGGAAAAAAAAGGATAGCAACACCTAGAAGTGCCATTCAGGGCGGAGAGAACAGCGGGTGTTGGAGAGGCTGCGGGGGCTCCGCAGAGGGTCACGGCCGGGCCTCGCAGGCGCTGCCCGCTCCCGCCTCTCCCCGACGGCTCCCCCTCAGCGCCGGCCGCTCCGCCGCGGAGCGGCGCGGCACCACCCAGACGTGGCCGGAGCGGCGCCCACCGCCTCGCTGAGGGGGACGGGGGACGGCGGCAGGGCACCGCCGCGCCAGCTTTCCTGTCAGAAACAGCGGCCCGGCCCCAGCAGCGGGACGGGACACCCCGCCAGCCTCCGCGCCTGCGCGGCCCGGCCGGGGAGTGGGGGGGGGGGAGGGGCGGGGTCTCTGCGGCGGATCCCGGCCC
>JANZLQ010000025.1:17164171-17231185 GCA_026212715.1 Elanus axillaris | reverse complement strand
GGTGGCGGCGGGGGGGGGGGGGGAGAGACAGAAGCGCAGCGGGCTCTTTCCGGGTCCAGATCCGAGAGGGAACTGGGTTGTACCCCCCTGCAGCCTTGCACAGGGAGAGGCAGTGTGTGGGTGGATGGGGAATCCCTCCCTCGATGCGTTCTCGGGGAGAGCTGGCGTAGTGCAAACAAGAGCCAGGTTGCTGCTGCCTCCGAGAGGCATTTGCCTCCTAGTTCAGCGCTTTTATTTTTACATGCAAGTGTCCGTGGCCCGTTTGAACCCGCTCGGGCCGTTCAGCCACGGTGCTCCCACACAGCATCGTGCCCTCATTGTCTGTCACAAATAAATAAATCTTTGATCAAAGATGAGTGCGGTTTAGCCCAGGCAGGGAGAAGCTTTGCAAAGGACGGCAGCATTGTGGCAGCTTCTGGTTGCCTTGAGTCGCTGGTATCTGTGAAAAAACCCCATCATCCTTGGAATGAACTGGGATTTTCCTGCCCTCACTGATGTAAAGTGTCTAGGGTATGCATTGTATTGCACATGATGTATGTATGTTCATAGAGATACAGATGCTGTACATACATTTGACATTTAGGATGCTTATTGCACTTGTGTGTGGGTTGGTTTTTTCTTTTTTTTTTTTTGTCAGTGGCACCTCATACTGATCCAGCTCTTCCAAAGGACAAAGTATTTTTTTGGTGGTGTTTCCTCTTAAGTGAAAAAAGCATGACTACTAGTACTGAATACTGATAATGGTCTATGTGCATGCATGTATAGTAAACAGGGATGAGCATTCCAGCACTATAGGTGGTGGAAGAGGCTACTATTGAAGAGTCACATTTTCTTGGATTACATATCCAGTATACGCCATCAGTTTACCAGCTGGTAATGACAAGTGCGCTCAGTATTGTATTGTCCTTTGTTTAGGCTCTTTGAAAGCAGGGGGATGTTTTCTGGTTGAAAGCCAGAGTTAGTGAAGTTAGGAAGAGAAGCATAGTTTCTGGTGTGGCTTCTTTTATTTAAGAAAGAAGCTAATATAAGTAGTAAAACTAGATTGGAATTTCTTTCCTAGAACAAACTCTATTGTTTTGGTTATAGTAATGTCAAAACAAATGCAGTATGCAGCACACTGTATAGCCCCAAACATCTTCCTTGTCTGACACTTTAAATAAAAGGGCCCCTTCTCTCTCATGTTTGTTTAGAATACACAAACATAGCTACAACATGGAGCTGGATTTTCAGCTCCAGCTTCAGTGGTGTAAGTAGAGTTATACCACTTCATAACAGCTAAGCATCTATCATGTGGTTCTGTGAAAATCAGTGGAGAAATTACTACTGAAAGGAATACTATTAAAGGAGTATGTATGGTCAAGGCATGCTTGAATCCCAAAAGACAGATCCCTACTTCTAAAATACTGCACTGTGAGACTCAATTTTGCAATCACAACTTAATGGAAGTGAGTGGGCTACTCACAGTATTAACACAGGTAGTAAGCATTTGCAGAATCTGGCCCTTATTCATCATGCGATAGATGGAGTTTTAAAAAGATGTAGGCCCAGATCCTGAATTCATGCCAATTGGTGTAAATCCAAAATAGCATAGCTGATAAGTCACTGAAGTCAAAACAGTAAGACACCCATATAAAAATGCATAATCAACCTCTTTGTTTTTTCAGTGGTGAATCCCCGCAGTGAAGGCTCTGTTAAAAACATTGTATCGGCAAGGGCTTTCCTTTCTTCTGAACAGAGTTTCTAACATACATCATTACACAGATTGAAGAATCAATTTCTATGCATAAGTTTAAATACCTCTTTCTTATCCAAGCTTTTTTTTTGCAGTGGGGTTTGACTGGGGGGAAGAATTGTAGATTTTTTTCTTCATACCAAAGTGCACAGAGAAGTGCATTAAGAACATAGCTGATTGCTGGTATATCATATGGTAATCTTTATATTTCAGATAGACAGATAGATACAGCCTTTTTGTGGAAAGTCAGGGCTGCTGCTGGGGATAACAGAGCAATCCCTGCAGCATTCTTCACTCAGGAAGATTAAAATAGACTGCTTCTGTTTCCTTCTATACCTTGGGCAAACCAAAATCTTTGTATAGAAAAAGAAATATGAGAGATGCAAAACAGTCTACATTTCTGACTCCTGCAAGTTCTTTTTTTCCCCCCATTGATTATATATACTGGGTTTCATCCTCTCTCATCTCTGGCTGTTAGAAGGAAATCAAAGAGACTGCAAAATCTAACTTAAAGACAACTTGGGTGGAGGGCGAGGGATCTTCCACCACCTATTGACAGCATGCCCAATATCCCTTATGATCCAGCTGGCCAAGCTGACAGCTGTATTTTTGCTTTTGTGTGACAGCAGGGGACGTATACTTTAATACTTATACAGACTAGGTATCTGCACTCTCTTCCTTCCTCCTCACATCTGAACATGTTTTTCCCTCTGTTATAAACCCTGAAATTCAATGTTATCTAAATTTTTTTCTCTTAGCCAAGAGCATAGGAACTTACTGTTGGCTACAGAAAATGGCCACTCTAAACAGAACAGAAATAATATTTTAGCATGTCAGGATGCGGTGGCTGAAAACAAGGGTTAAAGCAGCACCCAGGCAGTGCCTGGCTGTCACTGCCCAGTAATGGAATTTCCTCTGCCTCTCACAAAACAGGAGGTTCTGGCAGCCTGTTTAAGTATACTTGTGCTGGCCCTTTTCACCTCAGACACAGCCCAGGGATTTTGCTCATTTTGAGTCAGGATTGAGGTTGTTTTCAGCCCAGCTCACCTCAAGCCCTGTATAGAAGTGAAGACCCGAGCTTTTGGACACACTGGGGCAGTCTTCTGTAAGGGGCTTGGAAGAAAAAACAACTGAAGTATCTCTATTATTTTAAAGAAAAGTTCGGTGTTATTTTCATTGTTTGCTTTTACCAGAAAACTGATAAGTTTTCTTTTTTTGAAAGCCATTAAAAAAAAAAGCCTACATTTTAAAAGAGAACAAAACCCAAGCCTGTCTCTAGAAAGGAATTCCTGAGTTATGCAGAGCTCGACTAATTGTTGCTGCATGTCATTGTGCGAGAAAGGTAGCACTGAGCTTACCTATGAAAGGAGAGGCAAGGAGAAAGATTTTTGCAGAGATTCTCAGCAAGAATTAGGCTGATTATTATTCCGCGGCATCTGTCTCTTTCTACCTTAGGAGTCTATTGCATAAGCGCCTCACAGCTTTAAAAACAAAAAAATAAGGTCATTCGTCATGGAATGTTTTGCTTCAAAAATACAGGTTGCCAAATTAGCATAGCTTAGATCACCCTTACTAGGCAGCTTCTTGTCTTAAGAGACCATCCCAAAGTATCGTGAAACCCTGTGAGTATAAATATTCCTTCCCTTCTTTATGAGAATACTACCTTCTTTGCCAATCTCCAGTACCTTTCATTGAGTATCAGGGAAATGCCACAGGGTTGAATTTAGCAGATTAAGTCTAAATGGCCCAAATCCTGCTGGTTTTTATCAGTTAAACTCTCAGTAGGTGCTCTGCCTGTGGAAGGGCTTCAGATTTTGAGCCCATGCATTAGCTGAAAAACTCACTTACATAAATACAATTAGAACAATAGCTAATAATCTGTTATAGTTCCTTCCATCAAAAGACATGCGTGCAATTTACAAACATTCTGCATTAAAGTGGCATTAAAGTCTTCTTTTAACTGTGTCACCAACAGTGAAAACAAGGCATAGAAACCGTATTTGTCCAGCATGACATGAAGAATCTAAAAGTACTGCCTTTAAATTATTAGCCTGTGTTTGCTCAGCGAGATACCTCCTCATGCAAAACAAACTCTTAGAACCCTTGGAAGAAATTTTCTAAAATCAGGTTTTCCCAGAGGTCTTAAAGTTCATCTAGATTTGCATTGGGCTGAAAACTATTTTATTTTATTTTATCTTGTATTGGCTTAGGATAGTATTTTTTTATCTTTGTAAAGAGGCAAGTTTTAAAAGATAATGTTAGAGTCACTTAGTTGCTGTTGTGGTCTGAGGCTGTTTGCTGTATTTTTGTTTAATTTCAAAAGCTCAATTATGTAACTTTAAAAAGAAGATATTGCATATGCAGAGGTGCTGTTTTCCATAATTTTTCTTTTTAACTATGCATTAATGTTCTATTCTATGGATTATCTCCAGGGTAAAGGCATTAGACAAAATCCCACTGATTTCAGTGGATAGTAACAATAACTGTAAATATTATGGCTTACTATTAACATATTTTGCTATATTTGCGCATTGCACCAGCACACACAAAAAAAAAGAAAACCAGAACAACTCTGAATGGCTTGTGTACCCCAGATACCCATTCCTTTCACTTTGGGCGCACAAGGAATGCTACATTTGCCCTGTGCTTTCATTCTTTCAGGTTCAAATTTCTCCCAGCCTATTTCAGGGTTTAACTCCCTTGAGCTTTCACACACCAGAAGTAGTTGCATTGGTGCTGCCCTGGGTTCTGCAAATCCCTGCTAGCAATGTACTGTTTCAGCATCCAAAGTTATTTGGAGTAGAGTGCTGTAAGCTGGTTTCAAATGACAGAGGTCTGCATTGGCATAGGTACACAGATGCTAAAGCCCTGCTTAGATGATTTTGAAATAAAGAGTATAACGAGAGGAAATAAGAAAGTAGACTCTCTGTGACTATGTCCCATTTAAAGATATATCCATATTGGTTCCATTCACCTTGTAATCAGCCTAAGACATACTTTCAGATGTGAACACACCTGTGTTGTATCTACAGCAGGGCCTGTAAAATCCCAGTCAGAGGAGTGTGGAATTACTGATTCACAATAATATTTAAGAAATAACAGATAAGTGAGAGAAGGAAAATGTTTCAGCTTAGGCAGGGTTCGGGTTGAAGTTCTAGGTATAAAATTGCTGAGTAAAGACGGCATAAGGAATTCCTCCCACAGGGACAGCACCTCAGTATGATGCTGTATAAAGTCCTGTCCAGAGCAACACAGTGTTAAGGCTGAAAATACTGTTGCAGGATATCTCAAGTGGGATGGAAGCCTCAGGAAGTAATAACAAGGAAGGAATCTGTGTGAAATACTGTCTAGCGGTGCTTTGGACAGATACTACCTGTCTATCTGTGTCCTGAGCCCAGTTAGAGCAGTACCTAGAGTAAAAAAGATTCATACTAATCTTTTAACAAGAGAAGCTAAGGGCTCAGCAAAAAAGGTGATTTTTTTAATGCTTAAATGAGAAAGGATGCAAATGCATTATTTTGTTTTTCTGATAAGACGGTGATATTTTTATGTCACTCAGCTATATGTTCTGTTGCAGCCAGGCTGCTCTTCTTGGGTGGCAAGGGTACCTTTCTTCCAGATGCTTTGTGTTGGCCCATTTGGTGTCATTTCCCAGGCAGATCCAAGGTAAGGCTTTATGAGAGGACTTTAGGAGCAATGGGCTCACATGACAACACTGTTAGCATTCAGAAGAATTCATGCATGACCATTTGAAAGAGGTATAAATGGAAAAATGTCCCAAATTAATAGGTATTAACAACGCCCTTGAGAATTCCTGCCAGGGACTCAGTGCCAGGTGACTCCTGGACCAGCTGTCCCATTCTTTGCAGCATGTACAGTGTGGAAAGACATTCTTTGTTCTGAGATTGCAACAAGCAACTGATACTTCCATGTATTTCATAAAATGATGCACGCACAGGCATATACAATTTAGGCATGGTTCATACAGTTTATGCATGCAGCAAGTGGCTACTTACATGGGGCATAGACTGTACACATTCACACATACACCATAGTTGAAATTATTTGCACTTCTAGTCAGCCAAAGAAATCTAGCCTTGGGATGGTCTTCTAGTCCTTAGATGGTGCCAGACAAGAGCCTGTCAGCTAGAAGTCTGGTCTTCTATTAATTATGGCTTCTACCTACTCATTCAAAAAAAGTGTTCACATGATAAAATGAAGTACACTTCTGCCAGCGGAAACACCTCTAGACAAACACATGCATTAGACTGTAGAAATTTCCCAGTTTTATTTTCTTTCCTTCTGCCTTGGAATCCAAGTAGAAACAGTAAAAAAGAGCTACTGTCTCTCTACCGTAATCTTTCTGTATGTAGGGTTTATTTGTCTTCTGCTTTCCTGTTATTTTCCCTATAAATGCCTTGTTAGCTTGCTTGTTTTCTCCTTTCTTTACTAGTTCAGCAGTGGTTTATTTCTCTTTTTCCATTCTCAGTTATGAAACCTTTTGTTGTTTCTCCCTTAGGAAAACATTGTAGAAAGCCAGAGATATTCCTCTGTTTAACAGATGGAAAGTATTTCATTTGTTGTAAAATTACCTGTAGCCTGTGATTGTTGCTTGGTCCACATTTCATGGAACCATGTAAGAGCAAATAAGGAAAAGAGTCACTTATGAAGACAGAGCCTGAAATGTGACCATTTTCCCTTTCTTTTTCATATATATTTTTAAATTATATATACATTTTTTCCCTCAAAGAAATATTCTTGTATTTGTCTATCCTGGAGTTTGTAATTCATTGAACTAAGGCCTAGGTGAGAAAATGAGAGTCTTGACTATTGGATTTGTTCTGCCCAATGTCTCTGTTTAAGATCTCTTAGCTAGAGCATCAGACTAACGTTGTTAAGATCAAAGTTTAATTCCTCCTAAATGTATTTTTAACAGACTTGTGATGCTGGACAGTCCTTTTCATCTCTGTATTCTAAGATCTGTAGCAAAGCAGTTGGAGATCTATTGTTACAGATAAGAGTGGGCAGATAGATCAGGAATGATCCTTTTTATAAATTTCAGCATAGGAAGCAGCATAAAGCTCCTGTCATTACTTGCAATGTGTATTCCAAGACGATATGTATATTTGCACATAGAAGAGAGAATGTATTTGCATGAGCATTTGTCTACAGTAAGTGTCTAAGAGCAAAGTTGAAACAGCACCTGGTTTTTGTGCTTTTTACATACAGAAAAGCAAATTGCCTGCTGGAAGAAATCTATCTTTACTGACAGCAGTACAGCCATGACAATTTACATCACCTGAGGATCTGTACCAGATTTTGTGTATCTGTCCTCACACACGAATATACATACATCCACTAGTGTAAATGAGTGTTGACAACAGCAATGGATAGCAACTCATCACAGAAATAACAGTGAACAATGAGAAAACCATTAAGCAACATTTTGCTTCTTCATATAATAGGTTTGTAATGTTTTCTTATGGTAATTTAATATAAGGTGGTAGGGGTTTTGTTGCTGCAGGGTTATAAATATATATTTGCTCTGTTTGATAATGTTTTTTCTTTTCTCTGTGCATGCACCTTCAGTCTGCTTCTCACACAGGTATTATTTTTATTGCTTTTGCTAAGATTATGCTCATTGATCAGCTGTTATTTTCCTGTACTCTCAAGTTGCACTTTCTGAGGGGGATAGAAGAGGATCAATATCTTCCATGATAAGTCACATCTAAGGGGACATTTTGGTGAAACTGAAGTGATTTTGAATAAGAAATGAAAAATGGCAAACCTTATCCTTCCTGCCATCTTCTAGCTGAAAACAAGAGGGTCTGTGAGCTGCAGAGCTAATGAAGCTTGACTTCCAGAAGATTTGAGTCACAGTTACATTTTCTGATACCTAGCAAGATGTGAGTTCTGATCTAAGCTTCTCCTGGTGTTGAGGCTTTTATAGCATCTCTCTCCAACATGGAGACTTCTGTGTGGAGTAATGGCTTCTGTTAACTCAGCAGCCTTTCACTCAGTGGAGAACCTACCGAGTTCTCTCAGTTACACCCCACAAACTATTTTCATGGAAGTCCTAAGAGGTCAGTATCTCTGAGATCACTGTTACTCACTCAAACTTGGTTGAAACTCACAGTGGGATCTGCAGTTACAAAGTAGGAACCAACACAGTCACCCCCCCACACCCTGACACACATGCATATAAAGAAAAGGGAAAAGATATATGGTCACAGAAAATATATTTTGCTTAGGAACCCAGGCAATAAAGACCAAGTCCTAGCTAATTTTTTTAATTAGCTCACCAATACATCAAAATGACTGAACAGTCCACTCCAAATCTGTGACCCTTTCTTGGAGCTGGTGTTGTATGTGTAATAGCCTCTTAAAAGTCTTGGAATATTGAAGTTATAAAGAATTGGGAAATTACTGTAGGAATTCAGGGGGCACCTAGGTGGAGGTTTACTACTGGCAAATGAAGTCTGTTGCTCTTCCTTGCTTTGCATATGAAGTTGGTGGATCATCTTAATTCACCTGCCAACATTTGCATGGGCATGGGCTGCTGCTGAGACAGTTACTACTAGAGGGGTTAATTTATGTTTGCTGAAACACACTAAAGCATGTATGTCATTCTCAAGAGCAGCAGAAAATTGACACTGAAATTATTACAGATCTTAAGGATGCTTGGGATTTTCTTCAGGTTTTTCTGTACTTTGGACTTTTGTTCAAATTCTGACCTTTCTATTAAAATTCAGCACCCTGCTGTCAATCAGTTTGTCTCTGTGATGTCAATTTCCAGTCAGTCCTCCAAAGTGGTTCACACATACTATCTGGGTCCAGTGGGAGACTTGTTCTGACAGCACTTCCTTCAGCCTCAGCATCCAGCATCTTGGTGTTGCTGTGCCTGGGTGGGCACTACCTCCATGGAACATCCTCGGATCTGCCTCCTGGAGCAGTGTGGTTTTGCCCTGAGATTCTTAACAGACTTTATACATGATAGCATTTTCCAAAAGAGAGAGTACCTCTCCAAATTTATAGAAATTATTAACTTTCCTTCTACTTCCATTGTGGAACCAAGCTCAGACCTGTCTTTCCTTGCTTTTGCCCCTCTGTGAGGAATACTATTTCTGTCTCTGTTGGGCTGTTCCAGGAAAGTTTCAGCTCTGCAGTCAGTTCAGAATTCTCACAAATGTCCTTGTGTTTCATTTGCTGGTTTTTAATTTGCAAATCCATTCCCAGTAGGACACCAGTAAATTGCCTGTGTCTGCATAGGTACTCACACGGCCCCCTTCACCATAGTAACTGAGGATCTGGATTTGTCCTGAGGGCCCATGCTGATATCCATGCACCCTGGACCACTAACCTTCATCTGAACTAGCAAAGACTCTGAGGAATCTCCTCCCTTTTCTCTGAGCATTCCCTGGTTCTCCTGCTAAAGAGCTCTTTTCAAGCAGTTTTCTTCTAGAATGTTTTATGCCAATAAATCTATATCCAGTCAAACTCCTGATGTAGAGTCTGCATGGCTCTGATCAGTAAGTTGCACTATTTTACCATCTAGTTAAGTCTAAAATCCATATTCTGTTACCACTTAACTGTAAATCTGAGTGGCTGAACTCACTTAACTAAGTGGTGTCAAATTTGAAGAGATGTGAGATAACATTCATACATAACTTCTGATGTTATGGATCTTCTTCAACTGACTTCTGTCTCACCACTGGAGCTAGTTAGTTTGAATTAGCTGTTAGCCTATTAGATTCTGTGCATACTTCCTATGGCAATCATTTGGGATGGCACAGCCAACTGCTGTAATGTTTCCCCCAAGAATTCTTTATTACTCATTTGGGAGAATACTGATCTCCATGTTAGCTGCAACATCCACTGCTGGTCCCTTGTTTCTGCCAAGAAAGGAGTGAGTTCCTCATCTTTGTCAAGCTGAATACATAAATATTGACTTCACTAGACATGCTCTGACTGGAACTGTTATACCACCTTTATCACCTCATTTACTGTGGCTCTTACACAGCCAAGCAGATAAGGAATACCAGATTGTATCCTTGATGGATAAAAAGCGTTGGCAAAGAGTTTCAGTCTCAGACATTCAAAGGTATTTAGCCTCCCAAAGGTGGAAGAAAGAATCTACTCGTTTTTAAGGGAGGGATGAGACTTCTGACAAACTTCATTTGCTTTCAGCAAGTTATTTTACAGGTAGGCAGAAGAAAGGAAATACTGGTGACAGGGGAAGGGGGGAAGAAGTGGATGAGAGGCATCTGCAGTGTGTCTCTACTTTCTGCTAAGGGCAAGCTTCAGGCT
Source organism: Elanus axillaris (assembly GCA_026212715.1). Classification (NCBI taxonomy): domain Eukaryota; kingdom Metazoa; phylum Chordata; class Aves; order Accipitriformes; family Accipitridae; genus Elanus; species Elanus axillaris. Next base: position 17,221,146 of record JANZLQ010000025.1, on the reverse strand, counting down.
GGTTTTAAGTCTGTATTAACCTGCTCTTCAAATCCCAAGCCTGAAAGCATGGCTGGAGTGTTGCCTCAGGACTACATCCCAGTGGTGTGCACATCTATGCACTCTCCAAAGCCTCTGCAGCAGTCATGAGATAAGATATACCATACTTCTGGGTTCTGCAGAGGTTGTCTGTGCAGGGAGATGCAAGCTGGTGGAAGAGTGGACAACATTGAGGAGGAGTCACAAGGGGAAAGGGAAAGGGCTCAGTGGAACCTAGAGGATGCAGGAGGCCCAGGAGCCCCATAACATCCTGCAGAGGCTGTGAAGTTTTTGAATGCCTGGCTCATTTACGTGTGCGACTGTAATGATGCTTTGGTGTAGTTGCAGGGAGGGAAGGAATGACAGGGGTTTATGTTCTATTTTTATGAAGCCTCTTACTCAGGAGAAATTAATAATAAACAGCATGCACTGAACATTATCCTTAACAGATACTGACTGGTTGAAGCTACCTCCCCAGTAGGCAACTCCTGGGCTTAAGGAAGGAGCCCACTACTCTATGCCCAGGGTGTATGTGACTAGTTCTCATCAGTGTGGGATGGGAGGTTTATCAGATCTCATAAAGCAATGCAGTTTAACCTGGTTGGGCAGTGTCTGGGAGATCTCCCAGAAATACCCTGAGTGCTAGGAAAGGACAGTGGAGTATGTCTGCAGATAGCATCATTTTCAGGGTATCTCTGCCTGGCATTAGCACCTGTTTTTTCAGATTAAAAGTTGGGGGCCTTGATCGCCTGTGTTCCCTCAGAGGATATACACACACACAGAGCAAATGTGTTACCCCTGTTCACATGCTGGTGTAAATTTGTCATCACATTCCTCTCACTGTTTTGCTTCGTTGACAACAGGCCCCATTCTTCATTGTCTTCCTCTTGTGAAGTTGTTTTCTTTTGTGTGACATGAGTTTGAGATTCTAGCAAATCGTCACTGAGCAATTTGCATCCCACTACCTCAAGCACAAATGATAATATGACATAAAGCATAAGGAATCAGGGCCATTCTTCTGCTGCTTTTTTTTACCAGGCTTCATTGCAGGCTGCTATGGCCAACCTCAGACCTAACACCAGAAATACCTGCTTTTCAGAGATGAGCACATATGCACAGTAATGTTATATTTTCTGTAGTCCTTTGGGAAGTCAAGCACTTATTCACAGGTGGAATGTTGCTAGTGTATGTCCCTACCAATATCTGAAAGTGCAGCAAGTAGCAAGTATGTAACCCTTTCTTCTAGTGCCCCTCTAACCATGGCAAGATCTTGCTGCCGGATGAATGATAGAAATACCATGCAAAAGTAGGTAATAACAAAAACAACAACAACAATAATTTATAACAATAATAATAATTATTATTATTCTGTCCTTTCTGCATTACCCATAGATCCTTTAGTGCTTACAAGGGTCCTCATTTTGCAGAAGGGTATGAAGACATGGAAAATGTTTTGCTTAAGTTCACCAGCTAGTGAAAGCTGAGAGTAAAACCTGTGTCCCAGGGCTCTGATCTGTCAAGTAGGCTACAGTGCCTTGAAAGAAGGAGACAAACAGGACAAGAAGTGTTAAATGTTATGAGGTCACTTCTGTGGCATAAATAACATTGCTCTAAATCCTGAAATCTGATTCACTCCCTGGACAGCTTGATATCAAGAAGACTTTTGGCCAATTGAAGATCTATAACTTGGCCAAAAATCCTTTACAGCCATTCATGATTGGTGTTAGTTATGTACACTAGTAAGAGTGAGCAGTGGAGGCTGGAGATAAAATTGAATATTGAATTTGAGGAGGAATTGAGACACGTGGTTTCAGGTTGGCAGGGCTGTGAACGTGTATTGCATGCTAGTCCAGCAAGGTTTACAAAAGCAGCTAGTCCAGCAAGAAAATGTGTCTGAGTAAAAAAGTGGTGTAACTGTGTTAGAGTAAAAAAGTGCAAGAAACCACACATTCATGCTGGAGCGTGTTTTGTTTCTTGCAGCAATGAACCAGTTATGGGTTGTACAGAATGATGAGGGGTTGCAAGAGAAGGTAGGTTAAGAGTCTATAGCCTCTGCTGTTTCAGTCTGGTTTGATGGGAGAAAGCTCAGCAAGCACATGGAAGACACCAAAAATATTCCTCTCGTGGGAGCAAAAGGAAAAGCCTCCTACGGAGGCAGGCACTGCATGTGAGCTAAGGAAGCGGAAAGTAATTATCACATCTGTGTATGTGAATGAGTTGACAGAGTACCTTCTCCAAAAAACACTGCCTAGCAAGACGCATTTTCTTATTACCACAGCTATATTTTCCCTCCCACTGTTCTCCTGTTAAATACAGAGGCATACTGGGGTCTGCTTCCTCCATCCCCTCCTCCCCTGAGACAATCAGAGCAGTACATGCAATCACCAAGTCATGCAGACAGTTTCAAAGTCTTGCTCTGTCAGATTTTTCCTGCCTTACCCAAGGAGAACTCTTGCATGACTGATATGTGTGGCTTAATGGATTCTGAGCTGAGGTTTTAATTTCCAGTAATAAAAGTGTTTGCATTCCCCCATCCCTCCTGCTTGTGGTACAGGGCTTGATGGTAAAAATGTTTCATTTGCTCAGTCTCATTAGCTGTTACCTGGGGACATCACTTTGAGAGGGATCCTCCATCCTGCCTGGTTTTTCATTCAGTATTGGGGCAGACCTGAAGGGTGCTCTCTGGCACACTCTTGTGCATGTATGAGAGGCGGGCATGCTCTGGGAATTCTTATACAACTTGAGTACATTTCCTACAGTCAAGGGGTGCATTCAGTACAGACCTAGGCTGCATTTGATAATGACAGAGACGGCAAGGGACATCTGGAACAAGGGCAAGAATGCTTTCAGCATGTGAATGTGCCTTGGATGTTTCTGGAATTCCTTTCTCTTACCAGCAAGGACCTACTTATGTTGGTGACTTTTTCCTCTCAGCTTGTACTGTAGGAGTATACTGATTTCCACAGTTTTAAAGGACTCAGAACCTCAGAAGATCAGGACCTCACTCTCCTTTATCTTTCAGCTCTATTTTTTATTTCTCCATTCTGCTTTTATTTGCTGCTGTTTTGAATCCCCTGAGGTGGACATTAACCAGAGGCACAATTAGTAACTGTTCCCTTGGGATCCAGTATGGCACTAGTTGGAGATACGTCACAAAAAATAGCTAAAATATGACCAATTTAATGACATTTCTCTATTACTACTCCTTTTATTGAAGTCATAAAGAAAAGTTAGGAACTGAGTGGCTCCTGATAGCACAGCAGCATTTGCAAAGATATCAGCAAGAATGAAACTGGCCTTTAGGAAAAGAGCTTGGAGTCCCTCTCCAAGCTTCACTGGCTCCTTCCAGACAGCACTTCCTGTTTATTCTTACTTAGCTCAACCTTGTTGCTCTTTCTCATTTGCAGTTACACCCTCTCTTTCCTCCAAACCCTCCCTTCTACAGCTCTGCTGTGAGAGTAGTGTAGGTGGCAGCTACACCACAATGGCAGCATATGAATACAGCACTGCTGAGAACAAGGCTGTGATGAAGGTTTCTGTTGCGGAATTCCAGACAGCTGCTGGGAGGATGAGGAGCATGGCATGACTGCATGTACTGAACAATGAATGGGTAGGGTGAAGTGGCATGTGAATGATACACCTGCATACCCATGAGAATATGTCTTCCTTGCCCTCTAGATATACATCTCTGTGTGGAGAAGTAAAGTCTGAAGGAAAGAGGGGTTCAAAAGTATATAAACATACATATTCACTCAACTGCCTGGGTGAACAGTCTAAGTGAGATGTGCTTTATGTCATATATATCCAGTGTTAGGTGGCTTACATGGGTTTCAGGAACCCACTGAAGTAACAAAATCATCAATAAGGAAAGATGGAAGGGAAGATTTGGCCAATGGTTTTTTAAAAAACCTTAACATTTAATTGTTTTGTTTAGTGGTGTTGTGTGGTGACAACTACAGAAAAAAAATCAACTTTTTTGACCTGTGTTTTGTGCTTCAAATAGTGGCTACATTCTGAACCTGGAACTAAGAAGGCTCCAGAGATAGCTTAGACAAAGCTCTGAGTAAGTAAAAGAAGTCATGCTACAAGAAAGAAAGAGCTAAGAAGAGGCTTCTAAGTGAGAGGAAGTTGAGCTTGGGAAACTTGTGAAAGTGTGCAAAAAACCACAGGTGGGACTGCTCAGGAGGCAAGCAAAATGCTGACTGTCTACCTGTTAGCCAGTTCCTGCTATACACTGAAACAAAGAGCCATAGTTACATATACTGCTAAAATCAAGTGTAGCTTTCCTTAGTATTAGTCGTCAGACCACAGTCTGTGGAGCTAAAAGATGTATCAACTTTTCTTGCCACTCCGTTTCTGAGCTGTTGTAGCAGACAGTGTGGTGGGTGCTGTAAGATCATCAGCCGCCACAGCTTTGTTTTGACGCAAACTTCAGAGATGTATTTATTGATAATGAAACAGTGCGTTTTGTCTACTACCACTACCCTCTGCTAGATGGGGAGATCTCTGATGGCAAGCAGTCCATACAGTGGTTGTCATGCCAGTAGGCTACCATGGGTCTGCCTTAGGAAAAACTAGAGTGAGCTTAGTGATGTTTGTCTGCCCTTTATGCAGGTATTTCCCCAGGTGGCAAACCCAAGTTTGCTCAGCAGAGTTGCTGTGCAAGTCCAGAACTGCATTTGTGAGGCAGGAGTTGCTGGGCAGAATTGAGATGAATGTGATACGTCTGCATTTTGAGGAAGAGAAGTGGAGAACTGGAGGAAGTGATGCTGCAGGACTCTGACAAAGACTGAGTGTTGTGCAAAGGACTAGAAGGTGCTGCATATGGTGAGACAGGTGAAAAAGCAAGACTGGAATAGCATGCGAAAGAGTAAGACAGGATTCTAATGTATCAGCAGAGCTTCAAAGACAATTCACACTGGAATAACAAGTGATAACGTAGGCAGCTTTCTGCATCAGCAGCAGAGCTATGTGGATGAACAGGTATGGGCTAGCAGGATTTGGGTGTACTGGCAGCTGCACAAGTGCTCAAGACTAACCTAATGGAGGTGCTGCAGCTGAGGAGAAGCTGCAGAGCTGCACAAAGGAAGCCTGCCTGTGCTCTGCTTGGCACCAAGCAGTCACTATTAATCTTTCACTTCCCCAAGCACTGATATTCGTATAAATTATGAAGAAAAAAAAGTTCCTCAAATGCAGCAGGAAAGGCTCTTTAGCTTCATTTTTATGAACTTAGTTAAAAGAGAACTTGATATGAATCTGGAAAAGTGACATCTCAATTTTATCCTGCCCATCATGATGAAGAGTACAGGTGTGTTGATTACTTGCTACTGACCCCTCCCTTTCCCTTGTCCTTTGTAAAATTCTGTTTCTCAGAGGAGTCCTTTTCACTTAACAGTTCAGGCTGTTCTTTGTCCTTACAGCCTTGTGATTTCCACTAGCACCAAGCCAGAAATCGCCTCATTTGCTAATAGGTATTCTAGTTAATAATAGCAAATCCGTCCACTAAGGATATTTCTGGCCTGCTTTGCAAGACAGCAATGATGTTTTGATGGCATAATGCTGGCACAGAAGTGGAAATGCTTGCACCCATTTTTGTAGCTGCATGCTGCACACAGTCTATGCACCCCTGAGAACTTGTGATGTCCCACGCCACTTACCAAACTGTAATTACGATGGTGGAGAGAGCATAACAATTCCATAGATAGCTGAAAATCTCCTTGGTAGAAAGGCTTGCTGAATTTCCATGGCACAGGATTTCTGGGTGTGTTCACTGGCTGTTTGGGGATTTGACTATGAAGAATTGAAACCAATTTTCTCAATCAGGCTTTTGATGTTGTTGTTTTAATTATTAATTACATAAGAATAGGTTTTCAAGAAAAGATAGATCAAGCCATCTCCCAAACAGCATTCAAACCAGTCTCCAAAACAGATTTTCTACAGAATGAACTATAGATCTAAACAAGAAAATTACTCACATATTTTGTCTGTTCCCAATGTCTTCTAGATGCTTAGTGTATAATTCCTGTTTTGTTTACCTTGGCACAAATGGCGAGTAACCATCGAAGGCAATGAAACCAATGCAGCCCACAGCCATGATCAGACGTAAGTGAGGAGAGAGCAGAGGCCCTTAGAGTTTTAATGGGCTCACAGGCAACAGATGCAGATTTAATTAAACTTTTAGTAGCTGGATTGAACAGTTAATAGGGGAGGTTGTTTCAGCCTTGGTAGAAATACAGGCTGCATTGCTAACTATCTTGAATGAGCAAACAAGAAGGGTAGCACTGTAGTCAGTCGTGGCTGTTGTCTATAAGAGAACAATTGGCTGTAGTAATGGACATGGCATGGGTCCCAATGCCACAGCAGCTGTTCTGTGCACTGCTGCATATCTTAAAGTTCATGCCCATCCTGGTTCTATCACAAGTGAGACAAAGGTGCATCAAGAAACATGTTTTTATTTTAACTTGTCTTTTTTTGCCCCAACAGATTTTTATTTTCCAAACACTTTATGAAGCCTTTATTCCCCTATTTCCTCCTTTTTGTTGAATTCAGTCAAGGATATTGTAGAATCACAAACAGGAATGCCACATGAAGCCAACACTGACAATACTTTTTCACTTCCACACTCCACTATTTAAATAAAATAAAAAACCTCAAAATCATCATCATCATCAAAACCCTCCCAAAATGGAATAAAAGTTACCATACCTTTATGCCTCATCCCCTACTTCTTTCCTGACACACACTGTCAAGAACCAGAAGCCCCAGGTTCCTTTCAGTAAGGATCTGCCACAAAAGAAAAAGGAGGTAAGATTGAATAAAAACTGTGACAGGAAAGAAGGTATGAAATTAAAAATACAATGTCATATGGAGGCAGCCTTTATAAATGCTGAAGAAGCAAAACCAAACCCACTTTATTTTCCCTGGAAAGCATTCACAGGGGCACAGGAGTGCAACAGTCAGTCTGTTGTAATACATACGTAGTTTTTAGTACGCTTACTCAGTTGACTTCATTTTGCCTCCTCCTTTAACAGACTGAGGGTCTTGAGACAGACTGCAAGCCTTCCCAAGGAGTGATAATAAAGAGAAAATTGATACAAGAACTTGTTAAGATAAATGAGTTTCCAGAGAGTGATTTATGTAAAGGATCTTGTAATCACTCCAACCCCAACACTGCCTGACAGCAGTTGTTTTTATGAAGGAAGTTAAACACAAGAGTGACTGCTGCATAGCCCTCTCCTTCAGAAGGCTGGGTTAATCAAACAAAACAAAGCAAACCAACAAACAGTTAGAGAAGATGAGGTAGTAGCTAATGATATCGACTGGTAGGACCTGTTACATTTCAGAGGCGCGTGCCATCCAGGAACCACAAAGCTTCAGCACATTCTGCAAGATGGCATTTGGTCATCAAAAGTTTCTGCTCCTAGGCCAGATGGCCTTATTGCTATTGCATGTTGAGCAGTCTGTTCTCAGATGCCAGCACTGTTGTTTTGTGGAGAGCTAAGGGTGGTGTGGTAAGTTTCCCATTCTCAAAGGTGCTAGTATTGCTTGCTCCCTCACAGCTTATCATATTTCATATGGAGCCCATTAATGGAGGAGCCTACAGATTTGTCTTTGAGGACCAACTTCCATATTCATTTGAATTTCAGTTCTGTAAGGTTGTACAATTCCCTTTTTTTCTTTCTTCCTGACTGTATCCTCCATCTCCTTTCATTATTAACAATTCCTCATCTTACTTTCATTGGAGCACTCCTTGGATTGATGTAAAAGCCCTAACTTAATTAGTCGCCAAAGCAGAATTAGGATGCCCAAACCCCGTCATAACACTCCACATCCACCTCTTGTACTTCCATCATGCTCTGTTCCATTCCTTTTTCTGTCATGCTCCTTGTAGGTGTTTCTTCCTATGAATCTCCCATTGGTCAAAAACATCACATAATCAGAACGATAGCAGATTTTTATTTTGTCTGAGGTCAGACAATAAATGTAAGTGCCATTCCCTTGGTCTTTTTGAGATGCTGAGGCTGCCGCAGTCTTTCTGAGTGATCATAAGCAAGAGAAAGGCTGAGGAAGGGGAATGAAGTGCAGGTACCTCCTGATTTCATCCTGACACTTGGAGCTCTGGGTACCAGCTGTTACAAAGTCACTGATTCTAGTTCCTTGCAGACAAAAGCAGACATGCAGTAGATATCTAGTAACAAAACCACACAGCACTTTAATTCTATGTGCACTGCAGGCAGCAAACCACTTTTCAACAAACTTGCAGTCTCTAGCAAAAGAGCAAAAGAACAAAAGTGAGAACTGGAAAATGTCACAAAAAGAGAGCAAAGGACATCAAGAATATTACACAAGTCTTAATTATTGTAGAAGCAAGGCATGGTAAGTCAAAGTCAATGACCCTAGAAAGCAAGCCATGCTGTCTGCTGAAGAGAGGAACAATCAGAAATTAATGCTAGGCTGAGGAAGGGCATGAAAGAATATGACAAATGCTTTTGGTTCATAATCTCCCAGAAAAAAAAGAATGAGTGGCACAGACTTACATACACATAATCAAACTCCTTCCTCCCCAAACATAACACCTCAGCAACTCACAATTGAGGAAACTAAGTCTGTTTCTAGGTACTCACGGAATTTTGTTCAGAGCACTTAGCACCTGAAAAGACCAACCTGTTGAGTTGGACTAAGATGGCCTCTTTCATGTCTATGTAGACTATGAAACTTTGGGTACTATGTAAAGGAGAAAAAACGCAACCCAATAGGGATTCAAAACACTATCACTCCTTCTCTGCTTGCTGGTGTCTCATTAGCACCCTCTGGCCTCAGCTGTTTTAGCTTCTAAAAGTAGAGGAGTCAGTCTAGTTACAGACATACTTTCAGAGATTTAAGAGTTCAGCTCTGGGTTATGGAGAAGAGGGTGATAGGAAAGGACCCAAGTAATTGTCTTCCCCATTTTGAGGATCATGAAGGAAAATGTAAGGCTATGACACTGAACTACTGAGTAAAGAATATTGAGGAATATCCTGCCAACCTCTAATATTTTACCCATTCCAGCTAACCACCATTAGACTTCCAGTCAGATTTCCAGAATCAGTGTAATGTGGAACTGTACGCACATGTGAAAGTTCAGCTCATCCCTTAGTCTCTTAGCTATTTAAATTTCCTAAGGAAAGTCTGGCATGCACTTCCCTTCTGCCCATGGCCCTCAGCAGTGCCTAACTCCACAGGTCATCCACAGAGGGTCCCTTTGACATAACTATGCTATACCTTCTATTCCAAGCATGCTCTCAAGGTGCCCATGACCATTCCAATGGATTCTACTTCTCCTGCTCTATGATCCCAATGCTATGGTCTACTAGAGGCTTTAGTGTGCATTTCACAGGGGTTCTTACACAACAGTGCAATTAAATTTCCATTAGTTTCCAATAGGTGCATGAACTTTATCAGATGAGTTCTTGGCATTCATACCCTGCACTGAAGCACTAGCTGAAGCAGTTAAGAAATTCTCTCCCTTCATACACAGCCTTAATAAGGCTTTTCAAAAGCATTATTCCCCTTAGAAAAAAAGAGTTTGTGAATTAAGGAGTTCAGAGGATATGTAATTGGAAACAGTTCCATCAAATAATGGCTGTAGACCTTGTTGCCCTGAGGGACATTGTACTATGTTTCCAAGCCAGAATAATATTAATTTCCATTTACAGAATGCTGCTTCTTTCTAAGCACTCAAACTGACCATTACCTGCCACTGAGACACAGCTGCCTCTGGGACAGAAGGCAACAGTCCCCTGTGATCACAGTTGCCATTTCTTCCACAAAATCTGCTGTGCAGGTGTTAGGCTAACCAACTGAGACTAGGCCATTAGCTGGTGCGTATCACCATAGCTCCAGTGATTTCTGTTAACCAAATGGAGTGTGACAGAAGACTCCAAGTTTAGACATGCAAGCATGGAACAACAACAGCAAATCCATTTAGTCTTACTATGAGTTCAAGTGACTTCAGCATTACATCTTGCTAGGGACACTGAACCTTATACCACCATGCCATGGCACTGGTGCAATGATGACTCAGAAGGAAGACTACCACTCACTGCAGCACCCCCTTCAGTTTTCCTTGGAAGTCTTCAATCCAACTTCACTCCTAGACTGACTCACTTAGCTTATAATAGCTGGCATGAGTGCAGCCTGAGGGAGCATAGCTGTAGGTCACTGAGCGTTGCTAAACAGACTTTTTCAACTTGGCGAAGGAGGCCTAGCATCTGCAGCAAAAACTTGTCACAGTCTGTCTGCTTTGGAGCCACCCTGAATCTGACTTTGCTATGAATTTTTTCATCCTAAACACAAGGATCTCACTCCAGTTCTTTTTAAAGGAGAGAAACATACCCTTGTATGTGGTAAGAATATGACACAAGCAATATCCGGTCTTATTCCTAAAACATTTCTAACTGCCAGTCTTGAACTAGATGAGCCTCAATTTGTGCCTGCTGTCAGTATTTTCACATTATTTTCTTATATAAAGGCTCCTTATGCTGCAGTTTCTACTGGTGAGCAGAAACTAAGCTGTCAAACACAAGCTAAAGGGTCATTTCCCTTTTTGTAATCCAATCAACTGCAACAATTTAGTCAAAGTGCAGAAAGACTAGTGCAGAATGATAAAGAATCACACAGAAGCTTAGGGATGGTCTAAAAGCAGTAGAATGACATACTCTTCTGGGAACTCACATAATCCAGCTTGTACACTTGCTCTAGGACAGCAGAATAAGCTTAAGGAAACCAGTCATCTTTCAAGGAACATTGGTTTCTGAGGACATGCTTCAGTCATATGTGGGATCTTCAGCTTACTTGCAATCTGTAGTCAAGCAGGACAGCTCTTAGTTCCTATCCAAAATGGCTCAGTGATCTGAGCATTTGTTTTCAAAAGGGGTTCAGTTCAAAGGCAAAGAAACTGGCTTCTCAGGAGCTCGTGGTGGAGCAGCAAATCTCAGATTTGAAATCTGAACGGTAGTGTTCCCATCCGCTCTGAATGACTTAAAAAGGCTGAGTCTTCCAAAGTCACCAAGAGCTTTCAGGTGCTTAGTTTCTATTAACACTCACGGAAAAGGAGCAGTTATATCCTCCTGGGCAGCCTTGAATCCCTAAATTATCTTCCAGTATATTTTGCAAGAGAAAGGGTTTGTTTAGATACCCCTGGCTCAAAACTCCTCCTCACACAGCTCTGCAGCATACTGACTGCCAAATCCCACCTAAGAGATGGCTAGATATCAATGGCACTCTGTCTGTTTCTGTCTCCCCACTACTCCTTTTATAAAGCACTTAGGGGATTAATGGAAGTATTTAAAAATTGCTTATTGTTCTTACTCCAAACAGCTGCTCTACCTTAATTTTACAAAAGATATTAGTAGTGCCACAGAGAGCAAGGTATCTTCACTGTCTTCTTGCCCAGCTATGTCCCTTACAGAGTTTGGGGACTCAAGACACTAAAGTTTAGCATCAAGACATCAGTTTTTATCTCTTCCACATCTTCTCCAGCAATCAGGTTTCTAACATTTTCCCTTCCCCAATACAAATGCAAGCACATATGTATCCTTGGTCACCACTACTGCATGAGAAAGAGCATATGATATGTCCCAGATCAGTGAATAGCATTGCAATGTGTTTCTCACAGCTACAGCTTGAAAGAAGACATCATAATGCCAGTAAATGGGGTAGGTGGGGGAGAGGACATAGGTGTGTCTTCACAGGTAGTTTTGAACAGTACTAACACTGTTTTACAGGGGGGTAAACTTCACTTCTCAGGTGAAGTTCAGCCACCCTAAACTGAGCTGGATCATGCTACCAAATGAGGGAGAAAACACTGCACTTTTAGTCCACGATGGTGAAATTGTGCTACCAGAATAACAGCACCTAGTGGCTAATCTCCAAAAAGATAGGTTCTCCAAGTTAAGAAGTAACACAGATTAGTTAGAAATCAGAAGCCCCTTCCGTTGAGCACAAACATAAGGAGTTCTTGTAATCTCTCTCTGGCACCATTTGAGAATATTTATGAACACTAAAACTGGCTAAGAAACCACCCACACATTTTCAGTGTATGATAAGGTCTCATGAGAGCCTGTATCTTTCAATAAAATGTGATGCTTAAGAATCAGCAAACTGTTTTTGTTCCTAGATTTTCCATTGGAAGGTTGTTAAAAAAAAGTTAATCAACACTTAAAAATCTTTAGGTGTTCCTTCTGGGCCAGAAAATCACTTCTTTTCAGGAGAATGTTTGGATTCTGGCAATTTTTGACCAGTTTAATAAATTGCCATTCAGACAAAAACTTGAATGCTTTGACTTCTTTTTCTTCAACCAGAAGTGATATGGGTCCTGGCATCTTTGGAGCAAGCTGTCAGAAAACAACTCAACAATTTTGCCTCTAATTATACCCATTAACAGAGCAAGGAAACTTCCTACTCATTATTCCAGGAATAGCAACAATGCCTTTTGAAAGTGGATTAGCTGAAATTTCAAGTGTGCTAGTACTCCTCAACTCTGAAAGCTCTTCCACTGGTGCCAAGCAGCAAGATTAGTTTGCAGGAGGAGGGACCCTGCACAGCAGTGATGTGGTGTTCAGAACTGATGGCGTAAGTTGGAATGTGATGAAAACTTCTAGCTCTTCTATATGAGTAAACACAGTCATAGCAAGATGGCCTTCCTACTGGCAGGCTCAGCAAAAGAACTCACAACTGTGGGAATCTGCAAAGGCTAGCAACCTTCTCAAACCTAAAACCAAAGACAAGGCACAATGCTAGAACAACATGGAAGGGGGGAAAAAGGCTGCTTTCCATTCTCTGTGCATCATATGGCCATTTTTTTCATGTTCTTTCCTCATACTGGAAATTCTGCATAAAGGAATATGTGTTGGGATCAATCACAGAAAGGGATAAACCTCATTATGTGGGGGCTGATTTTGTTTGTCTGTGTTGGTTGATAAGGAGAGAATGTCTCAAATGCTTATATGAAAGTTTGTTGGTATTTGTTCCTGTTAGCTGTCTGAGGCTTCCTTTTTGCTGTATCTCTATTTTATTTTTTCCTTTGCTTGCAGTAGCTGTTAGTGACAATCAGTTAGTAAAAGAGATTTATTGTTACCTGTTAGGGCATGTTGCAACTTTGCAGTCTGATTATTTTATTATATCAACCCAAATTAAGTATCTTGCTTATGCTGCACTTCCCACCTCCTGATAGACCTGCTGCCTGAATGGAAGCAGGCAAGGTGAGAGGACTCAAGTAGATTGTTAATATGTGCCTTGGGGACAGTTAACATTTTTAATGATCCCGTAAAATAGACCCAAGTTATAGACATATCCTTTATCTCGTTATAGGCATATCCTTTATCTCTAGTTGTTTTTGTGCATATGTGACATCTGCTTTTTGCAGTGTAGTAGGAGAGATGGAGAATGTTTGTTTTAAGTAAACCTGAAGACTGGAGGAAATAATCCCAATGACACCTACACATTCTCACAGAAATCCTCTTTTAGCTCAAGCAGGAGAGGGTTCTTTCTCCATAAGAAGACATCAGGGGCTCCATTTCTTTGCTGTCAACATACAAGCAGATGTTTAGCCAGGTGCTGCAGTGCCCATTTGTATGCTGCTGCAAGACTTTTATGAGCTTTAGTGGTGATTTCAACAGAAGTTTGTTACTTATTTGGTGTGCTTGTAAGTAACTGGAGATTCTCACTGTGTTATTGAGGCTTTATGTTCTCTTCTGGAGAGGAGGAGGCTGGTTACAATACCTGTAAAGCTAGCCTATTAGTAACAACTGAGCAGTACAGGTCAGCTTCATTCCTATTCCTGTGGTTTATTAGTGATGTGAACCATTTAATTCCAGTTTATTTTACGTTGCCTTTGCTACTTGTAATGAATGGGTTGGTTTGCTCAGCCTGGAAGGATGAGGTTTATACTACTCAGGTTCAAGGCCTTTTTCTGGTTATGTGAGCTTATTTGCTATTCCAGTGACAAGTTATATAGCATCTGTAGCCCTCTCAGAGCAAGGATAATAGTTAATCCAGATAGGCACAGCATAGTGCTTCTGAGACAGACATATTCTTCTGGAACCACAATTTAGGCTATGTAGAAGAGCACCAGGATACTATTATTTTCAAGGAGAGGTGCCCAGTTCTGTTCCTTGGGGCTGCTATCCAGTTAAGAAATTTACAGTGACCTTTAGTGACCTTACCTGGCTATGTGAGCTACTGGGCCAAAGTGACTTGCGCTCTGTTCTCTAGAAAGTTTCTCCCTCATTTAAAGAGGCTTTTTGCTCTGCAAATTATCGCAAATCAGGGCAGGGGGAAGCAGTATGGGAGGGCTAGATTTGACAACTACAAGCTTTAGCAGTTAAGCGTAGGTTGTTTCTGTCTCTTAATCAGTACACATGGTCTTCACCCCCCAACCTGTTGAATTCTTTGTGCTCGTTTCTTCCTCTCCCGTGAAATTAATTCTTTTGGCTCCTGTTCAACATAGTGTTAAGTACCTGCTTAATCCTTTGCCACAGTTTGAGGTGCTGAATAGAGAGGAAGCTTGGGCTATTGCTTAGAAACCAGGACTTAGGTGTTAGAAGGATAGGAGCTTCATGCTACAAAGAGAGAGTGGGAAAACTGTATTGCCTCACTTTAGCATCCCCCCGTGTGACTAGATGAGTGTTACTCATTTCCCTTGCATGGGGTAGCATGAGGTGTCTGTCAGTGGGGATTCTAAAGAGCTTTGAGAATGCTGCCTTTCAAAGATGAACAGTTTTGCTGCAGTGAGCACGGGATGACTGGACATGTTTGACAGCACTTTGTGGAGCAAAGAAATTGGTGGGACTGTGCATTATTGTTACAAAGGGGAGACAGCTTTTGAAGTTCAATTCTATATATCATTTTAATGCAAGAATATATTTTAATTTAGACACAATACAAGGTGCCACAACTTCAAAAATTAAAAGTAGAGGCTGAATCAGGCAGCCAGCCATACTGGAACATTTCTAGTGCTGCCCCAGAGCCAGCACCGAGCTTTGGATCTTGGGAGCCTCTGATAGAGAGTCACATACTATGCTTAACAACTCCATTTTCTCTTTGAGTCAGCTTAGGTGGAGCAGTTTGAGGTACAAACACTGTTTAGTGAGAGAGCTCTCAGGATGGAAGTTTTAAATTGCTTACCCAAATTCTTATTTTTCCAGCACCTCAAAGCAAGCATAATGATTAAGACATATGGGTTACAACACAACTTCCTATCCCAAGAGGTGGAAGATGGACCCTGAAAAGAGGCAAGAGTTGCCTGGGAAGGCTCAAGGAAAACAAAAGCAGTGAGACTGTTCTTCTAGTCACTGACAAAGATTAATACAATTATTTGTATTTAAATATGTTTTGATTATTAAATCTGTAGATGGGTATGGCATTCCAAATACAATGGTACAATTTGCCAGTGAGAATACTGAGAAAAAAATGTGAAGGCTGAAATTCAGATCCAGCTTAGCATTTTTGCAGGTAAGTTTTTTGGATTCAGAGCTCATTTGGGAAGGGAGAGAGGCATAGGTTCAAGTCCCTGCAGATTCAGAGCAAAGGTTTTCCTCTCCAGTCACTCTGAATTAGGTAGAAGAGGAACACAGCTCACTCAGTCTTCCACACACTGTATCAACAACTGGAAAAGCCCATTATGCAGGTCATACATGACAATCAGAGGTCTCCTTTTGGCCTTCTGGCACACTCATGAGAGGACGATGTAAGACAAGATATGAGATAACTAAACACAGAGATCATTCCTGCTGCTCTTTTCCCTTCAAATGGAATTTAGGTCTGGTGAGGAGTTCAGAATTGACATTACTAAGGTCTGAGATTTGCTGTTTACCTCAGAAACAAGCACAGCACAGGCTGTGGTAGCTCAGGCTTCCATGGAATGCCTCAACAAATCATCGTCACCCCTCACCCAAAGGGACATGCCACAGGAGCACAGGGGTAGTATCTTTGCAGCCACCACTACTTTGCTCTTTCAAAGTGTCTTCAGTCCAAAGGTCTTTCCAGACATTCTTAAATGATGTGCCTCGCACCCACAAGAGGTTCACTGATCTCAGTGAGGAGATGGGGCAGCTAAGAACTATTGCTTTTTTTTCCTAAAAGTGAAGCACGCACCGCCTTCTACTGCAAGCTGTGCCTGCTCTCAGCATCAACTTAGTGGGACACAGTAAGTCATGTAGAACTTTATAGTACTGGCATGCAGACTCTGTACAGATAAGTGGGACAGTTCACACCTCTCTTGCTGTTGCTTCAGTCTTTTTGTGGCTCGTGCTGGATCATATGTTGTGGATTATATGTGAGCCACAGATTTTTCAGAACTGCATACCTACACACATAACGTCTCTCTAAGCCCATGTTCAAGAAGTATTCAGCATGGAATCATTAGGGGCTTTTAAAATCAAGATGTTGATTCTGCTACCCATAGAAAAATATTCCCATTTGAAAGTGTTTAGTTACAAATGTAAAAAGAGTGAAGCTAGAGAGGACAACATAGGCATTGCTAGGAGAGGCTGCTGTGTGAAAAGCCATATTGTTTACTGATTGTCCCGCTTGAAATGGCAATAAATGACATTTCTTATGCAACAGACACAAGAATAAGATCTGTTCATAAGTAGGAAGAGCCTTAATTTGAATGCAGATAGCATTTGAGCCAGGACAACCCTTAAAAGCTGAATTGGCTAGGATTCACTGCATGGGACTTGAAATCAGATCATATACAAACTCAGTGGAAATACTGTTTTAGTGGGAGTTGGAGGAGATCCCAGATGAATAACAATCAGATTCCATTTCAACCCTTACTCTTGGCCAGCTGCTTCTTTTGTATGTGCTGGGAAATATTAAAAAGTTTGGAAACAGGATTCATGTGGCACCTTATCGCAGTTCTGGGGCATTCTCTGTCTCTCTCACAGTATCAGAAGGGCTAACAGTTTAATAAGACCAGGCTCTGTGGTTTAAGAGTGTAATGTTAAAGGACTGCATATAGCCAGCTTCAATCAAACCCATGCTGCCTTGAGAAAACTTTAAGGACAAAGGATGATTAGATGTAGAACTGGTGCAAGTAGGTAGTCAAAGACATTACAAGCTTTGTTTACCCTTTTCTGGCTAGCGTATTGATAGATGTTGTTATATGTTTTCTCTGAAAAAAGTAAGAATTGCATAGACGCCTTCAAACTCCTTCCTCATGTTCTGTACCTTGGACTCTATACAGAGGTCTCCCTGTGCATCACTGTAAACCTTTCGGTCTCCTGGAATCCTTCCAGACTTTTTGCTTATGGGGAACTCCTAGTACATTTATGTTTTGCCTATGTTTTATTTATGGGGTATCTTTTGATATGGTTATCCTTTGCCAGAATCTCTGATCCTGTCTCAGAACTGTTAAGTGGATTGCATAAAAACATTACCATGGCACCTATGAAATTCTCCAACAGAGCTGGACAAACTGATTCTAGAGTAAGAAATATCACAAATTACATTGAATATATTATTCATTGATTTTTACTTTATTCACACAGCTACACAGTGAATAAAAACAAATTGTAAAATGACTCAATGTCATTTGCCTAGCTACTGTATAAGAACAGAATCCTGCTTCTCCTGATATCAAGTGCTGACATTCCCATTAAGCTTGTTGATTAGGTAGAAGCTACAAGTCTCCAAACCAGATCCATCTGTGCATAGGCTATGTAAATACCATTGATGCCAGTGAATTTACAGTAGGGTTGTATTTTGCCTTAAGTGTCCTTTTAGATGATTCTTCTCCACAAAATCCAGTCTCCCATTGGTACTTTAATTTCACTGTAACACAAATTCAACCTTGGTTTGACTACTGATTTTTGTTTAAAAACCCTCATATCTTGAAAACACACAAATGAGATAGCCATTTTCAGCTATGTAAGCAGTGAATGCTGACTATTCCAGACAACATCTTAACAATGGTACTTGAAACATGCAGTTGACTCATGGCAAACAGTTACACCCTGTGGCTGAAGCAGCAAAAAACTCCCTATTTTTTTCTGTATTAATGCATTTTATACAATTCAGCATTGTTTTGCAAAGAGGCTTGAGCTGTCCTATGACAGTAATCACTGAAATCTCAATAAATGTGGTCCATTCTGAGTGCAGCCTAACCATGAAACTCCAATCTGTAATGCAACCTTTTTTCCAAGATGGGAAATTCTGTCTCCATCCAACTAAGAATGGGTCACTGTTTGGAAGTGAATGTGGGAACAGAATCCAAGTCCTGCTATCATAAGACCTGAAGAGAAAGACAGTCTCTTCTACCTAAGTTATTTGAAGAGCATTACTTTGGCAAGAAAAGAAAAATTACTGCTATTCTGAGACCTTGCAGGTGCCAAAATAACATCCCTCTGGAACATCCCAACATATTTTTCCAGTGAGCCCGGTCTGCGCTGGGCCAAAACTCTGGCAATATGATCTTCACTGTCTTAGTACTGTATAGTGCAGAGACCAGCGGTACACAAGAAGAAAATTGTTAAGGCAGTGGTTGTTCCTAGAGATACAGGGTCTGAATTGTCTTATGTATTCCACTTGTTCTATTAATTACTTTGGAAAAAAGAGATAGTGGTCTTCAACATGCCTAAACAGGTGGAAGTATTCAATTGTTCTGCACAAAGGTGAAAAAAACAAGCAAATACCCTCAAATTCACAGTGGCACCAATTACCCTGAGCTTGGGAATTTGGAAGATATGCTTCAAATAATAGAATAAAGCAGAAACAGAATAAATAAAACACAAACAAGTATGACATTGGCCTTTACAGACAGAGTCATGGAATGAAGTAGCAAAGCACAGGATACCACAGTTAACCAGAGGATAATTTTGCAAGGGAAAGAGAAAAGGCTTTAGAATCTGCCCTTTCCTTAAAGAGATAAACCTAAAACTTTTTATGTACTTGCTGCCCCCCAGCCCCTATACTCCGCTGTGCTTCCTTAAAGGAGGGACCCTGGCACCAGCAAAGGGAATTCCACAGTAGCACAATTAAAAAATGCCATCAATGCGAGAAACTTCTGACTGCAAGAATCGACTTAACTTTATTTTTCAGTATTCCCCTTTATACAAAATGCCTGTTATCTCAGGACTGTAATATACTGCTTCTTTCTACCACATACAGAGACATACCAGTGCTTTTAATAACATCTCTTTGGTCATTTTGTAAATGTCACATAATGCATGCTTGCTTGCAAAAGCAAAGTTCCTCCTGATAGAAACTGCCTATCAGAGTACCCCATCACATAATCTGTAATGACCACTGTTAATTGTCCTCTTGCCAAAGTATCTCTTGCTTATGATTATTCAGATCCCATCTGAATCTGTGCTGAGCCCCATCCCAGTTGTATAGTGGGCATAACTGCTGCCACACAGACCAGAGAGATTAATCTGTTAGCATCAAGCTTGATTTGAAAATATGGTGGGTAGAAGGAGAAACAAACATGTCAATGAAGTGTGAGTTTCTGTGGCTTGAGTAAGCACTGCCGAGAGTGGTGGTGAAAGCAATCAACATTCAGCTGAGAAAGAACTTTAGGAGAGGTGCAATGAGCAGGGGAATAAAATGCAGTGAGAGTCAAGTTTAGACTGAGCTGGGAGATCAGCTTTTTGATGGAGGGGTCAGCTGAGAAACATGGAGCTATCAATACAACTATTCTCATCTATGCAGGATATATGTTGGCCATTGTGTTGAAGTAATCATGATCAGAGAGGAGGCAGGGATAAGGAAAGTCCTGAGGAGATGCCTTGCTAGTTAAAATAGAAAGCAAGTGTATAAAAGGTAGATTTTCCTCTCAGTGTTATTTACTTGTTGGTTTTGCAAGCAAGGCAGAACAACTTTTATCTCAAAAATAAAGAGGATGCCCTTTCTCAGCCCATTTAGGTGTTTTTGTCAGTTTGCTGCAAGGATGTTACTCAGTATTACTTGCCCTCCACTATGAATCACTTCTGATTTTTTTTTAATCAGATGACTGCTGACTGTCTAGCAAGAATTTCACTTTACAGATGGTCCCCAGATCACTGTCCAAAATGCCCTTGGAGGCCTCAGCTTGTAGAGACTAAATAGTGGTCTGCAGTTGCAACTCAAATTGTGCCTTTCTCAAGGGCACACAGGCAGGAGCCCAGGACAGCATTCCTGCTTCTTCATACATTTAAAGAGTATTTCTGCTGTGTGAGCATGCTGGTCTCTGCTAACTGTGTAGAGAATCAGGTACTAATTCTTTAGAAGAGGAAGTAGCAGCTGTGGGAAGACAGGAATTCTGGCAATCCAGAATCAAGACACAAGGCACGAAGAATTGTATTTCCCTGTAGGTTAGTACTCAGGTGGAGCAGCAGAGCTGCATGTAAACAGCACAGAGCTAGATGACCCTGGAGACAGAGCACCCTTCCCACCACAGGAGGGAAGGTATTTAGTCTCCATGGCACATTGAGTGAGCTCTACTTCATTACCATGAAAGAAATCCAGTGACTAATGAATCATAATTTTTTTCCTCTGGCATCACCCTGAGAACAACTATTGTATGTAGCTACTCCCTGGATGCAGGGGACTGTGTTTCAGCTACAAGCAAGGCTGACCCTCCTAGACTAGGAGTGTGATAATTGCTCTCGCCTATTCATACCTATGCTTAGAGAATAGGAAGGAAGATGGCTGTTCTTTCTAATCCAGAGTTCTACCTCTGTGCTTCTTACTGCTTGACACTTGTTAGATTAAAATCTTATTTTTACTAGGTTGTTTTTCCTGTGAGAGGCTTCATTGTCTCTTCCCAACACCTTTTCTACAGCTCTGGGATCTCTTCATGCACTACATGCTTTGTATACAGAACAGCAGCTGCCAAAAGTGGCATTTCCCCCACCACACAGCTTCCAAGTCTAAACTAGAGTCTAGGCAGAATCCGTACATCACAAGAATCAAGATTTCAACAGCTCCTATTGCTAAAGTAACCACAGATGCAGATACTGCCACTGCTGTCGCCTCTTCTCAAGATGGGAAGTATTGTCACATCTCAGCATCTAGGGTCTGGAACCATCACTGATGTGGCTTCACAGCTGAGGTGTGAAAGCACAAATAGCACTGCCAGCTTATGCTGAGCCACATGGTGTCAGCTTATGCTATAGCCCTGTTGGCACCAGGGTACTGAAGCAAATTTGTTAAATTTCAGTTGTTAGAGGAGATTGTCCAGCTGTAAGTACCACAAGGTTCATAAGGTTTGCATCAGCCATCTTGTTTCAGGGGCAGAAACATAATCAGTCCCACAGTGCCTCACTCTGATTTCTAGTAATTGTTTTTGCAACTTTCCTGAAATATCTCTTCAGAAATCAGGCTCCTATAATACAGGAAAATTGCCTATGTTTATGTTTCCAGAACCACACCTTTTTTTTTTTTTTCTCCAAATAAAGGGAAGGAAACAAAGGACTCTAGCACATGGTGGGAAGCTCAAAGCTTTATTAACTAGAGAACAGTAAAGGATTTGTAAGTCAGATGCTTTAGCAAGTTAAGATGCCCCACAAAGCACAAGCTAGCTGCAGTAAGGCACTACAGAGAGATCCAGTAGTGTAGACTGACATAAGCAGGTCATGTAATTCAAGATAAGCTGTACATTTGGTTGCAGATGCACGCTATATAGGTTCCTATAGACATCAGTGACTGAAGCACTGCTCTTTTGGCCAGGTATATGAGAGTAAGATGACATTTGTATCTCAGTTCTGAGATAGAGCATGAATGAACAATTAGTGTATGCAAGGCATCAGGTCAAGAAGTGATGCCTGCTCCATTTTTGTGGTGATTTTTTCCCAGTGCTGCTGCGCCAGACAGGGAGTATAAAATAATCCAGCTCCTGGGACTAAGACTAACCTAAACTGTCATTGTCTTGATAAATTGACTTGACAGTACATTCTATGTCCTGCTGGTTTTAAATCCCAGGAATTACTGAGCAGTTAAGATGGGGAAAGGGAACAACTTGCATAGCTTTTCCAAATCTTAGGATACCTCATTAATTCCACCTGCTCTTCTGCTACCTTAGCAAGGTCAGGAGTTTATGAAGCCTCAAGAAACTGTGAAATCTCCTCTTAACCCAAAACTGAATATCCATGATGGTCAAATTTTGAGCATAGAAGTCGCATCCTCTCCCCAGTTGCATTAGTGCCAAATGATACTTCCAGGGCAATTACATATGCAGATTCAGCTGCTCTTGGTGTTACCAGCTGCTGTGTCCACGAGCAGTCTTGAACACTGCCTACTTTCCATATGTCAAGGCCCTGGGGGTGTGTGAAATGGAAATGGGGAAATTAAATTTCACCTGAAGCAATGTTGGCTATTGCTACCTGTCACCTGAGGCATTAGAGTCAGCTCTGCAACTGGTCCTGCCCTTTTCCTCTGCTCTTCCCCTTCCCATAGCAGAAGCAGCTCAGCTCTGAAGTATCAGAAACCAGCAAAATTTGGTCTTGTGTATGCCACCAAGCAGTCTATGTCTGGTTCTGCATTCCTAATTCTCCTTGTTGCCCTTCCCAGTTAGGAAACCTCTTTCAGTTGTAGGTATCATTGATGCAACAGCCCCAGCCAGATACCTGCAGGCTGGGTAGTAATTGGGTTTCCATAGCCAAGGTCCCAAACCAAACCAAGCCAAGCCAAGCCAAGCTATGGTCTTTCTCACTGCATTCAAGGGCACTCCTCTTGTTATACTGTTTTCTGTCAAGCCTCAACATACAGTAGAGTCTAAGCAGCTCAGTACTAGGCAGCAGGACTTACCCCACAGAACAATCTTCATAATCTTTCGTGAGTATGCAGAATAAAACCAATACTTAGATTTAGTGCATCAGCCCAATGTGGTATTTACAAGCTTTTAAGCTTGTCTTTAATAGCTTGACGCAATTCACTGTTATGCTGTGCTGGTATCCAGCATTGAATACAGAGGTGCCTGCGAGGGCACAGAACTGCAGTGATAAAAGTAGCAAATCTGGCCATGCATTTCCATGCAGAGGCAAGTCTACAGAAGACAATGTTGCTACAGTGCTTGAAGTGCTAAGTGGTGAGTCATTTTTGTGTATGCAGCTATTTTGCATGTGTCCTGGTTTTGACTGACATAGGCTTGATTTTCTTTCTAGTTGCTGGTATAGTGTTATGTTTTGGATTTAGTGTGAGAATAATTTTGATAACACACTGATGTTTTTAGTTGTTGCTAAGTAGTGTTTATACTAAATCAAGGACTTTTTAGCTTCTCATGCCCCACGAGCAAGAAGGCCAGGACAGCTGACCCAAACTAGCCAAAGGAATATTCCATACCGTATGACATCATGCCCAGTATATAAACCAGGGGGTGTTGGCTGGGGAGGTGGATTGCTGCTCAGGAAATAACTGGGCATTGGATGGCGAGTGGTGAGCAACTGCATTGTGCATCACTTGTTTTATATATTCCAATTATTATTATTGTTATTTTATTATTATTATCATAATTATTATTATTTTCTTCCTTTCTGTGGTATTAAACTGTCTTTATCAACCCACAAGTTTTACTTTTTTTTGATTCTTTCCCCCATCCCACTGGATGGGGGGGAGTGAGCAAGCAGGTGTGTGGTGCTTAGTTGCTGGCTGGGGCTAAACCACAACAGTATGTTTATGGGATTCTGAATTATTGAACAGCACTACTTCATATAGCTTTGTATCATTCTCCAGTTATGAGGGACAGTTTGATTGTAGCCTCTGGAAAATTCCAGGGCTTTTTTCTGGTCCTAAGGGGTTAAACATGAGCCACACGAGTGAGAAGCCAGTAAGAAGTCTAAGCCTGATTAAAAACACATCTAATAGTCATAACAAAAATCCTTTTACTGAGTCCAATTCTGACACTTACTCAAAAAGTAAAAATAATTTATTCTTACTGAAGAAGAATTCTGTTTATATCTCACAGTCCCAGTAATTATGAAAAGGGTTGCCAGTTCCACTAACACAAGCCTTAGCTTTTTATAGTGTTCATACATATTAGCCCAAAATAGGAGAGAAGAAAAAAGGTGTTTACTCTGCTAGCAGAGCATTCAGGCAGAGTGCTAGTTCTAGATCTCTGTAGGAGGACCACATACTCATTGGTATTAGGCTGACAAACTATAATTATTATATGAAGAACAGGAGGGGATTTCGAGAATGCTCATCAGTGTAATTAAAAGTGAGGTTTTGCCAGCTATTTCTATTTTATGTAGTTATAAATCTATTATTTGAACAAAGAAGAAAGGGCCTTTGTATAGTACAAAACAGAAGAGGTATGAAAAGATGTTTTAAAGCTACAGAAGGTTGCTATCAGCATGCATTTGCAGATGTGTAATTATTTCATTACATATATAACCTTTAAAAGAAATTATGATATTGAAGATGGAAGTGAGGGATGCTATCATGGAAAAGTTGTTTTGTATTAATATACCATCTTTCCATTAAGAAATTAATCGATACAACTTCTCTTTATGGCAATGCTTTAACTGAAATTATTTCAGGAACTTACACAAACTCCCCCTCACACATGCTTCAGATTTACATATCGGCTTCCTTGTTGTGGTATCTGATGTATAGTTTTAGCTACAATTTATTAAACCTCTGCTCAGTCCCAGAGAGTGTTGCATGTGTCACTGGAGGATCCCCTCCACATGGTTAGCTGTGCACAAACACTTAGAATATTGGATTGCTCTTTTATACAGTTGCTTTTTTTCCCCAAGTACCACTATTCACCTTGTTAGCAAGTAGAGCAAATGATGTTGTGACTTGTCTATCACAAAAAGTCATCAACCGTTTCCACCATTGACAGAGGATCTAAGCCAGACTGGTGGTGCTTATTTGGCTATTGCATAGTCCAACATGCAGCATTTCCTCCCATCATGGCCACTTTGCCTTCTTCCTCTTAGTGCTTACAAAGCAGCAATCCAATTAGCAGACAGCCATGCTCTATGTAGCTGACATTCCTCTGGAAGAGAGAAATCCAGTTTAAATGGAGTGAATGGACTCCCCACTGGCATGTGATTCAAAGACACTTCAGGAGAGGCAGCCTCACCAACCCCTCTGGCAGGTGATGACAAACTCTTTTCCATTTCTTGCTTAGCAAGTGCAACCATTTCCTTCATCCCTGTTCCTACTGTGCCTTAGGAAAGAAAATAGTAAGAAGAGAAGCTTCTGAGTGAATTGCTTCCATTGGGCAAATACAAGAGCATGAGAAGCATCCCCATAAACCCAAAGAATATTTCCTCAGCTAGTAATTCTGTAAGAGACACCTACATCAGAGATACAAGTACCCCTCTACAGAGAGCTTTCAGCGATGCAGGCTTCTCCCAGGCCATCCATGTGTCCCAAATCTGAATGTTTTGTTCCGTCCAAGTTGAGTACTTTTTCCAAATTTCTTCAAGCTGCTGCCTTTTATTAAGGCACTGCATGTGTATGCACTACATTATGTTTACTGCTTTAAGGACCAGACTTTCTTTGTACAGCAGATACTTGATCTTAAGTTTCCTCCCGTGGACAATTTCTGTGACCTGGACTGACTCTGGTTATAATGAAGTTAGTCCACAGATAATTGACAGTGAGTGTATCATCCTTAGTTCACCTTAAGCAAGTTATTTCATCCCACTGTAGCTGAAGCACCAAGAGCCACAAAACTGCACAGAGTAATGCACCACCTAGCATAAGAATTGCTGGAAGTGCATCCAAAAGCTGGCCTCAGACTTTGCTTCTGGCTGTCACAAGAAGAGTATCTGGCATACTGGACCCAGAAGCCAGTATGGATTCCCGCCCTTCCAGTTGATTCCTGGGGCGTGTTCCATTCCTTTTTCTGCTCTTGCCCATTTCTAGCACGTAGGGGAAATCTGGCAGTTAGCCCAACCACTCCTTGTAGGCTTAACAAATGGATTAGATTTCCTTCAAGTGTTTCTGGGTAACAAAATGGACTTGTCAGCAGCAATTTTCACTGAATACAGTGAATCCTCAGGTGACATCTTTCCAATCTTCCTCACTCTTGCTAGTGATGTCTAGAGCCCAGGTCCTCGGGTAAGGAAATTTCTGTCAAGTAGCCTGTCACCAACAAGAGAAAAGAGAGTGTCTAGGTCTATGGCAGAGGGAAAGACCCCAGTGAGCCAGAACACAAGAGGCCACAGCTCATTTTCACCATCTCCCAGACACATTGGTGACTCTGACCCTATGCCCATAAATGCCAGCTCACACTATCCCGTTGTGCTCAGACCCTCTTTAGTACACATCCACACACATTTGTCCATCGGTCATGTTCTTCATACTAAAGTTGGTGCAAAACACCCCAAATTCTTTCCAAAATCCATGCACTCATCTGCCAGTCATGCCCACACTTTTCCCCAAGAATTTCATCAAGGTGAAAGTGAGGATGTACAGGAGAAATGCCTGCTACGTATATGGACTAAAGTAAGCTGAGAAACCAACTGCTCAGGAAGATATGGCATTAATATCTCCATCCCTAGAAGCAGATGGTGATAAATGAATGGCATATTTGACATAGCTGTTATAGTCATCCGACTAGTTAACCAAAAAAAGATCAGATCACAGCAGCATTGGCTCAGATCTTCTTCCTCTAACACAGGAAATTGCATTTCCTCAGCACAGTGCCTTGTGCTTATCCTCCCAAGCTGTGCTGTTCTGAAGAACCCACAATAGCTCAAAGACATACATTTGCGTCAGCATGTCACATTGAATTTTCACTTTCCAAACAGTAGTGTATACATATGGTATTTTATACTACTGAGGTGAATTTGTTTTAAGATATTTTATAGGGTCTCTAAAACCAACAAATTCCTGTGAGAAACCAGAAATACTCTGTCAATGGGAGTACCATCTTCATCCCATGCCCTAGCACTAGAAAAAGAAATTTATAGTAATACTATACAAAGGATGTATGACTTAAAATGAATTTGTACCAAGAAAGAATATGATGATTAAGTAGGTGCTAAGTAGGATTTAGAGGATGGGCTCTGATCTTTTGATCATTACATTTCTAGAGAAAGATCATGGAAGAATACATTCTCCCCAACACTGATGAGGTGTTCAAGGCAGGCCAAATTCCAGACTACAAAACATATTTGATTTTTCATTTCTGGCAGGCAGGCAGAGAGAGTAGATGCTCCTGGTAAGTTCTCCCCTCTTCACCCCTCTCAGCATGACTTAAGGTTGTGGAGGAGGGAAGAGGAAGAAAGCTTTGAGAATGCTAAAGAAAGAGCTGTGGAATGATAAGCACTCAGGTAGACTGAAAGAAGAGCTACCAGGCATCCTGACAAGTCTGGGCATGTATGTGTATGTTATACACTTATCCATCATGCTAACATTGCCAGGGGGTTTCTTCAGCAATTTATTTTTGTAGGCAGTAGTTACATGCTGGCATCTAGACATCATCTAGGCACATCTTCATTTTTTTCATACAATTAATTAGATATCTAAGCCTGTGAAGGGTTACAGGCAGAGCTAGACAGTCCCTGGTCTCAAATAAGTTAAGAAAATCCTAGATCTGGATGAAATAACTGGCACTCTGTACATAGATACATTATGAACATCTACCCCTGTAGACAACAGATCAGAGAGTCAATGACAAGTATGTGGAACAGATGTAAAGTGGTTCTGCATAGACTATAGTGGCATATGCAAGCCCTTTACAAATATGTCCCTGACCTTCCAGATAGCTAAAGGACTAAAGATAGTCACTGCCACTTGAGAGGATGTTTCTGATGAGGGAGTTGAAGCAGTGATGACTTGGAGAGCAAAGTAAATCTATAGCGATAAAACCAACAGATGTGGAGTATAGGAAGAGGCAGAGGCTAAGAAGTGAGGGAAGGGGAAGTAAAACAAAAGTAGCCTGAAGGTGTCGGTAAGAGCTTACTGGGTCAACACACACAAATTGAAAATCATCTTCCTATCATCTTTTGCTTAATTCTTCCCCCTACTTCATTTGTTGTAGTTTCATCCTCAGCAATCTACCATGCAACTCTGACTCCAGATAGCTTCAGTCTTGTTCTCCTCTTTGGGGTTTAATAGTGGCACATTTTTTGACTGAACACAGAAGTCCCTGACAATTTAGAGATTACCAAATCACTCCATTACTAAAAAGTCTCCCAGGGACACTCAGGTTGGGATTGTTGTAGTTACTGGGAATATAAAATAAATTACAGTTTTGGTCTTGTTGCACTTCTGTATTTCAGGATCTTGGCTACTAAGCCCTTTAAGACAGGATTTCTCAGACAGTCAGATTTGTGAACCTGGTTTGTGTAGCTGCTTTTCAGAGATGGCCAACATCAGATGTTCAAGAAGGAAGAGCAAGAAGAATCACAGTAGATAGCCATGGGACACCCATAAACGCCTTCTAATGCTGAAAAGTTTGAGTCCTATATATTGGCTTTGGGAAGAATCTGCATTAAGTATTCTCATAGGATAGTCTTTAAAATGTCCAGTTCCTCTCTGAATCTTGTCAAATTCTTGCCATCCACAGTATCCTATAACAATGAGGAGGCCATGAGACTTACAAGGAGTTAAGGAACGTAAATTCCAGATATTACCTTGAATTTATTTTTAATCATGTATGATTTCCCTACAATATAAACTCTGCCCGTACTCAAGTCCCTCCAAAACACCAGTCTAATGACCTACAATTGAGATGAATAATTAAGACAGCTAGAAAGTTTTAATGAGGGTATTTTGGAATGAAGAGTGAAGAACTGGGGGAGAAACAGCTAGTTGCTAGCAGGTACTCTTTTGGAAACACTGCCTCTTTCAGATCTCACTTCAACTCTCAGTTCCGGATTGACTGGAGTCAGAAATAGATCTAGCACAGGAGGGAGGTGATAGAGGAAGTAAGGCCTGTAGCTAACCTTTTCTAGGTTGTGTCACAGCTCCCTTGGTAGGTAGAGGTAGCACTGAGCTATACATTCTGGGAGTCAGAAGACAGTGCAACTGGCCTTTCATAAACTTA
Organism: Elanus axillaris; assembly: GCA_026212715.1. Classification (NCBI taxonomy): domain Eukaryota; kingdom Metazoa; phylum Chordata; class Aves; order Accipitriformes; family Accipitridae; genus Elanus; species Elanus axillaris. Next base: position 17,192,159 of record JANZLQ010000025.1, on the reverse strand, counting down.
GCATTGCTAAATGGTTCCTGTTTGTGGTTCTCCAGTCCTCACCTTAGGAAAGATAACAGACAGTAAAACTTCATCTGAGATTAATTCAGTTATCCTTTGACTCTTTCTCCCTTTAATCTTCCCCTTCTAGGCCATGCTTTTCTGTGACTCCATCTGTTCTCTTGGCAGCTATCTGAAAAAATGCAAGATAGAGACAAGTAGCAAAAGAGTCCAGGAAAGCTGAGATATCCAGCATTACAAACAAATATTTTTGGCCAAAGCCTCTAGCATTTCTTCGAAAGGTGGAGTTTTAAAGAGAAACCAGAAAGGCTACATGAGTTGGACTAATTATTGTTAGAATACTGCTTGAGGAATCACCATTTGCCTTTCAGCATTGTCAGATTTCTAAGAACTGATGTGCACTTCGGCCAAGGGCAAGGCTACTGAATATGCAGGCCAGTAAGGCCCAAGTACCAGGCTACAGAGGATAAGCAAGTACTAGCAGCTGGAGAACCCAGTAATCTTCATTGCTCTTGGAGTAGGAGCCATTCCAGCTATCCTACATAACTGACCAGGGCACCAGTCATGGTGGGATACACGGGTGATGCAGCATGTTAGAGAAGCACACTCTGTGTACTGGTAGTGAGAGCAATTTTCATTCTGTCTTGTTTTGGCATTTCTCGTAGTCTAAAATCATTCATGCAGAAAAACACAGAGCTGCTTTTTTGTCCTTGGGAACAGGCCACACTGGATATTTGTTTAATTAAAGCTGACTGTGGGAGAGCAGGGAGCACCACCGTTTTCCATATGCTGTCTGGGTTTGAGGTTTGCTTTTGAGAGGGGCAGGAGAAGAAGAAAAAGGGGTTAGATTTGTTTGCTGTAATACAACTCTCAGCAGACAGGCATCTCTGTTTCAGGACAGCTATCATCAGTGCTATAATAGTGGGCACTGATGCTTAGGATGGGCAACAACACTGAATGAACACAAAGCCCCAGGCACTTGTCCGAAGGGACAATACAGCATTAAGGTGATTTTAGGAAAGTTTGCACTCCCTGGCCCTGTGATGTGCAATCTAGGTAGCTACAGAAACTTTCAGGTTTTGGAGCTTAATTCTTGTACCCTCTACAACACCAGTCTTTAAGAGAAAGGAGGCTTGGCTCTTTGGGATCCATAGCTTAAAAGACCAAGGCAGTATGAGCCAGGGGGCCCCTTTGCAGCACACTCCAACCTTCTAAGAAGTCAGCAAGGTAGATCTAGCTCCTGAGCTGACTAGACAGCTTGTGGCTAGCCAGGAGGTTTGGCACAGGCCTCTCTGAAGTTCATCACAGAGCAGGAATTGCTGTGACCGGACAGTTCATTCACAGATATCACAGATGAGGCTGCAGGCAGCTGGCTGGAGGATACCTCTTGTCAGGAGCAATGTTACAAGACAAGTGAATAAAATTCAGTCAGTTGTTTTCTCTCAGAGGAGAGGAGGCTAACATTTCAATTGACAGCATGGGTTACTACTGGGCCAAGTATAGCTTTCTCGGCATTTAAGATAGGTCTGGACAGTCAAATCCTTGCCTCCAGAGCATGCGTCCCAGCTAGAGGGAGCAAGGCACTAACAGGCTCAGGCTGTTCCCAGTCCTCTTTTTGCATCTGTGCTTGCCCTTGTCCTCTACTGCTCCTCCACACACAACTCACATACTGCTGGCAACATTCACCTCCACAGGCCCTCCTCTCTGCCTATTATCTCTTTTGTACCACCTAAATCCTCTTCACTCACCCAGAACACCTTTTCTTCTTGCTGGCTTTTCCCTTCCAAGCTTTCATCAGGGTACAGCCCAAGAGATAATAATTTGCTTGTTTGTAAAGCAATAAATTGGAAACAGAACAGTTCAACAGTATCCTGACAGACGGGAGGAATCATCTCTCTTCACAATCACTTGCCTGATCTGCCCATAATGGTGTTTTTTTTAGCTGCAGTCTCTACGATGGTTTGCAAGTCTGAGGAAAGCAAGGTAGAGGATGTAGAGGAAGAGACAGAAAGGTGAAAATGCAAGCCCTGGACCTACCTTTTAAATTGGTAGATCATTGACACCTACCTGAAGTATTTAAAAGAAAAACAATTACAGATCAGCACCCCAAAGTAAATGAGCCTGAACCAGCTGTCACGGGATTGGAAGCACATTGCCTTTCTCCCTGTTTTTCAAAGGCAAACCAAGCCTTATGCTTTCTGGTGTTTAATCAGAGGCTGCACATTCAAGTCTTCTGTAGCCTTTCTGACTTACAAAGTAAGATTTGTTTAAAAATGAAATAAAAAGAAAGCACAGAAATGAAGAAAAACCTACCATCAAAAGTCTTACATTGACTTCAGACATCTGCTAAATATCTCAAGACTCACTTTAAAGCTGCAAAGGATGACAACACCATAGGGGAATGAAATCCAGGTAGCCACCAGCCATTACAACCCTGCCAGGCCTTCCTGAATCACAGCAACAAAAATAACATCTTACCTGAAGACTTCACACAGTTAAGAAGACAGCTGCTTTTCTGGAGCACTTACTTTAGCCTTAGAAGTAATAGTAAGTCCCTAGGACACTTGCCATTTGCATACAGATGAGAACTGCTTTGTCCGGACAGCAACTAATACATCCTCTTCAGGGTGGGAACAGGTCCACTTCTTCCATAGCAAATTAACCCTCTCCCAGCTCCTGTCTGGGCTATGCATGCTATGCTGCAAAGGTGAGGGCATGGATTTGCAAAATATCAGATATATGCAGGATAAAGAGATGGAAAGAAAGAAGAAAATGAACAGGGATAGTCTCCAAAGTGGAACCCAGTCCCTGTGGTGTATGCCTGCATAACACAAAAGAGAAAGAGAAGCAAGCTGTAAAAGAAGAATGTAAATAGACCCAGAGCTCCAACTGGTCTTGGACATTCAGGGAACTCAGATTTAATAGGAGTAATAAGATACCCTTCCCTGCCCCCAGTCGGGGAAGACCTTTCAGCACAGTCTTGGAATACCCATTTACACCTCATATATTTACCTCTCTCTATCAGGCAGTGTCTGCTCCTCACCACCTCCCTGGTGACTTCTCCATGGCAGGCATGGCCCCCAGAGTGAGTCTCAAGGATCCCAGATGGCCTGGAGGCAGATTTCTGCCTGTGGGTATGGTCAACATCTGGTAGTAGTACGTAAGGTGCACAACTACTCCAGAGATCTTGGGGTCTCAGAGGTTCAAGAGGACTCTGGTTTGGGCAGAAAATACCCGAGGTTAGTGTTAAACACACACAAGAAATCACGAGAACCAGAGTCAACAGCTGACTGCAGCTGTAGTGCTTAGAGCATACTGATTCTCTGAAGAGTATCTGTGAGGTGTTTCTTCTTAAAACACCCAGAGGATACGGAGCCTCAAGTCCTGTAACTTCACATCACTCTTCCTTTCCCTGTTTTCCCTTTACTTTTCTCTGTGTTTCTATCTGGGTAATTAACTAGCAAGGCATTTCATCTATATACAGGCTTCTATTCCTCAGTTTTTTGTCTGTCCTTGTTACTTCCTCTTTTACCTATGTTTTCTCTGCCTGTTGTTTGCTTTCTTCATGTGTAACTAGGAATTGGAGTGGTGCATCTGCCGTTCGAATAAAAGCAGAGAACAGTGTAGTTCATTTAGGGAAGCACTGAGGTTAGAAAGGGCTGAAATTTGGGGTCCATTTTATGGAAGATACCATTTGGAAGCTGGTGAAGCGTCTAGAGAACAAGTCTTCCAAGGAGCAGCTGAGGGAACTGAGGTTGTTTAGCCTGGAGAAAAGGAGCCTGAGGGAAGACCTTGTCACCCTCTACAACTACCTGAAAGGAGGTAGTTGTAAGGTAGGTGTTCGTCCCTTTTCCCATGTAACAAGTGATAGGTTGAGAGGAGAAGGCTCAAGTTTTGACAGGTGAGGTTTAGATTGGATATTAGGACAAAATTCTTCACCAAAAGGGTTATCAAGCACTGGAACAGGCTGCCCAGGGAAGTGGTTGAGTCACCATCCCTGGAGGTATTTAGAAGACATGTAGATGTGGTGCTTAGGGACATGGTTTAGTGGTGGACTTGGCAGTGTGTCCTGGTTTTGGCTGGGATAGAGTTAATTTTCTTTCTAGTAGCTGGTATAGTGTTATGTTTTAGGTTCAGTATGAGAAGAATGTTGATAACATACAGATGTTTTCACCTGTTGCTAAGTAGAGTGTATTGGGTTTGTGTGGCAATGTTTTGGTGGTGGTGGTGGGGTTACAGGGGTGGCTTCTGTGAGAAGCTGCTGGAAGCTTCCCCTTTGTCCGACAGAGCCAATGCCAGCCGGCTCTGAGATGGACCTGCTGCTGGCCAAGGCTGAGCCCATCAGCAATAATAGTAGTGCCTCGGTGACAACAGATTTAAGAAGGAAAATAATTGCAGGGGACACAGAAATGGCAGCCAGTGAATGGAGTGAGAACATGTAAGAGAAACAACCCTGCAGACCCCCAGGTCAGTGCAGATGGAGGGGAGGACATGCTCCAGGTGCCGGAGCAGAGATTCCCTTGCAGCCCGTGGGGAAGACCATGGTGAGGCAGGCTGTCCCCCTGCAGCCCAGGGAGGTCCACGGTGGAGCAGATACCCACCTGCAGCCCGGGGAGGACTCCACGCTGGAGCAGGTGGGTGCCTGAAGGAGGCTGTGACCCCATGGGAAGCCTGCACTGGAGCAGGTTCCTGGCAGGACCTGTGGAGAGAGGAGCCCATGGAGCAGGTTTTCTGGCAGGACTTGCTCCTGAAGGACTGCACATCATGGAAGGAATGCACGCTGGAGCAGTTTGTGAAGAATTGCAGCCCATGGGAAGTTGGAGAAGTTCATGGAGGACTGTCTCCCATGGGAAGGACCCCACACAGGAGCAGGGGAAGAGTGTGATGAGTCCTGCCCCTGAGGAGGATGAAGTGGCAGAGACAACCTGTGATGAACTGACCCCAACCCTCATTCCCTGTCCCCCTGTGCCGCTGGGGGCGGGCTAGGTAGAGAATCTGGGAATGAAGCTGTGCCTGGGAAGAAGGGAGGGGTGAAGGGAAGGTGTTCTGAGATTTGGTTTTATTTCTCATTACCCTACTCTGGTTGATTGGCAATAAATGGAGTTAATTTTCCCCAAGTTGAGTCTGTTTTGCCCTTGGCAGTAATTGGTGAGTGATGTCTCCTGTCCTTATCTTGGCCCATGAGCTCTTGGATATATTTTCTCACTCCTGTCCAGCTGAGGCAGGGAGGAGTGATAGAATGGCTTTGGTGGGCATTTGGTGTCCAGTCAGGGTCAACTCACCACACAGTGTTTATACTAGGTCAAGGACTTTTCAGCTTCTCATGCCCTGCTAGCAAGAAGGCTAGAGGGGCACGAGAAGTTGGGAGGGGACACAGTCAGGGCAGCTGATGCAAACTGACCAAAGGGGTATTCCATACCATGTGACATTATGCCTATTATGTAAACTCAGGGGAGTTGGCCTGGTCAGGAACTAACTGGGCAACGGTCAGCGAGTTGTGAACAATTGCATTGTGCATCACTTGTTTTGTATATTCCAGTCCTTTTATTAGCATTGTCATTTCATTATTGTTATTATTATCATGATTAATTTATTCCTTTCTGTTCTATTAAACTGTTCGTATCTCAACCCACTAGTTTAACCTTTTTTTTTCCTGACTCTCTTCCTCATCCCACTGGGTGGGTGGGGGAGCGAGTGAGCGGCTGCGTGGTGCTTAGTTGCTGGCTGCAGTTAAACCACAACACAGTGTTTACGGTCAAAGACTTGATGATCTTAAGGGTCTTTTCCAACCTAAATGATTCTATGATTCTATGAATTCAAAATATGTTGTCACTTTTATCTGGAAGTAGGCCCTTTTTCCCCAGTGGTTCCTGTAGGGATGAAATTCAGTGGGAAATGCCAATATATAATACTTCTGAAATCAAGCATGCTCCTCAGAATGAATGTCAGCTGTTGCTGAATCAGCTGAGAGCCTTCTGCATTTCCACACTGCAGCTGACAATATCTGTGACTCCAGGGCTGCTCTGCAGAGCCAACTGCCTGGGCACAGGTGCTCCACACCTCTTGAGCTAGCCAGCTCCCAGCTTTTCTGCTTTGGGACTTGGGCAGAACAAAGAGCTGTGTGGAAAACCTGATGGCCCCTCTCTGAGGGACTACTTGTATAGCATGGCTGCACTAGACGTGTGAGATATGGAAGCATGCCAGGAAATCCTGGTAAAGCCCTGTAATTTGAAGAATCTTTGTCAAATCCAAGATATTTTCACCAGATAGTTTAAATTTGATGAATCAATAATTTTATGCAAAACATAATTTTATCAGAAAATTCCTCATGGATTCTAGGTGGAAGCAGAGTGACAAGATGTAGGAGCTGGAGTATTTGTGTGAACATGTTTGAACATGGACTCAAATGTGATCCCACCACTTGCATCAGTAAAAAGACAACACAAGTAATTTATGGGCACACCAGTCAGATAGGTACTTGCCACCTGAGAATTTTAAATTAGAAATAACATAGTGAGTATGAGCAATAACCAGGCTGGCAGGAGAGAAGGGATGTGAGCTGGGTAGTTACAGAAATTGAAGACCAGGAGGTGAATTTGGTATGTCAAACAAACATGTCCTCTCTTTTCCAGCAGGTTGCATGTCACAGGCAGGGACTGAGGGCATGGACAGAAGTCTGTGAGGTAAAGCTAACGCTTTTGTCTTTCCCCTGCTATATTGATCCTGCCAATCCTGTTGTTTCTAAGGAAAGATTCCTTTGGAGAATGCATTGGAAGCCAAGAACTAAGCAGTTTGTTATATTAAGCTATCTGGGAGGCCACAAGGATGTGGCTGGGAACAGTATCATCATTGTCTGTAATTTAGCTATCTTTGTGGCCGTGTCTGTCATATCTTGAGAAAGACAAAGGTGATAAGCTTCACATTTCAGAGTGACAGAAAGTGTGGCAGGGCCTTTGGAAGAATCTAAGACACTATGACAAGCCAAGAGACTTAGATTTACTGCTTATGTCTGGGTTAGAAGCTGCAAAAATATTTTTAAAAGGATATGATCCCATTTGAGCCTTGGGTCTCTGCAGCATCACTGAGAACAGACTTCTAAGTGCTATTCCACTGACTTGGAGACATAGTGATTATATGCCATCTGAGGATTCAGCCTGCTTTACCTCCCCTGCTTTTCTTCTCCTGTTTGTGTTTTCTTTTCCATTCTCCTAGTGTTTTCCGCCCTTGACACTGTGTCTCTTTAGTGACTTCTTTTCATTGATGAAGGTCAGTGTGTTCAAAATTGATTGTTGATTTGTGCTGCCTATGACAAGTCAAGGGCCTCCCTAGAGGTATCGTAAAAGGATATAATTTTCAGAGGTGCTGAGCAGCTCCTACTGGGTTCCAACGCTGTGTTAAGTGCCCAACACCCCTGAAAACCAGGCTCCTTACAAATGTTTCTAGGCAAGGGACCCAAGAACAAGTCACTCAAGATTAGTGAACAGTTTTGGAAGTTTGATATAGGATTTCTTCCTTCGGATGAATTCTTTTGCTTTTCTTATCTAATAAATACATTTTTAGCCTTTTGTTTTCCTGTTTTGCTCATGTTTGTTACTTCTTATGGTTTTGCTTTTCTTTGCTGTGATTTCTTCCTCTCATCATGATCTCAGCCTCCCTACTTGTGCTCGTCCTGTCAGTTTTCCACTACTCTTTCTGGTAATGCCCAGTGCTGATGTGCTGAGGCCATTTCTGTGCTCTAGAGAGGTTTCAGGAGAAATGTCTGCAGAGTTAATTTAGCCACTGTCAACAAAAAAATCAACTTCTTTGCATTACAGTGTATAGGAAACATATCTAAGGAAACATGTCTAAGGAGGTATTTCTGTCCCAAAAGAAATAAAAGTTAAGAGACAGGCAAACCTGTTTTTGATTAGATGTATGGGACCATGAGACAGATATTGATAGAAGGAAAACTTTTTATTTGTGTGCTTTTTTTCCCTTCTCTATAGCTTGATATCAGCAGCAGGACAGGTAACGTAGCGGAATAGAACTGTCAGCCCCCTTCTCTCCTGCTCCCCATCACCTGGGAGTGCAAAATGTTCATCTAATGATAAGATTTCTTTTTCAGCATCACTGGAAGTCACTTTTCGCTTGGAACAGCCCTGGGAAAGGCATTCTCCTTTGAGATTTCCGCTGAGTGAGCTGAACAATGACCTGCTATGTTGTTTTTTTTCTTACAGGAATGAAACTGTTTTACACCAGTTCTGTTGCCCAGCAGCTGATGCAGAGCAGAAGCCTTCATCTCCAGAGTCCTCACCAAGGTGGGAAATTGCTACCAGCAAGACTTTTTCTTTTCCATCCCCTACTTCCTTACCATCCATCGCTCAACTTACTGCCCCAGACAAAGCTCATATATTATACACACCCATGCTCCTCCATTCTCCCTTATATCCCATGTCCCCAGCACTGTCGTCCCTCTTTTACCTCCCAGAGATTACTGTTCATACTGTTGTGTAATTACTCACAACCCCCCTCTGGCCTCCACTCACACACACCCATGCACCTCTAAAAACATATTTTCAGGCTCTCTTCAAATACCTACTACCATCAATCCACATTCATGCTTGTAACTTTTTTTACTCTTCTGCATCATTTTGACACCAACATACACATGCTTCACTCTTCTCCTTCAAATTAGTTATCCCAATTTGTAAGGTACCTGGACACACACCAGTGTAGGCCCATAACCTTTTAAGCTACAGCAGAAGTCACCAAACAAACCCAGGGTTCAGTCCCACACCCTGAGACAGGGTGTAGGGCACAGTTTTACATATGTTGAAATGGTCTGAGCTTGCCAATGAAGGAGAGTTTTAGGCAGGTACTATTAACTATTACCAAGTTGTATCCAGTGCAGCCAGGTGTGGGTACACCAGCAATTGTCATAACTCTCCCTCATCAGTAAATGACATCAGTGCCAAGACCAAGGGGTCCAAGAAGCTTCAAAAATACTTGAGATGCACATACTACATATAGCTTCCATGCTTAGCCTTGTCCCTCTGTTCTTGCCATCACCTTCTCCTCAGATTCTTACACGTCCATCTCACAGACCTACTCCTTTTTCCCATGCCTCATCAACCTTCTGTCAACAGCAAACCGATTTCTCTTTAAAGATTTCCCTCATCACACTGCTAGACTTTTACATCTGACCTTTGGCATCTGATAAGAAGCTTGAGTTACTAGGAAGGGCTCTGGACAGAATTGGGCAGCTGAATTGCAGCAGTGAGGCTACAGCATTTTTAAAATTATAGTTCCTTTGTTTTGCTCACTGGAGCAGACTGGTTTCTGATTTCCTTCCAAGGAAAAGTGTAAGTGCTGGACAACTGTAAAGAGAACAGGGAGGGTGTGTGTGTGTATGTTCAAAAGTAGGGTTCTGCCACACTTGGAGATAGGGTAAAGAAGCAGGACCATTCCTGCCCATTTGTGTATGAAGATGGAAGGATTAACCCCCATGATGTCTGTGCTGAGGGCTTTCAAGTATTGGTAAAGTTTGCATGACAGCCCAGTGGAACATCTGCAGCTGCACCTCCATGGCAGATGGGAAGATGCTGTAAGGAAGAGGAGGAGATAGCAGAGGTTTCTGTGGTAGGGGCAGCCACTTCTCCCTTGCATTTCTGGAGAGAGAGAGTTTTGGTTATGTGCTATATTTTGTCTGAACCAAAGGTATCTTCATACCCTGATCCTTGACCATGCCCCATTCTTGTCCCAGCCTCCATCTTATTTCTGATCATTTCCCTTAGTTTCTAGCATTTTCTTATCCTACAAGGCTGTCAGTCCTACAGTGTCTTAAGCTCTAGGGTCGTTTTTGTCATGATCTTTGTCAGGCATTGTTTGTCAGGCCTTCCTTTTGTCCCAGTGACCCCCAAAGGCCTTACCCATCCCTTGAGCCTGAGGTTTGCCTGTCCTCCTTGTGCTGGGAACCACCAAATTCCTCACCTGGGGTTTGGCAAGTAAAGTGAAGAGGAAGCAATTGTTTGTTTTGGTAATTTAACAACTTCGGCAAGTTACATCCAAAGATGAGTCTGAGCCAGGGAAGTCAGAAGTGGGGATGAATGACAATGAACTCTACAGCATGTTGCCTCTGGGGTTCTTATACTGATCTATGACTGTCCATTTTATGTCTTTTGTAGCCTGTCCCACTCTGCAGGCACCCTGCTTTTGTTACTTTTTCCCCAAGGCTTTCCCTTGCCCTCTGCATTTCTAATGCCCCCGGATGCCCAATAGCAGTCTTGAACCGGTCTGCATGTGACACAGTATTCTATGTAGAGATAGAGATGGTTGAAGCCACCATGGCTATTTGAAGGTGAGAAATAGGCACACAGAAATTTTGCATATTGAAACAGCAGCTTTTATATGTGATCTCTCTATGTGACTGCCTCAGGTGAGAAAAGCATCCCTACTTCCCACACTGTGCCAGAAGAAAGGAAGAGCACATGCAGGACTATTAAACTCACTGGTCAGCTTTATGCTGGCCAGAAGACACCTCCTAGTCTCTGCCAGGTCCTGCAGTCAGCCATGGGATTCCTTTGTATCTGGTTACATGTACAATGCAGTGAGGAGGGCAAAAAAATGGTAGAGGGAAAAACACAGGGTCACCGTGGAGCTATGTCTATGGCTGATAGCTATGCTGCTCTGGAATGGCTCAATACACTGCTGGGAGATGCTCATCAGATCATTTACAGAGCCTGTCACCCTGCTCAAACCATGAACAGGCTCCCCATTGAACCAAAACAGAACAAGTCAATCAAGACTGAAATATGTGGGTCAGACAGCCTGAATAGGCAATCAGTTCCTGGGTAAGCCAGGCATATTGCTAAATAAGCTCATCAGGGCTTCTGATGGGAGAGCCTGGAACACAGGAGCTCACTGTGCAGCTCTCCTGAGCCCTGCTGAATGGACAGCCAGTCATAAGTGGTGCTGTGGTGAATTTGATAAACCAGCTTGGGTTTATTCTTTCTTTTCCCCCTCCATGATCAGGCGTTTCCCTAAATGAGATAAATCCTGTCAGAACTGATGCCACTAATAACCATCAGCCGTCTAGTTTTAATTAGAGTTTGCTTCATTAATGCCCCAACTCCTCTCTGTGCAGCAGATTAAATAATGTACTTGCAGCTCATTTACACAAACCCCCAAACTGCAGGGCTGAGCTGCAATCCTTTAATTAAACAGCCCGGCTGATCCCTACCGCTGCCTCGGCTCATCAGTCTAAGCCGATTAAAGAGAATAGGGACTAATAAAGAGCATAAACAGGGAAGTGACTCTCATCTCTTCAAGGGACTTGGAGACTCCAGTGGTGATCAGCTGCTTTCTCCTTCTGTACCAGGAAAGTTACCTCAGCCCACTTCACTGCATTCTGGGACCTGCAAGAACGGTCCTGCTTTCAGCAGGAACCCAACCTTATCTTGTGGGGCACAAATCCTTTGGGAGACTGACAGAACATGGGCAGCAAGAGGGTAATGCAGCAGGGAAGGTGAAGGTAAAGAGGGGCATCAAGGCAGTAAGAAGAGTGACTGCCTAACTGCAGGAAAGACCAGCAAGAGCAGCCATATAGCTCAAGTGTGGGGCAGAAGGAGAAGGAAACACAGGGTGTAACAGTAGGAGGTTGGCTGTTAGGAACAGTCTGGGACAAAAGTTTGTTTCTGCTTGTGGTTTGTGATGGCCATTGTTGCTATTGTGTCGTCTCCCCTAATGTTTGTCCTGCAAGTTTTCTGACTCTCTAGCTACCTGACCAGCTAAAAATGCCCTGGCTTTACCTGGGTGAGAATGATTAGGAACATGTCAGTGTCTAACCACTCAATAGATGCCAACTTGATGAGGTGGTTGCAATTATTCCCACTTGTATTGTTTTGCTTTGCTTCACTGACTGCCACAAGCAGTGTTAGCCCCCTTCTGTCCTCCAGAATGTGAATTCCTTGGGGGGCGGATTACAGCTCCATGTGTTTAGCAATGCAAACTTCCCACCTGGCTGCTTAGCTGGGTTGCACCAGCAACCAGCAAGACTGGTGCTGTAGGCCATGAATATTAGGAGACAGATTTGATCCCAGCATCTGCCCCTAGTTAGCTCAGAGCCAAAGTACAGTATGAGGTGATGGCTGCAGCAGGCAGATTTCTATTGCTGAACTCTTAGGGCATCTCCATTTAAAAGTACAGTGTAAATCCTGGACATGGACCACCATTGCCTCCATGGGACTTGTAAACCATTGGCTTCATGACCATAAGTCATCCTGCAAGTTGGGCTTTCACTGGGGATGCCAAAGATCAGGTTGAGGTACTGTGGATGGCAGTAGGAGCTAACCCTGCTCCTTTACTGAGGTGCTGATTAGAATCTGATTTAGCCAAACCCTGTAATTTCATAGAGCAACTGCTCTTTTTCTTGCTGGCTTCTGCCTGTTAACGGCAGGGTTTCATTCTAGGGATTTGAATAGCCTAGTAATTGCATTTCCCACTTCTCCCAGTCTCACACAGTGGAGACTGGCATCCCAGAACAATGACCTTAAAATGTGTCCAGCAGCAGCCCAGCTCTAACAGGATTACATACCATTTTCCTTTGTGTGAGGTAATAGGGCTGAGATGAGAAAGATTTGTTTCTATTAGAGTAATGAGAGGAAATGATGGAGTCACAATTGGAGGGAACAGTATATTCATTCAGTTGCCTTTCATAGACTTTTTGGAGCCTGCCTCTGGCTCGCCTGCAATGCTGAATAGGAAATCAGCAGAAAATCACCTCTGCTCCGGTGATGAGAAAAGTTCTACATAAAACTTGAAGCACCTGGTGCAGGTCCACTTTGGGAACAGACATGGGGATAGCACTGGAGGGCTGAAGGATCATGTCACAAAGGACACTGGATGGGATCTGGGTACATTTGTGTGAAGGGCAGGATCAGATAGCCCTTTGGGAAGGGAGGATGTTCCACCTGCGTTGGTGTGAGAGAGAAGGTCCTTCCTATCTGGAAGAAGTGCAAATGAGACCTGACCTTCTTTTAAGGCAAAGGAGGCAAAGAGTCCTCCCAGGAAGAGGAGAGGTTTGGGATCTGAACAGAGTCTTCTGGAAGGGCTTGGATGTGTACTGAGCAGAAGGGCTAGGGTCTGAAACATCTGTGGAAACATCTATGGAAAAATAGGGCAAGCTCTGCTCATATTTTCCCATAATATTTTCTCACTTTCCAGTAGGGAGACTGCTGCTTAGATCAGGGTTGAAACACCATTAGTGCAACTGGCAAGTGTTTACTTCATGATTATGGACCAATTAAATTGTAACTCAATATAGTTTAGACTTCAAACAGCTGTGTACTCATTTCTAAAGTGCCTGCTGGATTAGTCACCATCACAGATTGGTTACTGCCTGGCAACACAGCACCAATTAGCGGTGAGGAGACATGTAAGCCATTGCCTACATCTCCAAGTCAGCCTTCCTTGCAGTTCTGGTGAAATTCCCTCTTGCCCCACTTCTGACTTACCAAAATACTCAAATGGAAATATGTGTTCTTGCTAGAAGAGGTCCTTTGTGCTTGTTGCCCCATTTTTATATGTGGGAGGGTGAAAAGTGGATGAACAGATTTTGGACAGTTCTTTGAAATCAAACCTTCAAAGCATTTGACACTGTCCCACATGACATCCTTGTCTCTAAATTGGAGAGACATGGATTTGATGGATGGAGCACTCAGAGAATTGCAGTCAACAGCTTGATGTCCAAGTGGAGACCAGTAACAAGTAGCGTTCCTCAGGGGTCTGTATTGGGACAGGCACTGTTTAACGTCTTTGTCAGTGACATGGACAGTGGGATTGAGTGCACCCTCAGCAAGTTTGCCAACGACACCAAGCTGTGTGGTGCGGTCAACGTGCTGGAGGGAAGGGATGCCATCCAGAGGGACATTGACAGGCTTGAGAGGTGGGCCTCTGCGAACCTCATGAAGTTCAACAAGGCTAAGTGCAAGGTCCTGCACATGGGTTAGGGCAATCCCAAGCACAAATACAGGCAGGGTGGAGAATAGATTGAGAGCAGCCCTGAGGAGAAGGACTTGGGGTTGTTGGTTGATGGGAAGCTCAACACGACCTGGCAATGTGCGCTTGCAGCCCAGAAAGCCTACTGTGTATGCTGGGCTGCATCAAAAGAAGTGTGATGAGCAGGTCAAGGGAGGTGATTCTCCTCTTCTACTCCTCTCTCTTGAGATCCCACCCAAAGTACTGTGTTCAGCTCTGGGGCCTCCAACATAAGAAGGACATGGACCTGTTGGAGTGAGTCCAGAGGAGGGCCACAAAGATGATCAGAGGGCTGGAGCACCTCCCCTGTGAAGACAGGCAGAGAGAGTTGGGGTTGTTCAGCCTGGAGAAGAGAAAGCTCTGGGGAGACCTTAGAGCAGCCTTGCAGTACCTAAAGGGGACCTACAAGAAAGCTGAAGAGGGACTTTTTACAAGGGCATGTAGTGACAGGACAAGGGGTAATGGCTTTAAACTGAAAGAGAGTAGATTTAGGTTATATGTAAGGAGGAAGTGCTTCACTATGAGGGTGGTGAGGCACTGGAAGATGTTGCCTAGAGAAGTTGTGGATGCCCCATCCCTGGAAATGTTCAAGGCCAGGTTGGCTGGGACTTTGAGCAACCTGGTCTAGTGGAAGGTGTTCCTGCCCATGGCAGGGGGGGTTAGAACTAGATGATCTTTGAGGTCCCTTCCAACCCAAACCATTCTGTGATTCTATGATCTCTCTTCCCAGCTCTCTGAGCTGCATAAGAGTATGCTACACCATAAGCAGCACATGGTTAAAAAACAAAATCTGGTTTAATTTACTTCTGGAGGTCTACTGTCTCTGACTCTTCATGTCTCTTTACCTGAACTCTCTGTTGCTATTGAACATGCATTTGTTCATTGCCCTATGAAATCATGCTGGAAGACATTGGCACAAAAGAGACATGAATATTATTCACTGCACAGTCACAGCATCATGTCCCTCTTTGGCTCCCTGCTGCTGTAGCCCAGGAGTATCTGTCCTCCCAGTACAGTTCTCACTTTGTCCTTGGGTCACTCTAGGTCCTCTGACATTTAGATCCTCCTGAGAAATCCACAAGACTTTGTTTGGATTGTGAATGCAATACCCCTTAAGGCTGAGGCTCATGAAGTTGACGAGAACTGAACCACTCTCCAAGTTGATTCTCCTTTTAGATACCACTGAAGCATCTTGATAAACAGGTGGGGAATGATGATTTTCCACCAGTACCCATCACTGTTTAAGCATTACAGAAAAACAACTGAGCTACCCAACATTTTGTCTGAACTTGTGAAAGATTGACCTTGCCTGACAGAAAGAATGCAAATCTAGTTTATGAAATGGGAAATTAGCCTTTCTGTTTTAGGATTGCTGACAGGATATTGGATATATAATCTGAAGGTCAGTGTTTCCTCTCAGCTCAGAGGTACTCAGTGGCTCTGGGCCAGGTGTGAAACATGATAATGATTCTAGTCTGTATCAAATCAGATCTATAACCTACCACACAAAACAGCATAACAACTCTGACTAATTGGCCCCCAGCTGGCAGTGTCAAGTGCAGGCTCCTATGATTAGTGGACCATGGAGGCTGAATTCTTCTCTGATTCTTAATGGAGAACACTCCAGGTCAGTCTTACAGTGCCTGGACATGCCAGTGCAAATCAAGCCTCTACGCTCATGGTCTGTACCTTGTGCTCTAAGGACAAACGACTTCATATACAAAGCTCTTCAGTGTGACTTCTTTCATTGTGCTAAAGTCCACCACAGCACTGTTTTTGAAAACACACAGAAGTCTGAGCAACGTTTCTGCTTTGTTAGCACATTCTGTTTGTACTTCTTTTCTCATTTCTTTTCCTTATTGAGGTCACAGGCATGAAGAGAGGATTTTTTCTGCTTCTTAACAGCTCATCTACTTCATATTCTTTCCTCCCAGTGGACTTAATAATCCTGTTCAAGATATTACAATTGGAGGTTGTGGAGATGCTACAAACAGGCAGGGATGGGTCAGCAAAGTTCACATAAATATTCCCCAGGCTCACAGTTGTCAGAGTTTTGATTTTAGTCTGACACAGAGATGTGGGTGAGTAATGTCTAGATCCAGATTTGAACTCTTCCTAAACTTGGGAGTGAGTAGATTCTTTGCTTTTTATGGGTGTTTTGTACAGTCAGGACTGTAGCTTTCATTGCTTTGCAGGAGCCTAGGTCCAGAACCACAAAGGTACTTAGTGTATGTAGATTTAGAGGAAATATGGGAACACTTACAATTATAGGCAAAAAATGTTTAGAGAACATCCTTCACATCATAGTTACCAACAACCTTGGGAATCTCTTGCAGGGAGGTATAGTTGGCTGTTCTTCTGGTACTATGACCTGGGAGGAATGGCTCTTTCTGGAAGCATCCAAAGAAACAGGAGGTGAGTTTCAGCTGCAGTGTCTCAGTCCTGTAAAGGAGACCTACCAGGACATTTTGCCACTATCTCCCACACAGGCATTTCTCTGCTCCTTCTCTCCAACAGCTGGTGCAGTTGCTTTCAGGCAACTTTGGAGAACATGAAGGTGGGGAAGTAAAGCAAGGAATAGATGGACTCTTCAACAGGAAAAAAAAATTTCTGGCAGAAACTGGAGTCTCGCTGTCACATTGGTTGCTTTGTTTGCCTCTATCAACACCTTTCTTCAGGAAGGCAGAAGATGGCTGGAGAGAAAGGCCAAAGAAAACCTGTCTGCAGTATCCTCTTTTGAAACTGCAAAGATACCCATCAGATGCATGTTTTCTGAGAGCCTGAAGCTGTATCTAGCCATTGCCTGGCCACATGTTCTTCCAGTCCTTCCTTTTCCCCTGTTGCTTCTGTTGCTTACATGTGTCCTGCCCTAGAGGAATTTGGACTTGGATGCAGGTACTCTTCTCCCACATGTGGCAGTGCTTGCCATTTCTTGGGCCACAGCAACAGTAATGTCAGTGAAAGGGAATCAATCATAGCCAGCCTTATAGCTGTGAGAGCCACTTTCAACAGCTATTGAGATCAGTTAGTTGGTTTAATACTAGGTGATTCCCTCATGGCTTGCAGATGATCCCCATGATCTCTCTCCTATATTGCAAAGAATTTCCTCCCCGTAACATGCCAACTTCTTGGTACCAGTGGAATGCAACATAAACACCTGCTGTAGCCTGTGTTTTCTGTGTGATAACACCACAGAGGTGCATGAGAAGAGGCTATGACAGCTTTGGAAATAGTCTTCTATCTAGCACTGGGAAACAGGCACAGACGGTTAATAAAGTAATAGCACATGGACTGTGGTGGAGCTCACACCATTCATTCTAATCCTCTACTGATATCATCTGACCTGATCTGCATCAGTCAAGATGCACCCACCCTCAAAATTGGGCCATTCCAGATCTTTTGTACACTAAGGTGTGTTCTGTTGAACTTGACAGGTGGTTTCTGTGGACCCTCTGTCCACACATGTTCATGACTTACAAGTCAGAGATAGATGAGGCAAAGAGATTGTTGTGGTTTCAGCCCAGCTGGTAACAAAGGACCATGCAGCCACTCACTCACTCCCCCCTGCCCCCCTCTGGTGGGATGGGGAGGAGAACCAGAAAGGGAAAAGGAAGGAAACCTGGAACCTTGAGGGTTGAGATAAGGACAATTTACTGGGGCAACACAAAAAGAGAAAATTAGAACAATAACCATACAAATAAGAGAATACACAAAACAAGTGATGCACAGCGCAACCGCTCACCACCCAGAACCTGGTGCTCCGACACTTCCCCACTGAAAGCCGAGAGACCACCCGCTGCCTGGTCCCTATATATATATACTGGGCATGATGGCACATGATATGGAATAGCTCCTTGGCTAGTTCAGGTCACCTGTCCCAGCTATGCCCCTTCCCAGGTTCCTGTGAAAATTAACTCTACCCCAGCTGAACCCAGGACAGAGATGGAAAAAAAAAGCCAGTGAGAAAGAAAGAGATACAGACTCACCCCAAAAAGATAACAGCGCTACTGCAAGGAAAATGTATGGCAAATATGCTATACAGAGAAGGGAGAGAAGGAGCAGGAAAAGCAGGAAGTTAAAAAACAGTGTAAATGAAAGAAGAAACTGGAGTGAACAAGAACATAAGAACAGGAGATAAATGAGCAGGTGCCTTGGCTGGAATATTCCTGTTCATGCACGCATTCTTTGGCAGTGACAGCAATGAGGCTGTGGCCTTTTATTACACATTTTCTTGTAGTACGATGTCAATCCAAATGCCTTTTGTCTTTTCTGTGCTCTGCAACACTAACACACTCCTATGCAGGTTTATCTTCTGACCACCCCCACGGGGCAGACTCTGTGCTCAAATGCAATAAGCTCTGCTTTTGGAAAAACATGTCTGCTCCAAAGTCCCTTCTTCTGCATGTAGCCCTGGCAGGCTTTCATATGTTCCAGGAAGAACTGAAGAGTCTGAGATACTGAAGAGGACCACACTGTACAGCTGCTCACGCCACTCTATTTGGGCTCTGCAAACAGCTAGATAGCTGAGGGAGAGGGTGTAAAAAAATTGGGAGATTTTGGGGACTGTCACCTGGCCTGTTCAAAAACTGCAGAAGAGCTGGAGACCACTCCATCTTCTGTGAGGAAAAATCATCATGAAGAAAAGCATCAAGGCAGGAGCTGAGTTCAGTGAGATTTTTATTTTGAAAGTGAGGAAACTAACTCTGGCCACACCATTTGGAAGTGTGTTCTAGTAACTTTTAACCATCTCTAGTTGACACCTGGGTTCTTTCCACACACATATTGTACCATCATCCCACCGTGAACTGTATTTGCCTAGTGACTAGAGCCATGTGTCAAATTTGTCATGTCCCACACTGGTATGTTGCTGCTTTCCTGTTAACAGGTTACTGCTGCTGTAATTATTGCCTGTGTATCTGGGTTGACTGCAATCTCTCTCATTCCATATTCTGGGGAAAGAGGAAAGATGGGGATAGGCTACCCTACGTGCACATTACTGGTACTCTTTTGCACATGTCTTCTGGGGTGACTGGCAAAATACAACAGATGCCTGTTACTTCGCAGAATACACTAATGTGAGAGTGGTAGGTCAAGATGCACAAAAATGGATGGTGCAGAATGGCACTGTGAAAAGGATTGCTGTGCTGTTACAGTGCAACTGGATCTGATAAGCATGTTGCAGATTGTCTTAAAATACAGCATATTGGGCTAGATCCTCCACTGGCTTTCGTGCAATCCACTGGCACAATGCCATTTAGCACCAGCCATAGTTCTGCTCAACAACACAGTAGGATTGGTTGTGTTGAGGCAAACTCCTATTTTTCTTAATGATTTTGCCCCAAAAGGTCTGTGTCTGAGTACGAAGTGTAGGTATAGGAATAATTTTCATTCCTCACAGGGAAGAAAAGTTTAAGTGGCCCTAGGGGAATATGAGCTTGTATGACCAAATGTGTAAGCTGCTAAGTCATCCCATTTTCCAAAAGGGAATGAAGAGACACAGAAAAGGGAATAAGGCCTCAGGGATGAGAAATGACATGAAGTGGATCAGAGTGTGAGTGAAGCAGCAGTGTCAAAATAGGTTAGAACCTGGAAAAGTGGAGCTTTATGAGTGCTGCATAAGGCTTTGGGGATGGTCACTAGGTTGGGGAAAGGAGGAAGGAATGTTAACCATTCTGTTTCTGTCTTGGTCTTCAGCCATAGGCCAACCCAAAACCCTTGATCTGAACACACTGGCAAAGTTAAAATCTGGATCGTATTTATTTCCTAAAGCTGGTGAATGGTGTTTGGACTGTCTGAAACACTGGCTGTGTTATTCTTTACATTGACTGGCCTTCCTTCTCCTTGGTTTGACACAAGCCTTCTACTGGGCTGCGGTGATCACAAGAGACAAAATAGCTGAGATACTTGAGAACAGAAACAAAATTTATCTGGGTTGCACAAAGATCTTCCTGTGAAGTGGCTCACTTACTGCCTTCAGAAATCAGTTACCCTGATCCCTTAGGAAGAAACGCAGAGGTGGCCGTCCAACCTAGGGTCTGTCACAACAGGTGGAAAAAGACCACAGAAGCCCTTGCCTAGGTCTATAAATGCCAAGAGTTGGGTCCCTCACCCGGCTCACAGGCAGCTGGAATAGGAGAGCAATGGGCTGACGGATATGCAAGGTTTCCTTGCCTTGTAGAGGCTCTGCTGCCTCCCAGCCCTGAATTCATCTCATTTTAGCAGTGAAATTCTATCTTCTGCATGATTGCACCGGCAGGCTTTTGTCAGTGAATTTGGTGATGTTCAAACCTGCCTCAGGGCTGAGGAGCCAAGAGATCTGAGTCGAAGTGGCAGAAAGACTGCTGCTGAGAAGCCAAGTTTCTCTTTCCTGGGGTGCTGAGCGGGCAGTTACACTAATGCAGGATGCCATCTGTTTTTTCCTTCTCTAAAAGGTCGTGTTTACCAAACATTGCAGAGGCAAGAGAGGTCTGGGGTTAAAGTAAAAGTAATTAAACCCTGCAGAGCAGGGACCCCCTATGCCTTCACTGTCCACTTGGTGCTTTTCACACCTCAGTGATAAGCACAGGTGCCTTGTTTGACACAGCTACAAGTAACCCCCTCTGTAGTGACAGTGTGCGGGACCTCCTGCTAGTCTAACCTGCAGAGACAGCACAGCAACCAGCCTTCGGTGGCAAGCACAGAGGTGTGACCGGCAGCTGAGAAAGGGGCAGTACTTCCTAAGCTGAGACCTGTGCTCCTGCAGCTGGTGAAGCAGGAGGCATGGCTGGGAAGGGAGGAGGAAAGAGGGTTACAGCAGAGAGGTGGCCCAAGTGTCAGTCTGAGGTGTCACGCAGACGCACATAGGAACTATAAGAAAAAAACTATGTGACAACCACACCACCCAGAACAGCCAGCCTTGCACTGTAAACACCACTTATACAGTGGGAGCTGTAACCTGGAGTAACCTTCTGGAGGAGCCTGTCTGTGTCCATGAAAAAGCAGAGACCCTAGTCCTCAGGTGGCTGAAATTAGTCATTGAGAGCTGGCTCTCAGACAGGCAGCCAGCCCAGACTGACACCTGGACAGTCATCTTTGCACCACGAGGGCATGGGGTGCATCAGAAAAGTTTAGCTCCTGCAATGCTATTCAGTAACAAAAGGCACAACAATACAACACCATGGGAATTACACAGCACATGGGGATCATATTTAAATATCAAATCTGAAATGGAAGCCCCGACTTTGGCCTGTTGGACCCTGACATGAGGGTAAGACATGAGGCATTTGGTAGTATTACTACATTTTCTGTCTGCTTAATATACATCTCACCAAAACCACTTTAAGCAGTGTTGAAAAGATGTTGTCTGGTTCAGTCTGTGCTGAAGGATGTTAAATTTAATTGATTTCCAATATATTTGCCATACTCTACCATCAAATCTATTTTACAGGTGTGCGTGCCAGCTTTTTTATGAAAAAAGCAATATATCCTGGGATGGGTAATGAGCTTGGCTAATTATCATTAATTCCTCTTGGGTAAAACTAGTGTGAGAAGATGGCTTGATGCCTCTGCTTTGCAAGGTGTTATATGAATATAGACAAAATCAGAATCTTGTTCCTATATTTGTCTGTGTTGGGGGAGACTGTCTGAGAAAGCTGCAGCTCGGCTGGCAGCAGATGATTTGCCAAGATCAAGTTCCAAGTTCCCTGCCTCTCTGGCAGGAGAGACTTTTGCTTTCCATCATTTTCAGCATGGTCCCAGAGAGTGTTGCCTCCAAGTCACCCGAAAACCTGAACTTAAAAGCAATTCAGAAGCAATTTTTGCACTCAGACCCCCAGCATGTCAGAAATCTCTGAACTTTGAAAAGATCCCATAATATATTACCAAGCCTTCGCAGACATTTTTTTCACTGAATTCTGATCAATCCATTCACCATATGCTATGGATGTCCTCAGGGAACACTGAAATGAAATAAACTGAAAAGGCACTTTGGACCCTGCTAACTCAGCAAATTATTTTTTTTTTCTGACCAAGGAGAGGAGAGAGGACAGGGGAAATGCTGAAATATCTTAAGACAGAATGAGCACAGGTTCTTGCAGACTTGGGGTCTGGACTCTGTTCTCTTGGCATTAGATAGTGACCTCTTTTTCTAATTCTCCATATGGTACTTTGTAAGGGTTTTTTATTCTGACATCTCTGAAGCTTTGAAGTCTGATATGGCTCTCAGGCCATGATAATACTAATCACTTACAGCACTTGAGAGCAGCATATATACAAAAATCAACTGATCCTCATAAGGAACTCTGTGAAATGGATTCATAAATTTTTGTGGTCCCTTACGACTAGTCCATGTAGTCTTTGCCTCAGTTACAGGTTATAATCCTGCACACTGACCTTCAGTACCACAAAGAAGGTGTTTAGTAAGTTGTACATGGGAAACAGTGATGTGGTATTCTCCTGGAGTGCCACAGGGACACAAAGATGCAAGCAAGCAAGGAGGTGGTGGGGAGTATGCAAGGAAGTGCACTATCTTGATGCTGTAGGAACTGAAAAGTAGTCAAATCTCTCCCAGGACAGTGTGTGATGCAACAGCTCTGTACAGACACAGGGAGCTGATTCAACTAGGAATGGGCAGATGGGCTTCTCTGGTTTGATAATTTAGTATCAGTGATTTGAGCTTTAGGTTTCCAAAATACCAGGGCAGGAGAAAAAAGGAAGTAATAAAAAAACCTCTATGTAATACCATTTTTCCTCTATCATCTCCCTATGTCCTTTCCTCAGTGTACTCCTTGTAGGAAACCTTCCTGAGAAATCTCCATATAGAAGCTAAATATCATAAGTCTTCCTTACCCATGCTATACAAAAATATTTATGGGTGCCCAGATGAATTAACTCAGTAAGAGCTTTTTCACCATCCTGCTTTCTTGAAACAAACACCAGAACCCTGGTATCCCTGTTTTGAAATGCTAGACTAGCTACAGTATTTCATATAAGACCTGAGTCAGACTGTCTGTAGTCACCATCTTGGTTAACAAAATTGGTTTCTGTATGCAGCAGGCATATACAAGTCAGCAGTGCAAAAGTAGCAGGAAATACCTGAAAAATGAAAGCTGTTTTCCTCAGCAGATGAAATCTATTTGTAATAATGACTAAGCTAGTTGCTATGGGTCATAAAAGTCATGTAGGAACATCTAGGGAGAACACAACAGCTGAATTTGTAGTCTTCCTTTTTTATCTGATTGCAGGTGATTTACATTAATATGACAATTTTCAATCAAACAGAATTCAAAGACATTACAAACTTTCCCTACCTGATTGCATGCCTAGCAGAAGATTGCTTCAATTATCATGCAAGAGTAGCTATAAAAACTGTGAAACATAGTGGTATATGATACTTCAGGACAGCAAGTAAAGAACACTGATTACAGTTGAAACTGCAGGGGTGATGCTGGGATACAGAACTAAATTAACCTAGTTGGAGTTTGGCCAGGACATTGGGATTCACACCTTAGACTCTGCATGGGACTTTTAATTATTACAAGTGGTTAGAAAAATGTTCTCATCCAAGAAAGAGAACATGCAATTTCTCCATTCCCTTCCTTCATCCCACAGCCAACAAGGCCGATTGCTCGCTGGCCAAGGGAAAGCAAGTAGATCCCCATAATTTACTTAATACTTTTTTCCCCAGAGATCTTCCATGGTGTAGTGTCTATCCTTGCCCTGCTTACTTTTATCACTATTGGGTTTTTTTTTATTACTATGATTATAATAGCTCCTGAGCCTTCACTTACTAACAAAAACTGTGCTCTACCAATGCAATCAACTGTGTCACTCAGGACAGTGGTAAAAAATCAGGTTTGTTAAGGTTTTAGCCTATATTTCACTGCAGCATCAGTTTAGATGTTTAGCAGTGTGTTTTGTCTCTTATATGAGGGCTTCATCAGTTGCTGCTACTGGACAACAGAGAATAGGCCTCCCCACAATACTTACTCAGAAACATGTTAAAGATGGGAGTAAACCTGGGAGGAATACAGGGTGGTAAATGGAACCATAGGGCTGCAATGCTAACATTCAGGCTACTAAGCAAACTCTGCCTTTACCACTTTTTTCCATTGCTTATAAGTCACTGAAGTTTACTAGCTGAAGCTGAAATTTCCCAGGTTTGATCTTTTGCTCAAAGGTTTGTCTTTTTTTTTTATGTGGAAACTATTCCCACTTCAGCAAGAGTATTTGCTATTGCTTTCTGCACAGCACAACAGCCAACAACACCCCCCCCCCCCCAGCAGGGGGTTAAAAAGTTTATATTTAGCATAAAAACATCTAGCTGAAAAATGCCTTTGAGCGCTTCAGTGGAATCTGATTTTGATTTGACCGAGTTTTGACCCTCAGAAAATTCCACACATAAGCACAATACATTCTGTATGGGTGTATTCACTGGGCTCAGAGCATGCATAGAAGAGGAAGGCAAGGTTATACGTGTAGTTAGCTTGCATCCTTATCCTACCACAGTGTCTTTAGAGGCTTCAGTTATGCACTGTGAGCAGGAGCACTGAGCTTGGTGGTGCTTCTCACACATCTGTGACTGAATGTGTGCACTCAGTGCTCAATCTTAGGGCCCTCCTGTGTCTTTAGTAATAACCTGAATGCCTAATGAGGTTAAAGGGCTTCTGAGCATTTTGGGTTGGTCCAATGCCCTCTGCCTCATTGGCCAGGGTAAGAATCAGGTTCAGTGATGGTACCCAGGGTCAGACACAGCCCAGTCATCAATGGGTAGGTCCATGGTGATGAGGCAAGTCCAAGGTCAAGTTGGGGAGTCAGTCTGCAGGTCAGAGTCCAGATCAAGTGGGTCCATGGCCACGGAAAGGCAAAGGCTGTGGCAGAGCTGGAGATGGGCACTCTTACAGTGTTGCTGGGGCAGCGACTGACTGCACCGGGCTGGGTTGAAAAGGGAGAACTGTGCAGGGGATATTCAAGGGGGGCACTGGTGAGGCTGGTCAGGCTGTTAAGGTCTATTAGTGCACTTAGGGCCCTGACAAGACTCTCCAGAGAGCCTGGGGAATCTTCATGTCTGGAGATACTCAAGAGTTGACTGGAGAAGGCCCAGATCAACATTCTCTGTCTTTGAAAACAGCCCTGCTTTAAGCAGAGAGTTGGAATAGAGACCTCCAGCCTTCCCTCGCTGCCTAGCTTATTCTGTGCTTCTACAAAGACTGCTGGTTTTTCTTCTACATTAGCACTGCATGCAGGATAGATATCCTGTCACTATGAATGTTACTCACTCAGACTCTAAACTGTGTGCAACAGAAAACCAAATAGGTAGCATAATACTAGAGGTGATGTACAGCCTTACAGAGCAATGGGCCTGAATGCTGCAAACTCTTATGCACACACTTCACGTTCTACCACGAGCAGTCAGTGGAGGTCCTCAGAAAAATAGTTAAGCATATGTGCGAGTGTTTAGATGACCATTATGTCAGGGAATATTTGCTGGCATTTAGAGTCCATTCATGCTCCAAGGGAAGTCAACTAGCTCTCTAGTCTACTGCCTTGGGCCCTGATCTGCCCTAAAGAAAGTCTGCATAGCACACTGTGCACTGTGGCCTTGACTCAGCAGAGTAATTTGGGCTATGTGTCTTGCTGAATCAGATCTTAGCGTCTAGCTGAAATTGCTTTATTGGGCACAGTCCGGTTCCCACTGAAATACTTGTGAGGCTTTTGGCACACACTTCAATGAAAACATGATCAAATCTTTGTTCACCTAGTCATCCCTTGAGCTGAGGATAAAAATTACTGCTCTGCTGGTTAAAATGAGAATGGATAGAACAGAGGCTACCAATAAAAATGTTACAATGAGAGCTGTGAGGGAAAAGTCTTTTATTAGTGTTTCCTGCAATGTGGATGGACATAGAACAGAAGCAGTTAAAATGGGTACATACTTTACATGTACATCTCTAGGTGTAGAAAAAAGAGTGTTCAATTATATAGTGTCAGGAATAGAACAAGGAAAGTTTTTATAAGGTGTGCAACCTAAAAGGACAGTTTTATGCCTCATTTTAATGGTGGTATTTCCTGATTAATGAATATGCAGATATGTCATTTTAATGTGCTTTAACAAAGTTGGTTGTATAGCGTTTATGTAAGAGACTGGTTTCTTCTGTGAATTTATTTTTTAAGTCTAACTGGTGACTACATGCATGTGTATAAAAGAGGAAAGTTTCTACCTTTAAATCCTTCATCTTTCTTAGTTCTGAAGTTGTGGTACTGTCTTTGGCTCATCAGATTTGGAGCCCTTTTATAAACTGTGGGAATATTTCTGAATTTGATTGTTAAATCTACTGAACAGAAGAGCTGCCATTGGAGAGAATAAACTTCATTCTAAAGTACTAGTAAGTATGCAGAAGTGCTTCGAGGCTTAGGAGGCAAAGTCTATTTACAGTTAGAAGACTTGGGCTCTTAAGTGCTTACAGCACTTTTGAAAATGAGACTTAAATGCTTCTAAGTAGTTTGGACACTACAGAAAATCATATCTAATTTACCTGATTTTGCTCTGACAACAACACCAATCATAAAGTGATTTGTTATCTAGATGACAGCAGAACTGGTCGTATGTGGAGCAAATCCAAGAGAAAGAAATATGATTCAGAAGTGAATTAAATAATTTAATGATGTTGAAATATGGGAGGCAGTACACATCCTTGGTTTCAGTGGAATTAAAGGCATTGGTTCTGTAGTAATTATTTCCAAACTTGATGTTGCTCTCAGCTAAATATTTGTCCCCTGGAAACCAGTGGAGCTGATATACACAGTGCAGTAGAACCCAGAGTTCATGTGGACTGGCCTGCACACTCCTGGAAATCATAAATTATTCCTCTGTAGCCACTGGAAGGAGAATAATGTTGCAACAAACACTCTCATGGCTCAAACAGTCCCCCAGAATACCAAAATCTTGTTTGAAATTGGATGATTTTGGAAAATATTTGGCAAGACAGGTTAACAACAGACTTCCTCCCCACTTCAGTGGATCAGACGCTCTGCAGTCTGCTATGGCTGTATTGCAGACATGCTTTAAAGAGTCAGGATCTCAGGGCTGGCTGGCTCTGTTGCATCTTTATACTCTCAACTCTCCAAGAGTTCTTCTGGAAACTCTGCAATATTCAGCTGCCCCTGCCCCATTTCCCACATGCCCTTAGAAAGTCCAGCATAAAACTGGATCCTTGGGATCCAGGCTCCATGCCAGGCGGGACTCTGGGATACTGAGCAACAGGCAGCAAGGGCACGGGGGTGACTGCCAGTTGCTAGCTGCTCCAGAGAGCAACAGAGGTGTCCGTAGGCCATGACACCCTCCTTGGCCACTCACCTCCAACTGCAGCACCTCAAGCAGAGGCAGCTGGACAGCTCCAGGAGTCACAGGACTGGTTCATACGGTGTATGCAGCACAGGTGCCTGCTCTTAGGGAGGGAGGGATCAGAGCTTTGGCAGCATCAACCTAAAGTCCTGATTCGTCACTGAGAAAGACCGCTCACAGCCCAGGCTCCCTAAACATTTAAAATGCAGCTCAGTGAATGAGTATAGCGAACAACAATAAACATAATCATAAATAAAATATAATAAAAACAAATAAAAAAAGCGAAACATTGCGTTTTGTTCACAGTGACGATCCCAGCGGTTCCACAAGCAAGAAAGCCGGGTGTGAAACGGAGGATCCGAAGGAGGCCGGCAGACAGAGTGGCCAGGAAGGCAGGTCCGACACCCTGACGCTAAAAGCCCAGCATGCGGAGCTCCAAGAAGAGCAGGCAGCGGGGTGTTCCCCTCTGGTGCAGAAGGCGAGCCTCCACCACACGGGCTCCCCAGTGAGAGTGCAGCGCAGCAAAGGGACGGCCTCGTGTTCCCATGCAGCTGCCTCCGATTATGAGCTCTCCCTTGACCTAAAGAATAAACAGGTACAGAGGCTTCCTCCTCAGGCTGTGGGAGAAGGGGACGGGGTGGGTGGGACTGCATT
>JANZLQ010000025.1:17141140-17164071 GCA_026212715.1 Elanus axillaris | reverse complement strand
GGGGCGGGGGGTGGGGGGCACTGCATTGGCACTGTGGTGGGACGTCTTTCAGCAAATACTTTAGCCTTTTGTTCACCTTGAGCCTTTGCCCTGCCTGAGCAGCTGTGGCCCTTTGGCTACATGGGGCCGATGGAGGAAGTAGCTTCCCCACCTCTGGCTGCAACACCCTTTCACCCAAATCTGTTGGGCTCTGCTCCTTGTTGCCTGGGTTCTGTGGTCCAAAATGGACCCAGATACTCAGTTGTGGCTGCAGGCTTTAGAGACAGGTTGTAGGCAGCCAAGAGCTGCGGCATCCAGAGATACTGCCTTGCTCACAAGTGTACAGTGCCCATAGGGCTCGCAGCAACTGATTGTCCCAAAAGACCTCCCTCATGGGAGAGGTCTCCAAGAGCCATCTTGACCTCTTGGATCATGCTGGGCAGGCCCCCAGTGCATTTCCATATTAGCCTCTTCAAAGAGTGTCCTGCACGGTGTCTACCATGATGGTTGTGTATTGGTACCATCACTGCCTTCAATTCAGCAATGGATGCTGAAGAGGCAAGCAGGTTTACCAGGCTGAGAAAAAATGATTCAGTTCTTGAAGTTGCAAGCCTTGCCTCCTGCACCCCAGGCTACAGCCTAGCTCCAGAGCACAAGTGTACCCATCCCTAGCTGCATCTCCCGATGGTCTCCCAGCAGGGGATAGCAGGACAGGGGCTAATAGCAGCTGGCCTTCTCACTCAAAAGCAATGAGGTGTAACATGCCTCCCTCTCCCTATGTCTCTGCAGATTACAGCCCAGGAGAGCTGTTGTGCAAAACAAAACCTGAAGTATCCTTTCTGACTTTCCCCTGAGAGGCAGCTCAACCAGAGGCTGTTTGATATGCAGGCCCTGCAGTATGTGGGATGAGGATGACAAGAAAACACTAGTGACAGTGCCCAGATCACCTTCAGTGGGAGGATTCAGTGGGAGCTGTACTATTGCAGGTGAAGGGTCTCAGCTAATGAGATTCCCACAGAAGAAGCTGCTGCTTCTGGGCCATCTCTCTGCCACTTCCCTCAAGGCATTGCTGCTGTCCCTAAACATACATGTCAGATCAATGGCCCAATAAATTCCTGAGCAGAAACGAGACCTTGGCTCTTTAGCTGTGTCTTTCTCAAAATACTGCGTACTCAGACAGAATTCTTGCTTCACACCAGGAAAAGAAACAAGAGAGGCTAATTAACTGGCTTCGCAACATAATGTGACATATCCTCAGGGTGAGCCAGATCTTGGCTGCTATATATGGGCTTAGCCTCCTAGATGTCCTAGAGCTGCTCTGATTTGTCCTGGGGAGCGTCTGTCCTGTGTTATTTTAGCTTTAAGGTCATGTTACCCTATTGCTGTTCTTGCAGCAGAGGCCAGAGCTGCCCTGGATGCATGTGAGACAAGGAGACATTAGCCACTCGTTCATTAGATTCTGGTGCCTCACAGTACTGAATTTGCGGGGAGCTAGCTTATCTCATAGGTGAAACCACTTTTCTCACAGCAAAGGGGTCTTAGAGTATATGTGCTCCTCCAACCCGATGAATGTCCTTAGTGGATTGCCTCCAGTTCTGGAAGAGGAGATTTTTAGGGAGTGAAGAGTATTAGTTCTTACAGTCTTGCACTCTAGTATGTGTTCTCATAGGTATACCTATCAATTTACTTGTTGGGTAGTTCTCTTGAATGGGAGTAAGGGTGATAGGAACCTCACAGCACTGTCCCACTAGTTCCCTGGTCATAGCACAAATTGTAATACATTAATAGAACTTACAGTAAGAAAAACAGATGGAAGGAGACTTTTTTAGTCTCATAGTGCAGTGGAAGTCACATTTACCTTTTGGGAGAGGACTGAGTGCTGGTAAGAAGGGAGGGTAGCGTACAGCCTCCTCTGCAGGGCTTGGAGGTGCAGGTCATGTACCAGGTCTACCATCTGCAGGTCATTGCTCCTCAGCATCATACTAGAGGCTTGGTGAGTGGGGTCACGGCTCTCCTTGCTCTCTATCCCATGAAACAGAGCATGCTGACAGTGTGCAGAGCAGAAGTACATTATGCTAGGAGATTGGAAAGGAAACTCAAATGCTTAAGTTCCCCTGTGTTTAGAGTCTATTATAGTGTTGGGAAAATGGAGGGGATCACAGGAGAGAGGAGCATGCTTTCAGTTGTATATACTCTTCTGCTGTGCTGAAGGGTGGCAGATGTTCTATGGATAAAGGAAAATGTCCCATTAACACATGTCCTTTATAGCAATGTCCTTCCATTGTGAAAGGTTGGTGGGAGGAAGAGGCATTAAAAATGGGCGATAGAGAACGTATGCTCTGTATGTCTTTTTTTTTTTATTTTTTACAACGCGTGCATTGACTTGAGTGACTCAGATTCTGTCACTGAGCCTGATTCTCTTCTTGCTAATGTGATGGCGTGTCACCATGCTCAGTGGCAACCTGGGTGGAAAACCAGTGCTAACTGAGAATAAGATCAGGCCTGTTCTCCTGGCAGATTTATGAATTTATGCCTATGGGCAACAAAGCCATGGGGTGTGCACCTCAAATGTTTGGCCATATGCAGGCCTGGCACTTCGGCTTGCCTTAGGCTGACCTTGTTAAAGCTCCCTTCGTGTGCCATCCCTCATGGCAATGGATATTTCCCAGCATTTCTAATTCAGCCACAAGGCCTGAACTGCTCAGACTGAGTGTTGATATTGAGGCCCAGAAATGTATTAAGCTAATTATTCTTTGAAATCCCCACCAACCTCCCTCCTGCTTCTCCCTTCCTTTGGTGCCGGCTGTCAGATCATTCCCCAGAGAAGAGTAGCTTTAAGTAGGCAATTACTTGTGATTCATAGGGTTTATTAGAAGTGAGAGAAGGCCAATCATGCCTGGCCTTTCTTGCCTCTCAAATGGGAAGAGAAGGTTCCTCCAGCAAGCCAGACATACATCTCCATTACCTGTGACTGCTGTGGTGCTAATGGATGCCCTCTCCTCCTCTTGAGAGGGAGAAAACAGGCCACAGTTGTGTGAAATCCTTAATTCCTCTGAAGTGTCAGTTAGCTTGACCTGATAGCAAATGTGAATGTCTCGGACATCAGTAAACAGTAAATGGCTGGGCTATGTCAAGGAGGGAGAGAGAGACAGAGACCCATCCTACCAAGCAAGGATGGGGACGGCACTTCTCTATGGGGGTGCTGCTTCTGGCTTTGCCAGTCTTCTAAAGCATCCTTTGGACCAGTCCTTGGTCCTTGTTACCCCAGATGCCAGACACTGTAGGACCCCCCTTGCTTTGGGCAGGACCGGGTGGCAGTGGACCACATGCAGAACCTGTCCTTGCACACCTGGTACAAGCTGGAGAACAGACTAGGTTGGGAGTCCTCTCACTTTACATCTTGTTCTGCTCCTTAATGTCTTAGCCCTT
This sequence comes from Elanus axillaris, assembly GCA_026212715.1. Taxonomy (NCBI): domain Eukaryota; kingdom Metazoa; phylum Chordata; class Aves; order Accipitriformes; family Accipitridae; genus Elanus; species Elanus axillaris. The sequence goes on along the minus strand of JANZLQ010000025.1, from coordinate 17,160,663 downwards.
TGGGAAGACTGAGATAAAGGACTGCAAAAAGCTGGTGATGTTTTATCAAGGTACTGACATCTTGCACCATTCCTTTAGACTTTTAGAAGGATCTCTCCTCTTAGTAGTTGTTAAAGTCAGCTTTTTGGGGAACTGCCCTTGCATGAGATAAACTGGCCTTTTACTTCAGATTAGCAATGACATCATGTCTTGGCCTCTAACAAGATCAGAGCATATGAATTTCATATTTTCAGAATTGCTGTCACCTCCTTGGAAACCTCAGATGATTGTAAGGCTCTTGCTTCTGCCTTATTTTGCATTTTACTATTATTCTGTCCCTCAGATAGCTGTGTCTGTCCCTCTCGTGTTCCTCTTTCCCTCCCAACACAATTAGCTCTACATTTTCATTAACCAGACAATTATATTAAGTGCTCCTGGTCAGTTGTCAGTAATAACTGGCTGGATTGGGCCTGTGCAGGTTATTAGTTTAATTTGCATTTATCTGCATAAGCCTTCCTCCTGAAGGGAAAGGCCAAGGGGTAGCTCAGACTCTTTCCAGGGAGGCTAACTTTGAAGAGATGTGGCAGGAGTGCTGGTTTTACGATGGGATTTAAGATGGTCATTTTGGAAAGAAGGACAAAGAATCTTGGCAAAACTCTTCTGCCTGCTACCCAGAATCTCTTTTTGTCCCTACATTCCTCTTTCCTGCCATATCAAACTCTAGGGATAAGCAGAGACCTTGTTTATCCAAAAAGCCTACTGACAGGTCTTGGGGAAAATGAACCTGAATCCATGGTCATTGTGTGGGTGATTTTTAGCACCAGTTCTGCAGACCATTTCTGGGAGGGCAGCAGGGCAAGTATTAGGCCAATGTTTTTTAAATTAGGGGTAAGCAGAACTCTGAAGCAGCTGCCTCTAGAACTGCAGTGGCCAACCCCATTGCTAAGAAAATTGCTAGTATTTCTCAGTGCTGGGCTTTGATGCTTGCTTTGGACAGATGTGAATTCAAGGGCAAGGCAAACAGAAAACAGAAGCCCACCTTATGTCTGAGCACAAGGCAAAGGGTCCTTACTTCATTTCCAGAGAGGGAAATATGAAAGGATGTACCCCCCTCCCCCTGCTCCCTTCCAGAAATGGCAGCCTCCCATCCAGTGCAGCAGGATCCCTAGACCTGTTGCTGTCTGGGGTGCCAGTGGGCAAGGCCTTCAGTACTTAGTCCAGCAGCCAGTATACCAGTGCAGGGACAGAATGGCTGGGGTCATGTTGATCCTCTCTTGCTATCATCTTCCAGGGTCATATTGTCTTCCCCTACTTCCAGAGTAGTTAGTATTGGAAAGATGCCAGAGGTGATTTAGACTTCTCACAGCTGTCATTCCAGGCTTTCACTTGTACCTAGATCACTTATTGATGGTTTTATCTGCAACTTACGTAGTGTTTCAAAAAGAAAAAGAAAAAGGAAGCAGATGACATGACATGACTCTGTGAGCTGAGGCTCATGCCTCAGTCTCCCTTTGAATACAGAAACAGTTTGCACTTAAACTCAGATCTTCTGTGAGCTCACTCCTTCACGCTGTTAGTACTGGGCCAGCAAGGCATGGTGAGGGGCAAGTCATGTCTGTCTGGGGATAAGGATGCAGTGAGTAAAACTCATCCTTTGGAACTGCTAATAAGCTCATACTCACCACATGAGTGATGTAGTGAATCCTCTGTTAATTCAGGACTGATTTTGTCAGTTCTCCCAGTTCTGCGCTTCACCTTTTTTTGGCTTTCCCATGTGTGCAAATACACATATAAACACTACGGTCTACACTTGCACTCTGCCCTGTGAAATGCTGACAATGTAGATTTTAGCTCATACTTCAGCCAAAACCTCAGTGAAAGTAGTTCAAGTTCATCCTTTTTTCTTCAATCCCATCATTCACCATCATCTTCACATTATCCCACTTGTCCTCCATCAGTCACTCACTGGAACCAGGTGTTCTAACATTCTCCTGTAGCATGTTAGTGAAGGCCCAGCTGCAGAGGAAGACTGAGGGGATTACCAGGAAGTATAAATACTAGACTACAGAAGAGAAATTACCATATATACTTGCTTTGTTAAAGCCTGTTGAGGTGCCACTTAGCTGTGTGTTTATGTATTTACAAGTGTGTTTGTTGTTACCACCTCAGGAAGGAGTAAATCCTCCTTCTATTTGTTCTTAATATCTTGTCTCAACATTTAAAATCAGAATTTTTAACCTTTCAAAACTGAGAGTCTTTCTTGTCTTGGGTAGTTTTCATTTCACTGCTGGCTGACACCTGAAAAACTCAGATATCAGGAAGACACTTCAGGATTCAGAGTGCTTTTTAAAAGACACTGAACAAACCTAGCCTCCACTAACTTCTGTAGAGGCTGATGTTTCTCACTAGCTCCTATGATCAAACCAGCATTTTCTGCATTTAAAAATGAACTTTTCTTTCCTTTTTCTGAATTGTTTCTCCTTTCCCTGAGAGTATTTCCTAAGGTGACCAAGGAGGGAAGGAGCATTACTAACACTCTGAGACAAGGGGTGATGCTTGACATTACCAGAGCACTGCTGAGCAGGAAGACATATTGCTGGAACACTGTATTTGCAGTGATGAGCTTGTCCTAAAGGCCATCAGAAGTGGGTCTGCAAGGGAAGGGCACCACCCGCTTGTATGGCTGGCCCTCTAGGAAGAGGCATGGTCATGTTACAGCTGTGAGGAAGCTCACAGTACTGAAGCTTCAGCCAGACATGCCCAAAGGCTGTTGAAATCAGCTTCTGTTGAAACCAGGGGCATGGCTAATTCAGTGTTAGAAGTTCCTCTGACAGTCATTACAGACTAATCAGTGTAGAAACTGGAGTAACAGAAAGCCATCAGAAGTCAATTAGCAAAAGATAACATCTCCTGCTTCTGTGTCTTTCAGATCGAAATGCTAGAGCACAAATATGGTGGTCACCTGGTATCTCGCAGGGCAGCCTGCACCATCCAGACTGCTTTCCGGCAGTACCAACTCAGCAAGAACTTCGAGAAAATCCGCAACTCACTGCTGGAGAGCCGCATGCCACGCCGCATCTCTCTGAGGAAAGTCCGGGTCCAGAACTCGGAGAGCTTCTCTGCTGAGAAAGCCCTGGTGGAGGGGTACAACTTTGTGGGCATCCCATTGGTGAGGTCCCCATCTTTGCCAGCCACCATCAGTGGGGCACTGACCGAGCTGGAAGACTCTTTCACGGAACAAGTTCAGTCCCTGGCCAAGTCTATTGATGATGCCCTCAGCACCTGGAGCCTGAAGACCATGTGCTCACTCCAAGACGGGGCCTCATACGAGATAAGGGAGACCTTCAGTGCTAGCTCAATGCAGCCAAAGCAAGACTTAGAAGCCGAGCTGCAGGACAAGGAGAAGGAGGAAGGGCTCCTGCCAGATACCCTACCCAAGAGCAGCAGCACTCTCATGATGGCTTTTCGAGATGTCACAGTCCAGATCGACAACAAGAACATCTCTGTTTCATCATCTACCTCGGTGTCCATGGCAAACTGCCTCAGCAGCAATGCCCAGGCTGGGCTCTCTCAAGCTACCAAGGCTGAAGAAAGCCCAGGAGAAGGGGAAGGAGAAGCCAGTGAACCACCGACTGCCCCAGAGAGCTTACATGAGTCCAGAGCTCTCCAGAACAGCCACGCTTCCACCGAGGTGAATGTCAGTACTAATGGCACAGGAGACAGTGGTGCTGAGTCTGGGCAGATGGCCGTGCAGAAGCTCCAGTTTGATGCTAGCAATGAGACGGGGCAAAGCAAAGGCTCTGAGTCTGAGAATGCAGACAACTCAGAGCAGCTCAGCAGCAGCAGCACCTCCACTTCAGCCAAGTCAGCCTCTGAGGTGTCCTCGAAAGAAGCACTGCAGGCCATGATTCTCAGCCTCCCAAGGTACCACTGCGAGAACCCAGCTAGCTGCAAGTCCCCCACACTTTCCACAGACACCATGAGGAAGCGCCTCTACCGCATTGGGCTGAACCTCTTTAATATGTAAGTGACTCTTCCTCTTTTGTGTTTCCCAGACTATTTCATGCCTCACAGGAACAGGTGATGGCAGGCCTCTTGGTCTAGATCCATCTCTGGCAAAGTTCTTTCTTATTCAAGGGCATCTGGGTATGCAATGCAGACCACAGGTTGGCGGCTCAGAAGCTTTTTCCCTAAAGTCCCCCAAGCGCTGTCCTGACCTTCTGCCCAACAGAGGAACAAGCCCAGTGCCCCATGAGTAGTGCCCACAGTCTCCTGAGTCCTAAACCTTCACTCTCAGTTGCTGTCCATTTGGCATCTACCAGCTAAGCCTGCAGTCTAGGCTCCTGCTCTACTCTATTGCAAAGGAACAAGCATAGCTGGGATTGTAAACGCAGCCCTGGTTACTTAACATGGGGTATTTCCAAGAGAGAGGTATAGCTGAGCTTAGCTAGCTCAGTATGAGTGCTCTGGCAGTCATTTCCCTTTGGTATTTGGGTAGATACTCACCTGACAGACCAGGTTTAGTCATCTCAGTCTCTCACACATGAGTCTGATATCCTATGAAAAGGATAGGTGTGAAAGCAAAAGCAGAGCAGCCCAGAGATTACCATCAGAAGAGGTTAACTCGAGGGGTCACATGTAGTCTATTTTGGATTGGCAGAAAGCAGCTGAGCTCCTATAAAGAGCTTTAGATTTGGTCATTGCCTTTTGATGAGAGTTTTCTCATTAAAACAAGCCATGAGAAATACTAGGGTTTGCTCCATTATAACATGCTTATCTTATGCTGTCTTAGTTTCCATTTGAATCCCCTGATGAAGATGCTGGGGATATAATGCGCCCATACTAGAAGAATGTTTTGCCACATGTTGGCGTAGGCCTTCTGGTCAGAGCAGGGGCTAAAGATTATGCAGTCCTAGGCGGTTTTGCACAGACAAGGGGGCAATGCATAGGATTTATGTATGTGTAGTATGGAGGCTGTGGACTCCAGGAGAAGGAACCTGGAAGAGGGGTTTTCAGGGCTGGGCTCAGAGTACCTGCAGAACTGAAGTGATGTTAGAGCAGACAGATTTGGGGCTCTTACAGAACTGAGGCCATTTAACTAGCTTTGAGATCAGGTTGTGAACCGGTGGGTCCATGTGTATATATCAAAGTCAGGCTCTGGGCACACACAGATTTGCCTGATGAACACAAGCAGGCTGGAATGGGAGAAGGTAGGCACCAGGCACAGGTGGGGGATGATTATGACAGAGATAACTCCAGGTCCACACAGGTATTCTGGTGTTTGCATTGGGATAGGTGTACTTCTGGAGGGGGACGTAGGACTCACATCTGTGCTACTAAGTGTTTCAGTATTCTCAGCCATGCTTGGCAGGAGTCCCTCCACCCAATGTGGTTTCCTTTGGTTCCTGCACAGTTGACATGAGCACTGATGTGAAGACAAAGCAGGAGGGAAAATGCTTTTTCGCAGTCTCTCCCCCAGTCTGCCTGGCACACATTCATATGACAGATTAGCAGTGCCAGGTCTGTTTTGGGGAAGCAGCTCTGCTGTCCTCCTTCATTCAGTGACCTGGGTTCACTGCATCCTGCAGGTCCCTGTGGGATAGAAGACTCTCTGTAGAGCTCTGAAACAACTTGCTAGCTAGGCCTCCCCTGCTCCCTTGAAACTAGCTGCTAAAATAATGTGTGGTAACCTCTAAGGCTCAGTTTTCTTGACAAAACGTTGGAGGCCAGGGAAGGAGAGAGGGAACTGGTGTTAGCCCTGGGGTAGCTCTGGGGAGTGAAGCCATTTTTATGCTCTGAGTGGGATCTAAGGGACACATGGCTCGTCTTGTGACACCGTAGTGCACCTCCATCCAAGGGGCTGGGAAGGCCATTCAGCTTTCTCTAATTATTTGATTGTTGGTTTCCCTGTCAATTTCTAGCAAGGAGCCAGTTTACCAGTGTAGGATTTACAATGTGGGCAGCAACCCATAGGGCATCTAGCTGAGGCCATGTGTGCGTGTGTGTGCATCCTTTTTGCTGAGCACTGCCCTGGACCAGGAGCTGAGAGCCTCCAGTTGCTAGCAGCACCTGCCACAGTCTATCTGGCCTTGTATTGTGTTTTCAGAAAGCAGCGCTCTGTCTCGGAGCAGGCCCCTGGGAACACATTGATGCTCTGCTGCTGTGGCACTTTCCCCATCCCCACTCCACAGTGAGGGGGTGGAATCCCTGGAACGGAGAATGCTTCATTATGCAGCGCTGCTGTAATAACTCAGTGTGTGTGGGCAGCTGGCTGCGTGGGCAGAGGGAAAGCCAGCAGGACGTGAGGAATCCCGCAGCATTTGCTGGCCGTGCTTAACACCCCTGCAACACTAAAGAAATTAGCAGAGGCCAGGCTCAGGAGAGATGGAAGCGAAGTTGTCTGCTGCACGTCTGGGTAAAAGCTGTATGCTGCAGGACAAGGGATGTTGCAGGCGTTCGGTGGCAGAGATGCTGTACTGCTATCAGGATTTTGTGAAGAACAAATTGAATCCTGGGAAAAACTGATGAAAGGCTGCTGTTCATGGAAGAATAGTGTGTGCAAGTATATTTGTGTTATTGTCTAGGCAGTGCAGGAGGGCTGTCACAGCTGGACTGTTTTATCCTACATCCTCGTGCACTGTGTGTGCCATCTCTACGGGAATCTGAACATCCATGCCAGTGTGTGAACTGCATTTTTCTGGCCATATTCAGCTCCCAGCTCCTCTGCAGTGAATCCAAAGTCAGTGCAGTGGCTTTGGAGTCGCACCAATGTAGCTGAGATCATCCTTGTGCTGTGAACACCGTACTGTCCCTTGCCAAATACCAAAGTGTGCAGGTGGAGGTGCATTTTATGAATCTCTGTTGCTTAGCTTGACTTTAGTCCTGATCATATGACCTTTGCACTTAGCAGAGAACTTTGCCTGTGCTCTTCAAAGGTGAACCAGGAGATCTGTGTGATAATACAGAAGCTGCACTGTTGCTTTTCCCTGAAGAAGGCCTGTGTTTTTTCAATATCAGATCTTGCAGCTTTCCTGTTCATAAATTTCATGGGCTGACTTGTTCTTCCAGCCACTCTCCCCAGGGATGCCACACTGCTCAGGATATTTTCTTTGTGACGTTACAGAGTAAGCAGAACTGTTTCAAGCCCATCTACTTTTTCTATACCCATGAGCCCCTGTAAGGAGCAGGCCATTCTCCTGAATGCTGATCCCCTTATAGCTAGACATATGTTGCTCACCCACATCCTTCACCACCTGACAGTGTCACAGTCTGTGCCTGTGCATATCATGCATTCACGTGCTCTGAAATCTCATCCTATCTTTTTCTCACCCCAGGAAACTGCCTGAGCAAATTCACTCCTTGAGCCTTGACAAATATCTCTGAATTTGGGTTAATGATGGAAGTACAGCATCCTTTCATGAGGAAGCTACCCTTTTACCTCTCCCCACTCATCAGTTCAGAGAACCAAAGGAATGTGGAAATCTTCCTGGCATTGCGCTAATTCCTTTCAGCAAGAGTTCATCATGACAGACATCCTTCAGTAGGGCAGACTGAAATATAGGAAGAAAATCTCCTGCACAATACACATATACACACTTATTCCTGTCACCACATGGGCTCACAGCCTCACAGCCGCTCCCAGGATACATAGAAGCATGTGTGCTTATAGGAGACATGAGAAGAAAGCCAAAATATGCAGACACATGGGCTCTGATGAGCATATATGGTGCAAGAGAAATCTGCATGTACAGGACAGACACACACAAACGTGTGCTTGTTGAGACGTGCTCTCACCAAGAGCTGCATATGTGGGCACAGACACTGGCTCACTAACAAGCAGAAAATCACTCCCACAACCAGGCAGTCAGGCCCACTCAGCACCAGGCCTGTTCTCAGAGAGACACAGCCATAGAGGGAGAAAAACCCTCTGTCTGGAGCTGCACACAGCTCTCTCCCAGCTCTGACAAGGCATTCTCCAGGTGTGTGCTCTCATCCACCCACACACAGAGATTTCTGCCTGAGGGGGTAAATCAATAGAGTAGGGAAGAACAACACAGCTAAGGGCGGGGCAAGTGGAGGAAGAGGTAGGCAAATCTGAGCATGGGATTTCTGTTCAGGCAGCCAGCACTAGGCTCGGGTGAGGAAGGTAGAAAGTGTCACTCAGCGCTGAGCACTAAAAATGTGTGAAAAAGAGAACTATTTTTTTTACAGAAAACGTGCCCATCTTTGGTTATCCCCCTTTGTGTCTTAAGCCTCATTTGCACATAGACTGTGGCAGCAATGTCTCCTAAGTCTCTTCACAGCCACGTTTTTCCCTCTGCCTTTGTCTGCCCTACAAAAGGTGCAACTCCGGCTCCCCTAAAGCAAAGGGTCATGTGCCCAGCTCTCGCTGCTGGTCCTTGGGGACAGCGCTCTGTGGGTTGCATTTGGAGCAGCTGAATGTGCTAATATTGCCTGTGGTATCTGTGTGGGACACACAGTCCAATCATGTCCTCACAGGGACCCTAAACAAACCAAGCTGGGGCAGGGAGGATACAAAAGCCTTTGACCCTGGAGCAGGTGGATGGCAGAAGAGAGTCACTGATGAGGCTGTTATCGTGCAGCGGGATCCTTTGTGGCAGTGGGATGGCACTTGTGATCGCCAGGTGACAGCAGGTGCTGCAAGTGACTCAGGAGGTCCCATGCCATCCTTTTGTCCTCAGTGGCGACTGGGGGGAGACTCCTCCAAGTCACTTTTCCTGGCCCTCACTAGGCCCATCCCTGCCACAGACACAAACTCATAGGAGCCCATGCACATACTGAGGGCTGCACTGCTGCAAGCCATGAGGTGGGACAGAGGCAATAATGCCTCAAAGAGATCATGCAAACTCACCGTGTCTCTGTCCTTCCCTTTCAGAAACCCAGACAAAGGGATCCAGTTCCTGATCTCCCGAGGCTTCATCCCAGACACCCCCATTGGGGTGGCACACTTCCTGCTCCAGCGGAAGGGCCTCAGCCGCCAGATGATTGGGGAGTTCCTGGGCAACAGCAAGAAGCAGTTCAACAGGGACGTCCTGGAGTAAGTGTGGAAACCTCTTCCCCTCCTCCCCGCACTGTAAAAGTGTTGCCAGCCCACTCTGCCCCCAACTGCACCAGCAAGCACCTCGTCCTCCATGTCCCTCCATCTGCACTCTGCAGGAACTTCACCATTCCCACTCCCTATCTGGCACCTCTCAATACACTTCCCAGCAATGTGTTTCCCCCTTAATGTCAGCAGCCCCTTCATTTCAGTCTCTCCTCAGAGGGCCTGTGATCATCTAGCAGGAGCTCAGCACCATTGGGCGGTAGAACTAGTGATGCTGGGAGGTCTTATGGCTGGGAAACTCTATGACTGGGGTCTTGCCCATCCAGATAAAGCACCTGTGATGCTTTCTGGGAAGTACTAAAAGAAGCAGAGGAGGAAAAATACCTGCTCCTTGCTGCAAGACCAGCAGGGAGCAGTGAATCCTGTCTCCACACCTGGTTCTCTTTCTGTCCATTTTTGAGATGGGTGGCCTTTTCAGTTTGTCCAGCTGCACTACGGGGATAATAAGAGGCGAGCTGGTCCTGTTTGTGGTAATGAAGAGGCCTGCATGAAGAAGCATGCTACTAAAGGTTTATCATTACCACTGCAGTCACAGGGCACTGAGGAACATCCCCACTCCAAAACTTCAATGGGCTGAGCTGTCCCTTTTCTGAACAAGATCTCAGGTTTCCTCCCTGGTTGCCTATGCTGGATTGTTCCCTTGAATTCTCTCACTGTGACCCTCTCCTGGTCACACAAGCCATGTATCTCTCAGCCAACACCTCTCTTCTCTTTCAAGTCTTGCAGTTTGGGCTGCAAAATCTTGTGAATACCTGAGACCTATACTACCTCAGTGACTGCCTGTTGCTCTGCCTTCCATATTGTAACCATTGCTAACTTGTCAGTCCCCAGCATCTCAGGAGCAGGGTCTGGAGGGCTGGAAAGAAAAGCATCTTACCTGTTGTTCTGAGCATTGTCCAAGATGACAGGCTTTCTGCAAAGATAGGCCTGGGGAACCGAGATGAGCCTTTGTTTCCTGCTTGGTCCTGATCTACTTCAGGTGTGGGAAGAGGAGAAAGTGCAGCTCTCTGTATGGTAAAAAGGGGACATCAGGAACAGGGGACATCACCTTTTCCACCCTGAGAACTGCTACAGTGAAAGCAGAGTGAGTTTACACTAGAGTGTGAATGGAAGGGCTGCCATGCAGGGTGATGTGACCTGTGTAGTCAGGGGGCAAGGGGCTCATTCAGAGACCCATTTCAAGGTATGACCAGCACTCAGCTGGGTCTTTCTTTCATTAGGCAGAAGTGCAGTTCTTAGTGATAGCTGCCTTTCCATTAGGCAGGAAGTCCTTTGCACTGGATCCTTTATTATATTCTCCCATTCTCCAAAATGTTCTCTATCATCTCCCTTGAATTTTGCAGTGCTTTCTCTTGAACCAAGACAAACAGAAAACCTAAATCCAATACATTCACCACTTCTACTCCAGGGAAAGACTGGAGGATGCCAGTTCAAGCGACAAATCTGGGCCCAAATTTCAAAATTCATTCCTGCTACAGTTGCTGCTGCTTATTGCTGCAGGTACCTGACCTTTGGGCCTGCTCTTTTTTTAATACACTGTATGGGTATTGATTTGGCCAGCAACGAGACACATGTTCTCTCCAGTCTCTTCATGCTGAGAGATACAGTTAAAAGTAATTGCCTCTTTTTCTTGAGCAAGCAATGTGTGGGCTTTTCCCCTGACAGATACTCTGCTAAAGTCCAAACCTAGCCTCTGCACAGACAGGGAAATGTTGCAATAGCAATAGGCTGGCACTTCCTTGTAGTCCTAAATTTGGCATCATCCCTGCAAATGATCATGTTCTTCTGCCTCACATGTGACTACAAACTCTGTGTCAGCAGCTCCTGAGAACAGGCCCCATTTCAAAGCTTGATGTCTGCCTCCCAGCTTAAATGCCCAGGAGCTGTTTTGTTGTGGTTGCCTGTCTTGTCTCTGCATGTTGCAGGAGGGCCATTAAAGCAGGTGGCCTTACTCCATCATGTTGATTACTCTCAGTTTCCACTGCCCCTCTCAATGTAGTGATCCAAATGTTCAATGAAAGAGTCACCCTACCATCCTATTCACAGATGTATAAAGCAAGGCTCAAGATAGGAACTGAGCTCTTGAAGCTATGTGTACATGGACATATCTTAGACACGGACTGTGTGTACGTGGACAAATATCAAGCAACTGAGTCTAAATTCGGGGTTCAAACCTGTGTCTGATCTCTCCAAGCAACAGGTGATGTTCTTGCACTAACAATCTGTGATGCCATACCCTCTTCACAATAAATTGCTGATTTGTCCTCCTTAAAGGCAAAGATAAAAGTAGCCATAAAATATACACAAAATGTTCTGAAGCAGGAATGAAAAACCACACACATTCAGCTGGTTGTATCTGTGCTGCCTGAAGGTACTTTCACTCTCCTCCTCTGTCAGTTCTGCCCTTGGGGATAGCAATAGTTAGTGGGTTTTGCAAGCAAATTTTCATCAACTGCTTGTGAGAGCTGGCTGGGCAATGGCTGCACACCCAGTGGTGTGACATACATGGAAACAAGACATTACCAGGGGAAATTCTGGTCCAGGATTATCATCCTGGATATTTTTCCCGTCCATTCTGCAGGAAGAAGAGGGCTGGCAGTGTAGGATAGTGTGCTGGCTTTTCCAGTGCACTATAGCTCAAGGGCTGGTCGCAACTTCTGAGCTGTTTGTATGGGAGCAAGAGGCAGCTCAAAGACCTTTTGGCATTTTAGAGCTGTCTAAGGCCTAGTCTGGTTCTCATTCCCTAGCCAACTCCAATCAAAATAGCTCGGGAACACTGGCACAGGTTGGGAGAATGGACTCTGCACGGGCTATCTTGCAGTCCCCACATCTACACACACCTAGCAAGCCAGTGTTAGGATATGTGGTATTCCCTGGAGAGCAGGTGGCAGACAGGATAGCTCCTACAGTAGCTTTGTGGCCCAAGTGGGTAGAAGAATAGGCAATGCTAGTCCTGGCAAACTCAAATGCCCAAGCAGGATGGCCATAGCAGGCAGTAGTTGTTGGACAGACTCTGACCACCTGCAGTGAGCAAGACTGTATGCAGGATAAGATGTCTCTGCTCTTTCATATCCCAAACCTGGCCCTGGAGCCTTCCTGGCCCATCCTCTCCCTCCTGAAAGCAATTTAAATTATTGATGCCACTTGCTGTGTTAGTTTAGCTTTTGCTGGATGTTAAAACTTGTGTTAGAATTGTGTATTGTAAGTATTGTTTCTATTGCAGCCAGGCTGAATTAACCCAACTGCATGAATAAATAATAGGACAGCTTTTAAAACATCTACAAAAGTGTCAACCTCCCTTGTGCATTTGGAGGTGGGGCAGAGCTGCCCAGGTTACAAATTCCAGACTTGCCTGTAAGTCCAGCCATAAGTCTATGCTCTGCAAACTTCTCTTGGCTTCCATAGGTATTGAAGCTGTGCTGGCTGACAAACAAGCCAACCACTGCCTGTTCCTGGAATCAGGTAACAAAGCTCACGAGTGCACAGTGGCATTTGGCACTGTGAAGATGATCCCTCTTTACTGCCCACCTAGTAAATGCAAAACTCCAGAGAAGTGCCATGCTGATTGCAAAGCTTCTTATCTACATGGGCAGGGTAGTGAGCAAGGGTAAGCATAGTGTGAGGCTTGAGCACTTTGGTATGCTATTTTCCTTCCCACACCTGCATGCCCAGTGCCTATATGCCCTAAAATTATATTCTCCCTTCCATCTTCCTACTCTATTTCAACCTTTAACTGATTTTCTTTGAACCCAGAAAAGGTGTCTGGATAACTCACAAGTAATTATACACGCTAGCCAGAGGAACAAGGGAGAGAGCAGGGGATTTTCAACAGTATCTGCCTGTAATTGGCACACATCGTTTGATAACACTAAACTGCTTAGGCCTGTCTGTTTAGGGAGAGGCACTACATCATTTTCTCTTGCAGAAAAGGCTTCAATATTTAAAAGTAGGATTCATCTCACCTGTTGTTAACCACCACCAAGTTTAATGTCTTCTATCAATTTATGAATTCCTTTAGTCAATGGAGAGACACAGGTCCCTCATGAGTGTTGTTTTTCTCAATGTTCCAGTTTAGGCTGGACATAGCTTTTAGGCATTTTATGTTACATGTGTTAAACCCTATCTGTAACCAATTTTGAGCATCCCACAGTAACAACCACTCAAAGTGATCCAGCACCCCACAGTTAAGATCCAGCGTCTTCTGCTGGGAATCTGCTTCCACAACCTGCCCTGCAGCCAGCTCGAGGAGTTACCGGGGACCTACCCCAGAGTTTCAATGTTTACCAAACCAGGGAATACAGCTGTAAAGAGGTAGCCTGGGCCATTAAAAGACTGAGCAGTTTTTATGAAATCTACTTGGCAAGTACTGTAGAAAAATCATTTTGCTACTTTGAAAAAGTTGGGCCCAAGGCATTAACACATATTTTTAATAGGAGACACATCATAATTCTTGCATCCTTTCTTCATTCCTTTCTTTTGTATTACATGTTCAGATGTATTGTTTATTTCTTTTTGTGCACTCTTCATTCTGTGTTTATTTGTTGCTTTTGTTCTCCTTCATTCATATGTCCCTTCCTTTTAGTTAGTTCTTCCCCTCCACCTGTTTCTGACGCAGGAATTGCTTCAGTTCATTCATGAACAAAATAATGTGAGTAATGCCATGAATGGAGTTGGCTGTGCTGCTGGTACTGGATAGTTTGTGTTCAGGTTGCAGGACTTGGAAGTGCAGAAATGGCTGTCCTGGTGCATTTGCTGCCAGAGGAGAAAGGGGCAGGGATTCAGGCAGAGGAGACATTATGCTGAGTCAGGGGCTGGTTGGTGTTAGACTGTAAGTTGTTGTTAGACACACTCTCCCTGTGGGTGAGCAGCTTTTCTGTCTGTCAAGAGTGTATTGTCTTCTCTTTCTCTCATGGGAAGTCAGGGAGATAAAAGCTGCTCTTAGGAGTGTAGGTTCAGAGCAGGGAGCCTAGCAAAGAGGCTGTCTCTCAAAGAAGTGTCCTCTTGGACTGGCAGAGTGAACTTGACAGGTTAGCCCAAACTAGCCTCCTTTTGCCTTCTCACTGAGGACATTACAGAAGTTCAATAGGGAACTTGCATTACAGGAGGGTTTGAGCAGCACAGCGCTGCAGCTTATGCTGTGGGGCAACATATAATGATGTGATGGAAACGGGACAGAGGGAAGAATGCGTTAGGCAGTTCTGACCTCCTGCTGCAAGCAGAGCTGTTGCATAAAACTTGTGAACAGAAGCAGCTTTCCCATGCCAGGCTTGCAAAGGCTGAAGGTGCAGCTTGAACATGCCCAGGTGCCCAGGGAAACAGTGGTTTCCTTTGTGCCTTGGGGGACAAGGGTTCCCAGCGTCCCTTGGAGGGGAAGATGAAGGCTGGACAAAACCCTCCCCTGCGTGGCCAACGTGCCTAGAGTGGAAAGAGCTCTCCACCTTATGAGGCAGCCCTTGTGCAAGGCGTGGTACACTAGGCAATTTCTTGCTTAGGAAGGAGTGGATGCCCAAGTGAGTAGCCATGTGACCTACCAACGACCCTGGGAGGGCAAATAGGCATTATTCAGCTCCATAAAAAAAATAGGCAATACATGTAGTGCAGCATCCCCCAGAAAGGGGAGACTGGTGTGGGCCATGGTCTCCATTATAGAGACTACCCTCGCACAAAGAGGGCATGGAGGGCAGGATTGGGCCACACGCCTGTGTCCACTGGTGCAAGGAATGGGTGAGTCCTGCTCACTTTTCTTCCTGTGAGCCTCAGTTAACACGTGCAGGGCAGCCTCCTCCCAGGGAGCTGAGCTCTTCCTCTGCAGTCCACCCTAAGCCTGGTTCATCTTCAGAAAGCTCATAGGGTTAGAGAAGCTGAGATGAGGGATGGTTTTTATTAATATCTTTGTGCCTTGTGGTTTTAAACTTTCCACCTGGCTGCCTCCCCCCTTGCTCCCTCCCTGAGCATGGGCTGCAGGTTCATTACAGATGCTTTTAGTTGCAGCCCAGCTCCTGCTGCATTGTCACCTGAGTGGAAAAGCTAGAAAATAGGTCATTATGCTTGGGTGAACAGATCCCAGCCCCACACGATACAGCTGCTTCTTGCCTTCACTGAACCCTTTTACCACAAGGCTTTTTTGCCATGCTTAGCCCTGTGCTAAGTCCTCACAGCTCTGATGCCACTATGTCCATCCCCTTTTGGGGGGGATCTGTGCCCTGCAGCCTAGGAGGCAGTATGGCCACCACAGAGGTAATAGCTGAGCAAAATGATCCAACTAGGAGCCCACCCTTTGGTCCTGGCACTTGGCATGCAATTCTTTGTAGTTGTGAGGTGCCTGTCTGCTGAGTGCCTTGGGACAGACCAAGGACCCCATGTATACAGGGGTGGCACAAGAGCCCGCAAACTCCACCACCTTGTTTATGAGGCAGGGTGTTTCCTGCTCACTACAGCAACATGATCCAAACATCCAAAGTCCTGTCCCTGCAGGTACTGGGCTAAATGCATCTCTGGATGCACTGTGAGCTCAATTCAGTGTCTTGGTACAAGTCTGTGAGAAGGAAGGAGTTGAAACAGGAGAAGATTTTATAAGTTAATTACTCTGCCCCTGCTTCATTATCCTTCAGACATCCTGGTGGTCCTGGAATAGGCATCTCAAAGGCATTCTGCTGTTTGTGGAAAAATGAACTCAGCACTGGTTTTGGCACGTGCACATAAGCTGCTGGTTTATTCCTTGGATGCAGTGAGCCATCTGCTTTCAGCTCAACCTTTGTCTCTTACATTGGCTAATCCAGTTCTGGGGAGAGACACTCCCCTTATGCATGCGGTTACACTGACTTTTACATTGCAGCTCTGCAGGCTGATGAGGTCAATGTACTTTTTGCAGTATACTTGCCAAGATATCTTATGTCAGCTTCCAGGGTCTCTACCTTGCAAAGAAAAGTCTTCCTTGCTCTGTTTCCACAAAGACAAGTTGCACTGCATTTCAGGAGAGCTCTGACATAGGCACCACTGTGCATCTGGAAAGTAAACGGGAGTCTGTACAGGAATCTGAGGTCAGACAAGACAGCAAAACTTTTAGCCACCTAGAAGAGGAGCAGGAACATGGCAACCCCGTGGCACAAAGCTCTTTGTCTCTTTGAATGGACTTTGCTGTGTCAAATTTACTCACAAAAAATATCAGACAGCTATGATCCACCATTCTTTCTTTCTGTCTAGCAGCGGAAAGTAGCAGCATACCTGATTGCTCCTCTAGGAGCTATTCCTCAGGCCTTTGGCACAGGCTTTGTCAGATAAATCAAATGCAAGCTCAGGCTGACTTTGCTTGAGTCAAACTTTCTTCCTAACCTGTCTTTTCTGCCTCGTCAACTTTTCTCAGGAAGCAGGACAGGGGGCACCCTTCTTTGGGCTGAGAGACAAATGGAAGGGAGTCCCACGAGTTCATCTTAGAAATTACAAAGTAAATCTGCATCTGTCAGTCCATGAAAGAAACTCTCAAAGGAGAAGCTGAGCATAACTCATGTAGCAATGCCTGTTTGAGTTTGAAAAGCGCTATAAACAGCTGCCTTGCCCTACTTGTGCTAATAAAGACTTAATGCTTTCTGTATCAAGGGCATTGACTTTATTATTTGAGATTTGTACACAAAGGGGAGGATGTGTTAGAGCAGCCTGTGTGGAGGGGAAAGGATTGATCAGTGAGGGAGGGAGCAAAGATACATGATTTAATGCTGGTGGATTGGGGTTACTAGAGTGACCTCAGCAGGTCTCACTGGTGTGTGCAAGGACTCTGCTTTCACATGTCTAGAAGCAGACAATAGCAGCAAAATCACTGGGGTCAGTGCCGAGAAACATCACACATTGGAAAGGATTAAAAATAATAACACAAGTCCAACTGCAGAGGTGGTTGCAGCTGTGAACCCAGTAACGACTAACCAGAGAAAAACTTTTCTTACTATCAAAGATAAATTCCAAGAAGCAGAATGCCTTGATGTCAACCCAAGGGACATGTGAGTATAAGTATGAGAAAAATAAAAATAACAAAGGAAAGAGGCAGTGGAGGAAGTTTTTGCTCTTGCCAGAAACCATTTGTGAGTGTTTCTGCAGTCCACCTCCTGGAGAGGAAAAAAAAAGATTTCATGTAAGATTTTCTTTCTATGAGAGCAGCCCCCTTGATTCTGTGCCCTTGCTCCTCGCCAGTTGTTCCTACATTTTGACTATGTGGAGTTTGTGCAGGGAAAGAGCCCACATTTCCTAGTTGAGGTTGTAACAGCTCCAGCCTTTGAAGATACTGAACACTATGTTCAGCCAGAGCTCTTGGTAAGTTATTCTGTGGGAGTCACTCCAGTTAAGCAATGATATATCAAATCTTGAATCAGTAGGGGAATGGGGGAATGGAGAGAGGTCTTTGAGCATTTGAACACTGTCCCTCACCCATTTGAGACATCATGCAATAGATTTTTGTTCTGGCAAGGCTGCACATGGCATTCAACAGCCTAGCTCACAAAACACCTCCCAACAGCCTACAGCAAACTGCAGCACTGTAGAAAACACCAACAGACACATCTCCAGTTTATCACAGAAAGAAAGAAGAAGAAACTGATGACAGCACATCCCTTTATTAACAGAGGTTTGTTTGGTAAAATTTCCAGATAATCCTAGGAAATGGAAGGATGGAATGGAAGAGAGCTAATCCCCTCCCCCTCTATTTTCCTCATACAGTCCCAGACAAGCTGTCTTGGGGAAAATTTCCTCCTAACCTTAAATTTGGGGTCAGTTTATCCTTTACAACATGAGAAAGCAAACCAAACACAATACAGAGGATGAAATAAAAGTGGAGGGAGAGATAGAATTAGCATCCAAGGTATATAAATATGAAGTCCTTGAATTTTTAATATACTTGTAAAGTCAAGGTGGTGCCATGTGACTGAAGATTAGCAAATTAGTAACTTTGTATTTAAGAAAGGCTTAAAGAAAATGGGATTTTGGCACCTGTGAATTCCTTGGTCTGTCAGATAGAATGTCAGCTTTGAGAATTTATTTAGGGGAAAGAATAATGGCAGACAGGAAGGTAAATGGTACATACCAAAGCCAGTGGAGAGTAGATTAATTCAGTGTCTGCCTTTGTTAAAATAACTGGTTTTCTAGACAAGGCACATGCAGAAGGTAATTCTAGACTTCAACAAAGCATTTGACATGAGAAATTGTTACTTGAGAGTGGAGAAATTAGCAGAGGAATCATAAATGGGGGAGAGAATTGGCTGATGCAGACATCAGTGCCTACATACTCTGTTGAAATGGGAAGTTGGGCCTAAGGGAGGTTATGAGCAGTTTTCTGAGTCTAGTCTTGTGATTAATGCTTGCAGTAATGACCTGGACACGAAAGGTAGGAATATGCTAACAAAATGTGCTGAAGCCACATGGGGAAGGTGGTGTCATTATAAATGACCAAAATAGCATGCAGTAAGAATAAGAACTAGATTATTTGACTAATACAGACAGCAAGAACTGTAGTAGTAGTGTTTGGAGACTAACGGTAGGACTTTTATAAGCTAAAAATGCTTCAGCAGGAAACAAGAGAGGTGGCATCCCCTTCAGAGGGTATCTAAATTGGCTATGAATTACCACTGTGCAATGCATCACTGTGAAAGGAAAAGTGATACCAGATGTATGAGGTGAAGGATTTCCAGCAGATAACAGGGAAGCATGGCACTGAAGTATGGTGGAAATGGAAAAGATTATGGGGAATGGGCAGAAGTGTATAAAGTGAATAGGGGTTTGGACAGAGTGAATTGTTGGGGACTCCTGGTGTTTGTCTACATGAGCAGAGTTTTACCCAGCCTTGATGTTACAAGCCAGCTGATGTTGCAATGTTAATTCTGTGCAACAGCTTCCATTTCCTGTTTTCTCTGAGCTGGCTCTGATCTTTAAAGACATAATGAACATTGTTGCTGCAGTGGTTGAGTGGGCGTGAAGAGTGGTGAAGTATGGGGATGTATACTGGACAGAATGGAAGGTGAGGAGAGGACAAATGCAGGAACAGCCCAGTGAATAGAGCTAAGAGAAGGATGGATAAGTGGGTAGTGAACAAGTGGATGTGCTGAGAGAGAGGGAGGAATGGACAATATGTGAAGGATTACCAGATGATAGGAAAGGCAGAAATAGATGGATCTGTATCTATGTTGATATTGGTTTGATAGAGGTGTCTAAATATCTAGGTCAATATAGATGTCTAGATATTTGTATAGATACAGATAACTATCAATACATATATATATTCTCTGTATATGTACATGTAAACATATGCTGTATATGGTATGATGTATATATACGTCATCGTGTATATACATACACACACATATATATTATTGTCCTGGTTTCAGCTGGGATAGAGTTAAGTGTCTTCCTAGTAGCTGGTACAGTGCTGTGTTTTGAGTTC
>JANZLQ010000025.1:17090353-17141040 GCA_026212715.1 Elanus axillaris | reverse complement strand
TATTAGTGTTATCATTATAATTACTTTCTTCTTTTCTGTACTATTAAACCGTTCTTATCTCAACCCACAAGTTTTACCTTTTTTTTCCTGATTTTCTCCCCCATCCCACTTGGGGCGGGGAAGGGGTGAGCAGCTGCATGGTGTTAGTTGCTCGCTGGCGTTAAAACACGACAATTATATATATGGTTAGGCACAAGAATTGCTCATCTGCTGTAGAATGCAGGAATCACTTGTCTGAAATTACTGCCCATTTAAAGTATAATCTGGGCAGCTGTAGTGATGTCTCAGGGCCTCTCCCATGGTATTTCCCTTGGGGAGTGAGCCGTGGCACCGCAGTGAAGGAGCCTGTCTGGCATCCTCCATCATGGGAGGTGCTGATGAAGGCTGTGTCCCCCTCCCACAGCTGCGTGGTGGACGAGATGGACTTCTCAGGCATGGAGCTGGATGAAGCCCTGCGGAAATTCCAGGCCCACATCCGTGTGCAGGGGGAGGCGCAGAAGGTCGAGCGGCTAATTGAGGCTTTCAGGTAAGAGAATGAGCCCTGCTGCAACCAGGTGGAGGCAGAGAACACATCCAAGACAGAAAACATGCAGCCAGCAGCCACAGAGTGAATGGCCAGGGACCTCCCTTCCAAAGAAGGTGACCATGGTGGGCCTTCTGAAGCATGGAGTCCTCTGTGCCACTGCTGGGGCAGAGCCATGTTCTTGTCAGATGTTCAGTGGCAAGATGGGTACAAAGGGCCAGAGCGAGGCCAGACCTGACATGTCTGCCAGCAAGGGACTCCCTGTTCATTGGTGACTCATGGGAGGAGCAGCACTGGGGATTGTAGGGGTGCGGGGTTGCTCCTTTGGTGCATCCAGAGGAGTGCTTTGCCCTTAGCAAGGCAGGCTGAAGGAGACACCTCCTATATTACCTTTACATAGTGACACCAGCCTGAGTAGTCCTCTAGTCTCACTTGCTATTTGGGTTCTTGAGGACCAGAAGGCTGAAGTTTCAGTGGCCTACTTCAGCCATTGGTGGGTAAATCTGCCTTCAGAGAGCAGTCAGTTCCTTCTCATTTGTGTGAGAGGTGGCGTTAAAGGAGGAATTTGATCCACTTGTGATGAAGCTTATTGCCACCCTGGAGCAGAGGACTCCTGTGTTCCATGTTAAGTGTGTACATCCCTCCTGCTGCAGCCAGAGGTACTGCATGTGTAACCCAGATGTGGTCCAGCAGTTTCACAACCCGGACACCATCTTCATCTTGGCCTTTGCAATCATCCTCCTCAATACGGACATGTACAGCCCCAACATCAAGCCTGACAGGAAGATGATGCTGGAGGACTTCATTCGCAATTTGAGAGGTGAGGGTCCTGCTTTGATTTTTTTGCCCTCTTTCTGCTCTAACTTCTGCCTAGGTGAAGGCAGCAAAAACCTAGTGGAGCTGCCTTTCTCCAGGGCTGCTGTTGCTCCCTGTGAGCCAGACATGGAGGGCCCTTTGAGGTGTCTTCTAGGATGCTGGGGAAGGGTAAAATCTAAGCTTTGTCTTCTGCAGAAAGTTGTCCAGCCTTCTCAGAAACCAACCATTTTCCTTGAGAGATGGTTTCATCTTTTAATAGATCTCGCTGCTTGGAAGCAATCCATTGTATTACCTTTTCCTATTGTTCAGCTCCATCTTTCTTAGACCCTGCTGGATTGTGCTAAACAAGCCCTTCCCATCCTTGCTGCTTTGAACATATGAACACATTTTCCTTCTATTCAGGCTAAATCTTCCCCTTCTTAATTGCTTGCAATTACTTATAGTAACTGTAGGTGTGACAGAGTTCATGCATACATTACCTCTTCGCAATTTCTGGTACATCAGTTCCCCAAATCAATTTTCTTCCGTTTTTCAAGGTCAGTCCTTCCCATCTTGGTAATAGGTGCTAAAAGCACTTTTTCAGATGTGGTCACAACATACTCATATATAGAGGCACTGCTGCCTCCTTATTTTCAGATCTGCTAATGCAGCTTAGTATTGTTTGGCTTTTTTGACATCATGTCTAGACAAATTCTTGTCTAATTTCCAAGCCATGTTCACTCTTAAGGTCATCCAAGGTCAACCATCTTCCAAGGGTCTCTTACTGCACATCTGCAATTCAGATGAAGCTGCCTCAAAGTTTTTCCAGTGTAAACCCGGTCTAGATTTTGAACTTCTGTGGGTTCCTTTGACTTGTTTCTTTGTCCTGACTGCTGTTGAGAAAGTGTCATCTCAGCCTCCCACACCTTCCCCAATTTGTCATCCACTTCAGACTGGTATAATGTGACACTGGGGCCCTCTTTCAAGTTATTTCCTGAGATACTGAATGGGGCTGATACCTGCTATCATCCCCCTTTTTATTACAGATGATAGCACTAACTCAACAGGTTTTTTTATGTTAACATAAGTTAGAGTTGCTTGAAAATCTGCCAGTTCACCTCACAATGAACTTGGCCAACATGAGGATCACTCATCTCCAGTGTGTAACACACCACGACTCACTACAGTGAGTGAATGTCACCCCATTACAGACAAGGGGAGACAGTTCATTCCAGACTCACTGGCAGGCCAATGCCCAGGTCAGTAGCTTCACCAGCCTGTGTTTGAAAAAAGACAGAGTATTCAGGCTACATTTGCAAGGACTTGGATGAGGAGATGACAGTGCCTCTCCATGCCTCAGCAGTTCCTCACCTGCCTCACTCAGGGTAGTACATCTCAGACCAGGGAGCTGGAGAGAAAGCAGAGAAAATCAATATAAAATGACTGAAGGAAATCAGGAAAGAGAAAAGACTGGCCTTTTAATTTGGTGTTGGTGTGGGAAGGTATTTGGCTTAGGGAAGGGTGAAGCAAAACTTTTCTGCCAGGCTCTGCAAGGGTCAGACAGCAAAATTTGCAGAGTTATCTAAGAAGATGTAAAAGAGGAAAGGGACAGGGCCAAGACAGAAGTATCACAGACAGAGTAACAGGAAAGTATTACTCATAGGAAACATCACAGAAGGAAAATGGAGGAGGCCACCAAGCAAACAGGAGAGCTGACGCTTGTATTGGCAGGAGTAGCAGCTGAATCCCATCATAGATCTCCTCTACATCTAGCACTTCTGATGATATGAAATCAATGCAGGGGTTGCTGCTGAGTGGCCCAAGATATATGAATGTGAAATTGTGGCTATAAAACCTTAGGGAAAACATGGAATGAAGCCACCATGCAGAGCAATGGAATAATGAAATCTTCTGCATTGGCCTCAGAAATGTCAGTCTTTTCTGCTGGTGCATTAGGTGTGTTAGAGCAAGAAAGAAGATAACCTAAAGCGAAGCATTACTTTTTCCCTTCAGCCTTCCTAGCACTGCACAGTGCAGAGGCAGTAGTTGCCTGTCAGGGACCGCCAGTTCTTCCCTTTCTTTTTCTCCCTCCCTAGCCTGCCCAACATTTTCTGTGTTTGGTAGGGGTGGATGATGGTGCTGACATCCCACGGGAGCTGGTGGTGGGGATCTACGAGAGGATCCAGCAGAAAGAGCTAAAATCCAATGAGGACCATGTGACTTATGTCACCAAAGTGGAGAAGTCCATAGTTGGAATGAAAACGGTGAGCACCTATAACCCCGCTGCCACCCACTCACCCATCTCACCCCCACCTCCCTTGCTGCCCTCTTTTCAGCCTTTTTCCTCTATGGCCCTCCTCCTCTTCTGTAATACTTTCCTTGCTTGTCTTGATGTATTCATTCCTTTTCTCCAAACACTTTCTTCCTTGCTATCTCATTCATTCCTAATCTGGGGGGATCTTGGCCAGAGTTTACAGTATCTAGTGCGGTAATTGTTTGCCCAAGAATCTCATTTCAGGTGCTGCCTGCCAATGCAGGTCCTGCCTGCCAATGCTCCAGCGATAGCTCTGCGGTGTTTCAAACTTTCAGATCTTGTGAGGGCATAGGAAGCGGAAAGCAAAGTGATAGAGAACAATTTCACCCATCTGTCTCTAATGAGTTCCCTAAGGATTGCTGGCATTAAGAGACCCCCAAATGCAGAGACAGCTTCTTTAGCAGTAACCAATCTGTAATGCAAAACCATACATACTGTTTACCCAAAATGAGCAGAATAATTTCTCAAAGCCCAGGAAACCTGCAGATGTCCAGTGGCGTAAGAAAGGATGAGCAGTCACCCAGTGATTGGAAGCCAGAGATTTATGAAGATAGGATGTGTGAGCAAGAGGGTTGCCTATAGCCTATCCCACTCCTCTGGTTTATCCAGATCACAGAGGCATAGCTCTCTCTGCTATTGCACCAGGAGGAAGAGTGATGGTGAGGAGTGGTGGTGAGGAGACGATTTGAGTGGGCAGAATTGGCATGTGCTACTGTCACTGAGCAGGGCTGTGAAGGCTGAGTGTGGGGGAGACCCACAGAGGCACCTCCCTCAGCCTCTACATGCTCTTCTACAGGTTCTGTCCGTGCCCCATCGCCGGCTGGTCTGCTGCAGCCGCTTGTACGAAGTGACTGATGTGAACAAAGTGCAGAAGCAGGCAGCTCACCAGAGGGAAGTTTTTCTCTTCAATGACCTGCTGGTGGTGAGTGTGCTCTGACAATTAGGCACTGCAATGAAAACACTTGCCCTGATTTCTTTACAGAAATCTAAAACCAGTCCACAACATGCATTTCCCCCCTGTCCTAAGGACAGACCATCTCCTGGTCCATCAACTTTGTAAGACACAGCTCTGGATCCTTCACTGATAAAAACCTGCCAAATTTAAAACTCCTGTAACCCTTGAAAAAATAAACTGTCACATCCCACAGTCATCCAAGCAATGTCACTGCTCTCTCTCATGCCTTTGCCAGCAGGGAGGTTCATCTCATGAAAGGCAGGTTCATTTCTTTGTCCGTTTGTACTATAATAGACAGTGCCCTCCCATGCACTTTAAATCTTTCCTGCCAGACACTTTAAAACCACTGCCTTCTAACATTGCAAAGGCTGTAGGAGAGTAGGTATTACTTACTGGAGCCCCAAATGTGTATAGCACTTTTAAAAGTGTCCTGCCCTGGCAACCTTGCAACTGGGTTCAGACAGGTACAAGGGAAGGCAGAGCTGCACTGAGACTGGGAGGAGGCCAAACAAGATGGAAGTTCTGCTGAATTTAATGGCAAAATGAAACTGTGGATGTTGCAAAGGTAAGGCTAAAACCAAATCCTTTCGTAGGAGCAGAAGACGAGAGCTCTCCCCACCTATTTCTCTGCACCCATTTGTACAGTTGTGAACCTGGGGAGAGGGTCTGCTCCTTGCTATCCTTCTACTCCATGGGATAAATCAGATCCATAAGAACTAGTGCTGAGGGAGTGAGGGCAGCACAACATTCACATATACTCTTGTTCTCAGCTCTAAGGTATTTCTGACAGGCTTCCCTTTGCCTTTTGATTTGTCCCTTGGTGAAGAGAATTGCAAAGTCAGAAATGTGGGCATCAAAAAGCCAGCACCCCTGGGAGACAGGGAGCTGAGTGGGCCCCAGGGCTATGCATACAGAAGTGTTGTTACAAGTACGGCATGCCAGGCAGCTTTCTGGGCAAAGAGCCTGTCAGTCACCAAGAGTTACTCCCATGTACAATTAACAGAGCTTGCAAAAAGCTTTTTTGCTTTGAGCAGTTTGCATTGTTCTTGCCTCACTTTCCTGCAGCACCCCGCTCAATGATGCATCTCTCCCTCCAACAGATCCTCAAGCTTTGCCCCAAGAAGAAAAGCTCCTCAACGTACACATTTTGCAAGTCAGTCGGCCTGCTAGGGATGCAGTTCCATCTCTTTGAGAATGAATGTAAGTAAATTCATTGCTCCTTGGTTGCCTGGAGGGGTTTGGCAGGGAAAAGGAGAAGGAGGGAGAGGGTTGTTGTCACCCAGTGTGAGTTTGCATCAGAAGAGAGATTCCATCAGGTTTAAGAGTAGAGGGGAGAAGACTGAGCCTTGGTACTGAGATCACTACGCAGTTACAGTGTGATGAGAAGAAGCTCCTGGCACCTCTTGCTAGGTCTGAGCACCTGCAGAAGGGCTGAACTTAAGCACTTTGAAGGATCTGGCTTGTCATGGTGTGTGATGGGTTGACCCTGGCTGGATGCCAGGTGCCCACCAAAGCCATTCTATCACTCCCCCCTCCTCAAGTGGACAGGGGAGAGAAAATATAACAAAGGGCTTGTGGGTTGAGATAAAGATAGGAGAGATCACTCACCAATTACCATCATGGGCAAAACAGACTCAGCTTGGGGAAATTAACTCAATTTATTACAAATCAAAACAGAGTAGGATAATGAGAAATAAAACCAAATCTCAAAACACCTTCCCTCCACCACTCCCTTCTTCCCGGGCACAACTTCACTCCCGGTTTCTCTACCTACCTCCACAGAAGGGAGGGAACCCCTTGGGAATGGGGTTTACGGTCAGTTCATCACATGGTATTTCTGCTGCTTCATCCTCCTCAGGGGCAGGACTCATCACACTCTTCCCCTGCTCCAACGTGGGGTCCCTCCCACAGGAGACAGTCCTCCATGAACTTCTCCAATGCGGATCCTTCCCATGGGCTGCAGTTCTTCACGAACTGCTCCAGCATGGGTCACTTCCATGGCGTGCAGTCCTTGAGGAGCACACTGCTACAGTGCAGGTCCCCCACAGGGTCACAAGTCCTGCCAGAAAACCTGCTCTGTGGGCTCCTCTCTCCACGGATCCACAGGTCCTGCCAGGAGTCTGCTCCAGCATGGGCTTCCCATGGGGTCACAGCCTCCTTCAGGCACCCACCTGCTCCGGTGTGGGGTCCTCCCCAGGCTGCAGGTGGAGATCTGCTCCACCGTGGACCTGCCTGGGCGGCAGGGGAACAGCCTGCCTCACCATGGTCTTCCCCACGGGCTGCAGGGGAATCTCTGCTCCGGCACCTGGAGCATCTCCCCCCGCTCCTTCTGCACTGACCTTGGTGTCTGCAAGGTTGTTTCTCTTACATGTTCTCACTCTCTCTCCGGCTGCCGTTTCTCTCCATCCTGTAACTTTTTTCCTTCTTAAAAATGTTATCACAGAGGCGTTACCACTATCACTGGTTGGCTCGGCCTTGGCCAGCGGCAGGTCCGTCTTAGAGCTGGCTGGTATTGGCTCTGTTGGACACAGGGGAAGCTTCCAGCAGTTTCTCACAGAGGCCACCCCTGTAACACCCCCCCGACTACCAGAACCTTGCCACAGAAACCCAATACATGGTGTCAGGGAGAGCACTAGTGTGGAGGAACGACAAAATCAATCCCTAGAGCCCTAAGGAGCCAACTGCAGGTGGAGAACCTTGTTGATGAAACTGCTGCTTCCAGTTTTAGCCTCTCTCCCCTCATGCCCAAAATCACAATTCCCACCATTACCTTTGACATTGATAAAGGCTCGGGTGCTGCTGCTGCCTCCCTGTACTCTGCCATGCTGTGCTGTGCTGAAAGCTTCCCAAGACAGAAGCAGAGCCCTTAGAACAGAAGACACCAAAGCATGGCGAGAAGCCAGCCCTAGCCAGCCTGACCTTGATGGTCTGGGAATAGAGCCATGATGTATCATGATTGAGGCTGGTTGTGCAGTGGAGGAGTTCCAGAAACAGGCAGGCTTCCTGCTGGCGCAGGCAGAGGGGCTGCACAGCAGTCCCAGGCAAGCATGGCTGATGCCCACAGCGGGGTTTGTGAGTACCTGCAGAACATGCTGCAAGGAAGGATGACTGTAGCAGCATTGTGGCTATACTAAGTTCTTTGCATGCTCCCTCTACCCTGTTGGCAGCATGAGTCATTCTCTCAATACCCTACCCTCTGCAACATGCAGAGGCTTTCATATCCTTGTATGTTCAAAAGAGTCATTCATAACTGAGCATCCCCAGGAGGCACCATCAGAGCTGGGATCAGCTTTCAGAGGTATCATGACTATCCTGTGAGTGCCCAGGGATCTTCTGGCAAAAGCATCCTGTTGTGTATCCCCTGCAGACAGAAAAGCAGATATCCTAAAAGACGTGATCTGAACAGATGAGACAGACACAGGGTGGGAAAAGGGGCCTGGAACACAGATGGGGGCACTGAGGGCTGGCAGCAAATAGCAGGTTGGTCCTTTGACTTGTTTGGTAAAGATTGATAAAGGAAGAGGATGGGGAAGGCAGGCACATGCAGGAGCAATGGAGGAGAAGAGAAAGCAGGACAGGGGAAGAGAGAAATTAAATGCAGAGGGAGGTGAGATGAAAGGAGAAAAGGGATTGAAACCACTGACCATTGAGCAAAAGGTAGAGACAGTCCAGTCACAAGTGTAGCAAGTTCTCTGCACGCTTTCGTTCTCCTGCTTCTGTTGGCTGAATCTCCAGCTACTACCCCATTGCACCCAACCTGATCTTTAAAACACAAAGCCTTTTGTTGTGATATTTTCACTCTCCGGGCATGGTCTTTCATTTACATTCCTGTGTGTTTTGCCTGTTGGGGGGTACTAGGCAGAGACCTACAAACCTACGTCTTTCTCTTTGTTGTCTCTCTGCACAGCACAATGAGCTCCCCACCCATGCTGTGCTAACACCCCTACAGTGTTCTCTGCTGATGGAAGTAGAGACTGGAGAGAAGTCCTGCCACTGTGGATGTTAATGGCTGTTCTGGCTTTGACTCCAGGAGCCAACCTCTCCTGCTGTATCTCCCACAGGAGAAAAAGTGATGTTGGCCTCCTATATATACTGAATACTCCTCCACAGATGCAGAAGGGCTTTACAGTCCTACCTCTGTGGTCAGGTTCCCAGAGCCAATGTTGCACTAAGTGTAACTAAGAGCTAGAGTTTTCTGGTTTTGGCAGCACTGTGGTGCTGGTGGCACTTGGCTTGCTGCTGCAGCTTGGCTATTCTGTTCCCTTGGAGGGCTACAATGCTACAGGTCCCCACAGTTTGCAGTGTGACAAACTCTAAGTATGCCATTCCTTTGGACTCAGGTTGGAAACTCTCTGTCCTGCAGAGGTACTAAAGTGGCCAACTACTCCAGCAGCAATGCCTAACACCTCTTTATATTTTTTGACATATCTTCTTTACAGATTACCCCCATGGCATCACCCTGGTGACTCCAGTTTCAGGCTCAGAGAAGAAACAAGTACTACACTTCTGTGCTCTGGGTGCTGAGGAAATGCAGAAGTTTGTGGAAGATCTGAAAGAGTCAATAGCAGAAGTGACAGAGCTGGAACAGATACGAATTGAATGTAAGCGCCTCTAATACAATTCATACTCCAATGCCATCACACTGCATGTGTCTACAAGGGAGAAGGGGTAAAGGAAATGGGTTCTTCAGGAACAGGGGGAAAGAGGATGAGTAGCACAAGTCTGCACAGATTGTTCTTGTGTTCAGCAATAGGGTGAAAAAGCAGTCAGGCTCTGTGACCACTCACCAGCAGGAGAAATGGAAGAACTTAACTACTTATGATGCTTATGAAACAGGGTGTATGATACAGTGGCTTGGAATAGTGAAGCTTAGACAGGCAGACCCAGAAGACTTTTCTCCATCCCATACTTGTTCGACTATGGAAATATGAACTGTAGATGCCTGGGAAGTACAAGACAGGTCTGGTAGCCTTAGCGGAGTTGTCCTTCACTCCAGGAATGTCTAGACAAGCAGTGTGTACTGTGTCCCTTTGTGGCCTGTCTTACACATATTAGATGTCCATGAAGCCTTTGATAGCCTTTCTGTGTATAAACTGATGAGCCACAGTAGCTCAGTATCAGTGCAGCAATAACCTGTATAAATGCAGGTCATACATAGAAGGTCATGTGGAGATATGTAGGTTCCTCCACATGTCAAGTCCTCTCCAGTTTCTGGGTTTTTTTCTTGGCTGTTCCTCTCTCCCTCCCTTCTTGACAGTCTTCTGTCATTTTCTTGCATTAATTCTCCTTGCTGACTTTCTATATTGCTCCTACAATGTGCTGGTGTCCTTCCCTCCATCCCTCTCCTCATTCACTTCTGTCTGGCTGTCTTGCAGGGGAGCTAGAGAAACAACAAGGGGCAAAGACTCTCTCATTAAGGACCAATGGAGCCCAGATGGAACTGCAGTCTAAGCAAGGCTCTCCAACAGGTAAGAGGACATGCAACTTCTCTTGGTCAAGCAGTGCTGCCTTTGCAAATGTGTTATTATTGATTCCCGTGAGAATAACTGCAAAAAGAAATGTTCAGTTTTGTATCCTTTAGCCTTGGGCAAATAGTGGAAATGTGAGAACATACACATTCTCCAAATACCCTGAAAACCCATTAAAGTCTCATTATGCAGTCTGTAGCTGTAACATCTAGCAAAGAGACATTACTGATGGAGCATAGGTAACTGCTGGAAAACCTGGCCCACTTTTTCTTCCCCAAACTGATGCAACACAGTAACTGCCCTTTTAACTTCCTCCAGCCTCTTGACCAACACTTTGGACCAGCCTCTTTGTATCAAAGGCTTTGTGTCCATTCATGCCTTGGCTTGCATGCCAGCAAAAATCAAGCACAGATGTGAGTGGCTACCAACTCACTGAGTTGTAGTGAGAATGGCACTGAGATCAAGACCGAAGGATAGGACCCCAAAGGGGCCTCCTCCTACCCCACTAAGCAGCTATCAGGTTGCAAGAAGGTCTGGATTTGTTCTTGCAGTCAAGAGTCTTGTTTGGCCCTGCACCTCTCCCTTTAGCTTTCCACTCCACACTATGAGGGCCAGTTCTTGACTAGAGGTACAGACCTCATGAGTGAGATCTTTTGTTTTATTTCAAAGGCAAGAAGGATTTGGGAGAGAAGGTCTCAGACAGCACAGTGGAGGTAAGTAGAGTGCAGAGCAGCTGAGGTAAGTAATTCTCTCTCACTTCAGCTCTTCTCACATTCTCTGTTGTTTCTTTTCTCAGGTTTTAATCAATGCCTCCCCAGCCAGACTGACAATTTTACCAATTTCCAGAGATACAATTAAAAGTTACTGCTAGGACGGGTAATACAACTTTCAAATCCAAACTAAACTTCAAAGCATTTTCAATCCGTTTTTATAACTGTAACATCCCTCATGGACCAAGCTCCCAAACGCTGTAGACTAACCCACCCCACTGCTTATGGGGAGACTGAGAACCCCATTAAAGACTTCCCTGACATGCTAACTCCATGCAGCATCACATGCAAATTCCCTGCAGCCCAGCTTTCCTGCACAATCTCTGCAGCTCTGTCTCTCCATTCCCCCTTGAAGGGGATTAAGCATGGCCTTTGTATATCAGAGACTTTCCCTAGAGCTTCACCTTTCTAGGTAGGGAGCTTGGCTGTCCTGTGTATGTCTATCTTTACAGGGATGTCTAGCATCCAGTGGGTTGCCTGTTTCTTCACAGACACCCATACTCCCACTGCCTGTGAGGAAACAGGAAAATGCAGTCTTCACACTGAAAATCTTATTTACTACTTCCTACTCTCTCCCTGTCTGGAATATCACAATTGTCATGAATTTGCCCTTTTCCAGGGTAGTTCTTTCCCCTCTTGTCATAGTATATTTACTTGGAAGAGTTCAGCTTCTCTGTGGGGAGTGGGTGCTGCTTCTTTTCCCTGAAGACCACCCTATTTCCCTGCAGACACCCCCTTCCTGGGGAAGGTGTCTCTCCCAGCCAATTTCCTATTCCTGTTGGGAGGAGTGTTTCCTTGTGGAGAATGGCTTCCATGTATCCTAATGTCATTAGCACTTCATGGCCCAGCAACCAGTTTTTCCCATGGGATGTTACACCGCTTGAATAAATATTGACACAATATTATGTCCTGCTGTGCGGTGAGTCTGAGCAACCTCCATGCTTGAGTAGGGACAGACAGGTCATCCTTGTTCCAGCATGGTGGGAAGCTTGGCTACTCCACAGCTTCTCCTTCCCAGTTGCTGGCACTGCTGCCCAACATGCCAGACCCAGTCCCATCTGCCCATCTATATCCCAGCCTAGCTGGAAGTGCCATGCCAACCTGCAAGCACGTGTTTCCTACCCAGGGTTTGTCACTTGACTGACATTCTGTTTTGAGCTGGCAGATTTGCTCTGGTTTGGGGTCTCCATTATCCCATGACCTTGCCAGGAGGAACTATAACTTCATCCACCATTCAGGAAGCACCATTTACCATTTTCCTGCTGCATTTCCCCCCCTAGGGACCTCCAGTCCAAGACAGCTCCTCCTTTTCAAACTGGACTCTGAGCTCCCTTATTTGACTCCATTATCAGCATCTCTCTGTGGGGACCCTAATGACCTCCTGCTTCCCTTCCCCCTCTCCACTGCCCAAGTAATACTCTGCCAGCAGAGAAGCATTTCCATTTCTTTGAGATTATCTAATCTGCTGCCATTTCATCATAAATTTCTTTTATCATTGTATGAGCTAGACGGGCATTTTTTCTTTCTTTTTTCTTTTTTTGAAAATCATTTCCTTTCACTGACAAATCATCAAATGGATCAGAGGGAGCTGCCTTTTGCTAGAGTATGTCAGATTTCTGCTTTTTCCTTTGTAAACAGATTAGCCAGTCATGTGGTATACCTTCCTACTCAGAAAGGCAGGGAGCTGGGAAAGGCTTGAGTCTCTCTGTCTCTCTCTGTCTCAGATTCAGCTACTGTCATTTTGCTGTAATGTACAACCTTGATTATCTGAAACCTTGCTGTCTGGTTCCCCTCTCCTTTTTGCTGGTGGGGACAAGGGCATGACCTCAGAGGTCTGAGATCTGTTCATTACCATGAGAATTCATGGATGCTTCCACTCCTAGGTTGATTTTCGTTCCCTGTGCCGTTTGGATAATCAAAGTCGCACTGCATTTGGGAACGCCAGCCCTGCTGCCTTTGATGTGATGGAAAGGACAGGGGCACTTAGGCCTAGATGGGGATAATGGGGCTACTGGGGGGGTGTGTGCAGCCTGTTCTGTTTTTTTGAGGGGGGGAGGATTTAATGCATGTGAGGCCAACTGGTGGTGGGGGTTCAGGGCAGCCAGTAGCAGCAGATGGGAGAAGTCTTGTAACATTTAATGCTTCTTTGGCTGTTTCTAAACTAGGTGTCAATTCACAACAGGCTTCAAACGTACCAGCACAACTCCGCCCTGGGGCCCGAGAGTGGAATGCAGCCCAGCACGCGTCTTAACATGCCACGGGAGCGGCTGGAGACAGCACTGGTGCCCTCGCACCCCGCCTCGGCGGGGACACTTGTACAGTGCCAGCAGATTGTCAAAGTCATTGTCTTGGACAAGCCGTGCCTCGCTCGAATGGAGCCGGCCCTCAACCAGACTCTGACACGCTACGTCACCTCTGATTCCTGCACCTCCACCCCCTGGCGCAGTGTGGGCAGTGGGCTCCCCGGGACCCCCATGAAGCTGGTCCATCAGCCTCCCCTCCCACCTCCACCACCTCCCTACAACCACCCCCACCAGTATTGCCCCCCTAGCTCCCTGCTTCAGAGGCGCAGGTACTCCAGTGGCTCACGCAGCCTCGTGTAGCCACACCACCAGCACCAAAACAGCACAGACTTCCCCGCTTCCCTTCCCCACTGCCTCCCGGGGACCCTTTCTGCCTACAGAGATCTAGTTTGTGATTTATTTTTTAGTAAAAGAAGAAGAAAAGAAAAAAAAAAAGCCAACTGACCTAACTCTTACCCTGTCTCCCCTCAAGATGATGCTAATTGTGAGGAGCCATCTGTAGAAACTGCCAACCTACATGCTCACACATCCTCACATCCTGCCAGCCCAGCTGGCCTCCCATGCTCGTGCCGTCCCCATGTAGCACTTTGCTGCCCTGTTCCTGAGAGACTTGATGACCTGCTGCTTTCTAGGCACTGTGTCTTCCATTTGCTACTCCTCGGCCTCCTCCCTGCCTTGCATTTACCTGGCCATAGGTTTGTACCTACCCCAAAACTTGGCCAGCCTCAGAGAGAAATGGACTGACCTGTGCCAAGGACCAACCTTGGGGCACTCCCAGAGGTGGAGTTCCCCCTGCCACTACTGCTGCTGCCTGCTAAGCTGGAGCTGAGAACTTGTACCACATGCCATGCTTTCTCCTCATCGTTCTTCAAATATTATCTCCTTGCAGCAGCCGGTTCCAGGCAAAGGAGTGCACGAGTGAAAGAGAGCTCGAGAGGAGGAGAGACTATCCTGAGCTGCAGTACAACACAAAGATGGCCTCACTCTGAACACCAAAACTCTTTCTGTTGTTATATTGGAGCATTGTACCAGAGACCTCTGCTGAGACCTAGCAGACCTCATCACATGTAAATACACCTGTATGGTAGCATATGTATGGCGCATGCTTACTTACATGCTTAAGGAAACACCAAGCAGTTCTGAGAGAGCAGAAGGGAGGGATTAAGCCCAGGGATCTTCCTGGAATGGATAAGTACTTTTCCAAAGAAACGGCACCAAGAGGTGCCCTCCCACCTCAACACAGACACAGACACAGACACAGACACAGACACACACACAAAGGTTGTCTTCTCTAGCATAAACCAGACTCACCTCTGCTTTCCTCCTTCTAGCTGGTTTTGTGTTTTCTGCCCACCTGCTTTTTTATATTCTGAAAGCAAAGCCAAGTGTTATGTCATCTTCTGGGGTGGATGTTCCCTTCACCTGGCTCTTCCTCCTGTGTTAGAGGGAAGGGGCTTTCTGGATACCACCCACATGAGGTACCATCTGTATCTCTTGCCTGGCTATACTCATGCCTCCATCAGTCCTTCCTATAGGACAGCTGCCCAGATACCAGACTCTAAGGCCTCTTTTCCTCTCTCCCTCCCTATCCCAGCTTCAAAGTGAGGGGAGGGGAAGATCCTGAGAGAGAGATGACAGCTCAGCTCCTCTGCTTTATTGGGGACACTGATGTGAAGGAAGACGGTATTAAAAATGGGCTATGAATGTATTTTTAGAAAAAAAAAATCTCTTTGAGCTGTAGGGAGGGGAAGGTATTAATTAGCTTAAAGGCTTTGGTCTCACTCACTCACTCTCTCTCCCTTCAAGGCTTAAGAAGATCAACTTTAGGATTTTAAAATAGCACAGAATGCCTTTTAGGGCCTTTGTTTTATTTTAAGAGGGGAAGAAAGAAATGCTGTCCCTTCCTGTGTGAGGCTGAGATGTGAGCACTGGGTGCTGATGATGCAGCCATTGGGTGAGGAGTGGCAGAAGTTGTTGGCAGTGGTGGGGATGTGCAAAATGTCAGGGAAAGGGGAATGGCAAAGACAGATGTAGGAAACATCTTTTTTTACCTTGTGGGGTAAAAGCCATGCAGCGATTTCCTTAGGGATTGCACCAGTATGCTCATCTCTGGGGCTATTGCCAGTGACAAAAACCATTGTGCATCAGAGACTGGCTCCCCTCAGTGCTCTTTGGATGTCTTCTGGCTCTGCTGAAATGTTCAGATGAAAGAGTTCATGTATTTGACCTAGGCATAAGCCCAGCTGGGGTTAGGGGAGTGGACGGGCTGGGGTGAAGGGTCTCCTGTGCTTGGCCAGCCCTCCAGGGCAGGAGCCTGCTCACTTCCAGATCCCCTTATTTCTGAGCCTGACCCATGTACCCAGGTGGGCCAACAGGTCTGTCTAAGTTGTTTGCTTCACTGTCTGGAGCAGGGCACCAGGCTGCCACTTTTATACGCAATAGCAAATGTACTGACCAGGAACCAACAGCCACAGCCTCAGGGAGGACCACAGAAGCAGAAGACAGAAAAGATTGCAAGAAAACCCTGAATAGAAGCCCTGTCTCCCTCCAGACTGGAGGAGCTTTCTTCTAGCCAGCCCCTCAGGGCAGTGAGGATGCTCCACATCTCAAAGCTGGGCCCAGTGAGAGGTCCTCACCCCCAGCCAGGGCTCAGCTCTTCACCCTCCAGCCAGCTGTGAGGCACAGCTGGCCTGATCTGCTGCTGGCTCCCTCCAGGGTGACACGCTGCAGCCTCACAGCAGCTGGGATCTCATCCAACTTGCCTGTAGCTTCCTGGAAAACATACATGTGGCATCTGCCGTTGTCCGGTCAACATAGTGTGTGGCTGCCATTTTCTTTTTACTCACTGCTGCAGTGAAAGGAGTGGTATCCAGGAGGCACTGGCGCTGCTCTCCCTTCTCAGCGGTTACTTTGCTGTCTGAGAGGAATGGCAGTCCTTGTTTGTTTGTTTTCTCCCAGAGTGCAGTGAGCCACTGAAGGTCTGTGTGTGTGTTAAAATAAATAAATTAGATTTTACTTGACATTTAACACGAAGTGACAACAACAAAAACCTTAAAGTACTTGATAAAATAATTTTTTTAGATAAAATATTTATAACAATGTCTGTGAAGTTCCTACAAGAGAGGTTTGCTGCTTTAATAATTGATTGGGAGAGCTACATGAATTTAAAGAAGAAATAAGGAAGCTTCCATGAGACTCCCTTCTTTGCACTGGATGAGGGCAGAAGCAAGTTAACTGAGGTACCTGAGGCACAGCAGTCTCTCAGGGCAAGTTGGCTCCAATTCCGTGACCTTGCAAAGGCTAATGCTGGCCTTGAGCTTTCGACCAAGAAGCAAACGTAGATAACTCTTGCTGTCTTCTAGCCTGGTGGCAACAACATCTTCTGTTGGGTTTAGCTGGAGAGACACCAAACTACTCTGTTCCAAGTTGTTGTGGAACAGGTTGCTCTAAATTCTACTGTGTAGTGAGCCCTTTGGAATTCACTTCAAATTATGGATTTCTTTGCTTTTGAAGGTTGGTCTGAAAGGATGACAAGCACTTTAAAGCATGTCTACACCCCATCTGATCTATTGTATTGTCTGCACCCACAGCCCTCCCACATGCAAGCAAGACACACAGACTCAGTGTAGCTGTAGTACTGTGAATAGACATAGACACCCTTGCACACGGACTGATCGTTGGCAGGGTGCAGGCTAGGAGTGTGTCAGTGACAGCCTAGTGAAGGACAAAATGTATATCGCAGCTTGCCCAGAGGGACCAACCCAAAGAAAAATCACTAGCTCTTGACAGCAGTGATTCTGATCATGAACCTAGCACAATCTTTCAGGTGGAGGAATCAGGCAGGAAGCTGCTGCAGAGATTAGATTGACCCAAATGAACCAGTGGCTTTTTGCTGCTGAACTCATATCCTTCTGTATTAAAAAAGGAGGGGAGGAGAGAGCAAAGAGAAACTCAGTAAAAAGTATTTTGCGGTGAGTGTTGGTTAGTCAGTGGCCAAACAAGAAGATGGCTCTGCTGGGCGGTGGAAGAGAACAAGGTGTTAGGGAGGTCTACAGAGCTGCATTACATAAACCATCAGGTTCTGTCCTGATTCTGTCGGCTTATGCTAGTGCAGGTCCAGTGAAATGAATCTGTTTACACCAGTAGCAAAGGGATAGGAAAATGCAACAGGAGAATCAAGCTTAGGGCAAATAATTTGGGTTTAATGCAGTGTTTGTCCACTGCTGTAGTACTTATAATGCTGTAGTCTGGGCCACTGTGGTAGCAACACTTAGTGCTTTCTGCAAGACCTTCAAAGCATCCCACTGTTCATGTTTTCTCTCCTCCCTGCAGAGGAAAGGTGTAGGAATGGTCCACAACCAGAATTTCATCAATACTCAGATTTCTTCACAAAAAGGTACCACCAGATTTGGAAGTAGTTGAGGGGTAAGAGTTTGAGTTTTGTTACATGTTTTTCAGAAGGCTCAACCTGAAAATATCTGCACATGTTTGTGAGGTTTCCAAAACAAATCTGAGCCCTAAATCAAGGAAGCTGCTGCTTGGCAGAGTCTCTGCTTGAAATGCAAGTTGCTGAGCAAGCTCCCCCCTCTCCCACTCCACCAGCTGCCTCACTGTGCTGGTGTAGGCTCCAGGGACTGCCGGCAGTGTTTCGTGAGCTAGAGCTGTCCTTGTCCTGCTCGCTCTTTCACAGCCATGCCTGGGACAGCAGCTTTGAAGTCACCCAGCTCTTCAACACTAATCACAACCCCATCTGAATGTGTCTTTTTAAAAAACTAACAACAGAAGTGTTAACTGTGTGTAGGCTTTTGAAAGCACCTGTCTGTTTGTACCTGTTTCCTGCTGTAAATACCACCAAGAAAAGCTTCCTTTGGGAAAAGTGGTGTGGTCACACCTAGCAAAGAGTCCAAATGGCTAATATTTTGTAACAAAATAACAAAAATAGATCAGAGGTATTTTATCTGTTCAATTAATAGAGTTTTAGAAATTATATTGAGATACGTCACTTGTGCGCTAATGTCTTCTTTGCCCCCCCCCATGTCCCTGGGCTCCCAGCAGCGTGCACAGGCAACACACCACGGGTGTGCTCCCAAGCAGCACTGAGCATCGTGGCTTCCTGCTGGCCTCAGGGGCAGCCCACTGCGGCTACTGCTGATTTTTCATCGAATGCAGCAGGAGCTAGCTCAATGCTCTGGCTCTCTGAGGATCAGATCCAGAGGAAACCAGGAAAAAATAATCTTGTCCAAGAGACAGCAACTCAATGTGAAATTCATCCCTGCAGTGAGGCAGAGGAAAATGGTGAGGGGAAAAGGCAAAGCCTTTCTGTGCTGCAGCTCCTTCCTTTCCATCTTGCTGGCATGCAGCAGAGCCAGCCCCAAACCCTCTGCTCACGTATGTGTAGCTCTGCACCTCTGGGGAAAGAGGTCCGCACACCCATGCAAAGTGCATGCTGCTGTGTGTGCATGCTGTGGCAAGGACAGCAACTTCGCAAGCCGCATGTGCTAATGCATGTGTTGGACACCAGCTGGCCACAGAGAAACTCATGCACCCAGAGACATCAGCACATACTGTGTGTTGATGCACACACCATCTGCCAACATGTAGGACTGTATGGCAGATAACATGTAGGCACCTCTACTGTCCACAGAGCTGAACACGCTGTACAAAAATATCAGGCATATGCAGCCATGCACTGCCTGAGTGGGACAGCTGTGCTGGCTGCAGTTACCATCGCAGGACATCTCACAAGCTACGTAGGCTCAGGCTTGGTTAACATTTGGATGGGAGACATGCAAGGAAAATGACATTTCCCATGCAAATCAGATATATGTGCATATTTACACAAAGCATAACCCCAAGGTTAATGAAACTGACCTTTGTGAAGTTCTGCACAGGAATGAGAGAGATGATCAGAGATAAATGCACACAAAGCAAGATCTC
This sequence comes from Elanus axillaris, assembly GCA_026212715.1. Taxonomy (NCBI): domain Eukaryota; kingdom Metazoa; phylum Chordata; class Aves; order Accipitriformes; family Accipitridae; genus Elanus; species Elanus axillaris. Next base: position 17,121,975 of record JANZLQ010000025.1, on the reverse strand, counting down.
TGCAGTGGATGGGGGAAGGCAACCTACATCTTTGCAATTGAGTTGAAAGGAAGCTGGGTTCGGATTGCACCTGCTAAAAACCCCTGTCTATAGGTTGCAAATTCTTTGCTGCCTTCAAAGAATCCCTTAGATCCCCAGGCCCACTGTGAAACAGTTGGGAGGACAGAAATTCCTCTGAGACACAGACAGGAAATTTCCTAGGAATTCAGAGGCTTCCATTTATGGTTTTGTGTGCCACGGATATATTATAAATCAGCTCACCCAAACAGTCATTTTCTAAGGTGTTTTGAAACAGAAGATTATTGGAGAAGTTTCTGCCTGATGTTTAGATCACACACCTGGCTGTAAAGATGAAAGCAATAAAACCAGATTGTCTATATGTGAAATACTCCTAACTTACTCCAATGTGCAGATACTATTATTAATTGGAAGGTGAACATTCCTTTGGGATAGATACTATGTAGACACATACAGGTACTGCTGGTAAAAAAAAATTACAGTCCAAAAAAGCATATACCACAACCGTCACATTGCATCTCTACACTGTTATATCTATACAGTATACATGATGTGCAATAACATATATAGTGCATTCAGAGTTAATCAAAATACACCGCTTGTTTCCACAGAGAATTTTGAGATGCAATTTTTCTCTGAAACTTTTAACATGGACTTTAAATCAAGCACATCCCTCAAGTGCTTTGCTGTAAGTGGGTTCCACCCACCCCCTGTCAAGCAAGATGCGGAAGACTTGCCACTGAACTCGATGCTACACAGCCTGCTGTCTCCTGGTTTGCAGATGTTGTCCCTGGGGACATCCCAAAGCCAACACAAATAGTGGAGCCCTGAGGGAGCAGTGTGGTGGCAGGAAGGTTACCACAGACCCAAAGCTGCTGTGTCACAGTCCCTTACCAGGGACAGCGAGGGGACAGTGCCTGCAATGTCACCGTTGGGTGCGGGCTGCAATGGGGCACCCCTTTCCACCTCGTATGGGGGACTCTGGAGGGATTGTGCTGGTGCCTCGGGGGTGCCTTGGGGACAGCTGATCACAGAGTCGGGCTCCACCATTCCCCACAGGTTCAGGTTCCCCATCGTTGCCAGCTGCTGGCGGAGAGGTGCCCCTCTGTAAAGTCATTGCCCAGATCCTGCGTCTAGCAACCCGGAGTCATGCGCATACTCCTGCCTGACCTAAGAAAGGTGGCTGAAAGCAGATGTCTTAAGGATGAGGATGACTGGTGAGTAGGGCTGTGGGATTTCACCAGTTTAGGAGCTGTGTCACACTTGGCTGGTCTTGGAGCATCTTTCTTGCAGCTAATGAGTGCAACTGAGGTTAAAAGCTGGCTGAGGAGCTGTTTTTTCTGCCTTAATCCATACAGTCCACAAGCTGGGATTGTTCTCAAGCATGTAGGGTAGGATCTTATTTTATGTAACACCCATGCTCTAGCCTTGGGGTCTGACAATATGGCATAGTCATCAGTAACTTCTCGAAAACAAGACTCCTGCCTTAGTAAGCCTTCCTCCTCATGAAGGGTAGAACTTCCCAAACAATCTCAAGATCGTTCAAAAAAATAAAGGGAGTGGAAGGAGTGAGGGAAGGCTCTTCCCCCACGTGGCTGTAGGGCCAAGGCTATAGCAGCAAAACCTCTTCAAGCACCTCACAGAGAAATGTGCCCATCCTGATATTCCATATACACCTTCCTATTCCTTCCCATTATGGAAGGCTTGATTTTTTTCGGTATGTTTCAGCTCTTCATCTCAAATGTGCAGAAGCCTCATGCTGACTACTCATAGACTTGCTGATCAAAGAGGACTCACACAGTTCCAGCAACAGGAGCAATTGCCCACCTCCTCCACTCACCCAGCTTCACGCTCAGGATTTCCCTGAGCTGGTGGGGCCCCTCCTTGCTACTGTCATGCATTTCCTAACACTAAACCAGAGACAACAGGGCAGCCTCCTCCCACACCCTGCTGCAAACTGGTGTCCACCCAGAGGGTGCCAAAGCCACCCCATGCCATTTGCACAGCTGGCTGGGAAAGAGCTGGGTCAGCCCAGGGCAACGTGCGCTGGAGAAGGTGACAGCTTTGCAGGGCTCTGCTCTGGCAGCAGCCGTGGGTGCCCTGACGCTCCTCCACACACTCGCAGCCCAATGGTACAGGGATGCTCACTCCTTTCACGGCCACTATCTCACTGCTGGTCCACCCCCACTGCAGCTGCCTCCGCACCCTCCTGCCTCCCGCCACTGCCTGCCGCAGGGGAAGCGTTTCCCCCTTCCTCCCCTCACCGCCTTTCTGAAACGAGCTATTCATTATGTTTCATAAAAAAACTTGGAGCAAAGTGTTTGGGCAGCATAGGAGAAGGAGGACAACATGTTCCCCGCATGAAAGCGCGAACCCATATATTCTGAGCAGACATCTGTGTGCTGGCTCCAGCTAGGCCCAGAACAGCGAAGCCTGGCGCAGGCAGGCAGGCAGGGCACAGCGCGGGGGGCTGCCAGCTGGGCTCTGACGGCAGCTTGCTGGACACCAGCCCTCCTGGTATGCTACGAGTAGGGCTTTTTCCCCGCCAGGACAAGCAGTCCTGGCAAGAATAGGAGCAACCTGGGATAGCTGATGTTACAACTGTTGTAACTATCCAAGTGAAAGGCAAGAAGAGCCACCAAAACTCTCTTCAGCTTCCTGGGGAGGGGGAAATAAAAGCGGNNNNGTGGGGGTGGGGGGGTGGGCAAGTGGTGCCACAGCCCAGCTGTGCAGGGAGCCCAGACCTGCACTAACCCTCTCACTGGGGCCAGCATCACCAAAGAGCTTGGTGCTAATGGTACCAAGTCCCCCAGACACTTGGCTTTGAAAACTATTTAGGAAAACCAAGTACAGAGAAAGCCTGCTAAAAACAGGGAAAATAATAGTAACTGAAGTGAGCCTGGTTGTACCAGGGCCTAGTGCCCATTGCTGGTGTCTGTGCTGAGGCATTGCCACAAAGCACTGGTGCCCAAAGCCTCCTCCTGTTTCCATAGTCTTCGCTCTCATGCAAAAGGAAGCTTTCCCCTTGCTCCCAGAGCACGTTCAGAAGGATATGGGTCCTTGTTCATCCCCTCCAGAGCCCAGGAGATAGCAACAGTGGGGGGAAAACCCAGCTTTAGCGTTCTGAAACAAAACCCGGTGCGTCCATTGAGCACACCAGGGCAGGAGGCTGCAGCGAGCCCTCCCTGTGCCCACATGCTGGCTGCACCTGCTGCCCACCCCACTCAGCTCTCCAGCACTTGAGAGCTGCTTCTGCCCCAGTGATGACACGATCCCAGCCTTTGGACCCTGCTAAGATTTTGTCTTAGACTTCAGCCGTGTGGCTTTCAAGTACAATAGCCCAGGCAGACCAGCAGACATCAGTCATCAGCAGCAAATGTCACATGTGGCTCTGTGGAGCATCCTAGGCAGCCCCACTTATTGGCTAGCTGATCCTGACACTGTTAGCTTTCCCTGTCTTCCCAGTCACAGCCTGTGACCCTCTGCCCACAGAAGGAATTACCTCCTTTGCACCGCATGGGCCACAGCAAAGTCGATGGCAGCATGAGACACAGGTCGGTTGCTGCAAGCCAGATTTCAGCTGGCATGAGTGGGCAGCCTGCTGGTTTCAGCAGTTACATCGTCTTTCTGCACACTTAGGATCTGCCCTGTAGGACCCAGCATTTGACACAGCCCTTCTCACCTTCTTGTGGGGACTGGTTCTCCATCATGTCTTTTTGTAGGGAGGGAGAGTGGGCCACATGCACCCAGGCAGAATTATCTTCCCTTTCTAAAAGGAAAGAAAAAAACCCCATCTCTTGGGATCTGACCTCAGCCTTCAGCCTCAGCTCACATCTTCCGGCATCCCCAGTGAAAAGGACAACCCATCCAGCAGCTCAGGACATGCAGCCAGGAAAGAAATGTGCAAGGGAAAAACAGGAACCCTTATTAAATAGCTTGTTCAAAGATAAAACCCTGGCCATCTGTTGGCTTGCCCTGGAAGAGGCACTGCTATAATAATTAGCAAAGAGGAAGGCAGCAGATATGCCAGTGAAAAAACCAGCAGTTTGCTAACATTTCACACAGGCCTGCTATGAACGCAGTGGGAGGAAGGAGCAGGGGGAAAAAGTGCAAAAGAGGAAAGAACACGGTGCCTCACCAGGGCAGCCAGTGCAGGGCAGAAGCCTCCCAGGGGCTGCAGAACACTCCGGGCTGGTACAATTTGGCACTTGGTACCCCAGGAGCAGATGCTGCCATGGGGGATTGGCAGCAGCTGATCTCTCTGAGATCCCAGAGCCCTGCCCTGCAGAGGAGTCCCCACAGCTGGGGGAAGGTCCTGGGGTCTGTCGTGCTGCTGGGAACCAGGGCAGCCCCAGTGGGGCTGGGTGCATGTGGGTCCTTGACGGGCAGTGATTGGGATGCTGCCGGGGGGACCGTGCTGCCATACACCTCTCACTGCGGCTGTGCTGCTCACCCAGCTCACTCCCATTTAAAAAGTGACGGCTAATACACTACACTCACCCTCCACCCCCGAAGAAAGACATCCCTCTTTCTTTTCAAAGCTGAAAGCATCCAGAAACCCCTGCAAATCCATTGGTGCAGCCCTATGGCAGCACCTATCCAGTGCCCAGACCCACTCCATGGTGCCAAGGCAGGTGCCCAGCCATGGGACAGCCCCTGCACCCTGGGTGGCAGAGCACCCCGCCACCCCCCCCCCCACCGAAGTGCCACCCCACACAGCCACTGCTGGAGCCCGGAGGGCACCGCTGGGCTTCGGCTGCCCAAGCGCCTGTGGCGGCTGGGGCTGTGACAGCTGCTCTGTCACCCAGCTCCCCTAGGAGCATCACACTGAAGTTCCCCTCACAGAGCTGAAAAGCCGCTTTAAAATAAGAATCTTGGATTATAATTCCTAATCCCTTCATTTTCAGTAAGTGCAGAGAGGGGACAGAGATGCTAACTCACTCTCGCCTCTTCCCACAGGACCAAACATGCTTCAAAAACACATCAAAGTGTTTGTGCCATGGGCCGGGCATGCAGTGACCCAGCGTGGCCACTCAGCTGGGACATTGTGGCACTGTCAGGAGAGGTGGATGTTGTCCCCCTCCCACCAAGAGCACTCATCCCTCTCTGTCTCTTGTCCTTGTCCCCACCGAGGAGTTATTTTTAAAGGCATGTCAGTCAGCTCTGGCATGTTCTGGAGGGGGATGCACAGACAAGGGAGTGGCAGGTGGTTGGGCTCAGCTACTCGGACAAGGGAGACCTGCAGCCGAAAGGCACACGGGCTCTTCGGGGATGGGCAGGGAGCCAGTGCTGCCTGGATGCTGAGACACAAGGCACAGGTGCCTCCGTGTGCTGCCCCTCGTCCCTCAGGGCCAGCCCGGGGGCTGATGTACCTCCAAGACTGTACGCAGCTTTGGCGCCATTGAGCAGACAGGAGGCAGGGTGCTTCAGGCTGACAGCAAGGGATGAGTTTACCTTTGAAGAGCACCGTATCCGGACAAATATGGGCCAGGTTTTGTCTGGAGCCGGGTCAGCAGCATCAGCGCAAAACTCAGGGGTGCTTTTCTTTGCAGGGTCATTGTGGGGGTATTTGTGTTTTCCCAAACAGCATGATGCAATGAAAACTGGCCAAGAGCCTCCTCCAAGCCACACAGCCTTCAAAGGGAGAAAAACATCCAGCTGGGCAGCCGGGCCCTGCTCTGCTGGTGGCCCCTGGATTCACAGGAGATGTGGTGTCTGGGCAGCACTGCCGCCCCGGGCAGGTTACCTGCCCCATGCTGTGGTTATGGGGCCCTCTGAGGCTGCCCCCCCCCCCAACTATCATTACACCAGTGGCTCGGGCAAGTCCCTTCCCACTGGGTTGAGTTTCCTTGTCTGGAAACAGAAACACTTGGACCCCCCCAGGGTCCCCTGGAGAAAGCTCCTGTGGTGCACTCATACAGGCAGGATGAACCCCGCCATGGTCGCTGTGCATGGGGCTGCAGCTGTGGGGGTGAGGGCTGCTGGTCCCCAGGGGCCACAGTGGGGCCACATGCCACCCCGCAAGGGGCCATGGCTGGTCCCTGGGGTCCCGGTGATGGCTGGTGCCATTTTCTTGGCAGCACAGCAGCATCATGCTGGGCTGTCGGGAGGCATCTCCATCAGCGTCACAGCCATCAGGTATCGGCATGGGGAGCACTAACGTCTCCCGAGCGTCTCCAGACACAGACACTTCCCAGCAGACAGCATCACTGGGATGATGGACATGTGCTTGACAGAGGCCCCGCACTGCCCTTGGCGGTGCTGTCTCAGCCAGCGCTGCGGTGGGGACACCGGGATGCCAACCCTGTCCCCTGCCACCCCCTCCGGCTGTCTGCCCAGGGGCCACCACCCGGGGCTCCCCCATGGGCACGGCCCTGGGGCTCAACAGCTGCACGTGGGTCCCAGCCCCGTGGGATGTGCCAGGGCAAGCACTAAAGCCAGGGAAAGTGCCACACAGCCCTGCGGGCAGCCGTCCTGACACATGCCACCAGGGCACGGGAGAGGACACGTGAGGACCTATGCTGGATAAGGCACCCAGCACGCTGGAGGGAGGGACACCAGCCCCAGGGGTTGCTCCTTATGGGTTGAACAAACCCTGAAGGCCAGAGTAGTAATGTCACTGCCACCACGCAGCTCTGAGCAGATCTGAATGCCTGCCTGAACCTCTGACTACAAGCACCATTTTAACATACTATTAAAGATGCAGATAACAGAGGAAAGCCATTAGAACATATGGGGTGCACAGCGCTGTGGCTTTTGCTTTCACAGCACCCTTCTTTCCCTCCATCAAGGCTATGGAGGGCTGTCAGTAGGGGAGGGGAAAACACCTGACACCCTTGTTAGATGTCAGTGAAACAGCACTGGCTTCCCACATCAGGCAGAAGCACTGTGAGCAGAGGCGGTGGGAAGCTCTGGGGAAGGAATGAGGCAGGGACCCTGCACAGGAGTGGCTGGGTGAGCAGGGAAGGGTCAGCACCCCCGCCACTGTGCAGAGCCCACCCCACTCCTTGCTGCCAGAATGCTCGCCTCAGCCATCCCCTGGCCCAGCAACAGGCACACCTATCCAGCAATTCGGGGCTGAGAAGTCACTGGCACCAAGCATGGCTGAGGAGGAGAGAAAAGCTGGCATGGGCAGGCAAGCCTCTTCACAAAGAGGGATGGTGAGACAGGCAAGCAAGAGGATGAAAAGCAGAGAAGGGAGAAAGAAGTGACAGGTACCTGACTCCAGGGCTGCTGCAGTGGCCAAGATGGAGGAGGGGGAGAAGGTAGATAGCCCCCATGGGAACCCCCATCTTTCAACCCTCCCTTGACATCCCTTCTCTCCTCTTTCCTAGGGCTTTGAAAGCGTGCAATGATCAGAATAGTCTTTGCACTCATTTTTAAGAGCTAGGTCCCAGGTGTCATCAGTGGGTTTCAGAATTCCCAGGCTTTTTCTTCCTACCCCTGAGCTGCTCAGGTGGACTCTGACCAATAGCTGGAGTTGTACAGACAGGGTCAGACATCAGGAGAGGAAAATGATGCTGTACGGGCACACTGCGTGGCCTCCAGTGCTGGTACTGGCATCCAATGCTGAGCACTGTTTCATGTGCTCAGTTCCTGAGGAAAGCAGGCAGTGAGCTTGGTGCAAGCTCCATCACCATGGTGGGCTGGCAGCCCTCAATACAAGCAAGACCACCACGGACATGCCCCTTAGCGATGCAGACCCCTCACCATTTGGCCATCACCACCAAAGGTAACAAGGGTCCCCCAATCCAGAGAGAATCCCCCCAGGACAGGAAAGGGACGAGGACAAATTTTTCATCCAGATTGACGCCAGCTTTAAGGGCACCTCCAATGCACAGCACAACTGCGCTCAACATGTCATTTAATAGAGCTGCGGAGAGACTACAAGCTATGCAGCAGTCGGCTAGCCAAAGCCTTACAGTGCCACATGGCATCGCTATTGTGTTGCAGATGTTGCACACGTGTTTTACAACCGGCTGCCAGCTGTTGGAGAACATCTGGGAGAATGGCAGCAGGAAAAGCTCCCCTCTCCTGGGGGAGAGGCTCACAGTTGTATCTCCAGGGAGAGTGCCACTTGAGCAGCAATGAAGCAGTTTTGCCTTTCCCATGGCCCCCCTCAGCCCCCACTGCTGCATCAGAGGGTGGGGGCAATGGAATTTATTTTATTTTTCACAGCCCTCAGGAAAAAGAGGATTTCAGAAGGATTTGAGCACAGCTCCCTAAATAGCTCCTTAGAGTTAAGAGGTTTCACAGGGGATTATTTTGAGTGGCTGCCTCCAGTGGGAGGGAGAGGCTGGCAGGTGCTGGGGAGGCAAGGGGGTAGAGAAAAGGCAGGAGCACTGTAGGTGAGCACAGGGGAGTGGGATCCCCTTCTGAACGACAGCATGGGGGAGAGGGGAGCATCCCACTCCCTGGCCATGCACGTCTCCTCTCTGCTGGGTGAGCCAAAAGGAACGAGGAGCAGAGTGGTGGTCAGCAGAAGCAACACATCGTGGGAACAGCACAAAAGCAGCTCTTACAGAGGAGTCACTGGCACCGAGCACGGCACATGCCTTTCAGCTGGTATCCAAAGCCTGATGTCAAAAAGTCAGTGCACAGATATGGCTGCTTTGCTGGACCTGCCCACAGTGGCATTTCTGAGGCATGGGGTGAGCTCAAGGGGCTATCCCCGTCCCTGCCTCCTCACTAGATGGGAAAGCTGTGTGTGATGGAGGTGGGAAGGCTCTTCTAGCACTAAAGATGGGATGAGTTTGAAATGCTGGAGAAGGGGATCAGTCAATCAGACTGAGCTTGACTAAAGGCAAATTCCTCCCTGCAAGGCTACGAATGCCTGACTTCACACTTCCAAACATTCATGGTGGAATTAAAATAGTGCAAAACCAGGAAAGGCCACAAAATCTTTTGGAACAGTCACAGCTCTGCAGAGACTAGTGGAATGTGGTTTGAAATATCTCTTCTAGTAATACCAAGAGATAGCATTGCTTGGCACAGTGCTTTCTGGTGCAAAGAGGAAGAGAAGATAGCTGGAACTTCATTATAATTTTGATACTGGGATGGAAATTGGTTCTTAGGGACCAGATCCTGCAAAAAGCTCTGCTCCTCCATGGGGTCCTGAGCTCCAGCTTTCAGCAGGCAGAAGGGCTGAGCCTGTGCACAGAGTGGCTGAGCCACAGGCATGAAGGAATAAGTAATAAGGCTGGAAGGAGAGCACATGAGCGAAGCAGAGAAGTGAGGCTGGTAATAATAGAGATATAAATGAGGAAAGAATAGAAAGGAGAAGAGAAAGGAGGGAGAGCTGTAATTTGACAGTAGTGGGAGCAAAAAAAGCAGTAAGAAGCAAGCTGAGGTAGATAATTGCCACTGAATGGATAATAGTGGGGAAGAAGTGAGGCAAGAGAACAAAAAGAGCAGGGCAGGAGGGAGAGCAAAGGAGAAAGTCACAGGCAGGAAACTGAGCAAATGGTTAAATCTCATCAAATACTGCTATTATGGCAGCCCATGTGCAGGTTAACCCCTGCTGCTACTCCTGGAGTGATGTTCTGCACCTGCCACATGCAAGGCCACAAGTCAGAGAGATGCTGGGACTAAAATCCCAGCAGGAGGGAAATGGAAATTTAGGGATTTCCTCAGCCACCAGGGAAGGGACTTTGTTTTCTGGACCCTTCCTTCTCCAGTGCCCTGGAGGAACAACCTAGACAGTACAATCCTTTGAATAGCTCTCCCAGCAACTGAGCTTTTTGGCCAATGGTTTCAAAAATGACCACTGACATAGATTTGGTCTACCTCAGACCTGAACTGCCCCAATGAAGCTGGAAAAATCGGGGTCTTCCATGGTTTTAAGGCCTCGCTCAAGAACTGACTCCTTTGCCCATCAGCCACCGGTACAACTCTCAGTCTGCATTTAAGGGGAGGGAGGTTACATGACCTGGATGCACAGGCAAAAGCAGGTTTCTAGTAAAGGTCATTACTAGATCAGAGGCTAACATCTGTTTTCAATACAGATGTCCCTCTCAAAGGACATACGTGTATATAAAGAGTGGTTTTCTTTATTCCCCAGTTTATAAAAAAAATAGGTGAAAATGGAATAGAAAATTTCAGCTATGCTAGCGCTGGCAATTATGACACAAGGAAAGATGACATGTCTGTGACCGGCTGAGATTAATTGTGATGAACTATGATTGCAGCTTTCAGTGTTTGGCATTTGGCTTTACAAGACCAAGCGTGTAAATTCAGCGTTTCCTCATGTCTATTTAACAGCTGCGATTTTTTTGACACAAACACCCTAATGATTAGGTGGGGCACAGCGCATGATCTCAGCTTGTGGTGTTGGAGACTGCAAAACATGCACTCAAGAGCCGGGACACAGGACATGCCACATGTATAAATACAAATTGGTTACACATCTAAAGCAACATTAATCGAGATGCATTAGCGAGTTGGCAGCGGGACCAACCCTAAAGGTGACTAACTTCAGCTTTAACCAGACAACTCCTTTCCTCTTTACATTACTGATCCTCAGGCTGGTAGACCAGTGGAAGAGCAGGTTGGCCCCATGCACCGGCTGGTCCCAGGGACAGGCAGCACAAGGCCAACCTGCATCATTTTGCAGCGCCTGTCGGAGCGCAGGGCAATTGCGCAAAGGCTCATCACTCAGCTGGCACCTGCGGTGGGACCCTCCGGGGACTTCAGCCTGTCACCTACAAGACCAGGCCCTTTGGTAGGAAGTGTGAGTGGGACGTACCTTTTCTTGGACACTCGTTTATGAATTTGTTGATTCTGAGCTGAACCTGGGAGCATGGGCAGACCTGGGAACGCTGTCAGAGTGCCAAGAGAGGGGAGAGACTAATTTGCACTGTCACACTGTGTGTGCACATGTATGATGGGTGCTCATCAAATGCTCTGAGTACATGGCTATCTCCTCATTGGGATGCAGTCACAAATGGGAGCATCACGGTCACACCTGCCCATGGTGCTATGATGAACCACCTCCTTTCTCAAGGCTTCATAACCAAGAAATATGCTGCTGCTTTAGGACTGCTCTGAAACACTTCCCAGCCTTCTCTGAGGTGTTATACCTTCCTCCAGCGTCAGGTACAACAGCTCACGGCCTCCTGTGATGTGTGTGCTAGGTAGGAGTCAGGATGTGCCAGCACCAGCAGCTGCCTGTACAGACGCTTCCCAAGAGAAGTCAGCACTGGTTCACAGGGGCAGCTTTAAGCACAGTGGCTACATCCTATCAGCTCCCCTAGGAGTTCCTGCCTTCCACCGGCTGGGATTTAGGTGTTGCCACTTCCCAAAAAAGGCATAAGCTAAACCACCCGTGGGCACTATGCTGCATCTTATTGCTTCCCACCTGGGAACACAGCCAGGGAGGGTGTTTGGCAGGAACCACCCTGTTCCAGTTGTGGGGGGGAGATTTGCACAGTGCTGGAAAGTCTCCCTGTCACACAGCAGACCTCTTGCCTCTGCACAAGGCTGACTGATTGCAGCAGAGAGTGGTCAGTGTAGGAGACTTGGACAGCCTCTAGCAAAGAGCCCTCCACTTACCCTTTAAACTGCATTTTAGGGTCAGGGAGTAGCTACTGCACACAGCTGCAGAGGGTAGGGTGTTCTAGAAGAAAAAGGCTGCCTAGTCTGCTAGGCTCCGGCTCACAATGCCAGCCCCAATGGATGCAGTGAAAACGGCTGGAGACTGCACAGGGCTGAAATACAGCACCTGTGAGCAGAACACACTGTCATGATGCCCTTCGCCAGTTCTGGGGCGGTGTCCTACAGCTCCTAGCACACTGGACTCCTCACTGGAATGTCTCGTTCTGCAACATCCCCTCCAGTTACGCATTTGCTAGTGTTGGTTTACGCTAGATCAATCACCAACCATCTGGGATTTGAACCTGGTGTCAGCTGGCTCTCTGGGGTGACAGCACAGCTGTGTGCTATGGGATGCTCTGCGGAGGTTTACATGGAAAGGCAAGAAGAACAAGTGGTCAGCGACCAGCCTAAGCTCTCTAGAAACACCATCTCTCATCAGGACGAGGAAGACCCGGGTAGCGGCTGCTCCTCCCTGAGAGCCTGGACCAGGATGTTGCAGGATGAAGACGGTCACTGCACAACACCCTGGTAGCAGCTTGTGCAGGGCCTTAGTAAGCTGGGCCAGGAGGAAGAGATGCAAGAGGGTTCCTCTGCCAGGTCCTCTCTTCGACAAGCAAAAGCCACCGTGGAGCCAGGGACAGCGAGCTGTGCCAGAGGAGTTCAAGGGACAACGTGGTGCAAGCAGCTACGGGGCAGGGCGAGGAGGTCTGGGCTCTTCTCCTAGACAGTGGCATCCGAGACCCTCCCATTCAAGGACATCTTCGGCTGGAGGCCGTTGTTCTGAGCGCACACCTCTGGCTTGGGTTGTGTCATCTGCTGCAAACGCTGCCAGGGAATGAAGGGAGAGAGCATGTCAGCCAGGGGCCAGGGGCAGCAGCGGTGGGACAGCCGGGACATGGCAGCAGCTGAGGGTTGGGACCCCTCGCTCCAAGCCTCAGAAGTGGCCCTAGTTACAGGGCGAGGGGACAGTGCATGCAGCAGGAGTTACTCCTCCAGCACCATTCAGCAATCCACTGAAAGCCTCTGCAAGTCACCTTTGCTTTGGTGCTGCACACAGCACAGCAGCTCCTCCTTTTACCTGAAATATAAGGATCACCCTTATAACACAGGCAAACTGTTACCAGGCAATATCAGCTGCACGTAGGAACAAGAGAGAGCTGCAAAGTCACAGACATCAGAGAAGACCCATTTTCCCAGTTTCCATAATTTTTCAACTAGGGCTGATTATAAAGCATTACTAACTAGCTACAGCAGGCTGACAAGGTTACCACCTCAGCCGCTGATGCAGAACAGACCAGTCCACCTGCACAAACCTTTGCACCAGCAGCAGCAATTCCTGTCACCCTGAGTTGGTCAAATGAAAATTACAGAGCCAAGTAAAGTGAAGCAAGAACCCAGGAAAATATGGAGGGGCAAGTCATGACTGGAGGCGTGTGGACTGAGCATCAGGAGTGATGAAGAAGAATGAATCACTTTTGCCTGTCAAGGAGGGACTAATACTGTACGTTGCAGAAGAGACAGCAGAGCAGGACTGAGCCTGGCCTGAATAGACATCACTAAGTCAGGAAGAAGCTCTTTCCAGCAAAAGGGAATAAGCTCCTACTCTCCAATACCACTGAAGTGGCTGTTGCTGGGTGATGTCCCTGAAACATTCACTGAGCTGCTTCTGCCATTCATGGTCTTTTTTTTCCCCTCACATTCATGCTCAGGAGGATCAAAATGACTTGTAATCTTTCCTGTCTGTCAAAACCACTTTATTCAGCATTGGCATCTAATTTCCCTCCAGCTCCAGCTCTATTACAAACTAATCCAGGATCTGTGCATATAAGAGGCCAAAAATACTCTCTGTCTGATACCCAGAGAGAGAGACAGAGAGAGAGACAGAGAGAGAGAGAGAGCAACTTTCTTCCTGCTGCCATCTGCTGCTCACTCCTGGATCTAGGAACAGTGGGGAGGAGGTCTGGGTCTCCTGATGTGTGTGGGTGCTGTTAGAGGGAGAGCAGGACAGAGAGGGTGCACACCAGCCGCTTGTGCTGCTGACTGGCACTGCTGGTTTGCACGAAGTGCTGAGGGGATGGGTGGAAACATGCTCATGAGCTGCCCCTGGGTGCCAGGACATGCTTTCATCATCCTTAGTGGAAACAGGATTGAGCCTAAGCAAAGAGTTAAAACTGTATCTGTAGTTGCAGTCTTCACTTTTCCGTCCTTTCCAGCTCATATTATGAGGGGATAAGGAGCCCTTGAAACATCTGAGAAAGGACCTACTACTGGAACTGCCACTGGCTTCAACGCAAAATGCCAAGAACCTAAACTCAACCCCACATGAGAGACCAGAAACTGAAAGCAGATCTGAGACATCAAACCTGCCCAGTTCCCCCACCAGAGCCCATCCAAAAGGAGAGCTGGGAAGAAGGAAAGTCAAATTCACCTGCAACTTGACCTCAGAGGTAGGGAGCCTGAAGCTGACCTCAGCACAGCAATTCCAGCCAAAACATTTCTGAATTAAACAGTAGTCAAAATACAGTATCCATGAAGTAAACTCATGGGATTTAGATGGTGCTTGGTGGCTGTTGCAGCTGGGCTGGAAAGCCATAAATCAGCACCCCTGCGATGACGACTTACACCTGTAGCTTGCAGCAGCCAGCATCAAGCCACAGACTTTGTGCACAGTGCTCTCAAGACCGAATGTCAACACTGTAAATAAACCCTTAACAGTAATTACTAGGTATGACATACAGAGATTCATGATTCACTGCTACATAAAACCCTGCTCAAATTATTTTTAAAAATGTCTTAAACAAGATCAGAGTTGTGGGTATTGTGGATCCTGCATAAAAGTCTGCATCAGTTCTTAACCCCTCATTTACTGACTGCCCTTTACAAAGCACATGACAAACTACTGCTATGCATGCTTGTCACTAGGAGGTCCTAGCCCTGAGATATTTCAAGCTTCATGCTTGGACGATGCTGATCTCTCTGCTGAGACATGCCGGGTAACCATGCTCATAGCCATGGACTGCTGGGAATTGGGAAACCGCAAAGATTTCTTCCCAATCTCTTCCAGGGCTCCAGTCCCCTGCACTGAAGTGATATCCAGGGGAGAAGAGCTCCCTTTTTGTGATAGTGACAACACAAAGCTCAATGAGGGACAACAGACTGACCTAAGGACAGACTACCTGAAGGTCTATCCACTTGGCTGGATGCAGCCAGCCACTTGCTGCCCAGCAGTACTCCAGCCATTCAGGCACATTAGTGCTTGGTTGTGCTGGTGACTCCTCTCCAGCAAGCCCGTGTCGCTGGAGGCCATGCCGTGTGCTGGGGCTGATTTGAGCCCTCCTGGAGGAGAGGGTACACAGAGCTCCTGCAGCACCAACCTGAAGTACTCGGACAGCTTTGTCAGAGGAGTCTGCTTGGGTCTTCTTAGGCTTAGTTCAGTGGGGGCTTACTCTAAGCAGAAAGCAGAAGAGGAGTGGTGAAGCTGTTCATACCTGCCGGAGAGTCCCCGTTGAGGTGAAGAAACAGTACAGCATGTATCCTGGAATCAGTACCATGGAGGACAGAGCCATAAGCCAACCGATGCCTTGTCCCCATGCAGGATAGACATATTTTCCCAGTGTCAGAGGGGTCATTTCCACCACACTGAAGAAGAACACACCCTGGGAAAAGAGCACCAGCCATTGCAGGTGAAGGTGTGCAAAATCAGTGTCCATCCATCCATTCTTTCCTTCACTATCCTCTTAGCTCCCAACAGTCTTATAGCAACACAACAGCTCCTTAAACTAGTCCAGATGCTCTCAGCCCACCAAGCGGTAATTTTACATTATTTCTTACTATCCTGCGTAAAAAGCTGGAACTGGAATACTGCTGATTTCCTTCTTCACTGCACTACTCAGACAAGCAGTGCCCCCACACCAGCTCCTAAGCAAGTTAACAGCATCCTCAGAGCTGACCTCAGGAGCCTGTATCTTCACGTCATTGGTCTTTTCACACCATTCCCTGTACTACTCCTGCTGGAAGCGCAGGAACTAGCAAAGGCAAAATTGCTCCACAGTTGGTTATACTGCATTTGCTGATGATTTTTGCTCTGACAAGCCTATCAGGGGCTGAGGCTGGAGCTGGACTAGCTGACAGCCTTCCCCAGAACCAACAATTGCTTTTTAAAACAGTAAATTATTTGCTTATCTTTTGGCATCTTGGAAAGAAAAATGAAGAACTGAAGGTCACATTTAGATTAAGACAATCATCTAGAGCTTTTCTTAAAAGTGATTCCCAGTGGGCAGAGTGAAAGATGCTCCTGTATTCCTTTACCCATCTCAAGTCTGCCTAGGACCACCTTACACCAGACCTATAGTGGATGAGAACACAGTTTTTCCCCTGCAGGCCTCCAAACTAAGAGGTCCTTCTGGATCCACTCCTGCAGATAGGATGCCCCAGGTCTTACCAGGCAGACAAGAGGAGTGAAGAAGGCCCAGCAGATCTTCCACCAGATGCAAGGTTTGTAGCCAATCATTTCTTCAATGTTCCTGTAAAACCTGTTTACACCTAAAAGAAGAAATGAATGTTGAAAAAAACATCCCATCTCAGCACCATGTTCATCATCTCTTCTCACAACACAGGACAGGCCAGTCACAGCAAGAAGGTAACAATGCTGTGGCATGAGAAGCATTATCTGGAGGGGATGGGGTACAAGGACACAAAAGCAAATTTGTGCTAGCAGCTTCCATGTTTCTGGTGTCCTCTTGAAGGACCGGAGGGCAGGACCCTAGGCATCTGCTAGTTTGTGCAGAGGTCTTTGTGGTGGCCTGGAGGAATGAGATGACAGCCTTTCACTCCTGATTTTCTGAAGTTATCAGCTTAAGCTATTTTCAGTTGCAAAGTTTTCATTGGCTTCACTGTGGGAGGCTTCTGAAATAACTCACTGTGCCCATGGAGAAAGCAAAGGAACAAGGTTTTTTTTGTGCTTACCATAACACCAAGAAATTGAGATGGTCTCAAAGAAGACAAGAAAGAGAAGACACATGCCACTGGCTGAGTAGTAATCAAACAGCTTGAAGACATAAATCCCACCCTGAGGAGACAAAAGCAGGGTCAAGGTGTTTAGTTATAGATTATGGTCAACAATATCAGCCAGCTGCTTGAATTGCTACTATATGCATCTTACTGGCTTTAATGTTAATTTCCTTTGATGTAGGGCCAGTGTTGCAATGTTTCCACTGGAGTCTGGTTCCCAGCAGCAAAACTGAAGTGCTCTTGCAGACAATTAGCCAGCCTGTTCAGGCATGGCCAAGGGTGAGGAGAAAAGCAGAGATTCACTTGGATTTCTTACTTTTCTCTGTTTTAGATGGAGTCACTTAATTTAGTCTGCCCTGCCCCTCCCAGGAGTTTTGCTGCCTTGCCTCCTCATGAACCTACAGTGCTCCACAAATGGTCTCCAGACCACTCAGCCCTAACGTCCACACCCATGAATCTTGGCTTCAGCCCCAGAGGTTCAGGGGCCCAACAGACTGGTCTTCTTTATGTTATCTTAACCCTTTGCACCAAGCATTCCCTCAGCTTGGGCTCTGTTGTCTTGGCCCCTTATTGCAAATAGCAAAATAACAAGCCAGACTGACAACAGGGTAGTAGTAAAAATTATGAAGTCATCCTAAGTCACTTGAGATGCAGCTGTGATGAGCAAGCCCATTTATCCATCATTAGGATGGCTCCTAGGGATGCTGTCACTTCTTCTAAAGCTTTCAGGTCTGGTGTGCTATGCCAAAGTGACTAGAAAGATGCCATGAATGGAGGTACAAGCACAGCTCTCTGTACCTGGGTGATGTTGGAGAATCCAATGAGATAAGAGATGAAACAGACTACTGCGATGAAGATCTTCTTCCTGGCTCTCAGGAGATGAGGATACTCATCCATCAGGGCTGTAATGAACCCTTCCACAGTGCAGAACTACAGGAAAATGTATACACCAAAGATTTATATAAGTATCTTAGCCTGACATAGTCACCTCCTACATATAACTCCAATGTTGAGAGCCTCATTGCTTTAAATGCTTTCTGCAGATACTAGAAAAGGAGGCATCTTTACACAAAGTTGGTCCAGACCATCTTCTGAAAATGCCTCTCTCCCTCCACTGAATATAGAGGGAGCTAAAAGCACCAGGGTTAACTACCTGAAATTAGTAGTTCTGCCTCCTGTGGAAAGCCTCCTCTTTCTTCACCCAAACTCTCCAGAGCCTCCCCGCCACTGCCCTGCTCCCCCACGCTGAGAGGCTCTCTGTCACAGCAGTGCGTCTGTTTGCTGCTGGGACACGTGCAGGACTTTGCTTGCTCTTCTTTTTCCATGTGTGCTCTTCTCAGCCTATTGCAACAGCACTTGTGCTGTTCAATGGTCTAAAACACTCATTAAGGAGCTGCATTACCCACTGCCCAGTCTCACATGCATATGCATAATAACAACATCTCTGACTACGCAGTCCTTGACTTCATTTCATTTTTTCAAGCACAGTACATTTAAACATATGTAGCACATTAAAAGCCCATCCTCACAGCACATAGTCTTTCTAAAGCTGAAAACGCCTGAATGGCTTGTGTAGTGCTATACCAGGCACAGTATATTAATGGTGTCTGCACCATAACGCATAAAGAAATCCCCATGAGTGTTACCTTCAAATCAGTTTTCCTACTAATTCTGCCCTTTGGCATGAGGACAGTTTGACTGTATACATGTGAAGTGCATCCTTCCCTCCTATTTCTTGATAAATTGTGAGCTTCACTTTTATATCTCACTCCCAGAAACTACTGGTAACATATAGCTGACAGAAAGCACATCATGCCTCTAGCAAAAATCCTGGGAAGTTTATGAAGGCAGCAAGCTCCTAGTTTCCCTGGTCACCCTCAGCAAATGTACAAGCCAGGGCAATGAAAATGAAAGAGGTTTCATTGCTCTTGGATGTCAGGGACCTCCCTGTCCCAGGGACAGCACTCTAGAAAGTGCTGGCATTTTTATATCCAGCTTTGAATAGGGAGACAAGAAGAAAAAAACCCTGGAGTAGAGGTGGAGGTAGAGGTACACAGACTAAAAAGAGCTGTAGAGAGCTGGAGAGATGTATGGAAGAAAAGTGAGGAGTCTGAGCCATGCCTACAGCTGGGCAGGGATGGTGGAAGAGCTTGCACAGCACTGGCTTCCACCTGGGCACAGAGCGAGGCAGAGATGTTTCTGCCCAGGGTTTTATATCAGCACAGTGCAGTGCAGAAAGTCGATATTCCTAGAGCATCAAAGCTCAACTGCTTCAACTCAAATTTTTAATGAGATAAGCCTTTTATGTTGGACACAAGTGCTATTAAAGCATCTTCTGTCATTTGGGCATGGGTTAAGTTGCATTTATACTCATTGACAGCGAGCTCTTCACCCCATACCACCCGGCTCTTTGTCTGGAAGAGTCAGGACTGAGCTGGCACCACAGTGTGAAGAGCCACCGTGACAAAAAAAAAACACTGTCAAGAGCTATTCCTTCCACGTGGATGCATGGCCAAGCACTGCCGAAGCCATGGGCAGGGCCAGGCGGTCTGGCTCCAGGCAAGGCAGACTGGGAAAAGGGTTTGGAGTGGGGGGCAGGGGTGGTCAGGGGCAGAGGGTGGATGTGAGGGTTGTCCATTGGAGAAGAAGCAAAGAAAAAGATGCCTCAGATAACTGAATAGAGTAAAACCGACAGCCCTTTGGTGCCAGAAGAGGGATCAAAGTTAGGGAAAGCACAGAGGGAAAGACAGGGAGACAGGTGGTGGGGAACAGGGCTACAAAGGGATTTGAATTCTCTTTGCCTCTTATAAAAATTAAGCTGGTGTGTAAAGGATGAGGTGAGGAACCAAATGATGGTATGCTGCTTTTCTAGCCATAAAGCAGGCAATACCCTTCATACCATTTACTGAAAACTGCCTCATGCCAGCCTCAGGCTTCAGAGGTGATGCAGCCTGGAGGAGGCTCAGCTTTCCAGCCCTGGGGACTGTGGCTCCATGGGTGGCCTGGGGTCCACATTTCCCAGCCTGCATACCCAACCATAGATGCTTGCACAAGATAAGTAGGCACCTGAGTGAAAGCATGCTGCTTTCAGGAGTGATGAGGATCCGGTCATTGTGATGCATCCTGGTCTCACCCCTGCCCTGTGTGCACTCTTGTGCATGTGGGTAGACACGCGCACACACATACCCCTCAACCACCACACTCTTCAGTCTGCTTTCCAAAAAGTTTCATTATTCTTACTGTCTCCAGCTACAATTTTTAGTACATATTCTGTTCTTCCTGATGCCTCACCCGTGATATAGTTTCTCTCCTAAAGATTTTATTTCCATTCACTTTTCCCTTTTGCTTTTCTCCCCCTTCAGGGGCTTAATCATTACACAAGCTTCTGGGTCTGATAATCTTGGGAATCAGTACAGGTGGCACCTTGGTCTGAAGGAAAGTCTCTCTCCCACACTCTCCCAGTGTCAGGGGCTTGCTATTCCCTCCTTTTCTACGCAGAGCACCCAGACGAGACCCATGGGCACATGGGAGGGTCCAGCCACAGCTGCCAGATGTGC
The DNA here is from genome assembly GCA_026212715.1 of Elanus axillaris. NCBI lineage: Eukaryota > Metazoa > Chordata > Aves > Accipitriformes > Accipitridae > Elanus > Elanus axillaris. Next base: position 17,101,798 of record JANZLQ010000025.1, on the reverse strand, counting down.
AGCAGAGAGCCACAAGAGTGGGTCTCACTGCTAGCAGCTGGAAATCCTCACTAATAACCTGTGAGAGGCAGCCTCACATGGGACAGACACAGGCTTGCAGTCACAAGGCTTGCTAGCTCCCCTGGGGAGAAAACGCCTGACCTGGAAACTGGTAGGTTAAAAGAAAGCATTAGCATATTATGCAAGAGGGTCTAGATGCGAGAGAGCTAAAGTCCAGATGGATCAGAGGCAGAGTGAACATTAAGGCACACAAGCGGCAAGTGGGGGCACAGGAGGGAGGCGCGTGTCTATCAATATAGGTCATTCATCCATTCAAGTAACTGCAGATGAGATGAGCACCCTGACAGAAAGAGGCAGATATAGCAGTACTGCATCTGCAGACTTGCTATCGAAGCTAATGGACACAGGTCAACCTACTTCCACCATCGTTAAAGGGTTGGGGCTTGTCGCTGCATCACAAACATGGATCTCAGCCCTACCTTCCTTCGCTAACCGGGCTTCTGAGCATCTCCACTGTGCCTACAGACCTGTGCCCAGCCGGTGACGAGGGGCAGCCCCAGCCCAGCAGCCCAGCAGGGTGTAGGGTGCAAGAAATGCCCAATGGCCCTGCCATGCCTCATGGACTGTGTTGCTGAACCAAATGAAAAATGGCTGCTCCCCATCTGCAAATACCACAAATGATATTTAATCAGCACATGGAAAACACATCTCTTTTTTTTTAAACTGGATGCTTCAAAATGCATGTGCGATTGCAGCTGTTATTGCAGCCTGTGTTGTTTGTTTTATACGCATAAGCTGCCATGCTGTTAATGGTGTGTTTGATTGAATCGGAGCTCCAGCATGCAGACTGAAAGCTTCTTCACATGTATTTATCCATGCTTTTTAAAAAGCTTGTTTTCCTTCTGATGCTTTGTTCCCCACCCCCCCACAGGCAATGATAGCCCCTCACAGACTGCCTGCCCTCCGAACCTAGCTGTCAGAGGGACTTGGAGAATTTCAAGTGGTATTTCAGAAGCAAATGCAACAAATAAATTCCACACAGAGCTTAGAGGGCTTATTGTCATGTCTCAAACTATTTACCAGTGCTGAGTGAATAATCCACGGAGAGTAATTTTTTTTTTCTGTAAATGTATCTTCTTCTGAAACATTTAGTCATTATTTGAAATTATTTGCCAAATAATGTCTGCGTAATGCAGACACGAGCTTTATGATGTATTTGTGGGAGAGTGCCATAACTGAAAACCAGATTTGATTGATTAGATTTTCCTGGAAACCAGGTGTGACATTTCAGGAATAGGTCTGAGTCTGATTATGAAGTAGACTTGTGTTTATGAACGCTACCAGTAATCCAAGAGAGCATCCATTTTATACTTGCAGTTTGCACTGCAAGGAAAGAGCACGCAGGCACAGGGGAGGATGTGACAGACTAAGCACAGGCTTTTGAAGGAGCCTTTGATTTTGATGCACTCAAAAGTGAGGCAAGCTGCAATTCACTGCTTCACTGCGTAGTTACATTTCTGCTGAATTATCAGGAAAAAAGTATCACAGCTTATAAAAATACAAAGTCCATGAATTTTTTTTGTTTTATGAGGGCTCTGAGGGAGGCAGGGTAGAGACCTTTGGCTACATCCAGCTGCTTCCCCCTCAAATATTTTGTAAGACTTAACTGATGGCAAAGCAGTCAGGGTACCCAGGCACCAGCCTTTCTCAAGGCATGGCTCCTTCCTTCTGCCAGGATCTACCCCTGCTCATCTACAAACCAGACCAGGGTGCTTCAGCTCTGCTCGGGGACACTTTTGTTATCATTACATGTTATCATAACAATGCCAAAACACTGCATCAAACCACCACCCTCACACCACAGGAGAGCCCTAATTCAAATGCCACATTGCTGCTTTTCTCAATGCAACCCGTCAATACTGTGCCAGAGCACTGGCAGGGTCTGGCTGGAGACTGGTACCTTGTGCAGAGATGCCCCCTCCAGCTCCTGGGAGTAGAGAAGATGGAGACTTTCTACACTAACTTATGAAAGTAAGCCAAAGTAATGACACTTTCTTGCCTCACAAGAAATGTTGTTTGGTCAAGATGACACAGTAAGAAAATCCAAAGCATCCAAACTGAGTTTCTCACAAAATACCAATACATCTGTGATGGCCACAAACTGTTATCATGCAGGCACAAAATGAAGAAGTTAATACTGAATTGCCTTATTTCACATACCTATTTTGGTGGCTGGGGGAATGATGTCTTACAAGAATAAAGCAGTTATTACTTCAAAGAAATATTTTTTCCTTTTTCCCTTGCGCCAAAGTATTTTTGCAGGGATAGTTTCCCTCTAGCTCTATTTAGAGCCTGTGAGCTCAGCTGCCAGGTTCACCCAGCAAGGTGGGGACATGCTGTGCCCACGTAGCAGCACCAGCACTTCACTAGGGCCAAAAATTGATCTGAACAGAGAAAAACTTTCCAGAGATCCTCTCCTCCTCCAGGAAAATGGTGATTGCCTTATAAGGCTGACTGGTTCTGCTGGGCTGCTGGAAACTGGTCATTACTCCTATTTTTAATTGGCAGCAAGACAAGGACTGGTGCATTTGGTAGTGGTCAGGTACCACCACACTTGCAGTATATGCCTATATTAGGGGAGAGTGCAAAGGTGATGACCACACAGGAGGTTTTGTTCCATGCAGCTGCATCTCACCATGAAGAGTAAGAAAAGACCCTGCTCAGCACTGTCCCAAGGTGCAGATGAGGACACCACCATTGTATCTGAAGATATCTTCATGTCTTACCCCACTTTGTCTCTGGGTCATCTCACCTGACTATCCAGACCCAACATCATCAGCATGGAGAAGAAGAGGATCGACCAGAGCGGGGACAGGGGCAGCTGTGTGACAACCTGCGGGTAGGCGAGGAAAGCCAGTCCAGGGCCTGCAGTAATGAAAAAGGGGATAAGCCCATGTTTATAAAGCATTTGATGGGAAGTCTGAGCTAAGGAGCACAGCTGAACAGAGAGACAACCATCACAGTTAAGAACTGCAGATATTTAATATAGGAGCTAGAAACACCTGAGCCTTCACCCATGACACGCCATCCCAGTGGGGTGCACAGGGGTAGGATGGGGAGGCAGGAATGACAGGGGAAACACTTTGCCTTTTCTTTTCCTGCAAGCAAGAAAGTCATCAAATTACTGCTGCCAAATGGAGCTGGAACACTTTGCTAGAAAAATAAACTGATATTCAGAACTGGTTATAACTTCCCTGATGTCTTTTTTTCCATCACAAAATGCTGTTTCTTGAGATAAAAGCTTCCTCTGGTAAGACAGCAATTTCAAAATATGTCTTCGTGCAAAAAGACACAGTACCATCTTGGTTAAAAATTATTCTGAGATTACAATTTCAAAATTTCTCGTGGAAAAGGGACTCCAAATTTTGATCACGTCTGCTGAAAACATAGACAGTATCTATTCTCCACAGGAAGGTTTCAGAAAGCAAATGGCCTAAATATTTCACTGCAGCAAAAGCACATAAAAATTCTGCACTAAAAGAAGGTGAACATTAAAAGCAGGCGGAGATGTCCCTTGTAGCCAGAGTATGATGAACATCAGCCACAGGTGCCTGAGACCCATCTTGGTGGGAGGGTGTGCAAAAAGAGTTGCACACTTGTGTCCCGGTCAGGAAAGGCCTGGGAGCATCCCATGCTCATGGACAAATTGCTCTCAAAGATTGCTGTTGCCTTCGAACCTGGGTTTCTGCTTACCTGAGGAGGCCAGCTCGGAGATCGACTTCTTTGTGATGTGCGACATGAAGCCAACAATAGAGAAAATAACAAATCCAGCAAATATGCTTGTGGTGGAGTTTATACAGCAGACAATAATGGAGTCTCTGGAAGAGAGAGAGAAAGAAAGAAAGAAAAGAAACCACCTGCAGGTCTCTACCATGAGGCCAGGAGTGAAGGGTGAGGTAAACAAAAGACCAAGCCCTGCTGAGAGCTGTTCCTGTGCCTTGGAGAGGTAGCGCAGGTGATGTGTCCTGCGGGCAGGAAAGCCCCACTACAGCAATCACAGCATGCCCCTTAGGCTGCACGTTGCCAGCGAGGGGACATCGGAGATCAGGCAGCCCAGACTCACCATGACCCCCTCCCTCACCCATGAGCAGCCGCCCAGGAAGCTGGAAAAAACCCAACAGACCTGTAGACATTGTTGTGGAAAGTGTTGTAGCTCCCCAGAGCGATCAGAGACCCCAGACCCAGGCCGTAAGAGAAGAAGATCTGTGTGGCTGCATCCATCCAGACCTGTGGAGAAGGAGCCGGGAGAGGAATGCAGCGGGAGGGACTCCATGCTGTAGGTGCATCTCCTGCAGCAGCTCAGTGCAGGGCTAGCGAGGGGGCTGGATGCAGACCGTGGGGCTGTGGACTTGGCTGTACAGCCCTCTGGGGTGGTCAGGACCTGAGGGCACCCTGTCAGTAGGGCCACAGGCACCTGCAACGCTGGCTGCTGACCCAAGCTCCAAGGAAAAGTTTGGGTCAGTGGCTGGAAATGTCCCAGGAGCCACCTTGAAACCTGTAGCTGTGTTACTGCCAACTGGGCTGAACGTATCTGAAGAACAGACTTTTTTCCATGCCTTTCTGAACACCTATCTCCAGGGCAAGGTAGAGCTCAGAGATGGTGGTGCAGGTGGAGGGGAGAGCAACTGAGATGGCTGGTGCAGCCCCGCTTCGCCTGATGCTGTGCATTTGTGTCGCACAGATGTGGCCAGAGCATGCTGTCTTCTGGAGCCGCTGCGCGACCCACAGCGACGCTGGGTCAGCAGGGACCCTGTGCCTCCCCCCAGGGGAACAGGGCTGCCAGGGGCCTTTAAAACATGGCACTGAGTTGAGGATGTGGCATATGCCTCTCTTGCTTGCAGTGACAGGAGGGAGCCTGCTAGAGAGCAATGCCTCCCTGGGGAGGAGGTGCAGGGGGTCTGCATCCTTCCCAGGTGGCAAGTGCATCAAGAGTGCCATCTGGCCTAGCACCAGACGTACATTCCCAGGCCTCCAAAACCTGTGGCTCGAGGCTGCTTCCAAGGCTGGCTGGGAATGGAGGAAGGGTTGTGCATCCCGTTTTCTGAACCATGTCCCTCAGCCCCTGGTGCAGGTCAGAAAGGACTCGCGCATCATCTGAATTTGTGTGTGTGTGCTCGCTTTCTCACAGCTGCTCCCTGAGGGGTGTTGCTCCCCTCAGAGACCCACGTCCCATGCTCACCCCCTCCATTCCTCTTCCACTAGCATGTCTTTGATTTTCCAACAGAGTTTCTTGTGCAAACAACTGCAGAGGACAGCTTGCAAAGCTGGTCCCTGTGCCTTAAGGTCTTAAAGGCTAGAAGGCACAAGAAAAGGGGGCAGACTGTTTCTTAATTGCCTAGTATTTAAATAACTCTTCTGGTCTTGAGAGCCCTATTTTCAGCATTAGAGCCAATGTGGCTGGCAGTACAACTACAGTGAGTGTCTTGCGAGAGGGATCATTGGGACCCCTTGGGAAACAATGGGCATCCAGTTGTCCCTGCTCACACGTGACTGGTGATCCTGGAACCACAGCAGCATTGCTGCTGCAAAAGGTGGAGTCTGTGTCTCCTGAAAAACTTTGCCTTTGCAAGCCTCCATACTCCTCCTGGGCTCTCTCTGCACTTCCACTGATGAAGACAATGATACTGGCCACCACTTGTCATTGAAACACATGCAAAAATTGCTGCTGTGTGTACTGTTGTGCTTGTGCTGCTTCTGAGACCCCCATGCCAGCACCACCACATCGTCCCTTCTCTGGGACCACTAGATCAAGACCAAATCACCTGCCCTGGAATAGTCAGTGAAATGAGGCATTTCCAGCCCAGAGGGGATTTTCCTTCATTGGGGTAATTTCTGACCCCCTTACCCTATGGATAACACTGCTTGAGTACAACAGAGCTGCTGCACAGATTTCCACCCACAAAGGTCCTGCCCTTCAGCTTTGTCTCAGCCTCTGAGGGCTGTGACTGCTTGAATAGGGAACAGTTCCAGCTTTTTTTTTAATACTTAAAATATTCAAGGGAAGTGCCTGGGGAAGTCTAATGTGGAGACAACTTGGAGGTAGAAGCTTTCCTTACTAGGATACAAACCTCGGAGTCGGAGAGCTTTCTGAAGTCAGGCGTGAGGTAGAAGAGGATCCCCTCCTTGGCTCCTGGCAGCGTGACTCCCCGGAAGAAGAGGATGAAAAGCATGAAGTAGGGGTAGGTGGCTGAGAAATACACCACCTGCAAAAGACATCATGGGGGGGAAGCCATGAGCCCACCAGTGCCCAGCAGCTTTCCTGCCCATGGTGGCATTGCATCCAGCATGTCCCCCTGCGAAGGGGATGGGCTCCCCACACACCACTGGTTTTGGCAGCATTTTCTGTCTCCTGTTCCTGTGCTAGTAATGTTTCTGGCTGTTTGAGATTTCTCCCTGCCAATGACATGCAAGGACACACTAATCACAAAAGGAGCACGCTAAAGTCCAGATGAATTGCCCAAAGACAAGGGAATTGCACAGGGATAAATTTAGTCCACAAAAGTAATCCCTTTAAGTCATCACATCCTTATTTGCAGAGCAAAAGCTGGTGTTTTTCTAGTCCAATGCATCAAGTAACGTGAGTTGTCTTGACTCCACTGCTTTCTTTTCAGCACTGTTTCAGGGACTTGCAGGTACATGCCATCCCTCATCACAAGGCCTGTACCAGCAATTGCCAGGACTTTGCTGCGGCTGTGTAGCTAAAAACTGTTTGAAAGCCACTGCAGAAGTTAACAGCTTAGGTGACCTACACCTGAAGTGCTTCTTTCTGACCTCTCCTCTAGATTATTCCTTTCATAATAATGTTCCGCTACTTCATGCTGTGCTCTAAATAACACATCTCAGTATCTCAGCATCGCTGTTTCACTAAACTAAGCAATTACCTTTCTGCTGTGCTAGCTTGAAATGCTACACAGTGAATAACAACATGCTTCTGATCTGAAGGTCTCCCACCAATATGTAAAAGGCAACAGAAAAATCTTCAAAGGAGGTGGTGAGGTTTTTTTTCCACCAGCAGCATTTTAAGAGACAATGATTTTCAAAAGGGGGAGCCCAGAAGAGGCCTCGCTCTCTCAAAGGGCTGTCCCAAGGTGGGAAATGTAAGTAATCTCTGAAAATCTCTTCCAAAAGAGACTGGGTGCTCAGACCCATGACTTTACAGAGAAAAGCTGTTCTCTATGCTTAGAATGAATATTACCATAAACATGGTAGCAATTTTTACAACCGTGAAAGGTAAATGTCAGGAATTTAATAGCATCTACTGCAATTCCTCCTCAAAACATCATAACCTTAGTTATAGGCACTCAAATAAAATTGAATCTAGAGGACATTTAGACAGCCAAGACCCGAGCGTAGCAATGAGAGGCAGCACCGAAACACCCGGTCCTCGCACCGTACCTTGCCTGTCCACTCCACGCCCTTCCAGATGGAGAAGTAGACCAGCAGCCAGGCCAGGGCCAGTGTGCCGGCCAGGGGCCAGCGGATGGTGCCGGGCTCCCCCAGGCCCCCAGACATCTGGTGCATGTTCCTCCTAGGGTGGGAGAGGTTGTGTTAAGGGGAGGTCCGACCCGTGAGGCAGAGGGATCAGAGATGCTGGAGGCAGCTGGAGGGCGAAGGGCTGGGTGCAGACAAGCACGAGAGCCCACAAAACCCTAGAGGGACCTGAGACTCATCATGATGGGATAAAGGAAGGAGAAGAGAGGCACAGAGGCTGTTCTCCTCTCTATGCATCTGACCTGCAGCTGCACAGCACACCCCATGCCCATGCCCACCCTGGCCGATGGCCGGCTCTGATGCCCTCCTGCCATGGCTGGCCGAGAAAAGACCAGCGGGCATGGCCACAGCCCTGGTGAGCAGGCATGACGGCCGTGGCGAGGGTGAGAAACCTGGTGTAGGCAGGCTGTGGACGTACTCCCAGAACTCGGTGACGGCGCTGGTGAGGTTGGTGGTGTCGCCCAGGGAGTAGTTGGAGAAGCAGCGGTCAGTGTTCCAGGCATTTCCACAGCTCTGCCACGGCAGGTCCTGCGCCAGCATAAGGACAGCAGGGTTATCATTAATGTGACATCTCCCAAGGGCAGCGGCAAGAAGCAAAATTTGGCTTCTTTTAAAATGAAACTCCATTTTTTTTGCAAAGAGGATGGGAGGTTCCTCTGGACGGGCAGGGACCTTGCAGCGAAAAGCATGAAACCATTTTCCAGAATAATAAGTTGTGACACAGATTTTCCAGGAAACAATGTCACGATGCGACTGGGGCAATGCTGTAGCAATAATAAATTGTTAGCAATTCCCCAGATAGAAAGCCATTTCCAATTAACTGTTGGTAATTAATAGCTACTAATTAAAATAACTACTGGGGGATATTGTGTTTATAATCATTACAGCTTTTGGCTAACTTCATTCAACAAGTGGTTTGAATTTAGTGCACAAAGAATAAACACTGATTTGTCTCTTATCTCTCATTTATACCAAACTTCAATGCTTAAAAAGCAATGTGGCATTGAGAATGGGGCTAACGGTTTATCTACATGAATAAACCACTGTAACATAAGCCCAGGAGTAAACTTAAAGCATAGCAGTTATTTCATATTGTCCCCTGCCCTGATTATAAGCAGCACAAAGGGATTCCTGGGAGATGTTTACACTGTAGGTAGCAATGTGACAGCAGCACACCGCTACAGATTTAATACAATCAGCTCTGGTGCTGCAAGCAATGAAACCACAGCATCAGAGGCTGTGCAAACACACAGGGCAACTCACCCATGCTGTGTAGTGCCACAGCCAAGGCAGCCCAACAAAAGCAGCTCAGATATGTTTCCATGTGCAGCAATCTCATTTCCCAAGTGCAGTGCATGTCGATAAATGCAGAATGGCTATTCTGGATTATTTTCCTCTGAAGATAAGACCTCAGGCTCCAGCTCAACAAAGCTTTAAGAAGATGTTTGTATCCATTCCTATTCATCCACGAACACAGACCCCTTTAGAAATATTATCTGTGTTTTAAGTGCTTTGTGGCATCAGTGCCTTTAAGTGCTGCCTTCACTCCGCATCTAAATCAGTTCACTCCAGCAGATGATACCTCCTAATGTGCATGCTGGCTTGGCAGAAGAAGGGCTATTGGAGGGGCAGGCAGGGACGTCCAGGCTGTTTGCACCCACCCAGTGGTTTCATTGTGGACTTGCTAATTGCACTGAAGCAAATGCAATGGCTCAAGCAGCGTAATGCAGCAGCCCTTCAACCAAGCAGTTTGCACATCAGAGACACTGTGCAGCTCTTAGAAGGAGGGGCGGGCAGGGGGACAGTTTGTTGGTGCTTCATTTCCTCTGAATTTCAGAGGACAAAAACTGCAGAAGGCAAGCTGGGTTCCTGTTCAGGTTCAAAATACTTGTAGTCAAATTTAGGAGGAATAGGGGACAGGCATCAGCCTAACTTTTCTATTTGTACTTTGGCTTCTTTGGGGAATCTGGAATTCTCTCTGGTAAAAGAGAAGGCCTTGAGCCAAACACCTGGAGCTGCCTGTGTAGGTACGAGCACTGTCACCAGTCGGGTGTGTGACACCTGACTCTACCAAAGCCTCATCCTGACAAGCATCCTGCCCAGGGTAGAATGGGGATCTGTTCTTTTGGGATAGAGTTTTCTTCATTTGGGAATCCCCTAAGGGTGTACCTAATCATCCATGACTGACAGTTTTGTTCTGGACCCAGGAGCCTACAGTGGGTATTGATGGTAGAAACACAGGTGGGAATGCCAAACAGAATGTTTTAGCAAAAGTCTTGATAGATAGTTGAAATTTTTGATCAAACAAAAAGTGAAACTGGATGTACAATGTTTGTAACAGCATTTCAGGGTTATACCTAAATGAAAAAAATCCCATTTGAACCAGAGTTGATGTCTTTAAGGCTGCAGGTTGCTCAGAGAGTTAAGGGAGCTATTCCCATCTGCTAGGCTGAAGTTAATCATTCAGCTACCAAGAAGTTAATGTGGGGTATGATTCTGACTTTGCATGGTAGAAGACCCTGCTATGGAAGAGGAAGCCACTATAAACCACAATGCCAAAGTACATTCTAAGGGACAGTCACATGCAGATGTCTAAATGTTTTCTGAATCATTTTCTCAGCAGAACACAGCCCTCCACCCCCCGCCCTCGGGATTTCATTTGTCAAGAGAAGCATAAATGAGAACTAATTAAGGTCAGGACTAAGTCCTGGATAATAAGAACACGTTGTGACAAAACCAGTTGTGGTAATGTGCAGCTGTTAGATTCACACAGCTCTGGAAACATGACAGAGACATGAGGGGTGTGTGTGTGTGTGTGTGTGTGTGTGTTTAAAGACTGATGTAATATTGGCACCAGTTGCCAGAGAGGGGTTGGGACCATCATGTCCAGAGGACAAGCATCAGTACCCATCAGCACTGCACGACTGCCTCCAGGGCTAATGAACCTCTTTGGGAGGGGTCCAGCAGGGTGCTGATGAAGGCTCTTTGCACAAATGACAAGCAGTTAGTGCATGTTTTGTGGCATAAACAACTCCTCCATGTAAAGCAGGGAGTAAGGATCCATAACACAGACAATGCCATGCTGTAGATATGTCTGTGACTCACCATGGTGAAAGAGTTGAAAAGATAATAGAGAGCCCAGGCGATGATGACAATGTAGTAGATATTCAGCCAGAAGGAGAGAACTACAGCTGCCAGCCCCACTCCTGCAAATGAAAGCAGAGAGCAGCATCAATCCAGGTCTCTGGTGTCCAACTGCGCTCATGGACATCACAACAGGTTTTGTGGCAGAGGCAGAAAAAGCGAACCAGCTCATCAACGCAGCACCTGATACAGCTACACTGAACTGGTCAGCAAGGGTGGCTTGTTCCTTTGCATCTGTCACCCAGCCATTTCCACTGGTACCTTTCAGTATGCTACAGGTACTTTAGGGGTAGAGCTCCATGAAAACAAGACCTGGTCACTTCCTTGGCAGAATCACTCTCTCCCACATCCAAGGCATTTCTAAATCATCACTGGTTTCCAGAATGCTGCTACTCCAGAAACGGCAACAGTTTCACATCCCCTACTACAGCTTTCCCATGCAATTAAAGTAAGCCCACACGGGAAACCTTAGGGCAGGTCTTCTGCAACCAGAGCCCCTCCATCACAGTCCCTGCTGCTCTTAAAATGCCCTGTCACCATGCAAGACTGCTTAAACAGAGCACAGTCATTTTAGTGACTGCGGACATCAGGGTCAAGGACAGCTCGATAAAGACCGAGGGAAAAAACATCCCATCCCAGTCCCCAGGTGTCGTGGTTTCAGCCCAGCCGGTACCAAAGGACCACGCAGCCGCTCGCTCACTCCCCCCGCCCCCCTCCGGTGGGATGGGGAGGAGAACCAGAAAGGGAAAA
>JANZLQ010000025.1:17079341-17090253 GCA_026212715.1 Elanus axillaris | reverse complement strand
CCCCCCAGCCTGCTCCCTATATATATACTGGGCGTGATGGCACATGGTATGGAATAGCTCCTTGGCTAGTTCAGGTCGGCTGTCCCGGCTGTGCCCCCTCCCAGGTTCCTGTGAAAATTAACTCTATTCCAGCTGAACCCAGGACACCAGGGATTTGCTGATTTGCTTCCCCAACCATTAAAGGGGTTTTGTCTGTAGTTATGTGCCGTCACCTTCACAAACTTATGGTACAGTACCTTTAAACATGGGTGCTAATTTCCAGACTCCCAGTCCGCCAACAGAGGTATACTGGCCCAGAGCAGTTTCCAGCAGGAAGAGAGGAATCCCAGCAAACACCAGTGTCAGGAAATAGGGGATGAGGAAGGCCCCTGAAAGAAGGAGCAATGTTATCAGATGTCTCCCCCTTTTACCAAGAAGTAAAAGCCTCCAGCTGCAGTTTCTTGTTCTGCAGCACCCAAGTGATGAGGAGCAGACTTGCTCGGAGGTGACAGTTTGCAACTGGAGTTGGTGTGTTCAGTGAGTCTCCCACTGAAATCACCACTGCCTTGCCCTTATCTGCTCCTATCACTATGAATATATATGTATCATATATACATATATACTGGCATCACTAGCTATGTGATGCCAGTCTCACTTTGTTGTTAGATATTTAGGCAATGCTAAGCCCAATTTGACAAGAAACACGAAAGCTTGGACACTGACATGGGTAAGTTGTTCTTGTTGATGTTTTCTGTCTTACCCACAGCAGCTCCCAGTTATTCACCTTGAGGAAAAGGGGCACAGGAATATCTGGCATTGGCCACTACTTTCTTTCTTTATACCTATTTCAGTCTTTTAAGGAAGCTGTGGCTAAGACTGTATTTGCTCTTATAACAGCCCTATAGACCTCCCCACACTTGTTCTAGGTTTCAACCTTAAAATTCCTGGTGAAAACATTATTCTTCTCTATGGACCCTATGGAAATCCTCTCATCACTAGAAATGAGGTAGTACAGCTGTTCACTAGAGATATTACTTGTACCCCGTTATTAGAAGAGCAAATAGAATAGAATAGGAGAGTCTCGCTGTGTGTACATGTTCAGGTCATCCTGACTTCTAGGACTTGGGATAAAGCTCATTTTCCAGCTTCCTCATGCATGTGCAGGAACATGCCATCATTCCTGAGGAGGACAAACTCTTGCAGAAGGTGCTGGCTGGGGAGAGAGAAGGGACACTCAGTTTTCTCAGAAGCAGCTGGCCATGTTCAGGACACCACTGGTTTCTGCACTAGCCAGAGGGCTGAGCTGTCAGTCTGAGTCTTCTTCTCCAGATATTAGTGGGAAAGCAAACACGGAGCCAGCGAGCAAAGCCACTCTGGAGAGCTGCAGCCCAGCTTGCACCTGGCAGAGCCAGGCTCCAGCAGCTGCTCTCCAAGGGCAGGGAAGCAGCAAGGCACAGCCAGGGATGCTGGCTCAGGGGACACTCAGCTGGGGACGCCTGCCTGCCAAGTGGGGAGCTGAGCCCAGCTGGGAGAGACAGGCGCCAGCAGCCGGCATGGGGGTCCATGGGAGGCAGTGTGCAAGAGGAGCTGGCAGCGGGTGGTGGGGAGAAAACACGCTCCGGGCCAGCAGCTCAATGACCATGAGCATGAATTGCAAGCTGGCGTGGAAGCACAAGCTCTTGGCTTCACCAGCCACCTGGTGTGGAGGAGAGAACAGCTGTGAGCATCGCTGCAGGAGGAGCACTGCCTGCTCAGCATCCTCCCCTGTGTTCTCACTAGCTGCTGCAGCCTGCAAGGTCCAGCCGCTGAGGAGCCCTGCAGGAAGCCAGGGTCTGCTCTGAGGACATGGATTCTGCCTCACTACTGTTGTGCCTCATTGTAGAATTTGGAGACTGAGCTTATCAGCAGTCACAGTGCCTTGCCCGCTTCTGTGCAAGCAGCTAATGCAATTTGGCCACAGCCCTGATGATCCTGCATTTTTCATCTACAGCAGGCCAGGAAGGTTTCTAGGTGAAAAATTTTATTAGACTACTGAGAAAAAAACAGATGAACTTTTGGACCCAGGTCATTTATCCTGGCTTGACAAAAATCCTCTAGAATAGGGGAAAATCTACAAACCAGACCACAGCCTTGAACTGAGGGCTGTTGGCAATGACACTCTGGAGGGTCAGGTCCCTCAGCAGGCATGGATAACATCCCCGGGTGCTCTACAGCCAGAGGAGAAATCAGTTCTGAAATTTGTACCTAAAGTTTGCATGCCTGTGACTAAATCCTTGGCACAGAGAGAAAGGGATGGTCTTTCACCTCTGGCCCTGGATGGGCTGCTGAAAGGTCTGGTTCAGTTCCTGGGCCTGCTACAAATGATTGTGTGACCTTGGGAGAATCCAAACTTGTCTCCACAGTCCACAGGTCAAAGGGTTGATGGTGCTGGCCCTGCCCTCCCTGCTAAGGCCACTGGCCCTTGGAGGTAGGGAAAGAGCACACAGTGCCTTGCACTCACTGTGCAGCCCCAAACCTGCCTGCTGTCTCCAGCTTCTAATGCTGTACAGCAAGGAATAATAAATAATCCTTAAAATGGCGAACACTGCCCACGGATCAAAAGTTGAGCATTACAAGCTGTTACATGCCGTTGCTTGGAGTCTCAATGTGTAAATGAGAAATGCATGCTGCTTATTTAAAGAAATGTTCTTCTCTCAAGTTATTCAAGCTCAGGATCTCACAGACAATTTTTAGCACCTACTGAGCTGCATTTAGAGTTAATTTAGAGTCTGGTAAAATCCTGTTGACTTCAGAAGGACTGCATGAGGTTAGAAATCAGTGTAGAGGCTGGAGCGTTAGTCATAGCTGGGCACATTCAGCTGTATGCAGAGCCAGCAGGGAGCCCAGGCATCACTTTGGGTTAAAGCCTGCTCCCTGCAGCAGATGGGCCTTGCACTGGGCTGCTGTACCCTGGCTGAATCTCCCCTAATTATGTGCCCGATTACAATGCTGAGGAAATCAGCCATGAGCTGATACAATGTGACAGCGGTAAGTGAGACGACAATATTTCCATTCAGTTCAATTTGCCTGTGCGTAATGGAAGCAGCCCACACGACCGTGCTCTGAGCAGCGCACATGCAGGACGCTAAAATTAGAGTCCCACCCACAGTCTGCTCTGCTCCGGAGGCACCTCCGTTGGGACAGAGCCAAGATGGTGCCCACCCAATTGCAAATCAGATGCCTTGCGACCCTGCCTCGCTGCTCCGCATCGGCTCCCAGTGACGCTTTTGTGCGTCAGCTCTCCTGCCTGTCTCCAGCATCAGCAGCCTCCACTTGCTGCTCATTATTGCCAGCTGCAGGAACCGTCATGCCTGTGAACAGCCAGACTGGGTAGGGGTGAGAGAAACAAGCGATACAGGCTGCCATGAACGGCATGAACAGACAGGCGAGGCAGGGAGTTTGCGAGGAGGCAGGCACCGATTCCTGCACTTCATTTGTCCAGTGTTTTCGCTCACAGCCGGCTGATCCCTCTGCGTGCCTGCAGCTGCCAGGGCAGAGATCACCCTGTGTGCCATTGCTAATGTTAATAATAGCACTCCGCGCCCCACAGCACCCTCTGCCCTAGGATCTCAGCTGACTTTATAAATAGGATTAATTTTAGCTTCAAAACACACCTCATCTGAGCATAGATATTCTCATCCCCACCTCTGTGTTTGAGGAGACAGAGCCATGGGCAGCATGGATCTGGTGTGTTTGAGATGGCACAGCAATCATGGGATAGAAACTGGGCTAAAAACCAGTGCTGGGACTTAGTCATGGGGCTAATGAGGAGGGCCAGTGCAGTCAGGTGCCATAGTGTGGCTAGATAAAAATGGCAGACCCGCACCACAGCTCTGGTGATGGTGGCACAGGCTCCCCTAGGTAGACCTGGCTGATCTCCATAAACCTCACCTGGCTCAGCCACACACTCGCTCCTCTGCACAAAATGAAATACTGAATTAGAAAGCCTCTTGTCAGAATAGATAACTGTCTGGTCTCCCACTGGGACTTGCTCCATGTGCTTTCGAGAAAGGGCCAAGATCCCCCTAAATGCTGTGGAGCTTTATGGACAGACCGCTGCAGGGAGACAGACCCCTCTCCTCTTTCCCAGGGTAGGAGAAGAGCATCCTACACCACCTACGGCATGGACAGCAGAAATGGGCTGGCAATATGAGGAGGAGTCATAAGAGCCAGAGGCAAAGCAGATTTTGAAAAGGGAATTCAAGGCAAAGGAAAAGAAAAAAAGTGTGGAGAAGATGCATGAGAAGAAACCCTCAGAGCACCATGAACGAATGTGGCACTGGGGACAGGGACTCTGGGCAGTAAAGAGCTAAGAGAGAAGCAAAGAACAACATGGGAAGACTAGCAGGCGATACTAAAATTATATATACACAGTCTTAAAGGTGAGGTGAAGGGGTTTGGACTTCTGTGGGAAGTCTGAGAAATGGTTCAAGGAGCTGAGCAGCACTTCAGGGGGGAGTGAAAGTTATTTTAGTAACAGGCACAAACAATGGGAGAGCTGGACATAGGGGAGGAGAAGAGCAAGTCTCTGCTCTACTGACATGAAAGCAGCCCATACTCCCCTCCACAAAATTATATCCCTACCAAGGCTGAAGAAATAGCACCATTTCAGAGGGGAGCTGAGGCACAAGGGTGTATTTTCTGACTGGATCCAAGACATGCAGAACATCTGTAGCTGGGCAGGGAATGATCTCCCAGATCTCTTGATTTCTAGCCCAGCTCTGTTTCCCCATCTCTTTGCCTTCCTCTAGTCTTGCAACCTCAGCTGAGGACTGGTAAGGAAAGGATGTAGTGGGGCAATAATAAAATGAGTTAAAAAAGCTGGTGTTAATTGTCCACAGAGGAAGGCACTGCTACCAGCTGCATCACAGTTACTGTAAGTCCTTTGCCAGCTGCTGCCTTCTGTCGTGGCCTCTGTTTTCCAAGCATTATGATGGAGATGATAACTGTGACCTTTCTCACAGCACTGTAGTAAGTCAGAGCTCATTTCCTTCCACAGATGATGACACTTACGTGTGCCTGTGGACACATACATATGTATGCATGCTTGTATATATGTCTGCACAGCCATGCTATGGCCCATGCAAAGCTTCTAATCAAAACTCCTCAGACGTGTGACCCAAACTCAGATACAAAACTGTTAGCCCTTGAGAACATACTAGACTGAGCAGAAACCCACCATTAGCAGCTATAAACTGATTACCCTGGGAACTCCCCAGCAACCAGATGGCTACCTACATGCATAGCCCTCCTTGTAAATAAATGAAGTCCCCAGACACTCTTTGTTGTAGCCCTGCAAATTTGGACTGCAGAAGCTTGACAAAAGTCAAATTTCTTGTTATATCTCTTTGGGCTGCTTCTTCCCAACCTGCACTTGCTAGTAAAGTCCGCAGACTGTGGAAACTAGTCTCCCAACAGTTTAATAACTTACATCATGCTTAGCACTCTCAGCCAGGGGACAAGGTGCTTGCTCAGACCCCCACCAAACGGAAGCTCATTCAGGGGACAAGGCTGCTCAGGGCTTGAGAGCAGGTGCTGTGCATTTCTCTCACCTCCTCCGTTCTTGCCACAGAGATACGGGAAGCGCCAGACATTGCCCAGCCCAATGGCATAGCCCACACAGGACAGCAAGAAGTCGAATCTCCCCTTCCAGGAACCTCTGTCTGGGATCTCCTTCTTCTTCTTCTTGGTGCTCACAGCCTCCGGGGTGATGGGCTCTGACTCCTCCAGGGCTGCCTGCTTCACCTCAGAGGGAGAGTTCAGCTCCACGGAGGTGTTGTCCATCTTGCCCATCGTGACTCAGATGTATGGCCACACTTGCTCAGGGGCTGGAGGAGCAAGAAGGACAGCCTCCACCCTGGCCGAGCACGGGTGAAGTGTGAAGCACTGTGCAAAGCTCCTGATGAGAAAGTAGAGAAAGAAGGTATCCTGTGTTAGTGTAGCAGGCTTAGGGGAGGGCCTTGCTGAGTCTGAGGTGGACTCACTGGATAGACTGGGGCACATTAGGGCAGTCCATCCATGCCTCCCTGCTTTCTCCAGACAGAAAAAGGAGGATGATTTTGCCTTGCTCCACAGCTGCCCTACTGAGGAGTGATGGTCACACAGACTGCTAACAACAGGCTCAGATCTGGTTGTTACCAGCACACAGCAAACCCCCCAACTCTCATCTTATCTCCTCTTCACCCCAACACCTGCTCTGCAAACAAAGCTCCAGGACCAGTATGCATGCACAGAAGTCACAGCCTGTGACAGAGCATTTCAGGCAGAGAAATATACCTGGCACGTCTGAGCAATGGTGGAGAAGGGCAAGATGGAGGTGCCACATCCCCCAGGCCTGCGGCCCAAAACTGAGTGCACCAGCCACGGAGCCATCTGAGAGATCATGTACCCCAGTCAGCCATGCATGGCTGTGCCAGCGTAGCTTTGCAATGGCACCTCTGCTACGGATATGCCCTACATTGCAATCCTGTGCCCTAATCTCCTGTCATTGCGGTGACACAGCCATGATCACAGCTGTGCACCTACAATGCCTGGCAAGGAAATTGCTGATCTGCTCAGCACCTCCTTGTACACCATGTCACATGGGATACTGTAATTGCCAGGTGTATTCAGATGATGCTTGCTAGTGACTCTGGCCAGCCTGTGAACCACTGAAATCCCACTAAGTCAGGACTCTAAAGTCCTGAGGATTAATTGGACAAGTCTGACTAAAAATTTAATTAATATTTCCATTGATTTTAGGCCCTAAGAAGTATATAACCAGCACACCAAAACAATTCAGAAAGAAAATGAGAACAGGCTACATTATTACACCATTGTCTAAACCAATATTGCACTCATGTCTTGAAAACTAAATGCAGTTCTCCCTTTCCCTTACAGAAGCTATTGCAAAGTCAGAAAAAGGCATGGAGGAGAGCCAAAATGATGCTCAAAAGTGTGGAACGTCTTCCATGTGAGGAAAGGCCAAATGAATTAGGATCCATCATCCTGTGGAAGAGGTGACTGACAGGAGCCTATAAACATATCAGTGTCATAGAATATGAGTATTCACCATTTCTGACACAAGAACTAGGAAAGATTAAGTCCAGACAGCAGATGGTAGGTTCAAAAAGAGCAAAAGGTGATGCTCCACAAAATGTACACCAATGGAGTGACTCCCCACCCCAAAACATGCTGGATGCTAAGATTTTACATGACTTCAAAAAGGAAATTAAGAGGAAAAATAATGGAAGGAAAATCCACCGGGACCTACCACTGCGGTTCAGGAAATCTCTGAGCTGCAAGTTATTGGAGGTTGAGGGACTCTTCCAAGGAAGCATCACTCCCTACTTTTCCTGGTTTTATCCTTTCCCATCAGCACCTGCCTCAGCCGGTGCAGAAGACAGGGTCTGGGACTGGTCTGGCACGGCGTTGACTCTCACCCAGTTCTCAGCGCATTTTACACAGAGCTGAATTTAAGCCTCTACCAGGGTCTGTAAGGGTGACCAGTGCTACAGTCTCCCAGAGAAGTATGTTGACAAAAACATACCCAGATGCAAATATTGGGAAAAAAAAAGTAAAACTGAGTGGGCATATCAGGAAACAAAGCAACGCTATGAAGAGGTGGCATGCTCTAGCAGTTAAAGCTGGCCTTGCTTGAGCTGCTTACTCTTGGCAGTCTTGTCTCCTAAGCAAGCAGTACCCATTTGCCCCATGGGATGCTTGAAGGACTCATTAACTAAAGTTTCTAAAGCATCCTGAACAGAGATGGTATCCCAAGCCCAGGCTCAATGGCAGTATCAGCTCCTTCTTACTACAGTTGACACCCCATGATAACAGCAGATGGATTTCCCTACCTACCCACCCACAGAGTTTGTCGCTGAGGTTAGAAAAACTGTGTCAACTGTGAAGGAAATGGTTGAACCAGAAAATAACTCTAATTCATTCTGGTATATCAGTGGAGAAGCCAGAAAACTCCTTGCTGTGAGATGAAGGCTGTAACCAAAGCCCTCAGAGCTACGGAACCAGCCCTGAGCCTCACAGCTCCTCTAGCCCAAGGATGGTTGTGGGCAAGCCTAGAAGTAGCAGCACAAAAAAGCCTTCTGGGGACAGGAGACCATTTCACATAGCCCATGAGGCAGACACCAGAAGAAAAGCATTGCTGGAAACATGAAGCAAAGGCTTTGGTTAGTGGATCCCCTTTCTGTCGTACACCTTGTGATAGTACTGTCACACCAGCTCCTGGCTCCTCAGTAAGGCAGAGAGCAAAAAGATTATACAGAACATGTAGGAGGAAAGTAAAATAAAGACAATTTATAAATCAAAACAGAAGAAATAGCACCAAAACCCCTGGGAAGAATTCAGATCTGGGCTAAGTCAGGATAATTAGCTATGCCTGAAGACATAACAAATTAGGCTCAGCAGAAGCCATTTTGACTCACTTTTTTTCTGAGACAAAAACCAGTAGGTAAGCTACTGTCTTAAAAAAGTATGTATATATCTTGCTCTCCCTGTGCTCTTTCCCCTGTTCTTTCTGCCATAGTTCTGCAGGGATACTCTAGCTAGATGATCACACCTCATATTTCATATACTTGGGGTAGGATGATAGAGGAGCAGCAGACTATCCTGGCAGTTTCTTCTTACCTGAGAAGTGACGTCCTTCATCTCCAGCTCAGAAAGAATAAACTAGATTTATAGAGCTTTCTCCACAGTCAAGAAATAGAAAAACAGTCAAGAGGACCCACTGAAGGTTCATCCCACCTACTGTCTTGTCTCCTGCAGTGACGGATGATTAGGGCAGAAGGGCTCACATATGTCCCACAGCCCGGCTGTGCCATGTCCTTCCCTGAACATGCAGCTCTGATCAGGAAAAATACAGGCATCGGTTGCTCCAGGCTAAGTGTTTGACTCCTATGTTTAGACATCAGCTCACATGCTGGACAAATGGTCCTACTGGGAGAAAATGCACCAGTCCCTCCACTTATCCACATGGGTCTCCTGCAGCACAAGCACAGGGCTCTGCCCTGTGCTGACAGCCTAGAGAGAGTGGAGTCAGTTCAGCATCTCTCTGTCATGTCACATTATTTGTTCTGAAAAGCACGTGGCGCTTTGGGCACAGCAAAATGCCTGAAGGACTCAAAATGATAATCAATAAGAGCAGAGCTACAAGCTGGAGGTGGGTTCTGTTTTGCAAGGACTTCAAAACAAGGTCAAAGAGTTTAAAGATGACACTATAGCAGGTTTTGCATTCAGCTTCTTCTAAATAGATCATATTCTGAAGTGAAGCCTTTCAAAACAATCATTAAAAGCTAGGGTCATAAATCCCTGGCAGTAAAATAGTGATCTGAGTTCCACTGAGTCATGCAGAAGGCCTCGTCTTCTGCTGCTCAAGTCAATAAAAGCAATTGTGTGGTCCCCAGTGGTGCAGAGCCAGGCTGAAATGCATTCTGGGAAACAGCCCTTCCCCTCCGTTTTTTGAGGAATTTCATTTCCAACAGGAAAATAGCCCTGAAAAAGTATTACCTCCACTTGAAAAGTTGCCACCTGAAACTGCTAACAACAGTGACCTTTTTGCTTTCCCCTGCATCAGTGTGAAATATTAACAGTCTCCTCAAATTTGACAGAAACCAAAAATTTCAAGGGCATAAAATTGCCTGAAATGAAATAGCAAAATTACCTGTGGAAACACATGTAAGAAATACTTCCACACCTCCCCACCTCTTATTTGTCAGTGCTTTAACAGCCACACAAATCACTTCTGACCCATGCAGGTAGAGCCACAATTAGTTTAATTACACGGCACAGGCTGTTGTTCAGTCAATTAGACTTTTCCTTCCATCCACACCATTTTAATGACAGCCAAGTAGCCCCAAGGCTCTTACGTCTTGTTTAGAGCTGTGACCAGCTGATCAGGGCACAGCAGACTCTCAGCCGATTTTCTGCTCACTGCAGCAGCAGCATATGCTTGAGCTTTCTGCATCCATGAAAGCTGGAGGGTCTGGGGAAGAGCTCCCTGTGAGACCCTGAGGATGCTGGCAGGGCACTTGCCCCACGTGGAGCCCAGTCAGGGCTGAAGCATCACTGTCCTGCCCAGCTGGGTCAGGTGGACACGGCTCGTGCTTCACAGCCCTCTCCATGTGCTGCCCAGGAGGCAGCCACTGCAGCCACCCAACCTTTCATCTCCCTTCCCCTGAAGAGAGATTGCTTGGTTACAGGAGAAATCAGCACTCACAGAGGATGCGAGAGGAAAAGAAGTCAGCTCTCCTGTGTGATGGAGCTGCCGGGTGGCCTCCACCTCCACCCCCCTTTTCCACCCTCCTGCGTGAGATTTGGGTTGTTGATGTCCATGTCTGACCTGCAGCTCTTGCCCAACCTCCTCCTCCACCAGCAGCCCCAGGAAACCATGTCGTTCCCAATAACATGGCAGGTGAGGTTGTCACCGCACCTCAACCCTACCCAGATGGGCAGAGGGGGAAAGGGGGGTATGAGCTGTGTTTTGTAAACCATTAAATTAATGGGATGTCCACACGAGGCCAGAATACATCTCCCAGCCCCTGGCCATGATCCTGGGAGGGCTGTGGCAGTACCTCATGGCCCTGAAAAAACAGTGAAGAACTGCTAGCTCTTGGTGCTGGCTGCAACCTACTGCATGGTCGCTTTGCCAAGCGGCATCTTGATTTTTTCATTACTGTCCTGGTTTCAGCTGGATTAGAGTTAAGTGTCTTCCTAGTAGCTGGTACAGTGCTATGTCTTGAGTTCAGTATGAGAAGAATGTTGATAACGCTCTGATGTTTTCAGCTGCTGCTGGGTGGTGTTTATACTAAGTCAAGGATTTTTCGGCTTCTCATGCCCAGCCAGCGAGAAGGCTGGAGGGGCACAAGAAGCTGGGAGGGAACACAGCCCGGGCAGCTGACCC
>JANZLQ010000025.1:17033573-17079241 GCA_026212715.1 Elanus axillaris | reverse complement strand
AAAGTGGGGGGGGGTGTGCCTTTTTGGAATGGTGCAAACAATGCAGCCTCTGACCTGTTTTAGTGCTCTCGTTTAAAGCTTATCCTTGCACCTGAGAAGTTTCCCTAGGAAGCAGAGAGCTGGCAGGGCTTTTCCTCAGCTCCTGCAGACTGTCCAGACCCAGCCCAAGCAACCGCAGCAGCGTGAGGATCGAGGCCAGGCCACATCCCTCTACCCCCATGGCAGGCTCCGAGCAGACTGCAGGCAGCTCCCTGAGTCCCCACCGGCTTCGAGATTGGGCAAGACAGGCAAGTGGCTTAAAGGCATCCCTGTCTCCATCCTCCGCAGCAAAACTACCATATTAAAAAGATTAAAGGCCTATTTATTCCCATTTTAAATGTGCTGATTAAATTAAGAAGTGTTTTCCTTTTCTTATATAGTGCAAGCTGGCATGCTGGGATGCCAGTTTCACGACAGTGGTGGTTTATACAGTTTTGCTATGTTATTCTTTTGCCTTGCCTGAAACAACGCAGGCATTTTTAACCCAGCTTTCTTGTACAAAGACCCATCTGTTCCCAGCCCCAGTTACTTTTTGAGAACACTCATGAGTTTCACCCATACTTGAAAAAGGAGCACAGCCTTCAAAGACATCAAGTTCCTCAAGGAGTAGGGAACGGAGAGAGGGAGAAGATTCAGGTTAGCGCTTCTCCTGAGGAAGGGCTGTGGGGTGATCCTGGGAGTGCCCCGTTGTGCACCGTGCACCAGGGAGGAGGGAGGCAGCTCCTAGGAGGGAAGCCTGGAGACATGGGAGACAGGCAAGAGCACTGAAGATGGAGTGGTTTGGGGGACTAGAGAGACAGTAAACACTGCCATAAGGGACCTGTCATGAGAGGTGGAGGGACAAAGGACATAATGAAGAGAAAAGCAGGTATCTAGTTCTGCAAAAAAACCCCAACTCACTATTCCTCCTCTAGGACAGAAGCTGCTGTTTTGCACTTATTTCTCCACTTTTTTGTACACAGAACTCACGAATAACATTCATGGGCCTCCTCTGCCTGCCTTGTTCCTTGTGAAGGGATAATCTCACTCCAGGGAGGCTAATGGAAAAATCCTTCCAGTGACTTCAGCAAGAACATCGCTGGGGCAGAAGTGCCTAAAAATGAACACAGGGGGCAGTTTCAGCTGGAATTTCTTGCTTGCCTTATACCTGCTCTTTGTTTTCATTACAGCCCAGCATGGTGTCCAGGCACTGCCACCATGGTGTGTGTGGTCGTCCCCGCTGGCCCCTTCAGTCTTTCCCCCAGAGAGGCTGCACTGCCACAGCTCAGCTGATGCAGGATGAGGTACTGCTCCCACCGGCTGCTATCTTACCAAAACTGTGCCTCTGAGCTAAGATTCTAGCTCAAATGCTGAGCTGCAGCAACATCCTCAGTGAGACCGCAGCCTTCACAGGGGTAGATTTCCCCATCTTGCTGGAAATCATAAGTACCGTGCAAAAGGCATGGCTGTGCAATGCATGAGGGGGGGAAATAACTTCGTACACGTAGAGCTGGATTTGATGCACCTCCAGAGATGCTGCAAATAATGTCAGTGGTTGTTTGCTGTATTGGGCTTGATATGTTTGTTGGGGGGGTGGGGGGTTAGCTTTTTCTTTTTTTATGAAGTCATTGAACAGAGCAAATTGGGTGAAATTGGTCTTGCAATGGAAAGTGATGACTTTCACCTGAGAAAGCTACCTTGGACTTCGTTGCCACAATTTAATAATGAAAAAGTGAATAATGAAAAAACAGATGACAAGGGAAAAACAGGAACAAGTGTGAGAATGATCCAGAGACTGCCCTGAAGTGTCCAGCATGGCAAGGGAGTGATCTCTCCTCACCTGTGTGGCAGAGGAGCAAAGGACTGGCCACTCCATGTCCCCTGTGGCCGGGAAGCTCACAGCTGGGAACACAACCCATCTGCTGGGCACAGATGAGTCCAGCCTGCTCCACACTGGTCAGCACCTGCTGCTCTTGGAGTAAGATAAGCAGGTAAAAACCCTGCACTGCCTCAAAAAACTCTGCTACTGCATTTGGCTGAAAGCACGAAGGGGAAGGTAGATGGGAGAAGGAGACAAAACACAGACCTTCCCCCTGCTCCTTCTGCACAGGGTCCCAGCAGCTACCAAGCACTGGATCAAGTCACCAAGAGCTCATTCAAAACGTGGCACCTGTGAAACTGCCCTGCGCCCCTCTGGCACCCGTATTCAGCTCCAATAAAGACCAGAGCCTCACCACACAGAGCACAACATCTTTTCCCTGCTGCAGCACGGCCAAGCCAGAGAGGAAATCTGTGTCCCACATTCAGATGCCAAAATCTTTGTTCTCCTTCTCCATGAAACCGGAGAGATAATCATGCCTCAGAGCCCTGAGGCTGCTGCAAGGTGCCATTTGTTTGTGTGCTTTTTTGGGGTGGAAAACAGAGCATGGCAGAGCCAGCTCCCTCCACAGGAACCACACATGAGCATTGTGAGCCAGCAGTCCCTTGGAAGAGCCCAGAAAACTTTCTCATTACCCAGTAAAGGCACCATCCCCCACCATCTAGGATCAGCCTGCAACTAGTTGGTCATTATTATCTCTACTACTTTAATACCCAGATCTTTCTTCTCCTCTCCTTATTTCTGGTGCTAAGCTCAATACAGCAGTGCAGAAGGAGCAGCTCTTCCCCCAGGGCTTGTGATATCAGGAGATAAGGCAGATGAAGGAAAGGCTATTGTGCCTGTTGTCTTGGCTAGAGACCTGAGCCACAGCTCACAAACCCAGTCTGTACCAGGGTGCAGACCCTGACCCTCCGGGGCCAGGCACAACCTTTACTGCACGAGCATCTCCACAGGAGCACTCACTTGCTCTATCCCCAGCAAACAGAACCCAGTGTCATGGGGAGGTCCACCCCCAGTAGAAGGACATTAGTCATTTGTTCCTTGTGCCCATTAAGTTTCTCCAGAAGAAAACACATTTCCAGCTGCATGACTTTGGCCTGATTTTTGTTCTTCTCAGAACAAAATCCAAAACTGTCGCAGAGCTTCTCTTGGAGGGAGGAGAACCGAAATTAAATGTGCTGGAGGTCTCCACCAAGCACTGGCAGAATCAGAGCAAGGTCGCCAGCGGACTGGGGAACCTTTGGTAGCCAGGCTGCATCTGTCTCTTCTTCCAAGCAGCTCTCGTACGAGTTGGGGAGCAGAGAGAAGGTAGGAGGGGAGAGAGGGGGGGGGTGAATGAGTTTGGCCAGTTCTCCAGTGCTGTGGAGACAGAACAGGGATGGGGAGGGCTTCACCTAGGGGGTGAGGTACCTCCTTCAGGGTCAGAGTCTCTTGGAGATAGATAGATAGGAAGGAAGGGCACAGACATAGCCCCCTGAAACGCCCCAGCAGCTGTACAGGCAGGGAAGCTCAGCTCCTCTGTCAGAGACTGCCAGAGCTTGCAGAGCCTTTGCAGAAGGGAGCCAAGAGACTGAAATGCTGTATTTCAGGTTGATCCTTGGGACTGCAGCACAGAAGGCTGGTAAGGGCTGTCCCAGCCCGAGGGAGGGACAGCTGTACTGATCCCCCTTCTGTGCATATCACCTAGCCCATCCCCTGAGCCCTACCCACTGGAGACCCTACCCAGGGAAATGTGCTCAGGGTTTCAGCTAAGTGCTGTTACAGCTTCTTTACTGAGCTGTCATTTAAGCTCACTACATCTTCCCCCAGCCCATAGGCACTGTGAGAAGCTTTCCACCTTTTGGGCACCAAATACCACTTCTGGGTGCTGCTCTGGGACTGCCACCCCCTCACCCCACCACCCCCCCGCCCTGCCTGGCAGCACCAGCTCCCCAGATGGGAGCGGGGTCCTGCTCACCCGGCAGCGCAGGGAGCAGCGTCCGCAGGTCCTCCCCAGCCACCCCTGCTGCAGCATGCAGGGGATGTGCCCTGCTTCCCTACTGCAGCAGGAACACCCTCCCCAACCCTGGCTTTTGCTCAGAGTGAGGGGGTTTTGAAGTGGAGGTTGATTGCTGCAGCTGCCTGTTAATACCGAGGGGAATCCAGCTAGCTCTGCGTGCTAGTGACAGATTGGAAAGACACTGCCTTCCCAGCAACTGGTGTCTTTCTTGACCTAGAGAACATTGCAATGGCAATAGCAACTGGCAGAAGAAATTTAGGCATAGCAGTGGTGCAGCTGAGGGTCAAGTGTAGACAATGCCCGCTCCTGCTTTGGGCAGCATGCCCACTTCACATTGCCCCAGTTGAGCGCCAGGCAGGCAGGTCTGCCTCCATTTGCTCAGCTCTCCAGCACCATTTGGGAGGCAGAAACCATCCTTCAACCTTCCTGTCTTCAGGGTGCTCTGCCCCTCAGCCCTACATCCAACCCAGAGTGGATGGAAGAGAGCTCAGCACCTGCAGCAGCCCTTCCCCAGGAATACTTATGTGGGCAGGTGGCTCTTCCCCACTGCCGCTGCAATGCTCCCTTCTCCAACCCCAGCACTCATGTCCCCAAGACCAGACACTGCTGTCCCAGTGGATGCACCTACCTCACGGTGCTGGCTGGTTGCAGGTCCTTGGGGTGCGCAGAGCTGCTCATGGAGACACCAGCCCAGGGAGGCACATACTGACCTGCCTTTACACACAGAGGGGAGCTATGAGCCCTTCCTGCCGTGGGGCCCTTCTCCCCCTGCCTCACCCCACGCAGCTCCTCATTGCCTGTATCGATGAGCCCTTAATGAGCTTTGAGCTCACGTCCAGTCAAATCAACACCCTGCATGTCGCGGGTGTGGGGCGGGGGGGTACCCAGAGCCACTGGAAAAAAACACGTCTCTGGGAGAGAAGAGGCTCCAAGGGCATTGGCAGGAGGGAGGGCAGGAGCACAGGCAAAGGGCCTGGCACCAAAAAATGGGGGAGGCAGCAGGTGAGTATGTTGCATGGGATTGGTTGCACCCATGTTGCTACAGCAGTTTCTGCAAGGATGGCTGCAGCAGTACATTAGAGGCCATGTTAAAGGGACTGTGCACACCCCTTGCCCTCTGTGTTTGCACTTGGACAGTCTCCATCTTCTCTGTGAGCAGGGCTGGCTGCAGCCATGCAGAGGATGCAGAGGTCCGGCATGCCATGCATGGCAGGGAGGTTGGGTCTCTGTCCATGAGCCTCTCCTGCTTTCACACAGCCCTGTCCAACACAGCCTTTGCATAGGGCCAGGCTTGCAACAGCGCAGCCCTGCAAAGGGGAAACAGGGCAGGCAGGGCTCAGGAGGAATAGTCCCAAAGGACACCATGGTGTTACTGGTCAGGTGCACTACTGGCTGTGGGTCAGGCTTTTGGGATGGAAGGGGAAGGCAGAGGAAGAGGGATACTTCTCTCTGAAGTGTCAGATACTAGCCACCAGCCAAGGAAAGGAGCCACATGCAACTGACCAGTTGCTTAGCATGTAAATCCTGTCATTGGTTCTAAAAGGGGTTGTGTGGAGCCTTTATTTCCTTTTTCTTTTTCTTTCTGGGGACCAAGACAACTTACATCCACTGGGAGCACAGAAAAGTCTCTCTCAAAGGCAGAGTGCAGGAGCTGCCAGCCCTGCGAGCATTGCCTCGTTAGCAGCAGCATTTTCAGAGGTGCAGGGGAAGGAGCCCAAGTGAATTAAATAATAATTCTGCCCAGAAATCACCGGTGAAAATGACACCTTCTCACTTACCATCCCCTCTCTTTGTGTGAAAGGAGAGCTAGGTATGTTTAAATTAGTGACAAAAGCCCACTTGGCATCTTTCAGCACTGCGGAGACAATGCAGCCAGTGCCCTGGATTCCCCCCATACTCCCCAGCCCATACACAAGGGCTTGCTTCACCCCAGCCATGACCCCACACCAGCTCCCTGGGTTTTCAGGTGGGCTGAGCATATCCCCACAATCCCACATGTTTTATTCCTTGTTAGAAAAGCTCACGTTCTTTAAAGGTCCCCATGTCTCCTTAGAGCAGGCAATCACACCTATAACCCATCACAGCTAAACCTAATGTAAGTCATCTGCCAAAGCCCTTAATCCATTTGGACGGGAGGGAAACCATGCTGCCACATCTTTGCTGAGGTTGCTGCTTGTGGTCCCATCTATGTCTGTGCTAATATCCTGCTAATGGGCTATGTTTAAAGATCACATTTCAGGTGAAGCAGGCACTAAAGGAGCATGGAGGAGGCAGTAAGACTCCCACCAGTTATTTTGGCCATTAAAGGAGAAAAATGGTGGTGCCAGGAGGGTCAGCAAGGCTGGCAAGAGGGAAAATGGAGAAAGAAAATTATTTTTGCTGGGTAAACCCAGGGGGGTTCGGAGCTGAGTGGGAGGATGGCATGCAGTCTCGAGGCATCCTGACAAAAAGGCATCCACTCTGAGCTAAAGTAAATGCTGAGTGGGACTCCCTTCTGAGAGTGAGCCATGGGACTGACAGAGCACCCTGATCCCTTCTCCTCTGCCAGAGAACCTGTGTTCCCCATCTGTGAGCTAGAGTACCTCTTATTTGGCAGCTAATAAAGCTAAAAGAGAGGTAAATTACATCTGTCTCGGAAATCTTTCCTTTAGACTTTTGTCTGGGACAAAAACCAGCCAGTGAAAACGTGCTGCCCTCACTCCCTAGAAAACCCATTCTGCATTTATGCAAGGGAGCACAGCCTGCACTGGCCAGACCTGCAAGGACAGGGAGCATGTAGTGCAGAACAGGGAAATCATTATTGCCTGTCATGACATAGAGCTATGCTGGAATTGCTGCCAGCTGAGTCCCGCAGGAGCAAGATCAAGTCTCTGCCCAGTGACCCAAGGCTTTCAGTGTTCTGGAGAGCTTCTTCACAGCTCTTGGTGAAAGCGGGACTGGCAGAGGCGTGCTTCCCCCATCTCCTGGGGAATGCGCGGGCACAGCCCTGGATGTGCTGGACCATGAGGGAGGCTCAGCTCTCCCTCATCTGCCAGGCTTGCTTTGCAGCCACGACGAGGCCCAAGCCAGGAAAAGGCTTCTTGAATGTAATTCTCTGTTACCAGGTCAGATTTGCTTCAGCTAAACAAACCAAATTAGAGCAGGTACCTGCAGATGGTAATTTCAGTCGGGAGCCAGCAGCAAAGCCTCTGGCCTCCTTTTGTCAAAAGGAATGAAACTTCAGCTACCGTGACACCATAACTCACCCTTTCCTGAGCATGCCGTGCCTGGCATTATCCTGTCCATCACTGTTCCCTCTTGGTCTTCAATCTCTCCTCAAGACCCATTGCTGATGTGACACCTCCTAAAATAAAAAGACAGAGAGAGACAGTAGCAGTTTGCTTGCAGGGCAGGCGCAGATCTCACACCTGAGGGAACCAGCCTGTTATATGCATTTTCACAGCTCCCCACACAATCCTGGCTGAGGAACACCTGAGAACCATGGTGGGTCGACTGGAAACACCAGTTGTCATAGGCAAAGACATTCACTCCTTTCACTGGAAGCATGGCAAACCACCTCCCAGTCTCATGCACTGCTGGTCTGGAGAGAAAACGGGCCAGAAAGCAGCCATTTCCATTGAAGGGATAAAACCTGAATTTGAAAGCAACAAGTGTTTTCTGTGTAATATTTGTTGTGCGAGTTAGAGGCAGAAGCAGGCAGCGAGTATCAAAGGCACTGGGAATCAAGAATGTCTCTCAGCATCAGTCTTAGTAACCCCCTCTCCTTTCCCAGAAGAAAAGAAAGTGGGACCAAGAAAGGAAGAGAGTACATGGGTATTTCATACTTGGCTAGAACGAGACACGAACTGGCAAGCCCAAATGAATTTGAGAACATGCCTTAGGAGAGGAACGGAGTTTGTTTGGAAGGGTGGGATTTGGAGCTGTTCTTTGGTTGTTGTCCATAAACATTGATGAGATGAAATTTTTATTCACCAGCGTGTTCCCAGAAAATGGGAGCTTGGCAGATACTCAGACAAATACTTGCTGGTTTGAGTATTTGCATTTGAAGCGTTTGGGCTGCCACTTCCAAAGCTTTTGGTGGCTTGGGAAGTATCCAGCAAAAGAGCCCAACCCCACCATATAATCTGGGTGAGTAAACACAAGTGCAAAGAGTGTTCTCTGAATAACTGCTATTGGATGTGATGACAGCAGTAAAAGCAGCCAAATAATCAGGCTAGGCATCTCTTAGTTTAAAATTCATTTGCAAAAATCATTAACACAATCATTGTAAAATAAGCAGAAGTATAATCACTCGAAGATAATTTGCAAAGAGGAATAGGGCTGCACTCACTGAAAAGAGCTGCTACTAGCTGTGCGGCTGCCTGGCTCTGACTAAGCCCACCAAGTCCACTACCTCCAAAGGGAAGCAAAGCTGGCCAGCACAGCAGATCTGGCAGGCATTGCTTTTCTGAGCCCAGCCTAAGGCATGGCCTTCTCCTCCACAACCCCAGTGATCCTGCCAACCTGTGGTGGGGGCCAAAATGGCTTGCATCCTTCCTCCCAGAGCAGGCTCAGGGCTCAGGTCTGGTCTGACTCCTGCCACCCAAGTCATCTTCCCACAAACAGTGGTCAGTAGGGTATAGACAGGGAAAATGTGTAAGACCAGGGTACATAAGGCAGGACAATTCCTGTGCTCAATCCTCCCAGCTTCCACCCACAGGTGCTATAAAGGACTCCCAACCCAGGTGGCCTGTTAAAAACTCCCCTGGTGGGGTCTAGGGTTGCTTCATCAGCAGTGGCTGGGCTGTTAATACCCAGTAATGTGACCACTTCCCAGCCTCTCTGGCCTCTTCTCCCCAGGAAAGCTGCCAGAACCTGGGCTCCTCCTGATCTTGGGCATCTTGTGCAATTGCTCCCAGTCAAGGTGGGATGAGCCAGTCCTGCGGCATAGGGAGAGGTCTTGCCCCACACAATTATAGTTATCCACAGGCTGCCAACCATGTTCCTGGCGCACACAGCTTCTTTGAAATATCCTTCCCACAGAAACCTACCTTCAAAGAGGTCCCAGTTGCATTTTCCTTACTCTCTTTCAATGAAGAGCCTTCACCTCCAGTTCGTTTGGGTAGAGTATTTCTAGGTGTGTGACCAATTCTTCCATTTGACTGAAATAAATAGGGCTGTATACATGGAAGTTTCTGAGAGGAGAGAAGCATGCTGCTTCACATGGGGTTAGCATGCCTATGGCTTTTGTTAACAGTGAAAGCACAGGTCTCTGCACTGTCATGTCTCCTTCCCCAGCTGCAGCAAAGATGATGATGGTGCTTGAGGATGGCCTGTACCTGTGGGCAGCCCAGCCCGTTCATCTGATCATGCTGATCGCTACAGCACCTTACTGTGACACAGATTCAGTTTCCTGCTGGCCAAAGCCAGACCTGATTTGCCCTTCCAAAGTGCAAGGTTTGATTACCAGCGCCTGCCTCCCAGGAGCTGTCAGAAAGCTCTCGAGCTGATTGCTGGTTAGTCTCTAAGCACTGGCAAGGGTACAGCACCTGCTTGTGGGCTTTCAGCTTTCTCCAGAGATGCTCCAACGGCTGGAGTCCCCAGGGCACAAGCATGGCTGGGGTCCAGGTGACACAGGGACACTGGTGTTCCCAGGGGACCCCAGGGGTCCCTGGAGGCCATGTACCACTGGTGTCCATGGTGGGATTTGGGAGCAGACTCTGAGCACAGCAGAGTCTCCCCTTGCCCCTCTCGTCCCAGGTATCTCCCCCACCGCAGGGGTATCTGAGTGAAACTGGGTGTCCGATGTCCCTGAGATGTGCACCTCCTGGCCAGCACACCAACAAGGGGCACAAGGCCTCAGGAACCAGAAGCAAGAGCTATCACGGATACCAGCCACAGGATTTCTGCAGGGGGAAGGACTGCCAGCAGGATTGTGTAACAGCAGGGTTACAGTACCTACCCACTGCAGGGAGTTCTCTTACATTTGTCTATGCATAATCAACCAGTGTGCCCATCTAAATCAAAACCAGTTAGGCTAAATTAAGTGAGAGCAGCCCACTTTGCAAGCAGGATTATTCCAGTTTGGGTAATAGGTGGACATAGTCACACTGATGAAAGTGTGCCTCTGTCTGCAGGTTGTTTTGATAAATGTAGTTAAAAAAACTGAGCATCTTTGTATCAGTGAAATTGCTCTCACAAGGGACTGTGACAATCTAGCTCTATTGCTTCTAATCCATCCAAAACAGTGTGAAAAGTAACACGGCGTTCAACTTAGCTCAAACTTGATCCTGATGGACTTACTTAATATGAATTAAAATTAGTGTAAATGGAACATAAATAGAAGAGTCCTCACATACTTTGGAAGATTTAACTGAAATCACATACTGTGTTAAACCAACCTAACTTTAAAGTAAATGTGCCCTTAGGTCTAGTTACATCATTGGTATAGCTCTGCCAGGAGACTGTATGATTTTTTCCCTCTTTATTAAGAGGCTTATGCTGATAAAAGCTCTGAGGTAGATGCTTTAAATCAGCCTAAGTACAGTTATACTGATAGAGCTTATGCCACTTCCCAGTACAACTGTATGGCAGTGCTCTCCTACAGGGAGAAGAAGCCTTATTGTGCAGCTGCATTTGACCTCAGAAGCACAGGTGTGTGGGGAAAAGTGACAGGTGTGGAGGAAAAAGAGGATAGATTTGGGTATGAGATGCAAGCCAGGACAAGTTAAGAACAGAGGTAGTATAACCACTGCCTCCCCCAGGTGCTCCATCACAGTAAGTTCACGGGCCTTGGGGACAAGAGGAAGAGCAAAGGCCTTGCTCCCCTGTGAAGTGCCACACAGGTGCAATCTTATTTATCACCAAATAGGAAGGGTTGGTGCCTGTGCCATGAGGGAAAAAATCTCCAGCCTGCAGCCTTGCTGCTGCTTGCCCATGTGATGCACACAACCAAAACAAGCCCTTGTTTGCAGCAGCGTTTCACCCTCCAGGGGATTTGCTTCTATTGATAGAATCGGATGTTGGGAAATTACTTTGCTGTTGTTCGATGTGCCGCACGTCAGCTCATCCAAGGAACTTTGGCCAGAATGACCGGAACGTGCTGCTGACACCTCTGCCCAGGGTCAGTAAAACACTCTTCCCTTCCTTCCAGAGAGGGAAGCAATTTTGGAAAGATTTACCAAGATTACAAGTTACGTCTACTTATAGTCAAGGTTCAGACGCTCACAGACTTGAAACACTGGCAGCAATGTTTTTACTCACCAGTCTCTGTCACAACACGGCCATCAGTGGTGTGATCAAGACCCAAAAATACCAAGGTGTAATTCTCCCCCAGATGCCCTGACACAGGAGCACTCATGTGGAGATGCGCAACATCTCAGATCAGTATCTTTAACTTTCTGAAAAGTTTCACATTTCTTCTCTTCACACGAGGCCCCATGGGAGCCCAAGGATCCAACAGCAAAGGTTTTGCTGCTGCCTCCCCTGATGTCAGGCTGTGACAGCTGCTTGGATATACCCTCCAGAAGTACCTGCACAGGTCGGCAC
Organism: Elanus axillaris; assembly: GCA_026212715.1. Lineage (NCBI taxonomy): Eukaryota > Metazoa > Chordata > Aves > Accipitriformes > Accipitridae > Elanus > Elanus axillaris. Next base: position 17,067,818 of record JANZLQ010000025.1, on the reverse strand, counting down.
CCCCCTGTCCTAATAAAGCCCAACCCCAACAGACTGGAGAGCAGGAAAGCAGGAAAGTGGGACTGAGGTCGACCACCCCCAAATGTGAGGGAAATGCCACCCTTGTCTTGAACTGCAAAAGAGGCTGAGGTGAGGGTTATGCTGAAAATTACATTATGTAAAATTTTAGGCACCAAATAACTTTCAAAAGCTGGATCTTTTAACTGCTGGCTGGAGCAGATAACTCATAAAGAAAAAAAAAAAAGAAAATTAATTCCTGGCATTTTCCCAACTTGTCACAGTAAAATCAGTATGTTCTTAAAGTGTTCAAATATCTTCCACCCACAGGCTCTGAAAAAAACTAACTGTGACTGACCAGCACCACTTGCCACATGGAGACATGCACTCCTGTGCTTGGGCTCCTGGATAAGGTTTATGGGACTGGACAACTGGAGGCTGCCCCAGGCCTCCAGTTTTACTTAGCTGGTAACTTACGCTTTAGCTAAGCAGTAAGTGTAAAGCTGAGCCCTACAAAAGCAGCTGGAAATGGGAGAGCCCGGTGTTGGTGATGGGACAGACACCCGTGGGACAGGACTGCATGGGGCAGAGAGGACTCCACCGCTGCCTCTCTGTTACATGACTGACATACATGTCACACCAGTACCAACGGAAGCCACAGTCCCCCAGCCTGCCTGGGGAATTCATACCTCATCCAAAAGTGTAACACAGAAACTAGTGCTGCCTGGACAAGTTTTCCCCAAAATTATGAGATTAAGCCCCAGCACTGGGCCAGTTCCCATTGCCAGGCTGCCTCCTGCCATCCCAAAGAGGCTAAGCCAGGGGTTCTGATTTACACCGCTGTGCCTTGCCACTGGTGGGATTTCTCTTCAGCAGCTCCTGGGTCCATCTATGCACTGCTTGCAGCATCCCAGCGCAAAGCCCTTTGCTCCCAGAGAGCCTGGTCAAGAAATGCCGGTGTCCAGCTCTCAGCTCACCCCCACTTCAAACCTAGTACATAGGGAGGGAGGCTCATGTTGCACAATGTGGCAATGGCCCTTCTGCAGGATGCGGGAAAGTGACAGGTTGCTTTTTTGTTTGGGGATGGGTTTATCGTTCCATAGGAAAAAGAAGATCATTTTATCTCCTGTTGAAATGTGAGGTCAAGAAAGGCACCAGACTGCCTGTAATCACTCATTTTTCTCCAGAGACCACTATCTACACCATGGCACAACAAAAGCCTCACACTTGATAAAGCATATTTTGGAAAAGTCTAGTGGCCACTGGCAAATAATGAACGAGCATGGGCATGCCATCAGTCCAGAGCAGCCATACTGGATAGCTAGCAGGGTAAAGCTCCCTGTCCTGGCTGTAACCCAGGCTGGGCAGGAAAGTATTCTACAGCCTGTAAAAAAAAAAGGAGAAAAAACCATCAAGAGACTGTTTCACAGCATGGTCTTGGCATGTCACCAAAAGCAAGACAGGACAGAGTCATCCACGACTGGCTTTGCACAGCCATTGAAAGCATTTCTCCCTGGGAATCCCTTTCTTTTCCACATGGCTTTCCAAGCACAGGCTTGACAAACCAGAACAGACAGCTCCAAAAATACATGTCCTCCTTTGCAGAGACAGTCATGGGTCAGGGATTCAAAACAGAGCTGGGATCGTGCTCCAAGAGCAATTGAGGGGGCAGAGCTTATTCTGGGTTTCAAAGCAAAACAAACTCCCCACTGCCTCCCCCCGCAGCACTGTTAGGCACATTTCTTCTCTTCCCTTGGCCCCAGCAAGAGATTCAGGAATAAAGTCTCTGACTTTGATGCCCCAGCCCTTCCCCGCAGCCTTGCTGGGGCAACTGGATGGCAGCATAGACACATCTCCTCATCCCCTCAGGTCTTAAACTTCAATCCTTACTTTTTGAAAGCTTATATTATTTTATCTTCTCCTTTGATGAACATTACTCCCCTCTTACCCTGTTCAAACCCAGCTTAGCTAATTAGTAAGAGGTTACAGTACATAAGTGCATGTAACCTAATAAATCAAAGAACAGCAAGATGACCTGATGGTCCCTATAGCCTCATGACTGCAGACTGCCTCTTTCCTGGCCCTTGATGGCTGTGCAGCCAAGTCACTTGGCTACTGTCTCTTATTTCTAGCTCGGCAAGGCCCACCTCCCTTCAGGAGCAGGAAAGCACCTTACCAGACCCCTCCTGCCACACACCAAGGATAGGGCTTCCCAGCCAGCTGCAGCCCCAGGGCCATGTGAGGGACACAACAGTGTCTCCCTACCTCACCAGGCAGCAGTCCAGCCAGACCAGGAATCACCTTCATTCAGATCAGGATCTAAGGGAAGAGGCTCAAGAATGACACACTTCTCTTTGCAAAAAAAGAAACTTGCCAGAAGGGCATAGGAAAGGGTTGGTTTAGTGCACACAGGGGTGGACGCAACCTCTCCAGATGGGAGGGTGGATGAGTGGTGGGGGGACCATGGCAAGCAAATAACTCAACAAGTTGTTTGGCTTGTTTGCCATTTGTTTTATCTTTTTTTTTTTTTAAACTTTGTCCAGTACAAGCTTTGAACCGTCATTTCCTTCTCCTTTTTTTTCCATTTGCCACTGTCAAAGGGAGAAAGGAGAGATGGGGAAAAACAGGAAAACAAGAAATAGAGAATGAAGAAAGGAAAAGGAAAATACAAGAACTTTTGGCTTGATTTGTTTTTTAACAAGCTATTTTCTTGGCTTTCCTTTCTGGAGAGAGGGGTGAAAATGGTCTTTTAATGAGAAAAAAAAAACAAAATCTGAAAACCCAGAAGTGGTAATTAGGTGTTTGATGGATGTCTGTCCTTTCTTCTATATACAGTGGTTTTCCTCCGACCAGGAGGAGCAGCACAGTGTGGCCACTTCGTAACTTCCCTTGGCCTTCAGCTTCAAATGCATCATGTCTTGGCCTCTTATCAACAATTCCAGGGGAGAAAAAAATCTCTCCCTCCTTTCCATACCACCCCTACTATGGTGTATTTACATGCTGATGGTGCACAGGAAGGGAGCAGTTTCCCATCAGAGGTCTCCAGAAATGCCCTCTTCCAGGAGCTAATGGAGACCTGTCAGATCTGTCATATGCATGAAGCAAAGCCCGAGATGTTTGTATCAGTTTAGCAAACCATTACCTGGTCTCTCACCATGCCTGCATGCTGGGAGTCTCATAGCAAAAGACAGCATTGGCAGCATTTTCCCCTGTTCCCCCAGCTGGGTGGATCTGGGTCACTGAGCTTTCCCTTAAAATTCCTGAGACTCTGTCAATCCCACCCAAAGTGTCTGGATGAATTTCCTGATCCTGGGAATTTTGTAATTTCTTTCAATGGGGACAGAAATATCTCCTCTGACTTTATTAAAATATGCTGCTTCATGGCAGAGGTGGGATACTACTATCAGATTACACATAAGCAACAGAGGAACCAGTTCATGCAGTATTTATTTTCAATAACACAGCCCCGCATTTGTGCTCAAAATTGAAAAGTGATTTATTTCTGTCTAGGATTTTTGCAGTGTTATTGGACTACCTCAGAAAAAGGAGTGAATACATCTCCATGACTTCTCTGGCAGTATGCCACTACCTTACATCTTAAAGGCATGGTAGCAGGAGCAAAGGGGTTAAATGACCTACCAAGGGTCATACAAGAAACCGGTTCTAATGCCTAAGGCTGAATCTGGATGGCAAGTCCCAGTCCTTCAACTTTCCTTTCTGTTGCTTGGAGAAGGCAGGTTTCCTTCTCAAAACCAATACCACCATTCTGACCACTGCCAAGGCAGCTGCAGCCCATGCCTGAAAACAAAATTCTTGCATGGGGAGGCAGCCACAGAGCAAGCAACCAGTGAACACCCAGCACACACACACCCCCCGGGGGCCAGTGATTCCTCCAGCTGATATGGCTGTGCCACCCTGGCACCACTGCTCCTTCAGGCCATCCTTCTCCAGCTGCACTAGAGACCTGCTGCAGGGGCTGCTCCCCCCCCAAATCGTGAGCAACACTGCTGGGAGGGAGAGGAAAAAACACCAAAATACTTACCATGAGGCCTGACTGCAAGCCTCTGCATGTTAAGCTCTTCCCATGACTACTGCTGCAACGTGACATTCAGGTCTTTGAAAAATAAAAATAAAATAAATGGTATCTTATGGGTTGCTGCAGTCCTTTGCAGGGAACAAGAATGAGGTTTGCCAGCTATCTCCACCTTTTACAGTAGATCATCTCCAATCAAACGATAATGTCAGAGAGGTACAAATTTTGATACTTGACTTTTAGTGTTCATTTCACCAACAGTCTTTAGTTTTTAGTTTTTAAAGAAAAGGAAATTAAATGGGGAAAAGATTGGCCTTGCTAATTCATCAGTTAAACTCACAGGAAACTGCAAAAGATAAGGTTCCCATAGCAATTGGAATAGGTACCGCATTGCACAGATGAGGCCCGATTTTCCCACTTACTTTCAGTGCTGGTGGTTTATCTCCACATAGCACAGGGAAAAGCAATTACTTGGAACGAGGAACAAGGGAAAGGAGCCTGTGGCATCTCTGATTCTTTTTAATGGCCATTCTCCAGCATGCTTTGATGCACCGCTATTGCAACATAGCCATGCACTGGCACGTATGCCCTCGACCACGGCAAAGCTCCTGCTGGGATCCTGCCATTGTCCTTTCTTGTGGTTTTAACTGTGAAATTCTGAGAGGCATTCAAGCAAATTTTGGCAGGGAGTTTTACAGCCCCAGCCTCCACAGGACAGAGCTGTGTGGCACCGCACCAAACACCGCATCCGAGCGCAATCCCTCCCAGCTATTGCCTCACATTCATGACTACCCTGGCAACAAGAGACCCTTCATTTGACACAATCTGCTTCCAATGAACCCATCTTACCTATTAATTATTGCTTCATCTTGCCTGAGCTTATGATTATTGTGCCTGATTATGTCTTCCTTATCCCCTAAGCAGTTATCTGCAGTAAAGCCGAGAGAGCGCAATCCTTCTCCCACCTTCACCCCAAAGCTATTCTGCAGCGCAGAATCAGGCCCATCAACTCCTTCATTAATTCCTCTACAAAATGCCCAAGCAGTGCAGTTAAATCTGTAGGCATGCAGTCCCAGGGCCTCATTTCTCCCTGCTGTGCTGCAGCTCATTTTTTTACCAACTGCTCTGGGACTTTTCCTGCACTCCATGAATTTTCTGAAAGAATTGGCAAATATTCAGCTGTTTCACTCTTGGATGCATTTTCACTCAGCTGTGTAGTTTTGACCAAGAGCAAGTCCCCCAGACAGTTATTCCTCACCCCATTTCCAGCCTGAGACTGCCTTGAGATCCATCATCAATAACTATGATTGCATGGAGCATCCTGCCACTCTCTTCCCTTTCAATGACAACTGAAGCCATAACTACTAACGCTGCAGCCTCCTTTTATTATTGCCTATGATATATTCCTGGCTCCCTCTCCCTTGTACGTAGGTGACCTAGCAATGCACTTCCCTTTTGTCATTCTCCAGCTTCTTATGTACTTCTGAACCAACTTACTTATTCCCTGAGTTAACACCCCATCGTTTTGTGCCTTTGCATCCCTAACTTTGCTCCTGCACACCTTTATTCTCTGCTCTCTCTCACCACTGTGATTTCCTTTCCTCCTCCAAACACGCCTGCTTTTTTTTCCCCTTTTCTTTTCTTTGTTAATACATTGTTTTTCTCTTCCCCACCAGTGTCAGTACTGGAGGACACTTCTGACAAAAGTGTGTTGCTCTCTCCCCAGCTGCTGGCAGTGAATTGTCCCCAGGGTGTCAAAAGAAATGCTGTCCCCAGTGGATGCAACCAGCTGGCTGGAAGAAGAGGGTGTCCCAGATGCTTCTGTCTCAGATGTGAAGGAGAGAAGGGAAGAGCCCAGGAGAGAAAAGAAACCACTTCAGGAAGGAGAGAGCAAATCAGTCCAGGGTATGGAGGAGACATCCCCAGTGCCTTAGAAGTGGGTTTCTCTCTCTGTGATACTGAGCACCTCCTGGACCGGAGGGGACCATCCCTTGCGCTTCAGTTCAGACAGCCCCACCACATGCTTCTTTGGCTGCGGCAGATCCTCCGCTGGGTAAATCAGCTGTGTTAGCCGCTGCAGAGAGGAAGTCTCTGTTAATTAACCTGATAAACAAACTGACACCCAATAGTGACCCACAACCACTGCAAGGGCAAAGGCATCTAGAGAGCTAAGGCTCCCAGCTTCCTGCTCCTCTCCTGCCGAATGGCTGTGGTAGGGAGAGGAAGGAGAGCAGGCTTGCTTTAACTGCTCTTGGTGACAATTATTCCACCTCTGGGCTCAAACCTGGGCCGTGGACTGGCAATATGATGTACAGGACTCCTCAGAGACATGTTTCTGGAAGTAAGGGTGCTAGGGATTAACCCCACAGACATTTTCTGTGGCCATGGAAAAAACACCATAGAGCCCTTTTTTTCCCCTGTGCCAAGTAGTCATGCTTCACATTGACTTTGGTGGGAGCTGTGGAGCCTTCCAAATAGTCTGACCATCAGAAAGTGCCGGGCATCTCCTACTATGGTCCAAAACAGGGTGACAGGTGATACCTACCTACCTCAGTGGCATTTCCCTGGTAAAGCCATCTCGCCGCAGACTGGTTCCTGCCCCAAGCCATCCCAGCTCCCCTCTTCCAGCCTGCCAGACCACGATGGTGCAGGCAGGGGTTGTGGGGCGGCTGCCTGCCCTTAGGTCCCCCTGTCCTCTGCAATGCAGGTGTGCTGCAAGCTGTTCCACGCACACGTACACTAGTGTTGTGTCAGCTTTGGGGAGTTCATTCTTAAAAAATGCAAAGAACTTAGAGCTCTTTGGGCAAAAGGTGCTGGCCAGCAGAGACAGCTGCTGTGAATTGCTGGTTTTTCTCCCCCAGGTTTTGAAGCCCCTCTGGTACTGCACACCTTCCTGAGTGCCTGGGCTCCTCCCAAAGCCAAGTAACATGCAGTGTCCTGCGGCCACCTGCCTGGCTCCATGGGGCAGTGTATCACATCCGTGATGAATACCAACTTTCACAGGTACTTTTTCTGTCACAAGCTGTTCAGACCAGTGCACGCTCCTCCCTTGCAGAGCACATCACAAGCAGAGCGGGAAATTAATCTATGACTTGTTGGATTAATTTCAGTGCTTCCACTCCTTGTGAAGTGCCTGCCAGAATCCCAGATTTTGCTCATTTATTCAAAAGTATTTGCCCCATGATTTCTGAAATCGGCCTTGGCCTGCAGCTGCTCTGTGAGCAGTTCATTGCGAGTTTGCCATCTTTGGAGTTTGAGCTGTCCTAATCAGACACATTAGGAGACAACATTTGTGTTTCTTGGTCAGTCAAGTGTAACAAGAGGAATCAGTTTGTTGCAGTGACTGATAACATTACCAATTACAAACTTGCTTTCAGTGAATGGTTTGCAATACTAAGTTGAAAGGCACTGTTCCTGGAAGCATCTATGTCAGGAAATTAATTCATTGCATTTCTGGAGTGCGACTGGAAAAGGGGAACAGGTATATTTTGAGAAAACCAGTTGTCAAAACAGGAGCAACTCCTCCAGGAGGTATTGTGTGGTTGGCTTTGATTCTCCCCTGAATCAACCCAGGCTTAGCAGTTGATTCCTTCCTACATACCTAAACCACATCCTTGGAAGTTTCTTCATACTAATGTAACTGAGAAGTCCCTGGAAATTACAGCTAATGTCATCTAAACCAGGGCAAATAGAATAACCCTCAATCTGAAATGGGCCAAATCAATTCCTTGGATGTGCTGTAAAATAAGCATTAACACTACTCATAGCAATGTTTCAGTTCAAGGGCTCAAAGCACTTTGCAACAGGTGAGAAATACTGCTTATTTAGCAGGCAGGACATTTGGGCAGTTTCTTCACTGACAGTTCCAAGTCCTCATTTGGACATATGAACCTCTGAGCTGTTGGGAGTCAGATGTTGTCAGCCACTCAGTCAAACTCTTCAAACCAGCCATGGGGAAGGACAGATGCATTACCACGAAATGGCCCAGAGCACAGGAGAAGTGTAAGAGGCAGGACTCAAGGTCTGAACTTGGACCAAATCGTGTCACAGCACCTTGGCACAAGATTCACCTGGAGTTCCTCATATTGGGACATGTACAGCTCCTAGCTCCCTCCCAACCTTGTCACCTCTTCATGGCCATCAATGGCAACCAGGAAGGCCAAAGGCAGCTAAACAGGAACTATTTCATAGCATCGTACTTCTCCTCCACCTCCCTGCCTGCATGGCTTGTGCCCCTCTCACTGCATCACTGAAGACTCATCACTACCATTCCTGTTTGGGCAATGCACCGTATCCTCTCCTTAGCCTGAGATGGGCATTAGCCAGCTCTGCCACAACTCCTGCCACTCCCTATTAAGTCACATCTCCCAGCCAGCAAATAAGAGCCCCCACTGGCACAGATTCACCTTCCCTGAGGCAAGGGAGCCAATGGGGACATCCTGCACCCAGCCCATCCCTGGCTGTGTTGGCAGTGCAGGTTCCTCCTCCCCATGACTCCACAACATGACTGTCACACCTACACCACAGCCGCAGGGGTGCTCCTGTTGCCAGTTCACCTGCTCTCCACCCCAACCAGCTGCAGATGAGCCTACAGCCAGTGAGGATGGGAAAGGTCCAGAAAAGAAATTGTGCAGAAATTTATATGCGCTGTATACCACTCAGGTCTTTCTTCATGGGTCAGTTGGGGTGTCAATCTCTATGACACCATCTTCCTAGACACACTTCTTCCTAGGACAAGGTGTCTACACTGAAAGACTTGGGCATGGCACAGGGTAGACCTTTACAGCTCTGTGATCATGTCCCCTTTAATAGCTACATGTCATTTCTTCAGAGAAAATAACACAGTCCTGACTAGACTAGAAGGGGAGCAGAGGCAAGATACAAGAAGTAAAGGCAAAACAGATGCTGGTTTTGCACCTGGTTCGTGCTGGCAGTAGTCAGTAACAAAAGAGGAGGCAAAGGTGGTGACATGTCATCTTTACTTTCATGACCAGCAGGACTGCCTGAACCATAAACCAAACCAATCAGCCTGTGGCCTTGGGTAGCCCACACTGAGGGGATCCTCTGCCATCCAGTGGAGCCAGTGTTAGAGATGCCCTGCAAAGGTCTACATATTGCACTAAGCGTGATGGTGCAACGTCTCATGGGAGACTCTGGACATTTGATGATCACTCTGGAAGCTGTGCTGAGACTGTTCAAGCCCTCCAAATTGCCAGCAAGAGCTACAGGTATTCTGGGGAAGGGCCACTCTCATTCCCCTTGCCTTCTCACAGGAGAAATGTGCCATGTACACCCCCGCTGGAGCCTCTCCTGTGAGCTGTCTGGGGAAAGCAGCAGCAACTCACCCAGTGACCACAATCCCAGTACCTGCTTCAGGGATCCTTTGGTTTTCAGGAGGATGAAGATGGCGTAGAGAGGAATGCAGACCATGGAGGAGAGTGCCATCAGCCAGCCCACCACGTAGCCCCAGGGCGGGTACACGTAGGAATTGTTGTATTTCAAGGGTGTGTACTTGATCAGGGAAAACAGGAAGACAGCCTGAGGAGCAGAAAACACAGACATAGCCGGAGCAAAGGGAGCAGCAAAGCAAGCTGCAAGCATTGGCTGGGTGGCAGTGAGTGTGGTGTTTTGCATGAGCTAGCATGGACCTTGCTAGCTGCAGTGAGGCAGAGCTTGGTGCATGTGGACTATGCAAGTTATCACAGAGGGAGGGCCAGGCTTCTCAGCAGTGTAAAGCCTTCAGGCTTCTTAAGGGTTCAACCTAAGCAAAGTTGGCAGCAGCTTTGAGGGTCCAGCAAGACTAAGACATCCATTTATTCATATCAAAGTCAGGAATTGCTGTTGTCCCTGGCAGAAGCCCTCCAGAAGTACCACATGGGTGCAGATTTACCTGTCTTGGGGCTCTCTAGCCACAGAGTTCTCAGATGATTTGGGCTGGATCAGGCTTGTTTTGAAAATTTCCCTGATACTCAACTGCTGCAGGAGCCTGAGGACAAAGGACTAGAAATCTTTTGTCAGCTGTAGCTATAGATCCCATCTGTGTTCCCACTGAGGTCAAAGAAAACAACTCTCAATATCAGATGCAGTAGCAGAATTTGGCTCAGAAATCATGTAAAACTCAGTGGAGGAAGACTGGACATAAACTCAGAACAGGCAAGAACTTGCCTAACTTAAGGTGTGTTTTCTTTAAACACAGTTGTCACAGAAGTTTTAAAAGAGATTTAATAACAGAAAGCAAAATGGCTGTGGAAAGATATTTCTGAACCACAGGAGGTCACAGGAACACAGGCTGAAGCAAGTATTTCAGAACAGGGTAATTCTCACTGGTCTTCTATTGAAAAGTAATTTGACCAAACCTCTCCAGACTTTGAGGTGCATTTCCCTTTGCCTTCACAATAAACAAGTGGCTTTTCAGGCTCAATTAGTTTTCCAAGCAAAAGAGAAGGCTTCTCAAAGGAAATAAATTGCCACCTCAGCTATGGACAAGCTGCTGCTTCTCCATAGCAGTTTGAAAAAATTACAGCAACACCTTGAAGACAAATCAACCTTTTCTACTGAGAACCCAAGGACCCAGAATAATATGCCATGCTGTCATAATTGCACTTACCAAGCACAGACCTGGGGTGAACACCAGCCAGCATATCTTGATCAAGGGCCACGGCCGGAAACCAATCATGTCCTCAATGTTGTCGTAGAAGCGGTTGGCACCTTGGCCACCAGCCAGCACAGAGACAAAGTCAGAGGTCAGATCATTGTTTTCTTCAACCACTATTTGCATCAGATCCCAACTTTCTTTATGGTCAGTGTTTACTCCTGGCAAAAACACAGCTATCCTAAAAATATAGCAGCAGGTAACAGACTTTTCTGGCATTGAAAAGGCCCATCTGTGGCTAAATACAGATGGAGGGTTTTTAACTTCAGCCATAAGTTATCAGAAAGCTTGACATAGAAGAAATGCCCTGTCTCTCAGACAGCAGCAGCTGTTACAGAATGCAGCCCATGTGCCACTAAGAGCTGGTAAGGACCAGCACAAGGCAAGGAGAGGTGCCTGGTTTATAGGTCAGCAATGGAACGCTCTTGCAGGTTGAGCACATGGGATTGTGTGAGCCCAGAGTGCTAAAAGGAACAAAGCGAGTGGGGACACCAAACAAAACTCTCTCTTTGTAACCAGATCGGCACACCAGGGAAGTCATGTCAAGAATCCCCACTGAGCTGGGCATTTCCTCTGTCATCAAGAGCCTACTTTCCATAGAATATTTTATTTTTGGCATAAACCCAGAACACCTGGCAATCTGAACTCTGCCGGAAACAAAATCTTCCATCTACAAGTGCTACTGTACTGTCCAATGGGAGATGTCCTGTGGGTGCCTGGACTCTTTCTTCACCTCCCATTAGTTTCACTTACTAGATTATGTTGTTTACAGTATGAGGGACCCACCTGCATCTCGTGGTACATCAAAGTGGGATATACCTCTGAAGAGCATCTAAAAGTCCTGCCACTGGCCAGACCCTATCCATTGACTCTTCCCCACCCAAAGCACAAAGAGAAAATGTAGGCAATGCTATATAGAGGAGATGGCATAATGCAGATGGACTTCAGCAGACCTTGTAGTAAGCTCTAAGATGTCTTCAAAGAACAAGAGCTTATCATTGGCCAAAAAGAGATGTAAAATGAAGAAGAATAAAAAAGCAATTCATAAGATGCCCTAACTTCTTCCTAACTAGAGCTAATCAGAGGTACTATGTCAGGTAAAATAGAGTAACCTGCCTCAGGTAAAATAGAGTAACCATATTAGACAAAAAAAAAATGGAGCCAGACTGTCTATAGAAAGGGTTACCAGTTAAGCACCTCTAGGATGAAATAATACCGTCTTTGTCTTACTGAAGTTTAATCACAGTGCTTAGCTGATAAAGAAGTGCTCTGCCTTTAGGGGTGTTCATCCTGCTGTGAACTCAAGGTCATGCCACAGTTCCCACCTGCAAGCATGATCCTTACTTCTTTGCATCTTAACACCAGAAGGCTGGGCTGGGCAAAACATATGCCTAGAGGACTGGCGACACTTGCGAGTGTTTGGGGCTTGGCAAGATTTATTTTGGTTTGTGTTTTTTATGTCTTAGAATTAAATTGCTGTATTATGTTTTCTTCAAATATATGAATTCTACAAAAGCATATTATGTATGCTTTTCTTTTTTGTAATTCTTTGCATTATTTTCTATATCCCATGACTAATGTTTGCGGGAAAGCTCTTTTAAACCCAGCTTTTTGAAGCATTTAGGCTGGGGAAGGCAGGTTCCTTGAACAACTATGGTTCCCATCTCGAGTTGGCAAGTTAACAAGTAGTCTGAAGCAAAGACAACAAGCTGTGGCCTATCAAGAGACACACAGCCTTTTGTGGGAGCCCAGCCTACACCAAAGAACAGAACCCTAAAACTTTCAAGCTGTAAATATCGTGAGGCTTCAGATAGCATTTCTGAAAATATACTGGGGATGAAAGGGAAATGGTATAAAAAAATTATTTTGCCAAAAACCCAAAATCTTCCACAGGGTGAAAAAAAAGGAGAGAGATTAAATGACGTGACTTGCAGTTTAAGGTATGAGCATAGCACAGTCTCTTATACCATACAGTGTTTCCACAGAAACACACTATGATGATAAAACACCTATGACGGATAAATTCATTTGTAATACCACTTTGTGGAAGCCAAAGTTTCACTGCAAATTTGGATCTAGGATCTAGTGGAAGAGACATAGCAATTAAAGAAATACAAAGATGCCAATCAAAAAGAAAGACGCAAGAGACATCCATCCTCCACCAAGAAATCAACCCCAAACTTACGCTGTTAGTTACAGCATGCCTCCACCTGTCCTTATCCCTATTCTCTGTAGTACAACAATCAGGTCCTGCATTCCCCCTGCCACTGTGGCAGTAAGGAGGTGATGTGATGAAACACAATGGGGACTGACATGAACATCCTCAGAGAGTATATGAACAGGAGGTTTTATATGTTCTACATTTTGCAGGCAGATAAAAAAGTAATCAAGCTTAAGAAGTTAACAGTTCAACCACTCAGTGTTGGCTTTTTGAGGAAATTAGAGGCTGGAGGACACGTGCAGTTCCCCTTCCTTCCCAGCACATTAGAAGGATTAAATAAAGCTCCTACAGAGAAACCCATAAAGATTTCCTCAAAGAGATTTTTGTTGGAATGAACAAGGATGTTTGCTGTTATCCCCAATATCCCAAGACAGGAAGAATAGTATGCAGGCACAGGGCGGTTATCCATGCATGCTGGTACCACTTCTCTTGTGCTGACCAATCACATAAACCTTCAAATCTGTTGCATGCTTTTCTGGCAAATCATTTAATTTTGCTACACACATTCATGGGAATAAATTTCACATGAACACAACTAGAGATTTGTTTAGAACCTTATGTCTTGTCCTTATGGAGCCCTTCTCATTTTATGTAGCTTATAACAACTGCAAGTGATACCCATACTGAAAGGGACAAAGATTTTATTTTATTTCTACAATATCCAGAAACAGTGAGTTTTACAGATCTGCTAGTTTGGGACCTATGAAAACGCTCTCCCCTTTAAATCTTTTCTCCCAAGCTGCATTTATTTGCATTCGCCGATATCAAATTTCATCCCCAGGATTTCAATATGTGATGACCCCAGCTCTATGCCATAGTGCTAAACTTGTATCTGCTCCCTCCCTGTCTCAAACCTGCAGCATCAACACCTGCACCAAACCTGTGCAAAATGCTGGCAGTGGAGGCGTTTTGGCACTGCAACAACTGTGTACCCTTTGAGTACCAGGTGCACAGAGCAGGCCCCTTATGGTCCATAAATAAGCATGTAAGATTGCCTGTAGCCAGTGCGTCCGAGCGGATAAAGCACACACAGCCAGAGCAAGCCCAACAGGCAGGATCCAGGCAGGAGGCAGCTGCTGCTTCTGGTAGCCATGCTGCATGTGAGTAAGAGAGTGAGACAAAGATTTATACCAGCACAACATGGGTTCACCTTAGGGCCACCCACAGGTACCTGCTGGCATCAGTTTGCTTTAGCTTTGTAAACAGTCCTAATGGTTTCAACCCTGGCTCTCCTGCAGCAATGGAGGCACTCACTTTCTCCTGGAACAGCTAATCCTAATGTGTATGCTGTGACTGCCTGGAAAATATCCTCCCTGCAGCACATTTTGGTGGCATCATGTTGCAAATCCAAGTGTTCAAAACCCATGCCATATAACCTAATATGAGGGCTGCCTGTCCCAAAGGGGATGGGAGAGAGATGGAGGCGGGGGACACCAAAACCCCTCCAGCAGTCCCCTCAAGGGAACGTGATCAGACACATGATCCTTTCATAGGCAGAGAGCAGAGCAGTACGTGAGGAAATCCTCAGAGCTTTGTGAAAGCAGCTGCCTGGCAGCAGAAGGAAGCTGCCAAGTGGTGGGTGGGTGGTGTATGTGCTGGGAGAGGGGAAACTCAGAATGCATATTTGTGTTAGCGAAAACGCTGTAATTCTTCACAGTGTAAGCAAGAGGCTCAGTCCTGCCAAATCTGAGGCTGGGGAAAAAAAAAAAAAAACCATTAACTGTCACCAGGCACTTTTTTCCCACTAAGATGCCTCATCTTGGCCCTCTTGACTACATTTCAGACCAGAATCAGCCCAATGGGTGCAAAGCAGAACATCAAAAGGGTAAAATCCAGCTGTGTGGAGTGGGGCAAAGGAATCCTTAGTGGTGAGGAAAAGGGTCATTTTTCAGTCTCCAGCTGCTCAGTCCCCCTTCCGGGCTGCTGGGGCAGCATCACCTCTCCTGCTGCTCATGGTCTGCCATTGCTCCTCTCCATGGGTCACTGGAAAAGGCATGTGGCCTCTGTGACCATGAAAAATGGCAGGGGGGTTCTATACATTACAGCATAATTCAACTTAGCGTACCCAAGCATGGTCATGATGAAGACCTGTCACAGATGGATGGGAAACTCCATCCCCCTGTAAATCCCACAGGGACTGGGTAGAAGGCATCTCTAAATTAAAATCTGGCCAGGATCCAGTATTGCAAGCTCTCAGGTGAGTTTCCCTTGCAGGAGATCTCTCTAAAATAATTCTCTGTTACAGATCTGCTTCTCTTGCATTCCCCTGAGGCCAAGCCCAAGCAGCTGGACCTGCTACCATTTCAGTAAGGGAGGAGTCCATTCAGACTAGCAATTGGCTCCTGCTATACATAAAACATTTGGAGAAACTGATAACCACTTTGTCAGCAACAGCACTACAGCCAATGTAACCTCTAAAAAACTGTAAGCACCAAAGGCAGCACACAGCACTGACTGTTCACTGTCTCTTCTAAAATAAGACAAAGGTGGCACAAGCTGAGTATTACATCTGGCCCTGGGGCCCACAGCACAAGACATAAACCTGTTAGAGTGGGCCCAGAGAAGGGCCATGAAAACAATCAGAGGGCTGGAAGACCTATCCTGTGAAGAAAGGCTGGGAAAGCTGGGGTTGTTCAGCCTGGAGAAAAGAAGGCTCCAGGGAGACCTTGTTGCAGCCTTTCAATATATAAAGGGGACATATAAGAAAGGCAGAAAGAGAATTTTTACTAGGGCTTGTAGGGACAGGACAAGGGGTAACAGTTTTAAACTGAAAGAGGGTAGATTTAGATTTGATATAAGGAAGAAATTTTTTACTGTGAGGGTGCTGAGACACTGGAACAGGTTGCCCAGAGAAGTAGTGGATGCACCATCATTGCAAGTGTTCAAGGTCAGGCTGGACGGGCCTTTGAACAACCTGATCTAGTGAAAGATGTCCCTGCCCATGGCAGAGCAGGTGGACTAGATGACCTTTAGAGGTCCCTTCCAACCCAAACCATTCTATGGTTCTATAATAAGTTGTTAGAAGCTGGAAAAATATTCCCAGGAAGTATCATTGCTAACTTTCCTGCTATTATACTCCTTCCTGAGCATCTACTCCTGGCCACTGAAAGACACACATTATGTTCATGCCTGCAACCTGTTCCTAAGGTTAGGATGGCCATGCTGCTTGGCTTAGCTAGAAGCCAGCAGTTGTGTGACTATGGGATGTTGAGGGTCTGGTCTAAGCTGGCATCTGCTATCGTTTTGCATAATCCTTACAGATACTGAGCTTCTGTAGCTCCATGAAGCTACGAAGAGACAGCGGCTGCTCTGCATCACACACAACCAGACCCTTTGCCTGAAAACCACCAGCCTCGACATAAGCCTCATGGAGATGAACTGCAGCCTGTGTGCTCAGGCACCTTTCAGCAGGGAAGAGATCTCCCGTAGGATATCACAGGATACTCTTCTTACTGCACAGACTAACAAGCAGTTGGTTTCCTTCTGATAGTTCGTGGAGCTCAGTTTAATCCTGCTCCTGAGTAGTTTAGTTAGAGACTTCACTGAAAGCCAAATCAATCCCTTCCATTCCTTTTAGGAGTGCCATCACAGCCCGTGCAAACAGGAAGCATGTATCATCGCAGAAGTAGCACACAGCAAGTCTGCATCCCAGTATTTTGTGTTAAATTAACTGACGGGGTTAAACTAAAGGCACAATGTAAGCAGACAGTAACAGAGACCAAAGAACAGCAGTCACTCTATAGCTCATTTTGTAACTCAAAGGGCAGATGGGAAGAGCAGCAAGGTAGTTCAACAGTGAGGAACCTTCAGAGAGGGAAAAACCATTCCTACTCTAAATGTGGAGCAATTAAGAAATATTGCAAGGAAACACAGTGGAAACCAGACAAGAAAGAGGGTAATTACAGCATTTCTTTGCCCCCTAAGTATCTTTTCTATCCACTCCCACTTCTCAACCCCACGTCCTTGCCTTGAGAAAGCGCACCACAGATTTTTGTCCTCCACTTACCATACACCCATCCTACACAGATGACTTCAAAAATGGCCAGGAATAGCAGGCAGGTGCCGCTGGCAGCATAGTAGTCAAAGAGCTGGAAGATGTACATCCCACCCTGTTGAAAAGGTAGAGAAAAGAGAGTCAGGGAAGGACTATTCCACTTGAGGGAAAAATAACTGAAGCAAGCAGAAGAATAGCAGCAGAAACACTGCACCTAGAGCAGGTGGGAGAAGAAAAGCCTTCTCTTGGGGCCGCCCCCACTCTGTCTCAAAAAGACAGTCAGGCCTTGTGGCAGGAGAGCATTTCATGCCCATTTTATGATACTGCTGGGCTAGGCTGGTTTCTACGTCCATAGGAGCAGGAGCCAGTTTGTTTGCTCGTTTTAAATCAGTTAGCAAGTTTCCAGCATCATTTCAAAATACCATGTAGCAGTGCAGAGCTCTGCACCAAAGAAATGGGATCTTGAGGATTGGGACATTCAGATACCTTGTTTTAGCTGCCTCCATGTTTACATACTGCTCAAGGTCCAAACCCTGCAATGGCAGAGGCATGTGGCTTCCCTGCTGCCTCTGCTTTTGAGCTGAGTCCTGCATAGTTGCCATCAGCTACCTCTCCAGGTCAGTGGATGACTCCTCTCTCATACTTCATGTGCTTTGTCAGAGAAAGCCCCTCCAACACAAGTCATGCAGATGCTTTCAAATAGTGCTGAAGGACTCTATACACTGCCAGAGTAGTAGAGCAGTTACCCCTTCATCCCACCACATATGAGGTGACATCCTGCAATGATGGGAGTAGATGCCTCCATGCAAAGGGGCATGCAAAAGCCATGGGAACCCTTAACGCAGTTTCACTCAAAGCTCTCTCGATCAAAGTGAGAGCTGCCTTCAGCAAATCCTTAGCCAGGATCCTGTTGGAGGATCATTCAGCAGTGCCTAAGAGGTTTAGCAGGAATTAGCTGTCACTACACAGCACATGGAGGCAACACAGAGGAGTGCTAAGACCCCCCACCCACCCAAGCATGCAGTACGCATGCACAGCACACCACACCACACCACTGTGCAGGAAGAGGTGCTTGGCTATTACATGCAGAGCAAGGCAAACACTGAGTTCATCACACCAACACAGCTCTGCTCCTTCTGGTCCAAGGGATCATAGGCTTCCCACTGGCTCAGACAGGGTTACAGTGCAGCCATTACCCCCAGCCTCCCCTCCTGCTGCTCTACTTCTTGCAGAAAGCAGCCAGCAAAGGATCACTGCCCTTAGAAGAGCTTCTGCTTGTGCAGCTCAACTTGTTCTGGCCACCAGGCCTGGTATTTGCACAAAGCTATATGTCAGGCAGCCTCTCTCAGCTGCAGGACTGTCTCTCTGGAAGGCTCAGTTATGCAGCGAGTACATTAGGATCACACAGGGTAAAAGCAGCACTGGCTATTAGACACACCAACTAATGCATTAGAAATGAAGGATAATGAACAGCATCAAAGTCGAGCTTGCTGTCTACCCACTCCTCCAGAACAGTCTAGCAGGGTTTCCAGTGCTTGGCTCTATACCCCAGCTTCTGCTATCTTACCTCAGTGACCAGCAATAAGCCCAGCAGGTAGCATATGACTGCAATGGCCAGAATCAGCAGTTCCCGACGCCCCTTCTTCCGAAACACTCCCGGGAACATGTCAATAAGAGCTGTCACCATGCTTTCCACACAGACGAACTGCAGAAGATGACAGGTCAGAAAAACCAGTGTCTCCTCTTCCCCAAGCACACACTCCCTCTCACTGTCCTTTTTTTCCTCCAGCCACCCAAAGTCTTATTTTGGGGTGGGTTTTTTTGTCTGTCTTGCTTCCACCAAGGTCCAGCTACAGCTGCTAGGGACCCAAACACAGCTTGATATATCAGTGAGGTCTACTCTGGAGCTGCAGACCAAAGGGGTTAAAAGTACAGCCCCATGTTGGGGGCATGAACTGAGATGTACAAGGAATTGCCTCAAACCCAACAGAGCATGCTGCTGCACAGCAGGAATGACCAAGAGATGGGGATGCAAGGGGCAGACTGTGCCCCTCGAGCAGGGTGAAGCAGCACCAGACATGGCACAAGGAACCTCTGTGACAGAAGGGAGCTTCCCCTGCCACCATGAAGCTAAAGGGAACCAGGTGACTGTGGGGACACAGATCAGCCCTAACATGAAGCACACCCCTCATACCAAGGACTGGCTGAAAAATATGCTACAACTGCCTGTGACAACCCAATAGAGTGGGTGACCAGGAGTCCTGCAGGTGAATAGCTGGCTTTTGGGGCTGACTGTGGGGCAGAATGCCTGCTTACTACCACATGGCTCTCAGTCCCACAGTGCACACTACCCACGGGGTACATAAAAGAACATCAGCCACTGCTAGGACAGCACAGCCAGCATGAAGCAGAGCCATAAGCTAGATGAGGCAGGAGGGGACCTTGACCCAGAGAAACAGAGAAAAGAGACCTCATTCTCCAGATGCAGGGGCTGAGGTGCTGCAATGGGGAGCCTGAGCAGAGCACACTACCTGGCAGACATGCCAGGACATCCCTGCTCCCCTCCTGCCAGCACACCAGGGTTGCACTCTGTGCACTGCAGGGTGCCCTGCTGGGTTTTGCTCCTGGCATAACAGGGTTATGGGAGGGTAAGAGATGGGCACACCAGTGAGGAGACCACACAGAGACTGCTCTGGTGAGATGCAGCTGGGAGAAAACAGCCCCATTCCCCTTCCCAGACTGCCCTGCTCTGTGCCAGGCCTTACTCCACAGTGTGCACAGTTCTGGTGCTGGCACAGAGGTGGGAGGGGATGTAGCTGGGACACCATCACATACACAAAGGGAGAAGGATGCTAAACAGAGATGCCAGCACACATAACCACTGGCCTCCCATCGGCCCTGGGTCTGAGCTTCCACAGTGTGAAAATGCTGTGGACAATGTGGAGAATGTATTTGAGATATCAGCAAAGTACATGACCTATCGCATGGCCTTGGGGAGTGCTTACGGTAGGGACAGGCACCTGGGCATTAGATGAGGACAAGGCATTTGCTGTACCTGGCTGTCCAATCCCAAGAAGATCAGCATGAGGAAGAAGAGGCAGGACCAGAGCTGAGACACAGGCATCATGGTTACTGCTGTTGGATATGCTATGAAAGCCAGACCAGGACCTGCCAACAGAACACAGCATGACCACATGTGCCCCCCACACCACTGCCTGCCACTACCACCCTGCAGCACAGAGTGAGCTCACATACTGCTTCAAAGCTCATATAACCACAGCTCCTTGCCCACGCAGGGCTGAAAGCTGTGTCAGGGAGCAGTGGTCCTGCAGACCTTGCTGCAGACACCCATAGCAACAGAGGATGTAGATAACATCCTGGGCTTCACTTTAGAAAAGTCTCCTCCCCTTCAAGCATTCTGTTTTGCCTTGGCTCTGAAGTGTCCTGGAAAAACATACCTGATTCAGCCACTTCTGCAATGGGTACACCCTGCTCTCGAGCCATGAAGCCCAGCACAGAGAAAATGGCAAAGCCAGCAATGAAGCTGGTGGCACTGTTCAGGAAGCAGAGCATGATGCAGTCCCTGCAGCGGGGAGACCAGAGAGAAATCAGTGTTTCCCACTGCAGAATGGGTCCACTTGGACCATCATGTCTGTACTCAGTTTCCCCAGTCAGGCAGCATGGTCCAAGGAACAGCAATGTTGCTCCTGAACTCCCTCAGAAGTAAAAAGCTCAGAACAAAGCCAAAAATCAGCCTACCTACCTTGTACCCCACTGTTCAAGAGTAATAGCTCTATACATGGCACAAAGAGAGACATCAGCCACCACCAGTGGCTTGTGAATAGGATGCCGCAATGATATACTTACGGACATGGCAACAAAAAAGTTGACCGGAGTCAAGAGAGTAAGAAAAACAGCAGTGAAAATGAGGAAAACAGCAAATTAGAAAAGGGAAGAGGTTGCAAAAGTAAACATAGTCAAAAAAGAGGAGCATCTGAAAGCATGAACATGTACAGGTTCAGCAAGTCTGCTAAAACAAGAACTAATGGTTTAACAAAAATCGTCACCTGACAAGGGTTGTGTCTGCACTGTCTTTATTAACTATACTTAGATGGAGGCTGGAATGTACTATGCCACTTGTCCTGAAATGTTTGTGCACTTGCTCCCTGCGAAAACAGGGCACCAGTCTGAGCTGACTGGGCTGGAAAGCTCACACCCCGGGATCCTGCCTGGGCAGCTGCCAGCACTGACCCACAGCATCAGCTGCTATGGGGCAGAGTGGACACCCAGCACATTTGGGCCACCCAGAGCTAAACTGCCAGTTCAAAGCACCTAAGGCATTAGAGGAAGACATCAGCACAACGCTCCACTGGTGACAGATACATTTCAGGATAGCCAAGGGAAAGTATTGGCCTAACCAAAAGCAATGGCAGCACCTTTTGAAGAACAGAAAAAGACGAGAGATGATGGATGTCCCCCAAGTACCATTACATTTTCCCATCCATGTTGGAGCAATACATGAAGGAATAACAAAGCCCCTGCTCCTCAGGGCTCTGTGGAAGGTGTCAGAAATGGTCCTGATGGCTTCACTGAGCAATGTGTCAGGCCATGGATAAAATAGATCTGTAATCCAAGGGCTAGGAGGAGGCCAGACAGACTTGATTAATCTTCTTGATAGGACAAAAATGCCACTGGCAGTACATTACCCTGATGGTAGTAAAGCACTGGAGACAGGGGACCTGGCCATCATCTTTGTACCATCTCCCCTGCCTAGCAAGTGACAGCAGAGCCGGCCATGCCACCCCTGCTCACTCACCCTGTCAAAATAGCCTGTGGTGTCTCCACAGTGGCTGGAGACACTTCTCCATTTTCATTCCTCCCCCTCCTCCAGTCTCTCCCGTTTCCAAGCTGACTCACACAGGAGAGCACTACTAAAGCCATTTTTCTGGAGCTCCTGTGTTCCCTCAGCCACTCTTTATCCCTATGCTGAGTCCTCTGCAGTTTCCACACTCTGAGCAGCTCATTAGTCAAAGCAGCATGACCTAAGGTCTCCCCTAGGGACAAGAGTCTGCCTCAGATGCAACTCTATGCTGTTTGTCTCTGAGCAAATTTCCAGGACAGAGGGAGTCCAGGCTCCTCTTACCTGTAACAGTTGTTGGTATATTTGTTGTAGCTGCCCAGAGCTGTCAGGCACCCCTGGCAGATGGCATAAGAGAAGAGGATCTGAGTGCCTGCATCCATCCAGACCTGGAACAGAGAAGGTCAGTGGTCTCCAGACCTGGCAACAAAATAAACAAATGACTGTGTCCTGTCTAGCAACAACCCCTCCATCCACGCAGAACAAACCCTGTGATGCAGAGAGGGGCTCAGTGGATGTAGAAACCAGGATACCTCTCTGGGAAAACTGAGCTATGGGACTGAAAGTCCTCTAGGAATAGTCTCCTGAGGGGACCGTATTTTCACATCCCACTCAAGGTGACACCACTTCTCAATCCTGTGCCTTTGCATTCGGGGTGGTGACAGCATCCCTGATAGCATGGCTCCGGCTGAAGTTGACACTGCAGATCTCTGTGGTCCCTACATGGCTCAGGGTTCACAGAGCCGCTGGTGAGTCATCCCAAATGAGGGCCAGCGAGTCCTTTGCCTGATCGGTGTACTCCCCTCTCTGTTCCCCAGTCAAGTTTCCCACATCCCTGAGGCCACGGTGCAGGGTGAAGGGCAGAAAATTACCAGGCTGAGAGATTCCAGGCCGGTGGGGTGTTGTGTGCCAAGATTCCCCTTTGCTCTGGCATTGCATGGGAAAAGCTGGGTGGGCTTGTTCACCGCTGCTCCAGCCCTCCCCATGGAGAAGTCCCTTCACCCTTCACCCTTGTTGTGGGCTGAACTGCAGCTCCACTCTCACACCCTCCCAGGGACAGCCCTGAGCTGTGAGTTAGCAGGCAGGCAGGAAAACAGCCCACCTTTCTGTTTATCTGTGTTCCCCCTCACTCTCTTTTCCCTCTAAGCAGCCCCCAGCTGCAAACATCCAGGCAGCTGCAATTTGGCAGCTTTCGAAGAATCCCAGCCCAGGCATTGCTGCTTAAATTCACACAGGTCTCTCACAGATAGGTGTGTACGTGTGGGCCCTTCAGGCACGGGCACAGGCACACGTCCCGCTTTACAGCGAAGCTCTACATTCTGCCTGAACTCGGTAGCAGGATCTCTCATTCCTGCTGTGCTGGGTTGCAGCAGCCTGGAAAGACCATGTCAGCTTTAGTTAGGCTGTGAAAGATAGGAAGGTTTTCAGTGAATAGGCTCTGTCCATGAATAAAACACTCAGCCCCAGTCACCCCCTTGTCATTTATTTTGATATTAAAATGCCATTTACGTTCAGCTGGTTCTTTGCAAAATACAGGTTTTGTATTGACAACTCATAATTGCATCTGAAAACCATTTGGGGGAAGACAATGAGTTTGGCAGCTGGTTTGGGAGCAGTTGGGGCTTTAGCCATCTGGGAAGATGCTGGAGGTAAGCAGAGACTGTGGGCTAAGCATATTGCTTGGCTGCCTCCACAAAAAGATTCAGCAGTGCAGTGTCATTTAAAAGCTCTTCTGTTGGGGGTGGGGGGGTGTCCGCATTAACACCTCCTTGGGGTGGCAGAAGCAGCCCGCACAGCATTGCTGAGCACACATGGGGAATGGAAGCAACCTGCTGCTACAGAAAGGTGCCAGATTAGAGACCCCGGGGGGATCCTCCAAGAAGGGGTCCTGCTGCCTGCCCTGTGCAGCCCCCAAAGGTGCTGCCCACCTCCTGTCAACTTGGGCTACATTGCAGGTCCTGGGTTTGGGCTGTACCCTCTGCCCTAAGCTAGACTTGCCCTCCCTGGGCACACAGCATCCTCCCTGACAGGGTGGCGGCATTCCATGAGCTCCAACAAGTGGTGGCAGGGGCTGACCCTTTAACCAGGGAGACCAGCCCCCAGGACAGGTGAATGGAACCTGGGGCACAGCCCACTTTACCTGTGTGCATTTGGTCTCTGCAGAGGGGACCTGCACTCCCTGGGAGGGCCCTGTTGGAGCTAAACAAAATGCTAACCAGGACAGAAAAAAATGAAAAACAATAGATTATTTCCCCTTTCTCCTTCCTTAATTATTTGCATTTAAGACCCTGCAAGACCATCTGTTACATGCTGAGTATTTCATATACTCTTCTGGTTTTGCTGAGCCCATGAGTGGAAATGACCTATACACCCATATGCTGCAGATGCACAAGCAAAAAGGCTGTGCTGTGCAGGGGGACTAGACCCCTCTCAGCTTTTTTAAGGAGGTCTCACTGGTTCGCCAGTCTCCTTTCAGAGGAGACAGTTAGATCCTCAGCTAGCAGCAGATCCAAGGGCCAGGGTGCTGGAAACCTTCCCGTGGCCAGCACTTGCCTGACCTCCACCCACCTGTGGGTCTGCCAGTCTGGAAATGTCCGGCTTCAGGTAGAAGATGATCCCCTCAGCAGCGCCCGGCAGCGTGACTCCTCGCACCAGCAGGATGATAAGCATCACATACGGGAAGGTGGCAGTGAAGTAAACCACCTGCAGGTGCAGGAAAACAAGAGGAGAGAGGGTCAGCAGGAAGGGGGTGCAGGCATCATCTCATCTCATCTCATCTGCAGGCCCCCACCCCAGCAAACATCCCTGGACTCTACTGTTGGCTATAGCTGCTACTGCTAGCATAGAAGAGGGGTGTGAAAGAAATTAATCAAGGTTACATCTCACCAGTAATTTAGTTAATCTACACTTTTTTCCTCACCCAAGACTCTTCCACTGGTTGCTCTGCTTTATTTTCTCTTTCCAGTCAGTGTAATTTCCCCGCTCTCCAGCTGTTCTCTTCATCTTTCTAGAGTTGCAGCAGAAACACAGATCTCTTCCTGTCACTGAGTTTTAATGAGGAGTTATTAAAATGGTCCTGTTCCCAGCAAGAGTTTTCCAAAATTAAATAGCAACTTCTGCTGCCCAATTTGAGACACCTCTTAGGGGTCTTATTTCCAGGAGTGCTCATGCAGCTCTCTCATCCCTTCAATGCCTCTGAGCTCGCAGGTAAAAAATGGGGGGCACCTCAAAGCCTTTAAAGAAAATGTAGACCATTATTTTTGTAAAACCTTCTTTTCAGCTCTTCTTGTGTGTGATGTAAATAAATATTACAGTAGAATTTATCATCTCTAATCCATTGTCTAATGTAACATTTTTTTCTATTTACAAAATATCCATGAGCAAGTTGCAACTTCCTGACATTTATTCAGTATTAAAATTCATCCAAGTAATGTAAAGTCTTGTTTACCCTATGGATTCATAGTGAGGGGCCTAAAATGACATTTTTTCTGCTTGATGATAATCAGTTCAATAAGTCACAATAGGTGGTACTTTTGCTGTTCCCCAATTGAATGAGAATGCAAGCACTTTTGGCACAAGTACTAAAATCTACCTTCAGAAATCACTTCTGGGGAACACTTATACACATCAGCTGAATGCATGAGGAAACATGGAAATAGCACAAGAGTGGGCAAAATGAATAAAGGAAAAGGCTTTTAAAGAAAATGAGTCTTCATGGAGTTATTTGAAATTATTTTCCTGAGGTCACTATTGTTTCTTTAAGTTTGGACTCCTTAAATCACAAAAGCATGAACACAAGGGTCTGGCAGGGTTATCCAATTAGAGCAGCCTCTCAGTCAAGCACAACATCCTCTTTACTCTGCAGCTGTTAAACAAAATTATGCACCTACTCAGAATTCCTGGGACCTTCCTACTGCTTATCCTAATACATAGTCAGTGAGGGAAAAGAAGGAAGGAGCTGGTTTTTTTGACGGTGCCCCTGTAAAACTCAAAATGACTACCTGCAGAGAAGACAATTGGCCTGGCCTGTGGTATATCTTGGGACAGAAAACCCACCCTGAATTGCAGCACCATGCCCATAACATCTGGCTGGCAAAAAGTAAGCCCTGTATCCTAAAATTTGTGATGGAAAAATCTTCTGTGGTCAGAGAAAAACCACTCCCAACTACTGCATGCACTCACTGTTGCCTCTCACTTTCTGCTCTGACTTTGCCAAACCTGATCAGCTCAAACAGCCTGACTGAACTTTAGCTTTCTGCTTGTGCAGGCAAGCTCTGCACACGAGGGCAGCACCAGGCAAAGGAGAGACTTGGTGGAGAGGGCTGAGAGCTGAAGACAACCTGGGGTGCCTTAATTACACTTCCATGAGGATCAAACAGCCTCTCAGACCCAACCTCCCAAGATCAGAATGATACCTCTTGTGAAGATGGCACTGTGGTATTCAAACCAGGGAGCATCAGAGAATTGAGGTTTAAAATGAGGAGCATCCCTGTCCCCATAGGTGTGGAGTCTGGCTCTGCTTTTTTGAAAAATGGTTGACAGCAGCTCAGCATGAGCAAGAGCCAGATTCATCAGCAAAGACTAGGAGAAACCTAGTGAGCAAAGCAAGCTATTGTCTTGCTCCGTTAAAATGGGTGCCCAGTGCAGTTTTAAGGTGGGAAATTGGATTTGACACTGAAACATGGGTGTCCAGTACTACAGGGAACATCTGCCAATACTAGGGATAGTGATTTGAAGGAAGAAGTCTGCTGCAGAAATTGCTTCCCCTCCCTTTGTTATTGGGACATCCACTGGGCATCCACAAGACCCAATCATCATTAATGACCCACCCATCTCATTGCAGCTCCAGGAAGGAAGGAGTTCCTCAACAAGTCACACCCACAGCAGCATCTCTAACAACTTCCCCAATGCATCACATACTCATTCACTCCAGAAGGATAACCAGTCCACATGATCTATAGGATCAAGATCAGGAGGGAGCATTGGCTCCAGCCTCACTAGCAAAATGCAGAAAGTGACCTGCTGAGCCAAAAACCTCAGAGCCAGGGAGAGTACAAAGGAGAGCATAAAGACACCTCTCCCACCCCAAGCATTCTGCAGGATAAAGAAGCAGGAGAGATTTGTTATCTCTTCACTGAGCTGGTTACAGGCAGCAGCTTGTCTATTTTGCTCAAGTGTTTAATTATTGCCAGGGAGAGGAAGTTTGCCACTGTGGAGGATCTTGTTAAAAGCACCAGCAAGCCACACCAGGACAACACACTGGTGAGTGGATGATTCCCAGGGCCACTTGGGGAGTATCCATCAGCCACTGTGCATATCTGCAAGGGAAAAGGTGACCCAAAACTCCCCTCAGTTCTCAGGTCTTTCCCTGTTCTCCCCTCCCTGTTTGACCTAGTCTTTTATTCTTCCTCTTATGGGTCAAACACAAGCAGTGTAAATTGGTATGGCCCCACCAGGTTTTAGGTTTGACTTTGGTGTTGTGTGTCTCCTGCCTCTACTTCATGAAGAAGGAAAAGAGATTGGAGAAGAAATGTAAGATGGGTATAAGGAGGCTTATGGACCAGGAGAACAATCTCCATTCCTACTTTGCCTGTGGACTTGACCCCTTTCCAGATGCAGAAGTAGCAGATGATCCACGCCAACAGGAGACACAGAGCCAGCTCCCAGCGCACAGTGCCCAGTTTGTGAATACCATCCGTGAGCCCCAGGACTCGCTTCCTGCCAGTGTCCAGGGACAGGGAGAGAAGCATTAACACCCCAGACCCCACTCATCTGTACAGACCTTTCCCATATTACCCCATCCAAAGACTTAACAGGCTATCTACAACACATCTGCCTAGGGCTCCCAGCCATGCAAATCACCCCAGCTCTGCCTAGGGCTTGCCTCTCTGTCATTGCTGATGGTGGTTCACTGTGTCCTGTAGCTGACCCGAGCCCTCCCACTCTCCAAGTCCATGGCACCATGCCCATGAGACCCACACAACACAAAATCACCACCTGCTCCCCATTGCCCCCCCACCCTGGCAGCTGCCCAGCAGACACTACTCAATCCAAAGCAGGCCACCAATGCCATCATCACCCCATGGCCACTGCTCTTCCTCCAACCTCCCTATATGCTATGGACATCCTAAATAGAAGCAAAAATGGCCTTTATGATTCCCATGCTTGTCCTCCATCCTCATTCCTTGAAGACTCACCATCATGAAGGTGGGCCACATGAGAGCTCAGCACTGCAGCTCATGCAGTCCCAGAAGCCCAACCACACACTTATGATTCCTCTGCACACCCTTCTCCAAACCAGTCCCCTCAGGGTGCCCTTGCAACCTCTACAGAAAACCCGAACAATCAGCTCAGAGGAGTCACAGCTCTCACTAAATATTATATACAAAAAATAGGGCAGGAGAGGGGTTCCAGCACTGTGCACACTCTTTCTGCACTCATGGGCACATATCATCTTCTGTGTGCCCTTGTTGGCTACAAGGGACAAAGGACACTCAGCCCTCTCAGAAGCACTTTAGGAGCCATAAATGGAAAAAAAAATAATGCTGAAGCTGACCCTCTGGCACCCCTCTTCTTTATGACACCTTCCTCAGTTGAGTGTGGAGAGGTAGTGTGGCTCCAGCAGCCATTTCAACCTTTCCAGGCTGCAGTGATGACCCTCTCTGGGATGCTGTCTGGCCTGCTGCAGGACTGCTCCCTCAGAGGTGTTTTATTGCCTCCAGCCCCATGAACAAACCCTGAGCCCCCCTCTGGCATCTCATGCATGCACCTCAGATCCCTGCTCTCCAGACGTGAGCCTGGGCAGCCTGATGGACCACTTCCCTTAGGCACCAAGCAAGACATGGTCAGAAGAAGGGAAAAGGCAGTTTTGTCCCTTTCTGTTTCACTGTAGAGGACTATTCAGTCTGCCCTGGCCTCTCATGCTTCCCTGCCAACAGTAGCCTGCAACACCCAATGCAAGTACCCCCTGCTTACAGCAAGTCCTCATCTTCTTTTGGTGTTTCTTTCTGTGGCCACACTCACCCAGGCACCTCAGTGCCAGAAAAGGAACATGCCTGTGCATGTGTGTATATGAGAACCCTTGGGCAGGCACACTGAAAGCAGCCTTCGAGGTGTATCTTGTCCCCAAGCCCCTGGGCTCTGTGCTGATCTCTTTGGCAGCTCAGTGCATTGTGCTCCCCATGTTCGGGTCTGACGTGGCACCTCACTAGGTCCTACAGAGATGCACAGCCCTCCACCCGGATATTCCTACATCTGCAGCCTTTGGATGAGAGAGGAGCCTAAACAGAGGGAAAACAATCACGTACTCCCAAAACTCAATCATTGGGGAGGTGGCGTTCGCAGGCAAGGTCCTGTTGTCCAGGCTGGAGCTATTCAGAATGTCCACACAGAGATCTACCAAAAGAAAAGGAAGCTGATGAGCCAGAGAAATTCTCCAAGGCTCCTCCATGAGGGATACTCCTTCCCCTCTGTACCCTAAACCTCACTCTAGCAGCACACAGCCCATTCACCCCATGCTATAGAGCATCTCATTAAACTCTTGCATCTCATTAAGCATCTCGTTAAACTCTGGCTCTCCTCAGTTACAAATCCCAATCCAGCAGTAGCCAGAGGGCTTTGGGAAGGGGAGAGGGGAAAGAGGGAGCAATTCCCTGCCAAATGCAAACCAGATGGCTGCAAAATATAGATTATTGAGGGATAGCCACTATGAGTAGCCAGGATAGAAAAATGCATTCTCCTCCCACACCATGCACCATTCCCTGTCCACACATGCATGCATATGTTCACACACTCCACAGATGCCTTCATGTTCCACTCTGCCATCCCCAACCCTGTCACATAGCAGGGAATTACTAAAAACAGAGGAGATGCCACACATCCAAGAAATGCACCTCATCTTGCATTTGGCAAGAAAAAGACAATCCACTGGAAAACCGAGGAAGCCCAGCTCTTGCTGGGAAGCTTCTGCCTGTTGAGAGAACATCTGTGGCTTTCCTCGCAAACAAACCCATGCTGGGAGAGCTGAAGGAATCAGATCAACTCTTTAAAAGGCTGGTTACCTCTGGTGGGATGAAGGGATAGAGGAAGATGTGAGCGAATGGCCCATGGGGTGGAGAAATTTAACACATCACAGAAATGAATCCTCTGACCCAGGAGAAAAAGGGAGAGAATGGAGTTGCCACCAAAGCTCTTTCCAGCCTGGCTTTCCACTGAAAGCAAAACAACCTGTTCAACATGGTAAAAAAGGCCTGTCAAGGATATCAGATCCATGAGGATTACTTCATATCTACCCCATCTTCCCAGGAACAGCTCAAGTGCCTTGAATAAAACCAAGGCCAGGTCTTCTCTGCTGGCTACAGTTATGTGAGTTGTGGGCATGAGGAGATGAGACCCCTGGCCAATGTAATGGTATAGAGGCTTGTATGGATGTGATTAGACCAGAAAAACTGTGCCTTTAGAGTTTTGTGTTACTGGTTCCTGCATTAGGAGACCTGTACTGGCAAAACTATCCGGTGCAGGCTTGGCCTGATCTAGCCAAAAGCTAAGTGCACAATGAAAACTGTTCAGTACGTGGCAGCAACTGTACCAGTAACTCAGAAGGAGTGGGGTAGAATAAGGGAACTGTAAGATAAATCGTTGTACTAGAGATAATGAAAAGCTCTTGCCACATGAGGAGGACTCTACATTGGCTTGAAAAATCTCCCAACCTACTTACTTCTCCTGCTTGCCAGAAAACATGGATTTTTCAGTGAAATCTCAATGTCTGAAACATCACCACGCAGAAATAGTTTTACTGTCCCCTGCTGCTAGGCATAGGGTCACACCACTCACCCTTTCTGACACTTGCCTATGGTAAATGAAGACAGTCACCTTTACAGGAGTCCCTAACCACACTGCAGCCCATGAGAGCTTTTTATCTGAATAAAAAATATTTTCTACAAAACCCAAATAATTTCTGGGAATTGGGAAGGAGCTAGAAGCTGACCACGGGAAAGTGTACCTGAGTTCCAGGGGTTATTGCAGCTGGCCCATGGTAGCACTGTAGTGAAGGAGCTGAACAGGTAGAAGAGTGCCCAGGACAGGATGATGATGTAGTAGATATTCAAATAGCACTCGATGACTTGTGAGGCATACCCAATTCCTGTGAAGGAAAGCAAAGGACGTGAGGATGGGGCTGCCAACTGACTCCCAACACATCGGGCTTAACCTAAAGACGTAGACTCTGCCATGTTAAAGAAGGGTGCAACACTAGAGAACAGAGCAAGACCTATTTCAGGGAAAGAGAAAGGATTTTGCGACCGTGCATGCAGACAGGAAACAGTGTTGGTATCTCAAGACAGGTCTATCGTGAAACAGAGAGAAAACCTTTTGCTGATGGGAGAACATTTTTCTGATCAGTACCCTGCCACTGCATTACACTGCCTCTCCTGCCAGAAAGCCAGCTCCAGCCTTTAAACAAAAGAAATGCAGGTGAGTTTCTTCCTTCTAGAAAGACTCAGGAAAGAAGGGTTCTCACAGCTGATATACATCATGCATAGATTATGGTGGTGGGGCAAAAGTACAGACTTTGGAGCTGAGCTCTGGTCTTGGGTCCTGCTTGTGCCCATCGCACACTGAGACATCGGAGTGGTCATTGGGCCAGAAAGGGCAAAATAATTTGTTTAAAACTGGTTGTCAGTGCCCTTTGAGATGCCACTGCTGTCGGCCCCCAGGCTGGTGCCAGAGTGCAGAGGCCTCCAGCACAGGAGGTCCCTGATTCCCCAGGGAGTGTCAAGTATCACTGCACACCTGTGCTTGAGCAAACTAACCAGGCCTTTAATCTGCCTGAGGACAGGTTTCTCTGTCTGTGAAAAGTGGGTAATAAGCTCTCATCTGGACAGGAGAATTGTGGATGTTAAACTCATTAATATATTAATGCCATTAAATAAGCTTCCCCAGGGGACTAGGAGTCCTGGTTCTTATACCTGGGCCTTAACCACAACCCCAGCCCATCTCCAGGCTGTCAGACCAGTGTGTGCAGTGTGATTCCCCCCCAGTTTGCAGGATGACAGCCTGCAAATGCTGTCACAGCAGCCCTGGGCACAACGATGGGCAGGGAAAGCACCATAAGCCAGCCAGCCTTCCTCATCCTCTTCTCTCTTCAGTATTTGTCCTGGACTACATGCAGCTATTTCTGTATTGACACTTCCATCCTCCTCCTCCCGCTTGCTGGCCATCCTGCTTCTCTTCTCTCCTGGGCTCTGAGCACCTCTGAGCAGAGATGGCAGCTCTGCTGGACCAGCACAGCCCCCAGGAGCACCACACACCCTCAGTCACCTACGGGGTGCCAGGGCACTGCCCCTGCACACACAGCAGTCACCAGGAGGGATAGCAAGGCTGGGAGAGAGAAGAAGGGAGGAAGAATAAGGGAGAAAGAAAAAAACAGAATAACATTTCCAAAAAAGGGGTCTGAGTCGCTATTTGTTAGAAAGTGCTGTCAGTGATTCCTGTAACTTGACTGACCTTCAAAGATGGGACAGATCTTCCTCCAGGCAGTGACCCCTCCCTGGCTGGTGTACTGCCCCAGCGCCGTCTCCAGGAAGAACAGGGGGATCCCGCAAGTGAAGAGGAAGATGAGGTAAGGGATGAGGAAGGCTCCTGCAGAGGGGGTAAGATGCTGCCTCAGAAACCTTTAAAACCTTATCCTCACCACCCCTTGCCAGGTACCTGGGGCCACAGCTGGAATCAGCCAAACAAACACAAATATTTCTGCGAATTAACTGTGCAACCTCTGCTAAAAGAACAAGGTCTCCAACACCGTCATTTCTTGGAAAAAAATACAGGTGTGGTCTGTCTTCTGCTACTGCAGTACTTCTGCATTTGGTCTTGGCCAAAACCTAGAGGTAAGGAGTAACCAGGCAAGGAGATAAAAAAAGACAGCAATAGAGAAGCTCTCCCTGCTTCACTCTCCTGATCTCATTCTAGCTTTCAGCAGGAGTCAGGCAAAGCAAAAGGAGTCCTTGTTTCACATAACCTCATTTGTTCTGCCTTTCCTGGGAGTCACAGCAAAAATCCCACTTGCCCAGAGGATACAAACCTGGAGGCTGGTGACATTTCTCGATAAGTAATAAATTTGCCAGGATATAAATTTACTTGAGACTTATTTCACATCAAATTTGAAAAGCAGTTTGCACCAAAAGAATGAGAATAGGGGAAGGGCAACAGAGTATCTTTCCAGCATTTTCAAAATGAAAAAGTTTAACTTTTCAAATTCAATTTTTTTATTAAAATATAGAGAAATGTCTTAAGAGAAATCAGCCTGAAATAGCCCTCAGATTAACCCTTGATGAAATGGAAGCGAAAGCGTAGAATCAAAGCATCAGAAAAGACAAAAAAAAAATTTAATGCCCTGTTCAGCTGTCTGAACCTTTTTTCCCTTCTTTTTGTTCAGCTGCCAAACTGAAACACCTGATATTTTCACTGTTCTGCTCAAAACTGCTCCCGAGATCTCAGTTTCACTGCTGACCTCCCTTCTATCACATCAGTCTTTCTCCCCATAATTAGTTTAGGTTTTCACACTTTTTCTCCCCTCCAAACAGGCCAAGGCAACTGCCTTCCTTGCTGGAATAACTGTTGAGGTCTTGCCATCCCGTACAGTACACTTTTGGTCATGAGTACCTCCCACTGCCAGTGCCTGGAGAGCATCTCAGCTGTTTGCAACCAAGATGAGGGCCCCTTTCTCAGCTGAGCCAGATGTTGTCCCCCAGGCCCTCTCCTCCCCTGCCAGGACAGACATTTGCACTGAAATTCCTTCCCATGACAATTAGCAACTAGGAACACTTCCTCTTGTTCTTAAGCCAACAATGTTAGGATAACAGCATCCAAATTTCCCCTAAACACAGCTGTGCCATAGCTGCAGGGGACCTGGGACCAGAGGAGAGGGAGGCTGGTTCACAGTATCAATCCAGGTTTGCAGAGCAGGGAATGGGAGCTGCATACGCTGAACTAGAGGCAGCTGCTACTTTCAGTGCTGCAAGACATCTATCTATCTGTATGCCAAATCTGCAAGACCATTTCATTATCCTGCACACAGATGAGCCTTTCAGCAGGTCCCAGGCCCTCTCCTCTGATACTGTTTGTCCCAGAGGTTGATCCATTTTGGCCTGAGTAATGAGGGCTTTCTTCCACCTCTGTTGTCTCTCTTAACCTTCCCAGAGCAGTTTCCAGTTGAAACTCCAGTTGTAATCTCCTCCTCAGTTTGCTGCTCCACTGGAGGAGACTCAGCCCTGAGAGGGGCCCCCAGAAACAAACACTCTTTGCCTTATGAGTCAGTAACAAGTTCAGGATGCTGAGCAATTAGATCAAAATTGAAAGTGCAATCATAGATAAGTTTACACTTGGTTGCTTTACAGCAAATTACCACAATTGCTTTTATGACCTTTACAGCTTTATAACCATCTCACTACATCCAAAGGTGGAGAAAGGTGACAGGACAGCAGTCTCCAGTTTG
>JANZLQ010000025.1:16986438-17033473 GCA_026212715.1 Elanus axillaris | reverse complement strand
GCTTTATACCCATCTCACTACATCCAAAGGTGGATAAAGGTGACAGGACAGCAGTCTCCAGTTTGGGGGGGGTGGGTGAGATGGGGATGTGGCATTTATAGGTGGAAAATGGGGTTTTTTGCAATTTCAAGGACTCTTCCAGTTGTGAGAATATCTTTGAGTGTCATGGGAAAGACAATGCCTTGTCCCATACTAGTTTGTCAGCCATCTGGTTCCCTAGAGCCCTAGAGAAAGAAATGTACCTTCTACAGTAGTAGCATACTTTCTGCAAAGGCAGTGTGTAAGCTGTGAGGGAATGACTCTCCCATCCTAATCTTTCCCAAGCCTAGCCTTGTTGGCCTCTGAATCAGAGCCTTAGATATTCCAGAGTGGTTAAATTTAAAAAAAAAAAAAAGTAATTCAACAGATATCTAAAATGAACAAAAGTAGCCTTTTCACTTACACTAATTAGCATACAAATTGCAAGGACTACTGCACTGGATACCATAGGCATAAACTATGCAAAGATATCATCTGAGCCCAGGAAGAAATTTTCCATACAAAACCCATGACTTCTCTCTTAAACCATCACTGCAGAATGGGCTGTTCAATCAGATGTGCTGCTACTGTTTACTAACCCATGCTGGTCTGACTTGCTTTTCATGCCTCCAGTGCCTACCATCAAAACCTCAGAGAAGGAGACTGGAGAGTCTCCTAAAAACCATTCCAGGTTCAAGAAAAACTCGACTCCATTTTCTTTAACCATCCTTTTGTCCAATTGCCATTTGGTTCAGAGGAGACATTGTATTGACCCCTGCCTGCTTTGGATAAACTACAGTAACAGCACAGGGGACAGGAACTTGGTAGTCCTGGGATAAACTACAGCTGAATCGCTCATCCATTGGTGAAAGCTCACAGCACCTTGGGAAGAGAAAGGCCTTTGTGGCACGGTCTGCAGAGAAAGGAAGTTTAAAGTGGGGGGAACATGCAAGTCTCAAAGCGTTATTTCAAAGGTGTCTCTAGAGAACAAGAACAAAAGACAAGTTATTGCTGTATTTGACATGTAATTTATTATTCCTCCTTTTCTTTTATAAAGTTAGATTTTGATTCATGAATAAAAGTTAGTGACAGTCAATTATTCCCTTCCTCTTTCCCAGTTTCATTTTAGTGTCATGAGAAAGTTTAGTTTTTAACCATGTAATGATCTTACTGCGGTGTTACTGGAAAAGGAGAGTCATGCAAGAAACAAAAGGGAAGGGGAACAAACTCTTCCTGGGGACGGGTTTCCCTAGCAGTAGGTTGATCCCTGGGAGAACTGTTCCTGGGGAAGAGGTAGCAATGTCCTTCTAGGGTGTATCAGGCCATGGCAAGGATACCAGCACCATCAAAGCCTTTCCTCCTCTGTAATAAGGGCCTGAGAGAGGTGGGGGTGACACAGAGAGTAGGAAAAGGGAATTATGTAGGAGGAGATTGTTGATGGCTTTCTGACCACTCACAGAATTTGGTGGTTTTGAAAGACCACCTGTTTCTTGAGTTGCCCAAGAGCCTTAAAGAGTTACTGAAGTTCAATTCAGCATCCAAACTTGGGAGAACTACTTTGAGAAATGGTACCCACTGGGGAGCTGGATTCACCCCTCAGTTTTTATTCCCCCTGGTTTTGGCAGGACCTAACTTGCCAGAGAAGAGAATAAGGGAGTGCATGTGGGGACATGAGGCATAGGAGAAACGGGTCCCTGCATGCACCTATCTTTTGTCGTGCCTACAGACCTAGGACAACTCATGCATGCTGTGAACTTACCACCACCATTCTTGTAGCAGAGGTACGGGAACCTCCACACATTACCCAGACCAATGATCTCGCCAGCCACAGACAGCACAAACTCCATTTTGCTACTCCACTGTCCTCTGTCTTCCATTTCGTCCTTTTTTATCTCTTCAGGACCTGCGATGGCCCCATTGGGCTCTCCTTCCTTAGCCACAGCTCTCGTCATGGCTCTGTGGGACAGAGAAAAAAAGAGATCATGGGGTGTAGGGAGTTGCTGCAGGACACACTGGTGGGAAGAGGAGGGAGAGGACCAGTCACCACAACAGGTGTGTTCCTAATATCACTGTGAGGTTCCCTCATCCTCTGGAAAATGACTTCTTTAGCATCAGCAGGAAGCATTTTCCCCAAGTTATGTGCTGAAGGGACAGAGGAAAGTTCACTGGTCAGGCAAGATGGACCCACCTACACCACCCCTTCACTGGACTCACCCCCGAATTCACCCTTCCCCCCTCAACCCCCTTCCTCATCCTTCCCAGACCACCAGCCTTAGTGTACCTCCATTTGCCCCTCCGCACCCTGACTAAATGCTCTGCATCTCCATCATTGCTGGAAACTTGGCCGGGGCTTTGGAAACAGCAGTTCAGAGGAAGAGAAAAGGAGCTGGAGCTGAAGCGGGCCATGGGGGCAGAAGGAGTTTCCCTTCCCCATGTGCTATTTATAGAGCATCTCACTCCTTCTGGAGTAGTTTCAGAGAGCAGGATAGAAATGTTAGAGATTAATAGTTTAAACAAGAATGGATGACCTACCATCTTACTTCAAGGCATCGCTGTCTTTGACCCCCTGGACACCATGTTACACAACCATACAGCCTGCCACCTCAGCAACATGCTTATTTGGCCTAGGGTGCCTTCAGTAACAAACAGGCATGAGCACCAAACCTCTGCCTTTGCCCAAACCTGCAAACAATACAGGGGAAGGAAACTCTAATGAGTTACCTGAGGTAGGGATGCACATGTGAGTCCAGCCAGAAAGCACAGACCTAACATGAGCAGGGTAGCTGATGAACTATGCCAGGGAAGTCCTAACTCTAACTACATCTCACTGGTGGCATTACTGAGCAGAAATTGGCCTTTGAAGGGGTGATTGGTATCAGCAAGGTATACACATTGCCATGTTGGGATTAAAAAAACTACACTGGAAGCAAGCCTCTCCAAAGCAGCAGTATCTCTGCCTCCATTCCCACAAGCAGAGAGTGCTAAGAAATCAGGGCTTTGTTCCTTCACATTAACTTGCAGATTCAGTTTGCTGGTGGTTTGATAGGGTTTTTAATAGCACATCTATTATTCCTTCCATGCCTCCTAAGGGGACATCTGCATCTCCAGGGAGCAGCAGGGACAGAAATCTGCATCACTCACACTACTTATCTCTTCCACTGCCCCCAGATCTGCTCTGGACTACTTCAGCTTGCTCTCTCCCAGGCAAAATCCAAGCACGGCTCTGGAGTCAGCTCAAGCCAGGGACCTCTCCCAGTCAGCAAGTCACTGATGAGCAAGACCTCATCACCCTTGATGTCCTCTAGCCAATAGGACCACCAAACCTATCCATCAACCTTTTGCACCAGGATGGTGCACCAGTCCCATGATGGCAAACTATTCCCTCCATCCTTGTGCCTGGTCTCTCTCCAGTCATCTCCCTCTAGGCTAGCATCAGGGTATGAGCTGTATCATGAAAAGTAGTGACTACCAGGGAGTCTGACCTAACTGGGAATAAGAGCAAGCGTGGTCCTAACACCACACTGGCCCAGCAGCTTAGAAACACCATGGCACTTGTTTTGGTGTAGTTTTCAATGAAGCAAGGAGGAAACAGGAGCAGGAAGTGGTTAGCCATGCTTGCATTTACTCCACACAAAACAGCATCATTGTCACTGTGTCTTACTTGCTTCTGTAAGTTGCCCAGTGCAAATGAAATTATTTCCTTAATGCTAACCCTGTGGATGTATCAGGCTCTGAGGCAGAGAAAGATGCTTGCATATGAAAAGACAACTTCTGCTGAATGTTCACACCAAAGCAAGCAGTTTTTGGCACAAGGCATGTTTCCTACCTCTGTCAGTCAAGTAAAGAAAGGAAACCAGATCTCACAGTGTAATACACCAATTGGTCTCTCAATGCCTGGAGCAACAACAGTCTTTGTTCCCCATCTGCCTTTGTGCTTGTGCTGGTTTTGGCTGGGTTATACTTAAAGTTTCTTCAGAGTAACTAATATGGGGCTATGTTTTGGATTTGTGCTGAAAACAGTGTTGACAATTCAGGCATGTTTTCATTACTGCTGAGCAGTGCTTACAGAGCCTCAAGGCCTTTTCTGCTTCACATACTACCCCAGCAGCGAGTAGGCTGCAGGGGGCACAAGGAGTTGGGAGGCAACACAGCCAGGACAGCTGACCCCAACTGGCCAAAGGGATATTCCAGACCATAGGACATCATGCTCAGCATATAAACTACAGGGCAAGCTGGCCAGGGGCCGCTGCTCAGGAACTGGCTGGGCATCATTAGGTTGGTGGTGAGCTATTGTTTTTCACTTGCATCACTTGTCTTTCTTTAGTTTTTTGTTTGGTTTTTTTTTTAGTTTTCCTTTTCATTATTATTATTATTATTTTATTTCAATTATTAAGCTGTTCTTATCTCAGCCCACAAGTTTCTCAATTTTACCCTTCTGACTCTCTCCCCCATCCCACCAAGGGGGGAGTGAGCAAGTGGCTGTGTGGAGCTTAGTTGCTGGCTGGGTTTAAACCATGACAGTAGTGAAGGGCCTATCCTAGTCTCTTTGAAATTAGCAGCAGATTTCCATGGACTCTGAAAGCAGAGGGCTGAATCCCATGCAAAGCATTAACACTGCCTTTCATAAGAGGGGCTGCAGCAAGAACAGGGGAGCCTAAACCACAGAGGAGGGCAGTCAGGGGTCAGTGAAGACCATCCTCCAGGCTATATAGCTGCCTCTTCAAAAACATTGTGAAAAGATTCTGGTTCCCTATTAAATTTGAGAGGTTTTAGAGTTATTTCCAATAAGAGCTCATATATGGGCAGTACCACA
Organism: Elanus axillaris; assembly: GCA_026212715.1. Taxonomy (NCBI): domain Eukaryota; kingdom Metazoa; phylum Chordata; class Aves; order Accipitriformes; family Accipitridae; genus Elanus; species Elanus axillaris. The sequence goes on along the minus strand of JANZLQ010000025.1, from coordinate 17,028,642 downwards.
GTGAGCACAACCAGTTCCAGTGTCAAATGCAGATGCACCAGGAGACTAAGGAAGCAATCTCCCTTTTTTCCCCAGCCCTTGCCCTTTATGGTCCATATGCTGGAAAGCACCTATTTACTGGTATGGCTTACACTGCCCCAAACCCACTAAATACTACAACATTTGTGGGTCGACACTTGAGTGTGAAGCTGAATCAGTCCTCTAACAGGCTCATACAAACCTCTAACCGTACATTTAAAGAAGGTGGTGCAACCCAGAAATCAAGGCATGCACCCTAAATGCTGGCTGGTGCAGAGCTAGCAGCTCACCACCACAGAGGTCATCCCAGTCCCAGCTTTGCCCCCTTCACTTAGCTTGCCTGCTGGGTTAGATTGGGAGGTGGAAACATCAGGTCCTCCCACCAGTCTTTTCTCAGCTTGTGAAGCCCAGGCAAGGCCCCTTTCCCCACTGCCTGCCTGCAGCAAGGCCTGCCAGATGGCTAATCAGTCCATTCAGATGCTGCAGCACAGCCTCCTCATCTTTGAGAGGAGCAGAGCTCCACGCACTGTCAAATGTGAGAGAAAAAAAATAACACATACTTAATGAAATGTGTTTGATCTGTCACAGTCCTTGGCACGTTCCAATTTGCTGCAGTCCAGGGCACATTATCAAGTACAATGATGCTTAAGTCTAGGTTTATTGAGGATGTCATGAGAAGCTGACAGGAGAGGACTCAGCTAATTCTTTGCTTTTATTCTTTTAATGCAAGGTGGCTCTAAGAGCCAGCCTATTTCTACTAGTATTTGTGTTTTACCTGTTTTTTGTTAGACCTGTTTCACACATGGGGTAGGCGAAGATCACAATCAGGGAGTCATCTCCTCTCACCTAACCCCAGGAAGGGAATGCCCTGAGTGCCAGCCCGCAGTCTCAACCCTGTCACCAGCCTCCACCTCCGGGACACCTAGACCAGGACTTTGATTCTGCACCTGTCCTCTGACTCCTGCATAGACCAACATGAAGGACAGAAGCTGGAACACTGCAATGGGGAACAGGACCAGGTCAAACACAGACCAGCAGGGAAGATGCGGCACTTGGTGTTTCATTTTCCAATTTTAAAAAGGGGGAAAGCACCCTGGTTATGAAAGCAAGCCTTTTCAACTGGGAACAGATGGTAGATTAAATGGGCCCCCAAGATTTTGGCCCTTTGTGCCACGAGCTTCAGCTTCTCCCTTCCCAGACAAAGCGATGAACAGCATTCACACATCCCCACCACTTTCTCTCTGCTTTGCCTGCTGTTTCTATGAGAAAGCCTATTCACACACCTCCTGGCTGTTTTCCTGAACATCTAATCCTACTGTGCCCCTGCCCTATATGTTCTCAGGCCAGATGGGGACTCAGATAACTTCTTGTTTCCAGCTAGGAACAATTTGGCTCTCCCACAGGAGCCACAGCCACCCCCTGCGCTACATCCTCCCTGACAGGCAGACGTTTTCTTCTCCCTTTGGATGCTGCTCTCCTTAACACAGGAGTTCAGAGAAAAGACTTTGCCCCTCGCTGCCTGCCTGCACTTTTTCTGCTGTCCCTTCACCAAAGGTTGGAGAAAAATCCTCTAACTCCTTCATTCCCAGCCTCTTTTTTCCCCTCTGCTATAAAATTTTTCCAACTGTTAAGATGCCACCTGATGCAGCCCACAGTCTACCCCTCTCCTAGACCCACTCAGCCACCACCACCACCACCTTCCCTCCGCAGCTCCCTATGACCTTGCCAGTCTCTTCTAGATGTGCCCTGCTGTATTTCCAACCCTTAGCACTTTGACGACATGTCTTTTTCCAGGCCTGGAGTACTCTTTGTAGACATGACCCCCAGCCTGTCGTCTTCCCACAGAGAGGAGGGGGCTTCCTCTGTGCCCAGTGCAACAGGCAGCTCCATATTAAATGATACAGGACTTGGTACTGGGCTTGGTGCATGGAGGCAGCCACGTTTTCCCCTACAAGATTTATTGCCGAGAAAACGAGGATACACCTGGATTCCCCCAAGCACTCAAAAGATAACAGGCAGCATGCAGGCAGCCATAAACAGAGACCACACCAAGAAGTTCCCTCTTTCAATATTTGAATGAGGTAGCCCAGTCTCCCCTTGGTCACAAATTTTGGGCTGTGTTTGTCCCATACCTACCATCATGGGATCCTTCAAGTACAGCCACAAAAGGCAAGGAAAGCCAAGGACATCTCTGAAGCGCTGTGGACACTCACCAATTGGGTCTGGTGTGCCAAACGCACGATGCATAGATGCAGGAGGACAGCATTTGTTGGCTTTATTTGGGAACAAGGTGCAACTACAGGGAGGAGGCAAGAATCAGAAAAAAGGAGAATGAAAGTGTCCTTTGAAAGCAAAACATGGTGGTATCCTCAGCTTCTCCCAGGGCAAAAAGGGCTTATTCAAGGCTGCTTAGGTGAGACAAAGAATAAGAGACAGGAGAGAGACAAGACTAGAGCCACCTGGGGTTTTGGCAGCAGAGGAAGAGGCCTTTAGAGATTCTCCTAAAGCTTTTCTTCCTGCAAACTTACTGCCTGTTCCCAAGTGCCGTCACACAGGAGCTCCTACTGCTGGGAAGTTAACATCCTCCGTTTGACCTCTTCTGCTGTTTTATCTTAAGGCAAGTGAGAGGAGGACAACTTCAAGAGTGAACACTGAAACAGAGTGAACAGCAGACAGAGATGTTGTTAAAAAGCAGCTGATAACACTTATTAGAGGAAGCAGTTTTAAAGAACCTCTGGACGCTCCTAGGTGCTGCCTGAGCTGCAGAAGGCAAAATCGCAGGTGATGCTGCAGACCACTGCACTGCATTTTATTTTGTGGTTTCATTTTGAAACAAGCAGCAACCAAGCACGTAAACTGCAATTTAAGGTGGGGAGGGAGGAATCAGAAAGCAAGCAGGCTGGCCCGTGTTACAAAAGGAGGGGCAGGAGGACACAGAAAATTCTCTGGTTGCACAACATGAGTCAGCAGTTAGTCGGCAGCTGAAATCCTGCGTTGCATTTTGATGGCAGGAGGCGGGGGTGGTTGTGGGAGCAGAGACAGAAAATCAGGGCTCAGTGAGGAACAGCAGTGCTAAGGTACAGCTTAAGAACAAACCCAGTTAGATTAGTGCGTGGGGGCTGCTACTGGAATAGGTCCTATCTGCAAGACGAACAGGAAAATATTAGCAGTAGAAGTAAGCTCTTTCCAGCCAATCTAAGAGCAGCTATGTGAATGGGGACGGCTGCTTCAACCACAGCTGCTTCAAAACCCAAAGGCTGCTGGAGAACGGCTCACTCCAGCTGCTAAAAGGAGAAAGGCAAGGAAAGATGTAGCAAGAGAAAAACTGATCAACTCCAGGACAGCAGTCAAAATTAAAATGCCTTTCATTTCAAGCTGTTGAAAGATAGTTGGCTTCTTTACACCTTCTAATTAACTTCCAGGTTGTGTGGGCTGCAGTGCATTCTCAAAGCATCTGTTCAGCAAGGTTCATGGGGCACTAGAGGCTGTCACAAGGATCAGATCCTGCTTACAGTTTCTCCAACATGAAATAGGAGCAACACTTCTGCAGTCAGTGAGTTTGCTGCTTACTGACACCAGCAAGAGTGAGATAAGAAGCAACTGTGAGTTTACTAACGACACATATCTGTGATACAAGCTGCAAGGATTATAGAGCATCACCCTTCAAGGCACACACCCCCAGCTCAGGAGGGGACTAACTAACCAGCTCCTGCCCTGTCCTCTGCTGCCAGGACAGGAGAGCCTCCCAAGTACCTAACAGTGCCTGGACTTTCCTGAGGATCAGTGGCAAATCCCTTGCTAAAAGCAGTGTAGGCTGTTGTTCTCGGTGCCAGTTCAGTCTCTGCTGCTGTCTGTAGCTCACCATCCCTGCTCTGGGCTACAGAGACACAGAGGTGGTTTCTTACTTCAGCCTAGAAAAATATCAAGACTAACTGATGAAGTCCATAAATAGGGTGCAAATATGATCAGAAACCAGCCTTTACCTTTGCATCAAACCAGATACTTTCGAGACCTCCACTCAGCCCGTAGTCTTGTATCCACTGCCATACAGCAGGAGACCCAGTAGCATGCAACTATGGCATTATCCATCTTTCTTACAGAGCACCACAGTGACAAGTCTCCTGCAGACACAGAGCCAGCCTGGCCCCAGTGGAGCCCCTAGAGCCACCCACCTGGTGGCCGGAGGTGTCTGGCCGAAGTCCTGCAGCTGCATCAGGCTTGCTCAGAGGTCCTTGTGCACAGCTGAAGTGGGGGGACAGCATAGCTCCTGTCACTGGCTGGAGGAGTGGAGCAGCAGGTGAATGGCACAGAGGGCGAAAGCTACGCTGCTCCAGCACACGCTCTGCAAACAGGCTCAGCAGGGGCATGGCAGGGCAGCGACCTGTGGTGCAGCCCGGAGGTGCCCCACAGGGACAGGACAGAGTCCGCAGGGGGGGACACGGTGGCTACAGGTCTGCCACTTAACCAGGGCAGCAAATTCACAGAGCAAGGCATGCCACTAGGCAGTCCTGGGTAGGTGCGGCGAAGGGAGGAAGGCTGCCAGCCCCCAGTGCTGCAGCTTAGCAGCCTGCTGCTGACCCACGTCTGCCTGAGACTGGAGGCCAAGGGGTTAGGAGAAGGGTGGGCAGCAAAAGAGCTACCCTCTGCAGGTGCATGCAGGCTCGCACAAAAATCCTAACCTCTGCAGTGCCTAAAGTCTTAACCTTGCAGTCGCTTCTCTGGGGCTGCTGCTTTGGGGCAGGAAAGCAGAGGAGCCAGCTCTGCTGGTAGCCAACATCTCCAAGGGTCCAAGTGGGTTGGAGGCAGGAGAGCAGTGTAGGGGATTTGGCATGACACAACTCTAGGCACTTCTAGCTAAACTGCCTTAGGCAGGCACACCCTAAGCACACAGCCTGGGGGCGTTTGCTATCTGAGTGATGAGAAATGGGGAACAAGGAGGAAGAGTACTCAAGCAAAACCCTTCCAAAAGGCAGGTGAGGTTATGGCATAACATGTTAGATTTTGCCTCCCTGCACAGAGGACGAGGGGAGCCAATAGGTTATTTGGCAGAGCCCGGTGCCTCAACACAGATGCATGTGCAGCCATCACAGAACAGCAGAGCAGTGCTGCACCGAGCTCCCTGTTCAGCCCTGCACAGGGCTGCTTCAGTGCAGGCTGGGGATCTACCTGGCTGAGCCTGGGCAGGCTCAGCCATCTCCAGTTGGCGCACAGGACAAGGCACATGAGGTGAAATTGGGGCAGGCAGAGGCATGTGGGATTATGACTCTAGCAGTGCTGTAACCCCTTCCTAGCAGTGCCTGCTGTAACGCTGCATTGCAAGGCAATGGGACTGCATCCCATCTGCACCCTCCAAGAGGCGAGGTATCTGCTTTCCAACCTGGGCACCAAAACTTTCTATAGCCCTGCCCAGGAGCATGGGCAGGTAGAGATAGGGCACAGGTCTCATTAGCCTGCCCTCTGCAAGGATCACATCTGCACCCATGAATCCAGCAAAGTTGGGCTGTTGCAGAGCTGCAAAGGTCAGGTCCAATGTTCAGTCTCTCGTATCAGCAGCTGTCAAAGAGGAAAAACTGGGGCAATGGCATTTCCAATGGCATTGGATGAAAGCCCTGATTGGTAGTGATTACTTTAAAAGCACTGTTGATTTAAGGAGACACAGATCAGGTGTTATGAAATCCCCGTGTGTTCTGCCTGGGTTTGTTCACAAATTTGCCTACAGATCCCTAGAGTTTACCACATGTACAGACTGTGCTGTCTCTCTGCCTCACCCCTACACAGCAACAAATTTGATGAAGCCTCTGAGGCAAAAAAAGGAAAAGAAGCACACTTCCAGGCACACCTTTTAGAGCTGCAGCCCCCAAGTCAATGTGCCAGGGCCAGCACCTCTGCAGGGCAGCACAGGAGGAGAGAGAGTCACTGCCTCATGTTTTCAGGAGCTGAAATGCCTACAGCCTACCTCACTCCTAGCACCTTTCCTCCTGTACCTATTATCACCTGGCCATCGCTACCCTTCTTCCCCATCCCTGCCTGCCCCACTCATCTCTCTTCTCAACCTTTCTGTTGTTTGAGTCCTTTTCTTTCCCTCCCTCTGCTGCTGCAACCTTCAGTACCAATTACCCATCCTTCAGGCATTCCTTTGCTCTGCAGCTTCCTGGAAACCCCCCAGCAGCATCGCTGCCTGTCCTCTCCTAATAAGAACTATTGAAAGAAAAACCTTTTCCCTGGGCTGATCCAAATTGATTATTTGCTCCCTGTCCCACAGGTCTGCCTTCCTTTCCTTAGTGTTGGGAAGCTTTTCCCCTTGACAGTTTTGCTGGCCCACTCCCCAGAGAACAGCAGGCAGCTGGCATGTAGCAGCTGGCTGCGGGAGGACCGGAGACACCGGCACTCCCAGTGTGACACGCACATCCAGCCAGATTTGCTCAACGAGCAAACACTCAACTCACCTGAACCCAGCGCAGGTCTCCCCCAGGCAAGCCCGTCCTGTCCGGTCCCACTGGAGTCCAGGCAGGGAATCCGCTGAGTGCCAAAGAGATACAGCAAGAGTTAAGACAAAGACTCCCCTCTCTCCTCCTCCTGTCCCTCCCCCTCAGCAGCTCCCCCCACCAAGTTATCACCCAGCTCAGGTGTGGGTGGTGGGATGGCAGAAAGGGAGGTGTATCGGGGCGGGAGCACTTTCTCCCCAGCTCCCTTACAACATACACCTCTCCAGACCTTGAACTGTGGCCCTGACAAAAAGCAAGAAAAGAAAGCAAGCACTGTCAGGCAGGGTAAAGGCCCAAAGTTTGCAAAGATCAATGACAGCAGTCAGTGGAGTGACTCTAGGTCCTCTCGACCTCAGCAGGAGGAAGGTCTCCCCTTGCAGACCCCATGGCATGGCCCAGGCTGGCTGCCACATGCCCCCACTGGTCTGGGGCTTCAGCACTTTAGTGGGATGGTGGCATCTCCTAAAACCATCCTGCAAATGTGCAGAATTAATCGTCTCCGTCTCCAGAGACCACTACACTAAACCTCTTAGAGTGGCCAAGCTCAAGGCTCACCAACACCATCAGGCCAATGGAGCGAAAGGCAGAGAGCGGGTAGAGGGGGAACATTTGTCACAGGCTCATGCAGACCCCTCTGTGCCTGTGCCATATGCTGTGAGTGCAAACACAGCTCATAGGAGAGAGCTCTTTCAGCAGGGAGAGATGCTGCTGGAGTCTTTATTTTTACAGTGTCTATGTGCTCGCTAGAAGTGAGCAATCCCTCTGTGCCTTTGCTCTGCCAGCTTGCTTTCTATCCACCTCAGGCCCAATGCACTTTTCCAGGGCTTCTTGTGACCAACACCAGCAGCAGAGATTCAGTTATGCCATTTTTCTCAAGACAGTTCAGCTCAGATTTTTTTTTAATGTTATGTTTATTGCTATTACTGTTTTGTCTTTTGCTTTGTCTGTTAGTGTGCCTGCCAAATTCCTACTGACTTTTTCATGTACTCATGTGGTCAAACACAGCAGCATGTAGGATGGAAGCTAGGACACATCCAGCACATGCTCCGATGTGCTTGCCTGTGTCAGAGCTCACCAGATGAGCATCCTCCAGCCCCCTCAGTGGGAAACCTGGGAGCTGATAAAAGCCCTCACCACTGCAGTGTGGGGAAGTGGTAGGTTTACATGCCTACACATACTATAGAGGTTGTTTGTAATGTTTTCTCAAAAAAAAGTCCTCCACGGTGCCAGAAGCCAGTGAATCAGACCACATTAGAGCATGCTGGATTGGCCTGGAGACAAGCGATGCTGGAGATGTGCATGAAAGGAGTCACCCTTGTGCCTGGTGGGAACCTAAGGATAAACCACTGAGGCTAGTGCTAGAGGCAGTAAGGGAATATGTCTCCGTCTTTTTTTGGGGGTGTTCATTTACTGCCTCAGGTGACACTGGGGCCAGCCAGTCTGAGCCTGCGCTGCTGGCGAGTGCAAAGAGGGGGCAGAGCAGCTCATGGTGAGTGCTGGGGCATGTCCCAGGGCTGGGAAGCTCTGAGCCAACCCAGCCTTGTCCCAGAGGCCCCAGTCAGGCAATGAGGCCATGAGGGCAGAGGGCTGGGGTGGCAGCTGGAGCAGGCAACACCTCTTCACAAGCAGCCAAAGACAATGTGCAGTACCCTGTTTCCAGGATTAAACTTTCCAAGGTGCCACTTTTCAAATCCCTGGCTTTCACCTACCATTTGGGCTGCTTGAGTGGATTGGTCCCATACTCAAAGAAATACAGGCTGATTCTTCCCTTGCCTGGGCTGGGATCAACGTCAGAGGGGCCAGGCTCCATCTTCTGTTTTTTAGTCTCTGAAGTCCTGAAACACTGCAAGGTAAACATTGTGTGCTGGCTACACAACACAGGCACTGCACTGCCTCCACATCCCTCCTAAATGAAGGACAGTGCCTCTGCCCGTCCTGCCACAGAGGACTGGTGTGACCCAGCACAGCTGGGGAAAAGGTGCAGTAGAGGTTATCCAGATACAAAAAGGGGATTGAGATAAGCCTAGGTAAGCAGAGCTGACCTAAAAACTTGATTTATCCACACTGAAGTGTTTCACAGGAACATCACGTTTTTTTGCAAAACTGTAGATGGCAAATGACCTGTGACATTAAGGTAAAACAAGACAAAAGTCAACCTAAATGAGAACTTTATCCAGCAATGTGTGAAAATCATTCTTCAGAAGGAAAGAAGGCTGCTATTTCTGCTTTCCAGCCCAGAAGTTACACTCAGGCTTCAGAGTTTCCAACCAGGCAATAATTTACTGTGTTTTTAAAACCTGCTATGGCCATGGGGCATCTTTATTCCACCACAGAAGCCTCCATGTGAGGGACTGCACTAGTGTGACAGCCCAGACTGAAAACCGGAAATCACCTTCTGGCCTTCTCAGCTGTGGGGGTACAGACTGTGCTCAGCCTCGTCCCGGGGGAGGGCAAGTGAAGGGGTGATGAGCTCCCTGATCACTAATTGCCATCTTCACTGGCAGAGTCAGCCCCTGAGCAGGCACCCTGGGCTGCACGGCTGTGTAGGTAGGACAGAGCTGCTAAAGGATGCGATAATCTAACTACAGGCCTCCTTACCACATGGGTTCCTCCTCCGCCATTTCCACAGGCGGAGGCAGCTTCCCACAGGGTCTAGAGGGATTATGTGGCAGGATGCAAATTTGTGAGCATGGTCCAATGACAGGAGCCACAGCCAAGGCTCAGCCAGCACCAGCAGGGACAAGCCCTGGGAGCTTCTGGGGGGAGATAAATACCAGCCCCAGGGAAAGTGTCTTGACACTGGGATATGGAGGGAGCTGAGGTGGGGAAGAAGCAGCCCTGCTGGCAGCAGGGATAGGGAGAGTATGGGTGAGGCTGCTCTTAAACTCTCCACCCCCAAAAGGGAAGTGCTGTTTGCAATAAATCCTGGAAACATTCAAAGGACCCCCCTTCCCAGCCCCTCTCCAGGCAGCATGAACCCCTCTCAGAGCTGGGTCTCCCCACCGCTGTGTGCAGCCCTGACACCAGCAGCACCCAGCTCTCCATAGCCCTCCCCACGGTCCATTCCAAGGCGTCTTGCCAAGAAAGGGATGGCAGCATCCAATTTTGCAGTCAGGAAAGCCAAGACAAGAGGAAGCCCCTTTGCTGTGCCTGAGGGTGCACCGGAGGAATGGGAAAGCACTGCTGTCCCACCACACAGCAGAACCTGCTCCCTCTGCAGCTGCCAGCCCAGAGCCTGCCGCACAGGTTTCCATCGCCTCCTGTCAGCACTGGGGGAAAACCCTCCTCAAAATGACCCAATTCCCTCAACCTGCCAGGCCCAGGGCAGCTGCAGACCAGTACTCAGCCTGCCACACCAGCCTTTGCCCTGATGGACGACTAACCCCAACCTCAGAGGTGTCCTGCACCTCCGCAAAGGTCTCCTCCCCACTCCGCTCACTGCCTGCCAGCTGGCAGTGCACCCCTGCCTCCCTTTTTACCTTCCCTTTTCTTTCCCCAGAGCACGTGTTGGCTTTTCCCATTATTTGGGTCTCCCTATCGTTCCCTCCCTTTTGGCTGGCTCTGACATGCCTGCCAAAGAGCTAGCCCAGAGCAGCAGCCTGCCAACATCAGCCCACGCTGGGGCCACACTCCCTGGCAGCAGTCAGCCCCAGGCCCCACGATGCTTCCCTCCTCCCCGAGCCAGCAAGACACAGAGCTTTGAGCCAAAATTAACCCCTTTTCCCCACAGCCCAGCTGCTGGGAGAAGTCTGTTGGTGTGATACCCTATGGGTACATCCAAAACGCGCTCCTGCTTTCCAAACATTAGGGTCTGGGTGAAGCGGGCACTGGGTTTTGTGCGGGAGACAGAGGAGCCTGCAGCCCTGGCTTCCCCCCTCACTGGGCCACCTGCAGAAGCCACTGCTGTCCTTGCTTGACCAGCCTAATCCCACCTCTTGACACCTTTGCTAATGACATGGGGAAAATGCCGGCTCCCCCGTGGGCACAACGCAGCTGCTTCTTTGCTCAGGAACTTGCCTAGCTGAGTGAATTCTGTTTGCAAAGGAGTTTCCCCTAGGCATTCATATAATTTATTTTTTATGTTTATGGCTAATTTCTGCTTAGGTAAGCCTGTGACTTCCTACAACAGTTTCACCATAACTAATCACAAGTGAACATAACCAAAGTAACAACTGCTAACGAGGCCCCACAGAACTGTGATGGGCTCCAGCAGCCACAGCACCACTCCTGTGCCAAGCTCTTGGGGAAGATGTAGCTGTCAGGAGCCTCCACCTTTGGAATTACAAGCAGGGTGACACATTCCCTATTTCACAGCATCCCCAGTGGGGGAGAAGATGAGGCAAGGGCAAATGGCTTAGCAGCCCAACGTCAGCAATAAAAGTGGTCAGAAGGGAGGATTAGTGATGCTGGGGAGACATCTGTGGTCTAACAGCCTCTCTGAGTCTAACAGCAGCGCTCGCTGTTGATCAGAGACTAAGGAGGACCACAGGAAAAAGGCAGGCAGAGGACAGATGGGTATGTGCCTGCTTGCTCCTGCTCACCCTCCCTGCTTCCTCAGGGCAGCTGAGCCTGTTGCCATGGGACATGTGGCATGCCGTGACAGCAAACACCTCGGATACACAAGAGCACAAAGGACAAGGTCAGTCTGCGGGGACAGCAAAGCGCATGTTGCTGCCTAAAGTGTTGTGACTCTGGACAGGTCAGATGGAGAAGGGGGTAACCGCGTCACTGGTAACTTCAGAAGTAACGACTTCCCTAACCTGTCTTTGTGCTTCCCCACACATGCTTCCCTTATCTGCACTGTGCAGAACCCCGTCCTGCACGCTGCTAACCACATTAGCAGACAAGGACTCAGCCAAATACCCTGCTCTGAGGGATATGCTCGTTTGCACTGTCCTGTAGGACATACTGAACAGATTATTTGGGGATCTCTGCTTCACAGGATTACATATCCCACACATTAAGATGTCAGTCTTGCTCTGTTCTCTCTATGTATGCACCATGGCCTCTCTTCTCCCCACATATCCACCTTTATTGTCACCTAAATGTGCAACACATCTACACTGCATGATTCTTCAATAGCCAGAGAAAACTGTCTCTATATCACTAGTGGCAAATGGATAAGGGCCCCTCAGAGCATCTGTTCAAAAACGCTGGGAGCCCCAGGTTTTGGGCTGCTCCCCAGAGGAACAGATGCATCCTGGTCCACAGGTCTATCCCCAAGATCTGAAGTCACTCCCCTGCTGTATGTGGTCACTTCCAGCCATGGAGGAGCACAGCAGCATCAACAGTATCTCTTTGCCCAATTAGGGGGCTGACACTCTTCCCCAAGCACCACTGATGCAAGCACCACCATATGGGAAAAGCAGAGCCTGGTTTTCATGGACAGATGAACAGAAAGGTCAGTCATCCTTTTCAAGCACTAACAACCCAGGGCAGGATCTCAGGGACTTCTTTATTTTTATGTGAACTTCTCATGTGAAACTGGGGGAAAAAAAAAAAAAAAGAACCAAACAAAAGAACACTATGAGAAAAAAAAATGGGTCTTTAATCTCATCCCCATTTTTCTGAAATTAATGGGTTGAATTCTGAGGCTAAGTTTCAGATTTTGGATTCTGAAGGTGGAAAATTTCCAACAACCACACATTTCCTGTCTCAAGGGACGTCAGCATCTCCCCAGGTGGAGAAGGTATGAGTAGGAGTAAATTCTGCAGACTGCAAGAAGAGCAGTACTGGGCTGATCTTGAACACAATAAAAATCCCTTTCACCATAATTCCAAATCATGAACAATCATCATATTCCAAAATCTCCATGTTCCAAATTTCACCAAAATCCCCTCTAAGTGTGGTGTCTTAAAAAGTGCTGTGAAAAACATTATGTCTGGAAGTTTAAAATATATTAATTTCAGATTTAGTCCAACAACCTTCTCAATGAGCAATACAGAATATACTCGATTCCCATTTCAAGCCAGGTGTCATAGGTTCCAATACTTCATCCTGAAGTCCTATCAAAATAGGACATTTATTTAAGAATGTCTAATGTCGAGCAAAACCTTTGGTATTCTTGCTTATCTGACCTGCTTAGCTCATCCAAAGCTGTACAGAAACTGGGTCATGTAGGAACGCAGGCTTGGGAGGTTTCCTAGCTCATATATAACCAGATCAATAAACCACATGCCCAATTCACTGGACACCAGACTATTTTGCAACAAAGCAAGTCACAAGCCTTTCAGCAGACTCCCACTTTGCCTACATGCAGCTGAGCAGGCTTTCTGCATCCAACCATATTTTGGAGATAGCTGTGGACAATTACTATTTTCTATTTGGTTTAAAACACTTTCCCAGTGGGCCAAAGCTCTTATAGACATTACTGGAAAAATGAAAGTATAAGTTTGTTTAACATTAGAATGACATGAATAAAAATATCTGTTGCTGGAGCTTCTAATACAATTGACTCAAAAAGCCAACAGAAAAAAAACACTTCTGTATTAAACTTCCATTTACTCATTTCTACGAGTAATTTCTGCCAGCCAGTACCATATTCCAGTGGCATGGCAGCTGGGTAGCTCCATCCTCCATCACATTGTGGGTCTTTTCCAAAAGGGCTGGGATTTCTAAGCTCTTTCCTACCCTCAGCTCACGCATGACCACCATAAAGCACTGTGGCATTTGGGGAATCTGAAGCTCTGAGACTTTGAGGCCACCCAGGAAAACTGTGACAGCCAGTTCAGCCCTGAGCTCCTGCTCCCCAGCCCCATACCTTCAGCATCACCAGCATCCTCCGAAGGCAGGGAGGGTGGCATGCAGAAACAGCAGCAGCTCAGCTTTTGACAGGGAAGGTGCAGGGCTGACCACAGGGCTTCACCCATGGCTGCACATGCAGCCTAGCAAAGGAGCCCAGCCACCCTCATGTTCTCCTGGAAAATGGACTGGGAAAAGTGAAAACGGGCTGGAAATGAGATGAGGTTTCCACAGGCATGCTGGAACAGAGCCAATGAAGCCCCAGAGGACGACAGATCAGCGGGCTCTCCCTCCTGGAGTTTCAATCTGCACTCTCAGAAACCCTCCCAGCAACAATCCCCCCCCATACCTGGTGCTCACCAGACTTTCACAGCCCCTGTGTGTGAAAGCTCGTGACTCCTTCCCGTCATCGCCCCGTCTCCCATCCCAGGTCACCAGGCTCCAACAACACTAAACTGCGGAAAGCCAAGCCCAAGAAAACCAAGCCAAATAGTTCCAAATAGGACAATTACCTATAGGTCCTCAGGAACCTAAACCAGTGTTTGCCACAGCTGAGGTCACCGTTCCCCGTGGGACGCAGCTCTGCAGAGAAAAAACCTCAACAGGCAACGAAGGGCGAAAACGCCCACCCAGGTCATCGCGACCCAAGAGAAAACAAATCCCTCCCCCGCCCTACCGCCGCTGAAGAGGCAGCCACCGACCCTCAGAGCCCAGAGCCAGCTCAGGGGACCTCCCGAGGCGGGGGACTCCGGCCGGGCTGCGGGGGTGCCCGCTGCCCCCCGCCCGCCCCGCGGGGCCCGTGGCCGGCGCTGCGGCGGTGGCTGAGGCCCGGGGGCCACCTTGTGGCTAACGGCGTGGATTGCTCTCAGCTGCGCCTCCCTCTCCCCGCGGCGCCGGCAGCCTCGGCCGTAGCGCCGTGCCCACGCGTGTCCGCGGGCGCTTCGGGAAGCCCAGAGCCTCCGGCCGCTCGCTCAGCTCTGCCCGGGCTCCAGCTTCCTCGGGGTTTCCTGGGAGCTATCCAGCTTCCCGGGGTTACGTGTCCTCTGGCTGCCCTCCTCGGATGCTGGGGCTACAGCACTTAAAACACAAGCTCTTTGATTTTTTTTTTTTTCTTTATTGTTTTTTTTTTTTTACCCAAGCAGCCTGGAAATAAGGGGCCCTGTTTGTCGACATAACGTGCAGATCCCGCTTCAGCCACGCAGCCCTTCTTCCATACGCAGGAAAAGCAAAATGACAGGCTCTAGAGCACCTGGAAGGCATTCAGCACAAAAAAAAAAAGACATAGACCTGCAGAGAGGAGGGAGAGTTTCCCATCATCCTTCACTTGCACGAAGAAAATGCAAATCCACACGCTTCTCTCAGACCCCAGGAATAGCCCGGTGACTCATCAGCCAGATGACTCTTTTGGCTGGGAGCTGGCAATGGCTCCAGCGGAAGGTGGTATTGCACTCTCCGCTTCACCTAGGTACCCCAGGCCTACCGCTTATGGGGGCCTCCAAACCAGTGTTCCCTGTTTTCCTTCCTACCCTAACCAAGCTTCCTCTCCTTTGGCCGCCCACCCGTACTGATGTGCCACTGCAACAGAGATCCAGACCCGAATGCCCAGCACAGCTCCACTAACACACATCCCACCTAACAGGCTGTGAGCAAGGAATGCTGGTGAGACAAAACTGAGACAGAGCAGATCTAGAAGGGAAGAACAAGGATTTAATGGAATGAATGGAAACGCTCCCAAAGTCCACACTGGAGCCGCACCTCTGTGACTCTCTGACACTCTCCAGTCCAGGATCTGTCCTTCCTTTCTGTCCACCAGAATGCTGGGGATGCTCAGGAACACCAGTGCTTGATCTGCCCCTTCAGAGCCCTCTCCAGGGAGAGGATTAAGGTGCATTTCTAACTCCACGCAGGCCATCTCCATGGCAGCCTCCTCCTCAGCCCTTCAAATCTTCCAGAGAGGGGAGCTTGGACCCAAAATCCCTCTCTCCTTGGAGAGTGAAGAATCCTTGCATTATCCAACAGGTGGTAAAGGCTGTATAGAAATCGTCCTGGGGGGAGGGAGGGAGAGCCACACTGGTCCTAGCAATGAGATTCAAGCTCTGTCAGCATCAGGAGGCCAGCTCTGGTGGAAGGAAGGGGCTGTCCCGTGCCCAGCCTAGAAGGCAAGTCCTCAAGTGGGCAGGTGAGTTGACGGAGCCTCTGGAAGGCAAAGGCAGGCATTGAACACAGCCACAAGGACAAAAGGTGACCTGGGCCCTCCCCTTCCAGTCATGGGTATCATTCAGCCAGGCAAGACTGCAGATCTGTTCCCTAAACGCCAGAGATGTCTCAAATAAGGACAGTCAGCACTTCAGAAACCGAGAGGATAAACTCATCTTTCAACCACTTGTCCCAAGACAAGCACTGAGCACCATGAGAGACCTGAGACATGATAGGAAAGCTCTGTCTTCCATTTGCTCCATGCCAGGGCTAGAAAGCAGTCCAAGGAAAGGTCAGTGCCCAGGTACCTCCAGGTCATCCCCTCCACTGGCACAGATGGCAAAGGGAGAGCCTGTGCACACAGGTTTGGCTTTAACTGGGACAGAAAGTGCATAAGGGGCTACCCTGTACATTGTGCAGTGTGGCCCTTGCTGTGCTCCTGCAGCTGTGCCCACTCCTCCCTGTCCATGCTGGACATGGCGATGAGGGGCCCATTGCTGTCACATCCCATTCCTGAGCACTTGCAGGAGGCAGAGAACAGGTGGGATCCTGGGGCATCAGGATGTCTGTGAAACTTCCAGTGAGCCATGGCAGGGACAGGATGCCTGTCTGGAGTAAGGTCTGCTTTGCCAGGTCCCTGGGTCTCCCAAGGCATGTTCAGGGCAGCCAGCAATGGGTCACAGCAGCTCCAGGAGCTGGGCAGGCTCAGGCCACTGACACTCAGCTGCCTGCAACACTCATGGGAACTGGAGCTTTCTAAAAGCAAGGCCCCAAGCCTCAGTGAAGGGCAGCCGCCAAACTGACTCGAGTCACTGGAGACCATCTTTATCCTCCCCATCTAATGAACTTTTTCCTAATGGTGCTTGCAAAGAGACAGAAGCAATAAACACAGGGCACCAAGAGGCAACAGCCAGCTTGGAGCAGCCCTCCAGCCAGGCAGAACTTAATAAAACCAACAGTCAGTTACAGAAATGGACTCATTCAATCGATTTATTCTAGGCTCCCTGCTAATTAACCTGCAACACACAAATGATCCCCCTGCAAGGCTGGACTTCAACACAGAAGCACAGCCCATGCCCTGATTCCAGAGCACCAGCCTCACCTCTCTGAGGGAGCCTTTGATGGTGGAGAGTTTGTAGATGATCCAGAGAGGGATGCACACCATGGAGGAGAGGGCCAGCAGCCAGCCCAGGGTGTCTCCCCACCACGGGTACACATACTTCTTGTTGTAGGTCAACGGGGTATATTTGATCAGAGAGAACAGGAAGGTTGCCTGGCAAGGTAGAAGAGACCAAAAGAAAAAGTGCAAGAATATCAACAGGATTAGTCAAGACATGTCTTCCTTGTGAGTCCACACCTGCACAGAGTCTCAAGGTAACAAAGAGCTTCCCAGGACAGCAAGAGAGGAGACACAAGTCAAGCAAGCTTTGCTGGGACAGCCCCCATGGGCAGCAATGGGCACGGCAGAGACGAGCTCACCCCACCAGCAGACACTTCTTTCACTGCTGAGCCAGGCCCCTCTCCCCATTGTTTAGTGCCATGCCTGGTCCCCAAAGACACAAACACATGGAACAGGCTCCCGTAGTACAAGCCACATAAACTCCTATACATATGCACATCTCCCTGTATATATGTAGGCATCTGTATCTCAGAGGCACCTAGCTCTGCCCATCTTCCCCCTCCAGCTCCTCTTCCTATGGGCCCTCACCATGCAAACTGCAGGGGTGATGAAAAGCCAGCAGTATTTGATGATGGGCCACGGCCGGTAGCCAATCATATCTTCAATGTTATCATAGAAACGCTCAGCACCTGCAAAAGAGTAGAAAAGGATGCCTCACTGTTACCAAGGAAGGAGAGCAGCGGGGTCTGTATGTCCAGGGTCCTGCTTCACGACTGTTTGGGTGCTCCCCAGAAGATGAGGCTGTAACCTCAGCATAGCCGACAGCCCTGTCGGGGAGCTCGCCAGGAACATGGCCAGGTTTAGTCTTTGTCCTGGACTAACATCCTCTCACCCCAGAAAAGCCCAGTGGGTCGGCAGGGCCAGTCCCTCAGCATCTCCCAGGCTAGGACCTGAATCCAGGTTTTACCCACCCCTTGTGAATGTCAAGGCCAAGAGAGGGCTCTCAAAAATGTTTGAGGGTCTCAGACTCCGCTATATACAGGTTGGGAAAAGATTTCCCAGCCAGCTCCAAGTCCCCAGGGAAGGAGGACGTCAAAAGCAGGGGCACATAGGAACATGCTGGGGATATCTGCCAAGCAGTTCTCCCAGGGCGTTGCTGCGAGCAAGCCTCTGCCAGCTGCGTCCGGGGGCACCAAAGCAAGGGTTTAGAGGTCTGCCTTGCACTGCGAAGGAATTGTCAAGATGAGCTACAGACCAGCATTTTGAGGATGGACCAAGCAAGAGCCTGAGAGACCAGAGCTGGGGACATCCATTGTTCATACTCACCGTAGACCCAGGCAATGCAGAGAGTCTCGAAGATGGCCACAAAGAGCAGGCACATGCCACTGGCAGCATAGTAATCAAAAAGCTGGAAGACATACATCCCACCCTGGGAAGGGCCAAGTGGGCAGCAAGGCGAGGTCGGGGGGAGAGAAGGGAGAGGAATCAGGCACAGGCAAAGAGTGTTGTGGGCCTAGAGGCTAGCAGCCTGGCTGATTTACTGCCCAGGCCTGCAAAGCTGTCTACAAAATGGGCCTGTGGGTCAGTCTAGGCACAAAGCTGCAGATGGAACATTGAAGACAGCTTTTTCAAAATTATGCCCAAATGAAAACAGAAGATGCAAAGAGCATCTTGGCAGCGTCAATCCACACACACATACTGCTAGGAGGAGTTAAAGCTTTTAAACGAGAACAGTTTAACTCCCAGGCAATTAATCAAAACAAGGGAATATATGGGAAATCAGTGTAACAGATACGGGGCACACTCAGGCCCACCAAGTTTCCTTACACCAAGCAATCATGTAGCTCAGTCCAAGATGAAAGGGACAAAGGCTCTCCCCTCGCCATGCAACAGGCTACAGCTGTAAAGGTTTGGCTCATGTAAAGATAAACCTATAACCAAAATATGGGCTGTCCAGAGCTCCAATTATCAGTCTTGGCAGGAAAAGTGTCAGGACTGTGACTGGCACAAGGGGTGAAGGCTGGAAGGGGAAAATGCAAACAACATGGGGAGGGAAAGGCAGCCTCCCCCAGGCACTGTGCACCAGGATGGGCCTCACCAGCAAGCTCTCGGCCCCAGCACAGACCCCACCACCTGCCAGGCCCCACCCTGCAGGGGGGCACGCAGACCCCATAAGCACTGCACAGATGGTCTAAGCCCAAAATACCTCTGTGAGCATCACCAACCCGACCAGGTAGGAGAGGACGGAGACCAGCAGGATGAGGGTCTCTCGGCGGTTCTTCTTGCGGAAGATGGTGGGGTACATGTCCACAAGAGCTGTGACGAGGCTCTCCACACAGACAAACTGCAAAAAGCAGAGATCCCACCTCTGTCAGCCTGTCCTGACCGGCTCCCCAGCCCCGCTGCCCCCACCTCAGCCAAGTTCAAGCCTGTCCCAAAGGGACAGTGGCTTTTGTCTGGCAGGGAATCGCCCTGCACCTGCACCTTTACCTGGCTGTCCAGTCCCAGCAAAACAACCATCAGGAAGAAGAAGCATGCCCAGAGAGGGGAGAAAGGCAGCATGACCACAGCCCGAGGGTAGGCGATGAATGCCAGGCCAGGCCCTGTGGGGAGAAGGGCTTTCAGAGCGGGCAGCAGCATAGCAGCGGCATGGCACAGCTGGTGCAGACCTGCCTGAGGCAGCCACCCGGCCAAGGCACAACCTGCAGCCTCTTGCTCCAGTTATACCAGCGCTGTGCATGAAACCCAGGATCCTCGCGGGGTGGAGGAGCCCAGCAGGAAGGGAGGGAAAGGGAGCACACAGCAAGCTCTGGCTGCATCGCCATCGCCAGGGCAAGCCTCTGAGCCCAGGGGAGCACAGCACAAACCTGGGCATACACCATGCAGGCACCTCACCCCCCACTGAGAGACAGCAGCTGCCTGACTCTAACCCTTATAGGCAGCTTATACCAGCCTCAAGACATGGCCATTACGTCTTAATATTTCATGAGCATGCACTTGTTTCTCCCTGGTTTTGGAGGCAGAAAGCAGAGCTGCCCACCCGGATAGGAACCCGCAGCTGCAATACTGTTTGCCCCAGGGTGGGTATCCTGTGGGCATGCTCCCCTTGCTGAAGGGGGGCCAAAGAGCGACACCCCCGTGGCTCCATCCCACCGCAGCCCCACTCACCCGACTCGGCCACCTCGGCGATGGGCACACCCTGCTCCCCCGCCATGAAGCCCAGGATGGAGAAGATGGCAAAGCCGGCCACAAAGCTAGTGCCGCTGTTGAGGAAGCAGAGGGCCACACAGTCCCTGGGAGGAGGGGGCACAGCGTCAGCCAAGTGGGGCTCCGGGATGACCCACACCCCAGGGCAGCCCCTGTTCTCCCACCCCAGCCACTGTGCCCACAGCAGGACCTCTCTCCCAGCACCTCCACAGCTCAGCACCAGAAGCTGCAGAAGGATGATGCCCCAGGGTGGGCAACACAGCAGGATCTCCCCCCCAGAAAAGCCTTCTCCAAGGACAGCATAAAGATGCATTCCTCACCTAAGCTCCTCGCTCATGAGATAGTCTTGCTACACATCTAAATGCCTGATTTTCTTCTCTCTCTCCCCTGGTCCCTCCTGTAGCAGAGTGTACCAGAGATTATTTTTGTCTGAGAAGAGGGCATGGTTTTTTTCCTTAATAGATTTCTCAGACCAGTTACAATCTCCTTGGTTCCCAGAACTACTAGATATCTCCTGGTCCTTGCATTATGAGAAAAAGATGAACAGAGCCATGCAATTTATTTTCTTTGATCTATTCCCTTTTGTCTCTGTTTCATCTCATTCTCATCCATCTACTCTTTAAACTAACCACCTCTTATCTATCCAATTCCTTTTCACACTCCAGTCTCCCTAGTCCTCTTGTGACTGCAATCCTGGGGACGATAACATTTGCAGCATCTTTCAGAGATATTCTGAACCAAACTGAATGCACCTGCTCTGAGATTTCATGGCCTGCTCTGACTTTATTAAATGCTACTCTGTGTCTTTTTCTCTATCAGTCTTCAGGTTTCTAGCATTTTGGGGGCTTCATTCTCCTCCCTGCATATTAACTAAATCCATTCACAGTCTGCAACCATTTCACGACAGTACAGTTCAGGTAGAGCCCCTATGCCATACAAATTCAGATTATTCCTTCCAAAGCAGAGCTCTTTGGTTTGTCAAGGACTGCACAGCACCTAACACTACTGCTCTGCATTTGCACGTGGTTTCTAAGGCAGGAGAGTGAAACAGGCCTGCAGGGCGAGTCCCCGCAAATCTCCTGGCTGGTAAGGAGGGCCACACTCCACCAAGCTCAGCTAACCCAGTGGGAAGCCCATGCCAGAACCTTATTTCTCTTGTTGTTATAAACCACCTTCTCTTCACTCAAATTACATTCTCCATCATTTTATACAAATTCCCATTTATTTCACATAGTTCCTCTTCCTTCCCAGTGTTTCTCTGTCTTTCACCTGGAGGTACTTATGACAAGTCACACGCTCCTTGGAAAGGCATGGGCTGGAAGGTGCTCTGCAGTCACCTGGCAGGTGGAAAGGGGTGTTGGGGTGGAGGGTAGTACATAAGGAATGGCCAGAGCAAAGAGGTCTCTCCAGATTTGCACCTGAAGGGGAGCCAGGGAGCCCTGATGATGTCCCTTACTGCTGCAGAAAACGAGGAATTGTCTGTTCTGTTTGGCACCATCTCGGACTGCTGCCATACAAACAGTGGTCCATCCTGCCCACGTCCTCTTCTCTTCCAGGTGACCAAAGGTTATACCTGGCCTGGGACAACTGAGTGGGGCACCATGCTGGTGTCCCCCTGCCCTATTAAAGCCAGTTCCTATCTTCCTATGCAAACCAAGGCTGCAGAGCACAGAAGTGACTCATTAAAACTGAGGCCATGCCTGGGAACAGGCTGCTCAGATGTTTAACATCAAAACTAAGAACAATTTCCCTAGCAAAGCCAAATAGCATAAAGGGTTTGTGTTGCAACAGACATCTCTCCCCTTTCTATACCATCTCCCAGCTGCAGTTACAGAAGCTCTTTACAGTCTTGCTGCTAAGCAGCCTGTGTCATCCTCTCCATGTTAACACACCTGGGCTGGAGAGGGCTAGTGCCCAAGGACATGCAGCAGGCCAAAGCCAAATCCATTATCTCTTCTTCTCCCAGAGCTTTTTCTCTCATAAATTCATCGGGGAGAAGGGACATGAAAAGAAGAGGAGTCCCAGCCCAGCTACTGTTGGAGAGGTTTCCCCATAGCAGGAGCGAACTTCTAAGGTGAAGAGAAAGATGCCAAGCAAGGACTGCATAGTCAGTGGTCTGCCTAGACCTTCCATGGCAACAACCATGATTTTGAATTTAAAGGTGGGGGGAGAACCCAGTGCCAGGAGCAACACGGTCAGCAGAGGAAGCGTGGGAAGGGAGGTGGGTAGTTTTACCTAGAGGTGGCCTCCTCCACTCACACTAGCCTTTTACCCCTGGGGATGTAGGTCCAGATGGTGGATACATCTACAGCAAGATTAGTTTATTTTCACCTGACCACTCCAACTAGACAGCCTGATTCTATTTGGCAACATGGCCCACCTCTCTTCAAGTGCAGTCCAGCACAGGGAGAGTATGCAAGAAACAGAAGTTACATCTGCAGGCATACATGTAGACCATAGGTAGCACACAGAAACCCAGAGCACTGACAACTGTGCAAGACACTAGGTCCAAATGAACTTAGGAAAGATAAATCACAAGGTCAAAGGACTCCAGTCTAGAGCCATTAGAGCTCACATCTCTGCTTCCCCAAGGGCTACTCATGCACCCAAGTAATATGTTGTGTTGTGGGCTGGGGTCACAAAGCTAGTGAAGAGGATCTGACTTTGCTGGGTCTCAGCTGGTGTGGAAGAGGGGATTTGTGATCCACGGCACAAACAGAAATTTCCCTTGGGTAGAAAGCACAGTGAGCTGAATTTGGGAAGAAAATACCTGGAAAGAGTTTTCTTATGCCTTGACTAGAAACAGAAAACATGACACTTCAAAAGGCCAGTAGCCTCCAGCAGTTCACCAGCCTATGTACGCTGATGTTGAGAGAGGGGAAGGCTCTAGGCAGCAGAGCCGTGCTCCAGTTACCTGTAGCAGTTGTTATGGTATTTGTTATAGCTGCCCAGAGCTGTCAGGCATCCCAGACAGATTGCATAGGAAAAGAAGATTTGAGTGCCTGCATCCATCCAGACCTGCAAGGGAGAGGCAAACACAGGTGAGAAGACAAGGCCAGCACAGAGCACAGACACTGCATGGATGCAAAGAGGTAGAGCCCCAGGGGCTGCTGTAATGAGCAGAAAGGCCAGTGATCAGGAGGTCAGCAATACCTAGCATTTAGACAAGCCTTTTCTAGGTGCAGGTTATACAGTGCCAGGAATTACAGTGCTCACTGAGGTACCCACAGGGTGCTAAGAGTGCCAAAGGGAAGGGATGCACCAGGAGCCTTGCAAACTCACAGTACATATAGCTCTACATCATGATCTTTCTCTTCCTTGGACAAATCTGCAGAATCCTGTGACTCTCCAGAGCCTCCCGGCAGTGAGACTGGATGAACATTTTCCACAAAAGCTGGAGGAGCCCTCTGCTAGCAGAGGGGGAGGACTTGATTTGAGCAAGCTCTGTCTCCCACTGGGTGGCACGGGTACCTACAGCTTCTGGTGGTAGCCCTTCTCTCCAAGACCTAATTTAAAAGCTCCAAAATTTAAAAGAAAAGCAACTGGGGAGTAGAGGAGCACTAGAAATAGAGTTGTTTGCAAAAAAACAGCTCCAAAAAGAAAATACAAGAATGCTGTTAGTCCCACGAGGCACCTTTGAACTCTGCTTCACTCTCACTGTCAATAACACGTCCCAGTGCTCCGAGGCTGACATTTGTCAATGCCAAATTTGATCTGAAAGCCTAGCTGTGTGCAGTCATCAATGCAACCACTGCCACTGCCTTCTGCAGAGAACAGCAAAAGCAGGAAGCAAGAGTGAAAAATGAAATAATGACAAAAATTATTAATTAAACTCTCTGTTTTCTAAGATCTTTCTTCCTAATGGGTTTATAAAATAGAGATAAGACTATCATTCAGCCAATGCTGAAGGGTAGCCACATTCTAGAGACAAGAGAGAAGCTAGACAGTAAAGAAAAGCAGAAGGAAAGTATTACTGGGACAACTTTAATGAGAAAAGGCTCCATTTGGCTATACCCTCCCTCCCCAGAGTAGCAGTGCTGGCGAGCCCTCAAACACCAGCCTTGCCCCAGGATCCCCTCTGAGAAGAACAGAAGTCAGTGGAAAGCACCACAGCAGTTTTGATGACTCCAAATCACACCTGTACCTGTCAGCCAAGACCTCGTGTCCTGAGGCAATGGGCAGCTGGGCAGCACCAGCCCAACCATCCCTGTTGCTCAGGCCACCCTCGCCAACATGTGGTTCTGCCTTTCCTCTTCTATACTGGCCAAAGAGTAATCATGCAGTGAGAGGTTTTGTTTTGTATTTACCTCTTCTCCTTCATAGGCTGAGGGGCCTTATGAAGGGATACTATGATCCCATTAGCTGTGATTTTTTAGAGGAAATTCTGGTTTTAGCTCAGAGGACAGCTGCACAGAATGAATCCTCTCTCTGCCCAGTGCTGCAAGACCCAGCAGCACAGTCCACAAGGAGAGAAAGCAAAGCACTGCTAGGGCTAGGTTCAGTGAAACTGGTCTCCCTGACTGTCCTGCGAGCAATTCAGCTAATGTTCAGCCCAACCACCTTCTCTTCAGTCTATTGAAACCCTGCTTACCATTTCACAGGGAGTCAGATCAAATCTCTGATTTGTAGAATGGGAAGGGACAGGTGATGAGGTAGGACTGTGACAGCTAGTTTGAGACACTGGGATGTTGAAAAAGTAAGTAATTGACCTCAGTGTATTTTACTCTTTTTGGAAGAGCTGCATGGGGAGGTGGGTTTAAAAGAGCAGAGTATTAGTTCATTTTTGCATTTCAAAAATATCAAAGCCCTTTTTATAATTGATTCCTGAAGCAACGTTACTCTGTCTGTGGGCTGTAAGGGCACAGCCTTCACTTTGCAGTTACTTTTTAGGCACAGCAAGGCACTGAGGTGAGCTGGACCAGCTGACACCTTTGCATCAATAATTTAAGCATCTTTGCACAGATCAGGGTGAAATGTTTTGTTAGGTTTGCTTTTTATTTTGCTGTTCATTGCTAGACCTCTGGGTTTTCATCAAATTTGAGCTCGAATTGCACCCTCTTGTGGGTTTTGGAGCCCTTGTATTTCACTGTGTCAAGATAACAAGACTTTTGCCACCAAACTGCCTACCCCACATTTGCTATAACATTGGACCCAGTTGACAAGTTTCAACCAGATTTAACAGTTGGTAGAAACCTCAAGGATATCAACTACCTATGAATTTCACAACAGCCAGGGAATGGGAAAGATGGGAACTCAGCATCCCCACTGAGCAGAAAGCTACAGGGAGAAAGAGTCATTCAGTGTTAAATATCAGATAAATCACACAAGCAGGAAACACGAGAAATATTCCAGTGTCAGGAAAAGAACTGGTGCTTTACCAGCCATGGCAGAATCCAAATATCAAGACACCAAGTTTCATTACCTCTGTGGCTTATGTAGGTCATTTCCAAAACCCAGTGATACCCTTGACTGTGTAAGAGAGACCAGGGCAGAGTTTGTGGGCTCCCCTCTCTGCTGCCTGCTCTGCCCAGCACAACACCCGTGGGGTACACACTGGGCTATGTGGGAGCCCAGCCCCAAAGGGATATCTTTAGGGAATACAGGACCTGCCTTAGCATTTGAAACAAGGCAGCCTGTGGCTGAAATAGTACATAAAGCTAAGCTTGGCTTGCAGAGTTTATGATACTATTTAATCAACATGACTGTGAGCACCAGCTTGGACTTCATGGACTTTATTTCTCATTTTAAAAGGTCAGTGCAGCTCTTGGGCCAAAGAAGCAGCCACCTTTGCGTCCCTCCCAGTCCCCCCGGCAGTTCCCAAACTGCTTGGGGGTCAATGGACTGCAACAAGACTGATGCTGTAGGTACTGCTGACCAACTAGTGACAGAGCTGAGTAGCGGCAGCAAGTCCCAGGACTGCAGGATCACTGAGGTTGGAAGGGGACTCAGCCGGTCTGTGGTCCAGCCTCCTCCTCAAGCCTCTCACGAGAAGCACCACTGCCCACCTGACCCCGTGGGCTCAAGGGGGCTACACAGACTACTCGCTTCAGAAAACAGCAACCCAAATCTTCCCTCCCCAGCCTGCTGCCTGTGCTCATTTCCCTCCCTGCAGTGACTCAGAAAAATAGTTTTTTCAGCCCATCCAAGACCCTCCCCTTTCCTTTCTGTGCTGCTGATCAAGAGCCTCTCATTATTTTAATATTTCCACTCTGCCTAAAGGGGCTCACTGGGGTCAGTCAGGGCTCTCTTTCCTCTGCAGATAAAAGCATGCTGCTGTTCTCTGGCCGCTGCTCCCAATGAGACTGGTAAAATTTATCCTGTTCAGATTTCACCAGCACATTGGCAGCATGGGTATTTTGATTTGATTGTTGTCTGCAGTTTTCTAAGCCATCCAGTTTATTTAATTCATAATTCAATTTCCTTGAACATGTTGTTTACTCTAGTTTGTAATAACCTTCTACTCCCTGTTTTTAGCCAAAGCCTTCACACCTGAGCTGCAGTTATCCAAGATGGTTATGGCCTGTGAAAGGACATATTCCTTCACCCCTTAATTTTCTCAGCAATATTTGCTTTATTACATGTACTAGAATTTAATAGCCCCCTGTACTGAAACAGATCCTTCCTTAGGAAGATCTCAAAGCACTTACAAATAACAGTAAGCACCATTTTCAAGCAAAATGTTATTGAACCCCAGTGTATGTTATATATCAAGTACAGGTGCCGTGCTGAGAAGTGCCAAACTGTCCCCATCAGCAAGGAGAGTTAGTACAGCACAGAGCGGGTACATGCTGCGTGGAGGGTCATGCTCAGTGTAATGCAGAGCAGAGAGCAAAAACCAGTCAAGTCTTGAGCTGCAGTTCAACCAGCATTTCTTTTGCTCCCGGCATCATGGCTCACACGTCAGCCTGTGGCACTGGCACTACCCACCAGCCACCCGCTGCTGTACCATGCAAAAACATCAATTTGGCCCAGCCTTGAAAGGGGAGATCTTGATTCCTAAGATTTCACCTCAAGACACACAGGGCACCATTTCCAGATTATTGCCTTTCCCCCTTCATTCAGGACTGGCCCACAGGCCCCAGCCCAAAGACCCAGTCCACGTCCCACAGCACTGCGGCAGTGCAGGGCTGCGCAGCCCTGGGGCCCTGCTGCAAAGAACGCACCGCTGTGCTGCACAGCCCTTTTCCTCATCCTCATTTACTCCAGGAGAGAGGAGGCAGGGAACAAGTCACTGCCATTTCTGTAAAGCGTTCCTGGTCCTTCTGCCCCACCCTATACCCAGCCAGGCATTATCTTCCCAAGCCCTAGCTGCTCAGAAAATACATCCTTGGGCTCCTTGGGAATGAGGGATGGGTGCTTTGTTCCACAGTTAATCTCCCTGTGCCGGCGCTAAAGGCCTCGTAATTCCTCGCCAGAGAGCACTGACTTCACGTAATCCCCACACCTCAGGGTACCTGCCCACCCACATGGCTGTTTGACACCCAGGAGGGCCCTCCTGCTGCTGGGGTTTCTTTAAACACCACAAGAAAACAAACAAGTTTCTGGTTCATCCCAAAGACCACAGCTGCCTGCCCCAGGGTGGTGCAGAGGGGCAAGGGATGCTCCAAGGGACGCTCCTTGCCGTCTGGGAAGCTGAGCTGTACAGCCCTCCCTGCCCTGCTGCTTGCCGGCGGACAGAATGATGGCTTTATCCCTTCCTGCTATGTCAGCGCTGAGATCAGACTCAGCAGGGCTGCGTGGCTGCGGCCAGCCGGCCACCCGGGTCCCACACCGGCAGGGCTGGTGATAGGCGTGGGAGGAGGAGGTGGAGGAAGCCCTGCAACATAAATACAGCTGTGGTTCACCCCAAGAGGATGTATCGCTCCAGCAAGGTGGAGGAGACAATGCCAGCCCCGAGCCCCTCTGGCACTCTGCGGGAGCCACCAGCTCTCTCTCCCTCCCTGCTGCCCGGTGCCTGCCCTCTGCCCCCCAGGCAGGGCAGGCAGCAGTGCCTGGGCTTGCAGACCCTCCGCAGACCCTCTGCCGGGGCTGGGGGGCACAGGGCCCCGGGCTGGGGGCACGAGGACGCATGGCGGGAGCAAGTGCACAGTGCCAGCGGCAGCCCCGCCGGCACATGCATCCACGCACAGGCGCAGCGGGTCGCCCTCCGGCACGAAAACAAACACGCTCGCCTTCAGAAAGGGGAAGCGGGGGGCCGGCAACAGCATAAACCGAGTGCACAGGGTCAAGTTAAAGGCTGCTGGGAAAAAAATAAATAAGGGGAACAAATAATATTTAACAGGCCCACAGTTGCCCTCCCTTCTTGCTGGGAAGCAGCCGCTCTTCACTGGAGCAGCAGCAGGAGGGGCCTGAATTTGGAGAGGATCTGAGGGCTGTGACCCCTTCCCAGGGTGGCTACAGAGGCCCCCAGTTAACCCACAGGTCACAGCCCTGCAAGATGCACGCACGTCCTGTCCTCCCTGTCGTAGCCTGAGGAGCTTTTCCTCGGCACAGCCTTGGCAGCAAGAGCTGCTCCGGTGCAAACCATAAGCCTGACGCTGGCAGCCTCCCTCTCCGACCACAGGCACAGCAGACACCCCCCAAAGAGCTGGGGGCATCTTCATCTCTTGCTTCCCCCTTCCTGCTGCATCCATCGGGAAAGCAGGAGCCTGTGGGGACTCTGCAGGGGCAAACGCTGCTCCAAAAAGCAACCACCAGGGAAGCGGGTGAGAGAAAATGAGAGGCGAGAGAGGGAGAGACAAGGAGAAGCAGGGACTGGATGAAGGTTGTGCTCTGAATTTAGCTGCGCAGAGCAAGTCCGGGTGTCTTGGCATGGTGCTGCGCAGGGTTGGGTGTCCGGTGCGGCAGCGGGGGCTGCTCGCAGGGTGTCCACAGAGCTGGGGGTCTCCGCTGGTCCTCGGCACCATCAGTGCTTCCCTGCCCCCAGCACCAGGGCACAGCCCCCACTGGGGCCTTCTGCACGTCCGGGCTTGATGGAAAGCAGCTAGTAACAGAAAGGTCCTCCTTTATATAAAGGCTGCACAAAGTACAAGCACATACAACAAGGTGGTGGGTTTTCTGGAAATTTCAACAGTGAGAGGTTTTGAGAAACATTTGCTGCTTTTCCAGAGAGGGATACGCTCAGAGGCTGCTGAGCTTAACTCCTCCTCTATTCTCACTCATTAAATCTAACGAAATTTAGCTAAAATCTCTTGAGACTTGATACCAGAGTGAAAGACCATTACAGTTCTCCTCTTTAAAGCAAACCCAAACACTCAGCCAGCACTTTCTGCATCAAGCCCATCAGTCCTCTCTTCAAATCCGTCTATTAAAACGATGCCTGATTGTGGTATGAAAGCATCAAGCAACGGACAGCCTGCCAGCGCCTGAAAAAAGTTCTTCTTAATGCAACTTTCCCACACTTAAACCTTATTTCTACTCTGAATTCCTCTCATTTCAGTTTCCCACTAGTGGATCACACTGTGCATCGCTGTCCTTAATCACATCCATAAATCCCCAGCATTATCTCCTGAAATAAACAATTGATAAAATTGCCACAAAGATAATTGCAAAGGGAGGAGTGATCTGAAGTGGAAATGGTGAACGTCTCAGAGACCCCCTTTTGGTTAAAAACACAATCCACACTATGAAATAAAAATAGGAACCTTCTGGAGCATGGAAAATGCAATCAAGGAGGGGGGGTGGAAATTTGGGCCTAGTAACAGCTGGCATGCTGACATCATAATACTAAGTATTATACAAACAAAAAACAAACTATGGGGTTGCTTTTGGGGATTTTTTTAGTTTGGGGACATACAGTTCAAAATACATGATCTCCTTGGCGGTTTTGCTGTTATCTGCTTGTATTTGAGCAGAACTGGACTTCATTATTCAAAGCTTCTGTTTGGCAGTTTCTCTGTATAGTCTGATCTACCTATCAAATGCATTTTATTTACCATTTTAATTATAAGCATTTCATAGATTTAGAAAATGAAGGTGCAGGAAGATTTAGGGCACTGTAGACTTCCTGGCCAGAAGAGGCCACCATCAATCAGCTACCCTGAGCTCTCATAGGCAGGATTTCCCAGTTCTGTCCAGGGTCATTTGGCAGGTGAAAACCAATGATTTCCACACACCAGTTCTGACACTTAATCACATCTCGGCTGCCGCTGCTCCCCTGGTAGAAACTGCTAAATAATTCATCCCCCCTTTTCACCTAGTTTTTCATATACTTTAAAGGAGTTTTGATTTTGTTCCCTTGTATATTGTTTGCCCTTTGTTTAAACCTCCCCTTGAGATGCCTTATCATAAGGGTCAGATTGGAGAGGGTATTTTTAAATTTTTTTTTTTTTTTACTCCCAGAATCCCTTCCCAGGCACTGAAGAATCTTCCATTTGTCCGGACAGTGCAGGATTTCAGGTAAACAATTACAGCTTGCCGTCCTCTGAGAGCAAATCAGCTTGGCCCTGATGGGCTGGCAGGACTCACGCTGTCCCTGCACAGAGAGAGGGGGGGCACAGCCGCACATGTGTTGGGCTTGGGGCACTAACACTTCCCTTCCTTCTCTGATGGGAAAACCCAAGAGAAACCCCAAGCCTTACTACCCGGTTCAGTCAGATGGTTAAAGCACGCTGGAGGAAGACAACCACTGCTACCAACTCCTGCTTTTCTCGCACAGAAGAGAAATATTTATCAGGGAATGATGAAGTCAGGGAGGGAGGAGCAAGTTTTCCTCCCCCAGAGGAGGATAAGCCATCCTCTTGCTCTGATGTGTTACTCTGCCTTTCCACCAGTGCATTAGCATTTTCCAGGCTGGAAGGAAGCTGTGCTTCTAAAACTCAGGCTGTAATTGGAAAAGTTTGCCAGGACAGACCTAATGAGCTCACAGCTAGTACCAGCAAAACCATGCCACACCTGAAGTGGTTTAATTCAGTCCCCTGGGCAACACAGCCACAGTAACAGGACTTTTCATAAGTGAATGAGCACCATTCGAAAATGTCATTTCATTTCAGAAGTCTCTTGCACCTCATCAGCATGAATGGAGCCACAAAAACTGCAAACACAGACCTGTCCTCACCCCCTTCCAAGCCTTGCTGCACCTTCACACCAAGGTAGCAGCTGTCCTACCCACCTCCTGTCCACAGGCAAACCGAGAGAGCAAGAATGCAGCCAGCACTGTAAAACAAGGCTTTTTACCCCCTTCTCAGGCACAGCCTTGACCAGAGAGCAACCTCCAGAAAGCTGAGCAGGAACTCCGAGTCCTTCCTATGATAAAAACCAGACCGCCTGGAGCTGGAAACCGGACACTCTGTGTTTAGCTCCCTGAATCGGAAGCTGTAAGTCAAAGTGATTTGCACAGAGCCACAACATACCAGTGGCACAGGCAGGACCCACGGATGCCCTGCAGCCCCTGACACGCTGCTAGCCCTCACCCACAGGGATCCTCTCTCCTCCATCAGGGAGGGCAGGATCAGCCGGAGCCATTTCTCCCCCAGCACTTAGGTCCCCATTCACAAAATTAATATCCAAGGCAGCACTGGGGCTAGACCAGAAAGAGTTAATGGGGTTATGAAGGGTTTTGCTGGCCTATTTTCCAGGCAGGCACTCTTTAATCTCCTTTGGAAACACCTTCACACAAAGGCTGGTACAGCAGCTCAGCTGGAGCCAGGATTTAACGTGGAAGAACTTGTCCCAAAGAGATTAAAAGCAGCAGTTGGGCACTGACCCTCTCGTCAGACAGGCAGGAATTTCTCACCAATTTCTCACCAGGGACAGGGAGGCAAGGAGGGTTGCTGGGTTCCAGGGACTGCTGCTGCAGCATGCCATGGCTCCTGCCATCCATGCACCCGGCATGCTTCCCAGGGAAGCTAGAGCAAACATGCTAGGAGCAGGGCTCATCCCTATGAGCTGCTGGCACACTGCAGAGTGGCACCCCATGCACTGAATGCCTCCCCAGGAAAGGGGGGCAATAGCTGGTGCTAGTCGTGATGAAGGGTTAAATCCCACTGCCCATACCCCTGGGCAACTCAGACTAGAAAACGCGTAACAGCACAGGTGAAGGCTGAGGGCGAGAGAGCATGGGGACCGTCAGAGTACACACCAATATCACAGCCCTGCCTTATGCCCACAGAGGAGAAAAAGAGGAGACAGACAAAAGAAATTGGAAAAAAAGAGAGAAAATTAAAAGGAGGGAGAGACGACAGCCACGGGCATCCGTGCAAGCACAGTTCAGCCATTTGGTCACCCCTCCACCTTACCTGGGGGTCCCCAAGGCGACTGAGGTCTGGATAAAGGTAAAACAGGATTCCCTGGGACGCCCCAGG
Organism: Elanus axillaris; assembly: GCA_026212715.1. NCBI lineage: Eukaryota > Metazoa > Chordata > Aves > Accipitriformes > Accipitridae > Elanus > Elanus axillaris. Next base: position 16,996,573 of record JANZLQ010000025.1, on the reverse strand, counting down.
CAGGGAGACTCCCCTGATCAGCAGGACGACCAGCATGAGGTATGGGAACGTGGCCGTGAAATACACCACCTGGGAGGAGGATGAAGGGACAAGCGTGAGCGAGCAGTGCAGGTCAGAGCACACAGCGCTGGCTGGCGGCACAGCACCGACCCCCAGGCTGGGGGAAGATGGGCAGCAGCAGGGGATGGGTCAGGCTGCCTCACCAAGCATCTTGCTGTCACCTGTGATAGAAGCAAACGCATTTTGAAATGTGCCTAGGAAACTTGTGACATGCCACAGCACGTCTGGAGACGGAGATAACCTTTCTAGCCCTAAAAGCAATCCAGACCCTGAACCAGGCTGTCACCAGGTTGGAGTCAGAGTAGCTCTACTGAAGCCAACAGTGTAATATCTATGCGCATCAGAGAAGGAGCTGCCCCAAGTATCCATCTGCACATCCCTATCCCAAACAGAGGTCTGAGCCACACACAGAAAGTCTCTTCTCCTCAGCATTTAGTGGCAAGGGTGAAGGGGTGTGCAAGTAAGTGATACACTCTGAAGCTCCCAGCCAAACCCAGGACAAATGTGATTCTTCCAAAGGACCACCGAGGACAACACTGGGTCTCCCCCACTCAGGGCTGGCACTAGCAACTGGCTTGTGCCCACCGCTCCCCACTGCAGTGACCCACAGCCACTGCCTCTGACTGACCGCTGTTCAAATACCCAACATGGGCACTTCAGACAGAGCAGGGCAGCACATCTCAGACTGCCACCAATGATGCAGACCCAAACAGGACCTTTAACCTGTGTCCACTTGCTTTTTAAACCCGTAGCCCCATGAGCAACGCAGACACTCCGGTAGGGTTGAAATCTCTTCCTCTAGCAAAGCAGCCATGTCCCTTTGGGGAATGCTGCAGGCCAGTATCAGCTAATCCTTTCAAGGACTCCATGTCTGGTAAATATAACATTCAATTTGGGGATTACCAGGGTACTTTCAGGACTGTTCAGGGTAATTGCTGTAGCATGCCACAACAACATGTTGTAGTCTGTGTTTCCCACACAAACTGATATCAAGGGCTCATGCAGCCTTCCCAAAAATTCAAGTAGTATCATTAATCCCTTTGCATTGCTCCCACACCTTGAAGACTTATTGACCACCTTGAAAAAAAATTGTTCAGTCTGTTGTATCATGCTAGAACAAAAAAGAAATGTTGCTCCTTCAGGTTTTTCCTGTGTGGACGTGCTGAGCAAGGATTCGCATCAGCACGCTTCACCTGAATGCTACCCTACAGCAATTTTCTCGGCTTGGGTAGTTACGCACCAGAGAGCTAAAGCTCATCTCTGGAGGAACTGCAAAATGTAATGACAAGAAATGATCTATTCCTTACACCTGCCCATTCATGCAGAATGAGTTGTTTCAAAATCCACCTAAAGCCCACCATCCCTGAGCGGGATCTCAGGCACTGCCCCATCTATAGCAGTTTCTGCATTAGAGGAGGTCCTACTTGACAAGCATATCATTTCCCTGGATAGTATGACCACTTTTACTCTGCCCCTGGGTAATCCTTATGATCTGAGTAGTGATTCAAGAAGAGCTCTCTTCTGGATCCACCCCAATATACTCCATCTGAATAAAGCAACTGTCCAAGGCCCTGACACTGCAACACAAGTCCTCCTTAAAGTCAAGATGCACACTCTCCAGTGATTCAGTTTTGTAATGCACAAGGATTTGAGAGATATCCCATCCATGAAAAACCACACTACTGGATTATCATCTCTGCCTGCAGCTCCAGGTTTCTATGCATCTCATGCCCTGCTTTATCTATCATAGCAATCTTGGATAATGCCACAGAGGTCAGTGAAAAACACCTCCTTGCTGGGGCTCGTGATTGCCCGAGATGTCTGTGTGAGCAGATCCATCCCTGTCTCTCTGAATCTGCACCCTGAACATTGAAGGAATTCAGGGACAGCATCCTTCAACACAGGCAAGCACCATCATTCATTGCATTCTCAAATGTTCAAGGAGTCTCTGATTTAGAGCTTTTCAGTGACAGTTAATCAAATCTGCAGGTCCTGCAAGTTTAACAATCATCCCTGTATTTACCACATAACCAAATTCTTCCTTCAGGAAATGACAGGATGCAAGTCTAATCTTTCTCAGCTCATTAAAGCAAGATTAAAAACAAAAATCATAAAAACAACCCATTACCTTTGAACCCTAGTGCATGTTTTTCTAGGATGCCAGGTTGCACATTCTTGCTAGATCTCTAAATAACATCAGTTTTAGGAGCTCAGAATACAAACTGGTAGCTGTCCGGCATATGATTTGGTTTGACATTTTGGTAACATCCTATGTGCTTTACAGCCTGCACAAACTAGTGTGTTAAGCTTTTCACTTGACAGTCACTCACATCTGCACTGAGACCAGAGGCCTGAACTTGGAGAATGTTTTGCTGGATTAAGAGTGCCAAACTTCTAACAACAGGAACATCTGGATCCAATGAGATATTACTCAGTGCTTGGCTCAGACCCAATCTTTTTATTTCTTGGGCATTGTTAGCACTAACTACATCACTAGGAACCTTGCCGGGATCAGTGTGATTGTCCTGTCACATGCTGGTCAACAACATCCAGGGTTTTATTTGAATCTGATCCACATGCCTCGGCAAAGTGGTTCCATCTGTGACAACCTCCTGCATCTGCAAGTGCTCCTTGGGGACAGGCAGTCCCCATGTTGGAGGATGCAAACCGCCGCTGCTGTTCAGAGTAGGGTGATTTCAGCTCATGATGTCTGCCCCTCCACAGGCAAATCCCCAGAACTCTTCCCCAGCGGAACTGTATCCCCACAGCAATCATTTTAGCTGGATCACTAAATATACAGAGGGTTGATAAACCTATGGACACTGTCGCTTTACTGAAAGAAGGTTTCTGTTTTCAAGAAGATAAGATCTCACCATCGCTAGTCCTTTTTGCTAAAAAGCACTTGCATTTAACCTAGAACTTGTATCTAAAATAGACTGAATTTTTTCTCAGCACTTCCCACACTATGTTTGCTGTATCTTAGTATCATATTTGCTGTTGTTATACTGCCTCTGCATTCTTTTACCAGGCCACCACAGCAAGCAGTTGCTCTTTTCTTCTAATTTTACTCCATGGAAACCAGAAAACATCATCTCTGCAAGCTGCTTGGTTTCCCCATCATGTTTCATAATCCCAGACCATTCTGGAAGCAGGAGAAGCTGCTAACATCCATGCCATCACCTTGATGGAAATGGATGCAGCTAAAATTTACATCCCATCACACATATGTCTTGTTCAAAGCACGCAGAGAAGACACCGTTTAGATAACATACTAAACCTTTTCATTTCCATCTGTTCTTGCTGGCTCCAGACAAAGCTGGCTGGGAATGGGTCAGGAGGCAATAGCAGAAACTAAGTAATAGGGTCAGTGTAGATGACAGTGGCACACTCTGCAACAGAGGGAGCATGAGATGGAGCTGGACAGTCACACCAACCCTTCCCAGAAGCAGTCAAAGAGATACCTCTGCAGTGACCAGTGTGGGGGAAAAAAAAGATAACCTTTTTTGCTGGGCAATATGAGCAACGGTAGGAAGAGCTGGGACAAACAAAAAGAAAAAAAAAGAAGTTCCCCATAGTGATGAGGCAGAGAGAGCTTTGAGGCCATCAGAGTTGCCTTCATTACTATGTGTCTAATGAATTTGAAGATTTCCCAGCTGCACTTGTCAGCAGAGGCAAAAACATGCTGCTTGCTCACAGTGTGGGGGGAGGGAAGGGAACATGCAACCATCCCATAAATAGGAAGACTGCAGGGTCTTCTGAGCCTGTGGATAGGGAAGGACCAGATGGTGATACACATCTTGGAAGTTAATGCTCTGAGATGTCTCGGCGCTCCCATCCTTTCCTACCCAAAACATAGGGCCTGGCTCACATTCCTGTTCTAAGCTGAGCCCCACAGGCTCCTGCCAGCTCATTCAGAGGGGCTCCCAGGGGATCCCTAGGACCTCTCTGAATGTACAAAAGGTGAGTAGATCAAGCACTCCAGCTGTAAGCAAGGGAAGAGGCTTGATCTGAACCAAGCACTCACCTTGCCTGTGGACTTGACTCCTTTCCAGATGCAGAAGTAACAGATGATCCACGCCAACAGAAGACACAGAGCCAGCTCCCAGCGTAGGCTGCCCAGGTGCTGGATGCCATCAGATATCTTCAGTACTCTCCTCCTGCAATGGGGGAAAGCAAAGGAGCATCCAGTTGTCAGTGATGTTGGCCACCAATGTTCCCAACACCAAGTTGGTTACTGCCACACCTCCACAGTGCCTGATGGCTTTGGGGAGAAGGGACGTCTTACTAGCAAGGCCCAGGTCTGAGCTGCAAGGATTTCTCAGAGGAATCAAGCGGTGCTCTCCTCTTAAAAGCACTACCAGCCTGGTGCATTGCACGTGGACACCTGCTTCTAAGCTCAGTCCAGTGCTGGCCTGTTGGGCCAAGACATTTCTTCTACCCTCCTCCTGCCCTTCATCTGTCTTGTCCTTTTGGGGAAAAGAACTCTCTCTCTGCAAGAACACAGAGCACATCGCACATGCAAGCTCCACCTGGGCCTTCTTTCATGCACATTACGAAGGTCGTCTACATTTCTGACACGCTTCAAACCTCAAAGTGAATGATACATTGCACATACCATGCAGAATTGATCAAGAACACCCAAGACGTAAGTGTCTCTAACCCCTTTGCCATGGCACTCTTCTGTCTTTAGGAGAAGCTACATATTTCACTTCAGGGCCCAGAACAGCAGAGAATTTTCCATGCCATGACAAAGACCCAGCCAGAACCACAACAATCACTGCTGCATGGACGCCTTGGGTGTCCTCCTTCAGCCAGAGTGGAGATAGGATCCTGGGCTAGATGGACCTTGGTTCAGCTAAGGTCTCTTGGTCTCACCCTGGCCATATAGTACCTTTCCATGGCATGTGCATGTCAAATCTTCCTCATCACTTACAGAAGGACTCACCCTCCTCCATCTCCTACAGTGTACAGATGAATCTGGGTGTGAAACACCATGGTGCAGTCCCAAAACCCCAAGCCTGAGACAGGCAGAGAAGGACATGCGCTACCCTGGAGCCCAGCAGCAATGCCTGCCCTGCTGCAAAAGACAGAAATTGTTCTAAAATAAAGGCTGCGCTCCTGGAGAGCAGCAGTCTAAGACACACTGCCTCCCTTCCTCCCCCATCGCCTTGTGGCACATTGAGGGGATGAGAGAGGGGTTGGACAGATCACTCTGCTCCACCAGATAAGTTTCATCATGTTGGTCTTTCCCTGCTTCTAAGGAGATGGACCCTGTAACCAGTGGGGAGAGGGTGCCAGCAGAGCATAACTAACTGGGCACTGTACCACAGCCAGAAGAGGCAACAGAAGCATGCTATCAGACCACTGGCAGGTCAGTGCTTCTTGAGGAAATGGTGGCCTCCTACCTCCCTGCCCAGGGAGGGCAGGAACAGATGCTGCATCGGAAGCAAAGAACAGTGGAATTTTCCAGTCTCGTGTGCTGGTTCCCCAGTAACACAGGGATGGTCACAGCAGTGATTGGAACATCAACTTTTCCAGCAGTCAGCCTCAGGAAAAGCAGTCTAAGACAGGCCACCATCTAATCACATGTGAGCAGCAGGTAGAGGGAGAGTGTAGGCTCAGGGAGCACACAGGAGACAAAGAAAATTTAAAAACTTTAAAGTTTAAAAATAACATCCCTGTGCTGAGCTGGGGATGCCCTGGAGGTACTGTGTGCTCCATGAGCTGACAGCACCCAGCAGCGCTGCTGAGGGCAGCAAGGGCAGAGCCCTCCATCCATCTAAACACACAAGGGAAATTCATGGTGGCAGCAGAGGGGTTACTTGCACAGTCAATTAGCCAGGGCTCAGTGCTTAACTGGGCCTGTTCTCCCAGGAGATGCTGAAGATCATCAGAGATCCCAAGCCAACAGGCCTATGCCTTTATGCCAGAAATAAAGCTATTCTGTACCCCAGGGTAAACAACACAAGGGGAGAAAACAATGAAAACGAGGGAGGAAAATTTCAGCGTGGATTAAGCTGGCCCTAGCATTTCATTTTGATATTTTGATGAGCTTCTCTCCTCAGGATAGCTTGCATATTAGTCACTTTAAAGTGAAAACATCACCTCTTTTTCTATTTTTAAGATGAAGACTAGCCCACATACAGAAGTCACCACCCACCATGCCAGAGCCTCCTGGGAACATGCTGCTATCACACAGTAGCACATATTCAAAGGAAAGAGATTGCCTACTGCATCGCTAGCATGGACTCCTGCAGTATATCACAGGACTTTAAGGTCTCCTCTTCAATAGCTGAACACACTACAACTTGGAAAACATGCAGACAAAAACCCATTGCAGAGGTGCTGCTTTGTGTATCACTACATATCTCACCCCACTCCCACCTATAGTCTTGACACCCACGTCATGGTTACACTGCATGCAGCCACCATGCAGGTCAAGGGCTTCATGGGGCAGACTTCTCCAAACAGAATAAGAAAAATGCATAATCCAGCAGATACATAAACTGTAATCTAAACCATAGGGTAATAGCTGCTATATGCTGAGGGAGTGCCTAATTTTATTGAGGTTTGCAACCTGGGTAAGTCTGAACCAAAATTTCAGGTTGGGGAACAGGCAGCCACTTCACCTACACCGCAGGAAGAAACAACAGTGTAAGGAAGTTCACAGCTGGCAACGAAGAAGGGAGGAGGCAGGGAGGGAAGCCGCACAAATGGAGAAAGGGAGAGTGCAACAGCAGAGGAGGAACAAGGGAGAAGAGGACAGTAAACAAAATATCACTGACCAGAGGAGTCAATGTATCAGTGAGGTAAGGGCTTGCACAGCCAGCTAGCCATCACTGAAGTCAGTGAGGGCAAGAAGCCCGAAAGGTCCAGAGGGACAGAAATATAGTGTCAAAGGACAAAGTCAGATGGCTCTGAGGCATGCCAGCACAGCTCCAGACAAACACCATGAGCCCAGTGATGTTACCCTTGACTGATGGTGCTGTCCCCGAGAACCTTCACTCTGACCTGCCTAGCTTCCTCTCTTGTGTCCTCTTCTGGCAAGGATGGGTTAATAGGACATGCCACTGCAAGGTTTGTTCCTTGCCCAGGGAAGGTATGTCCCAGAGAAAAGGTGGTACAGGCCTGTCCTTTACTTACTCCCAGAACTCGATGACAGGGGAGGTAGCATTTTCACTGGTCACATTGAACGTCGAATTTGCCTTCTGGAGCTCCACACAGTTTCCTGCAGAAGCCCAGGGAGAGAGGGAGCATAAGTAGCAGTGGCTGAAGTACCAGAGGATCCAAAGAATCCCCACCTTTCCATTCACAGCACCAACAGTCACTGACATTGACTCTGAGACAAATTTTGTATAGTCCCAAAGACGCACAAAAGGAGTCACCTCCAGGGCAGGGCTGGCAAGAAACCTAGGACAATTAAGATGATGGCATTTGATTTTTCCTTCCAGTGGGCACAGTCAGCAGTCCCAACAAGCACTGGATCTATGGCTAACACACAGTACAGGGTGACTGGAAGATGCCAAGAAAGAATGTTGCCTACAGTGCCTGGAACCCAGAGCAGGAGCCACTGGGGAGGCCACCACTGCAGGGCGCTGGCCGGTTGCTGCAAGTGGTTGGGCAGCGCCAGCACTGCTGCTCTCTAGCCAAGACCCAAATCAACCAAGCCTCTTCCCCAAAAGTGCCAGCAGCACTGCAGTGACCCGGCACTCCACATGCCTGTGACCTGCGGTCCCACCCACGCAGGGGCCAGCCACTCTCCTGAGGTTTGGCCCTGGGTAGCAGCAGGTTTCCCTCAGGCAGGATCTGGTGGAGGACTGGGAAGGGGCTCTGCACCCACCTGTATTCCACTCGTGGTCGCAGCTGCCCCAGGGGAGGTCGATGGTGAATGAACTGAAGAGATAAAACAAGGCCCAGGCCAGGACAATGATGTAGTAGAAGTTCAGCAGTATGACGATGACCTGTGAGGCGTAGCCAATTCCTGCAGAAAGCGAGCCCCGAAGGCAAGTGACCCACACGCCGGAGGACGGGAACAGGAGTCCCATTGGGAGGTGCTCGCCCAACGTTTTCACCTGCTGCTCTGCATTTTGACTGCGCTGCTGGATGAGTGCCAGTGGGGCGGCTGCCAGAACCAACATCACCTCCCCAAAGCCCACCGTGCCGCATCAGTGGGTGTCCAAGCAGGGGTCCCAGGGACCCCCTCTTCCTTACACCTCACTGCAGCCTTCCCTGGTAAAAGGGTGGCAGTGAGAGGGAGTCTGGGCAGGATATGGGCAGCTTATGTTTGGGAAGCCACCCAAAGAGACAGAAACATATGTCAGTGATCCACCTGCTGAATAACGTCTCTTCTACCAAAATGCACTTTTTATTTTGTTTGCTCATCCCCTTTCACTTTTGTTTGGGAAGCTTTTGTATTAACACAATGCACCTTCTCTGGGAGGTGCTGGAGGAACAGCTAAAGGTTTTGGTATGTGGGGAGGTGGCAACCGAGAGGTTCAGAGAAATTATGGAAGGTGGCTTAAGGCTGGGTGACTGTGCTGAAAAAGTGCTAGAAGTGGATCTGACTGCTAATGATTTATTAAGACAGCCAACACCTTTCACTACTAAGGTTTTGGGCCATCCACAAACTCAGGAAAATGACATAGCATTGACTTAAAAAAGGAGTACTATGGTTTAGGTTCCTCATAACAGTCAAAAGCATTTTCATCATTTAGCTCTTGGAGGACAACCTTGACTGGGCGCAAAGCTGCTGGCCAGAGCTGCTGCCATGAAGAAGGAAACCAGGATGCAACGTAACAATGGGAACTGTTTGATGAGAAGGGCAATCAATTTTTCCAGCATGATTTTGGAAAGGGAGCAGCCAGTGGCCCTCCCAGGCCAGGATGCCCAGGGGTGGGCAGCAGATGCGTGGAGGTACGTAACGATCCAGGCTGTGGGGAGAGACATCACCGCTCATCCCCCCAGGCCCCGCGGTCCCCCCACTTCACCATGCCCTCCTGGGCTCACCCGACTCACCTTCGAAGAGGGGACAGATCCTGCGCCAGGCTGTCACCCCTCCCTGGCTGGTGTACTGCCCCAGCGCCGTCTCCAGGAAGAAGACGGGGATCCCACAGGTGAAGAGGAAGATGAGGTAGGGGATGAAGAAGGCACCTGGCAGATTCAAGCAGCAGATAGGAAAAATAAGTTCCATGAGGTGACTGGGGTCAGGCCATCTCCAACCTGGCACTGGTAGGGGACAGCCTGGGAGGGATAGAGACTGCAGGGGCAGGAAGACCACGGATGGGATGCCAGGAAAAAGGGATTTTCCACATATTTCATCTCCCGAAGTGATGCGACTGCATGAGAAACTCAACATTTAGAAAAGATGGAGAGGAAAGGAAAGCTTCTAGGCCTGATTTTTGTGCAGAAAAGAGTGAAACAAGCTCTCAATAGCTGTATAGAAATATAGGAGAACACCCTGCTGTAAAACCATTGTGACTTTTAATCAAGTTGGTAACTCCTTTCACATTGATTATTCTGACTGAATAAGCTGACAAACCCATGGATGACAATACCAAGGCACTGAGGAGCACATAAAGTCTGACACCTTCATGCAGTCTGTAAGTTTGCTCAATCATTTGCTCACGAAAAAGCAGCAGACACAAATGAAAAGCAAATAGTGCAGGAAAGTATGTACCTCACACCAGCAGCCAGGGCTGCCCTGCTGGTCAAACCCTGTCATGCAACCAGACAGGGAGGGATAAAATATATCAGGCTTTTGATTACCCCAGGCTAATGTTAACTGCAGTAATGGCTTTTACCCCACAGAGCCCGGAAGACAGCCCTGCAAGATGATCTGTGCTCTCTGCTGCACTCATGCGCCACAGAAGCTGCTCAAGCCCTGCTGCAAAGGCAGGGACATGGGGAGCTGGCGTGGAAAGGGGTCATCTCCAGCGGAGAGCAGCCAGGCTGCAGTAGGCTCAGAAGGGTGTGCAGGGTCAGAGGTGGCAACCCAGCCAGCAACTAACCATGTTTTCCATGCATAGTCCTTTTCTGTGCAGGTGAGATGCTAACTGACTCTGGGGTTGGGTGGGTG
>JANZLQ010000025.1:16975960-16986338 GCA_026212715.1 Elanus axillaris | reverse complement strand
GGTGGGGTTGTATGGGGAATAACAATCCCGGTGCACAAGTAAACTCAAAACCCAAGAGATTTCAATAAGAAGCTCATCTAGCATGCAGGGGCAGGGATAGGGAAGGGGGACTTTGGGGACCAGCCAAAGGTCCCACCCCACACTCATCCCAGTGGGGTACAGAGCCACAGTCCTCCCCTCCCTGCTAAAAAGCAATCAACGAAATAGATGAGGGGAGCATCTCCACAGCTCCCTGTGGGCAAACAGCAGCTGAAGGGCAGGATGCCAATACCTGGCAGCCATGGGGAAACGACAAGCATGCCCACATGCTCTCCCTCTACCAGTAAAATGAAATCAGTGAAGGCAAATGGCAGGGGGTGTATCAACACCATACTCCCAACTCCCAACTTGTGTGCAATCGTATTGTCATAAAAGTGGTGCCTATTTTCAAGAGATATTATTCTTGTATTGAAGTTTGTATTTAACTAAACTGCAGCCAGGGGATTCCAGGGGAGGTCTCTGAGGTGGCAGGTCAAGCTCCCCAGCCTGGCTTTCCCTTATTTCCAGCCTGGGATCTGGCCTTTCCCCTTCCTCAGGTTTGCTGGCAGGTTTCACACTTTGGTAGTCTAACTGGATGGTCCCAACCTGTGGGCTGTGTAATGATGCAAAATTATGGCTGGATAGAGGTATTTGCAGAGACATATTTAGGCCAGGGGCTGTGATATGCCCCCCTCACACCCCCCCCAGGTGGAGGCACAGGCAGGGTGGGATGACCTTGACACCAGACCCACCACCACCACCCATTTCATTTCAACTGGCAGAGGACTGCTGCTTGCCCGCAGAGGCAGGAAAGGCAGCAGGCAGGATGGCCTTCAGGCAGGGACTGCAAGGAGGAAAAGCCAAGGTGAGTTGCCCAGGTGAGCTGCCCAGCAGAGCTGCCCTGCGCAACTGCCCCGGCCTGGAGGGTGGCAGGGAGGGCAGCCCACAGTGGGGATCCAGCAGCGCACCTGAGCCGCTCCCCAAGCGCTGGCTGATGTCCCCACCCCCCAGCCCCATCCACCCTCCCCACGGGTGAACCCGGACACCGGCAGAGGTTTGCCTCGCCGAAGGGGAAAGCAGTGCCACGCTTGTCCCCTTCCCCTCTGTGTGTGCAGGGATGGTGGCGGAGGTGGCCCTTGGGACCGGCTGGTTTGGGGAGCTGGGGAGGGGTTGCGGCACCCGCAGCCACACCACCAGACAGGCTTCCCCGGTATTTCCCAATCAGAGGGGCCAGCCTGCCCCGGGGAGGGCCTGACACCACCATGGGAGGTGAAAGCAAGAGAGAACAAGAGCAAAAAAGTGTACTTTTCCCGCCCCAGCCCCACTATGTAGGACCTTGCTATCAGACACTGAGCCTAAATATGTAAGGGACTACTCTTCCTTTATGTGTATATACCCCTAAAGAAAGGAAAAGTGCCCAGCTACCCCTCTTTGCGTAGCTCAGATTTTGCAGATACCTTTTTTGCAAAGAGCCTGACTTATTTAGGGCAGTGAAGCATGAGCTAAGAGTGGTTATCACCACTGCCTACACACAATTCAGCACGGGGGAGAACAAGTCAGCCAGTGGGGTAGAGCTATTTCAGCCAGACGGTAATGCCAGCACAAGAACAAATGGTTGTAGGCTGGCCATGATTGACCTGGAGCTGGAAATTAAATAAAGGTTCCTCACCTTTACTGAAGTAACAGGGAAGGAAGCGCCTGGACCAGCCTTCCCGAGGGAGTACAGGACAAAACCTCTGGCAGCTTTTAAAATTAATCTTGAGGCATTAAAAAGGGATTTGATACAGCACCAGCCGGGGCAGGCCACACTCCACAGTGGAGGAGGGAGCCTCAAGTCCTGCACGGCCTCGTCGCACTGCCCTGCCCCAGGAGAAGTCATATCTAAATCCTTTTCTCCCTGCACAAGAGTCTCATGCCCCATTTTTGCTCGAGTCTCATGCCCCATTCTTGCTCTAGCCTTATGGGAAGGTGGCCAGAGATGAAAAATTTGCCTGAGACTTCAAACCCCTCATTGTCTCTGCCACTTCACAGGGCTTTGCTTCAGGCCCATTTCTTGGGGGGAAAAAAAAAAAGGCTGAGAAATCCCTTCATGTCTTGCCTCTGCTGTCCAGCCACACACAGTGGCGCCCCTTTCCCCAAAGCCCTCCCTCCGCGCCCCCCCGGCCCGGGGGGGGGGGGGGCATGGTGGGGGGAGCAGCAGGGAAAGAGGTGCCAGAACAGGGTCCTGGGTCCCGCTCCCCTGGACAGGATGGCGCCCGGGCAGGGTGCAGCAGTGGGAGCAGACACAGCTCAGCAAGCAGCCAAGGAATGTTCCCGTTGGAAAAGGAGAACATGAAAAATCGTCCTTTTTCAACAGGGGAAGAAAATGCCTGACCACCTGGTGAAAAGAAACAAGCGCTGAGGAAAGCATGGCGTGAAAGTAGCTAAACAGCAGTTAATCCTCTTTTATGCCACTGGGATGAAAGCAGTTTAGTGAGGCCCATGAGACTACCCCAAGCTCAAGCCAGGGGATTTCAGCCCCGGGTCCCCAGTGCTCGCTCCCTGCCAGTTCCCAGCCAAATGCTGTTTCCCCTTTCCCCTGCTCTTCCAGAGAGCCCAATTAGCAATTAATCACTAGACAGGGAAAGCAACTCACTCTCTCCACGTGCCACCAAGCCAAACCTAGGAAGAGCTTCAGGCTTCCATTTTTTTAAACAACTTTTTTCCCTTAAAAGGCAGCCACAAACTAAAAGCAGGCAAAAACACCTGTAAAAGCCCACAGCAACCCTCCACCTGCAAAAGCAAGCCCAGCTCCACCACCAAGCTGTGGGGCAGCCTGGCCTCACAGAGGATCAGTCACCGGTCACTGCCGAGCACAGCCTGAGCAGCACTGATGTGCCTGCACCTTGGTGGTAATAGCAACCTTCCACTCCCTCTGTCCCCAGCAAGCACATCCATCCTCACACCTCACAGCCCTGGCATGCGGCTCAAAGGCAGGGATCTCCTTTACCACAAGCTCGCTCACAGCTCCGGCAGATGCCTGTGAGCACCATGGAGCACAGGAGGGGTGCTGCGCTTCTGCACTGAGGCGAGGAAAACCCCTTCACTCTGCCCTGTCCCTGCTACCTGAGGCCAGCACCCAGGGGATATCCCTCCATGGTCGGACACCAGAGCAGGACCTGTGGCCGAGAGCCCCTTGCAGCCCCCCCGAGACTCCAGGGAACGCTGCAGCTCCTCACAGCACCTGCAAAGACATCGGTGCCCCACGGCCTCCTGCAGCGCTTCCCTGCTATGCTGCTGGGACCCACCACCTCATTTGCGCAGGGTGCCTAGTGCTCCTCAAGGAAGAGGTGCCTGGAGTGAGTTACAAGGCTCAGAAAGCCAATCCCCCACCCTGCTCCTCCTGCCTCCCCCTGCAGATGGCCACCCCACCTCACCAGCAGGACCAGGGAAACATGGCTACAGCCACCAGAAACCCTGGGACATTGCCACTCAGTCACCCACACCCCACCAGGTCAAAACAACCCCAGCTTGTGGCCTGGATGGCAGCACTATGCCAGCAAGTTGGCACACTCTCTTCAGACTCATGACTCGGGCATCGCTGAAAAGCTGCTGCCAGGGGTGAGCGGGGCCGGACTTGGATGTCGCAGAGGCAGGAGGGACCATGGAGGGACTCCGGTGACCAGGCACCCCTGGGGCTGGCCAGGGCCAGGGCTGCACTTACCTCCTCCATTCTTGTAGCAGAGGTAGGGGAAGCGCCAGACATTTCCCAGGCCGATAATCTCCCCAGCCACAGACAGGACGTACTCCAGCTTGTTGTTCCACTGTCCTCGCTCCAGGGTCTGGTCCTCCTCCTTCTCCTTTTCCATGCTAGGGTGTGCAGGCACCGTTTCGCCATTGCTGACGGCGCCGGGGACTCTGTAATCCATCCCACCTTCAGAAGGGGTTTCCTTTGTTACGTTCAGCACAAGCCATGCAATGAGGTAGAAATTTGGGCTACCGGAGGCAAGAGAGGGGAGAGGACACACTCACACACACGTGTCCTCTCTTGCCCCTTCATACCGATTCCGGCCGGCAGCAAGGTGCTAAGAGCATACGTGCGCTTTCATTGCTTAGACCAAAACAAGTCCTTAAGAGCCACTATCAGATCCATTATTTTTAACTGACTCATCTCAAAACAATCCTGCTTCTGGAAGCCCATCCTCTAAGCATGGTGTTACACAGCGGCTCAGCCAGGCTGGAGCTCCCACCACGGCAGGTACAGGGAGCAGATTTAGGGCTGGAGGGGGGCGAGAGTGGGATCAAATACTTGACAGGATATTTTATAAGGGTTTCTCTTCTCCCCTGTTGCTGCTTACCAAGGTCTGGTTTTACAGACCATGCAATGAAAGCCACAAAACACACAGAAGTCTTGGATGCGGAAGAGGACAAACTGAAATACGAAGGAAGCAAGTTTCTGCCTTCAGTGGTGGCAACTGTTGCTGGCAATCTACTAGGCTATGAGAAGAGGTGATTTTTCAGAATGGTGCTGTCCTAATAGCACGAAAAGAAATGGTGCAGATCCATGGCCACCTGAGATCTCTCCTCTCCCAGGGTCTGCCCCTCCAAACATCTGCCCATTGCCTGCAGAGGCTCCCCACAGTACTGCTCTCAGGAAGCTTTGTCAGTGCAAGAGCTTCTCCTGTCTCTAAACAGATCCCTGCTAAGAGAAGATCAGCACAGAGTAGGTGAGCACCTCTCCCACTGTCCCACCTTCCTGCAAAAACATCCAAGAGGACAACTCTCCTCCCAAGAAAGCCAGGGCACAGCATAAGTGGCTGTTGGTGCACAGGTGGTACCTCAGGGCACAGCGAGGAGAGAGGTATGGGCAGCCCGACGGGTGGCATCAGCTCTGCTGCAGCCATTTATGAGTCTCAAGAGGTGTTTGACCCTGTTCCTCACGGGCAGGATGCCCTCCTGGCTGATGAGCCCCACATGGCAAAGGGTGAGGACTGTTGTTCTCACCAACACCCGGTGCCAAAGCTGGGATCGCCGAGGACCTCGTGCCAAGGAGGGAACCTTCCTTTGCACAGTGCCAGCCCTCGAGCCTGCTCGTGCCCTGCAGAGGCGGCTTCCCCAGCCCTAGCCTAACACTGCCATTCATTCCCGCCTGCAACTCCCTCGCCAGGAGAGCAGGAAAAGGCACTGGCAGCAAATTACACTCTCCCCGGTCTGGGGAGAGAAAAAAAAAAGGCAAAGCAGCACTTCCAACCTCTCCCCTCCCCTGACATAGTCCCCTATAAAACACTTTGAGACATGAAGAGGAGCAAGAAACACTGGCAAGGCATTTGACAGCGACTGCAAGGAAGGACTGGGAGGACCTCCGCACTAGAAAATTATTAAACAGGCAGAAAGCGCACCGTGACCTCTTATCCAAGGCAGACCTGGGGGGTGCAGGGGGAGCAGGGCAGAAGAAAACAGGGGCAGAGGTGTTACCTTGTGGACGGCGCTGTCGGGGCGCAAGCCGATGGGAGACACGAAGGCAGGACGGAAAGGTGCTGGCTATTTAAAGTGTGGAAAGAAAAAATTCGGCAGTGGTGTAATCCTAGACTTCGCCCAACCCACATTCCTTCCCCCACCCCCCAGGGCTGGACAAAAACCTACACATGACTGATTTCATGGCCAGTGCAAAGGGGCTCGTTCCCCCCGCCTGTGAGAAGGACTCGCCGCCTCTGCCAGTGCTCTCCCTCCCAGGCCGGGACCGCTTGGCTCCCATCCTGCATCATCTCCCTGCCCAACGCCATCCCTGGAGGCGTGGGAGAAAGGGGAGACCACCGCACACAAGTACCTCCACAGCCCTGCCCGAGGGAGCCAAAGCCCTGAGACCTGCTGGGAAGAGGTAAGAGACGAAATACAAATTCACAATGAATTCCCATCATGGGGTCTCTTCTTGGCAGGGAGGACGTGGGCAGAGGGCAAGGTCCTGCATCGAAGCCCGACTCCACAGCGCCCAGGGGGGCTGCCGGGCTGTACCATGGCCAGGAGCAGTCGTGGGCAGCAGAGCTCTGAGCTGGAAACAAACTCTGCTAAACTCTCTGCTGTTTCTTACCAAGGCTCCAAAACAACTTCATTTGGAAACTCAGCAGGTAGCCAACTCTCTTTCCTCACACACAGAGACTTTGCCAGTGGTCTTTCCCAGGAGCAGCACTGCCCCATCCCTGGACATCACTCCAGAAGCCACGATGGGAGCAGGCAATAAAGCAGTAGATGACAAATCACACAGCAGGGAGAAAAACAGCCCCAGTTGTGCATACCCAACACTGGGCTGCAAAATTAGCTGTCACTGCTCAGGAAGGTCTTGGGATTACTGCAGGTAGTTACCTGATGACATCAGCTCTGCGCTTTGAGGCCATAAAAAAGGCAAACAGAACAGGATATTGTTTGTGGTAGATGTGTTACAGCTGTGATGGTCCAAGGATGTAAATGAGGCAAGGTTTTAAAGTATTTTTATTACATCTCTTGATGAATATCTGGGGCAAGAGAGAAAAAAAAAAAATCACGTTTTTGGGTTCAGTGTCCTTGTATCAGGCCTGCAAATCAGTGGCAAAACCTGAGCTACGTACAGGCAGTTTGAAAAGGTATTAGAACAACAGGAATAAAGCAGCAAACACTGCAGTGTCACCACATTTATCTATGGTATACCCACACAGCACTGGACTTCCTACAGGAGAAACAGGGAAAGGGAGGAGGCACAGGCAGAGGTAGAGAATAGACTCAACCAAGGAGTGATCAAATACACAACAACTCATCCTCTTGGGAAGAGATGCCTAGGATAAAAAGGCTGACAACAGAGGTCTAGGAAACAAGGTAAAGACAGAGAAGATATGTCATTCACAACATCTTACAGTGCAACAGCTAACAGTATCTGATGAAATATTCAGATTTAGAACAAAAGGAAATACTTTTTCCTCCCACTGTGCATAATTAATGAAATGTGGTACCCGTGGACATTGCCAGAGTATCTTTTGGAAAGGAACTAGGCAAATTCACAAACGGCTGCTCCTCCAGAGCAGTGATTAAACAGGATGGTCCAAATAAAACAGCTCCAGTCCTCAAATCAGTGATTGCTGGAAACCAGGGAAGATGTTCCAGAGGAGGAATTACACAAGATAGTGAGAAGAGAACATCCCTGCATGGAAACCATCTCACTCTGAATGGTATAGTTGTTAAATAATTAGGGTAAGCATATAGCGATTAAAACACAACAGCAAAGTCAAATAATACTTTGCTTTGTGCAAAAGATTGGGGTAGGGAGAGAGGAGATTTAATAAGGAAACATTTCTAGAGATTCTCAAAACTATTGTGTACATCAGCATTGCTGCTCAAATATTCCTGGATAATCATGATCACTACACACACCAATGGCAATAATCTTATCAACAAGAAGACAAGCTAATTGGCAGGAACTAATAGACTATGATAGGAAACTGTGTAATCAATAACAAACTATGTGACTTCTGCCCAGCAAGATAAGACTGCACTGAACACAACAATAAGTTGAAAATGAAAACAAATGTTCAGTGTAAACATAAGCAGCAAGGGGAAATATTAAATCTACAAGTGCAAAAGCAAGCTGAAAAATCCTGAGCAAAGCATATTTAAAGTAAAAATATCACTTTACACATTTTCTGGGGTGAAACAAGAAAAAGTCCATATGGTTTCGGGAAATGTTACTCGAGAGACTTAAAAAAAAAAAACCTCAATCTTTTTACTGAAGATAGGATGAGAACGAACAAATATTACAAAGGATCAGTTAAGACTACAGAAAAAGACGTTCTCAATACACATTTTTGAAACTGCAGAAGGCAAAGGAACTGGGAGGGGTTTTAATCAGCCTGTCAGAAGCAATGAAAATCTAGAGGAAAAAATGCAAAGGATGAAATCTTGATGTCTAAGATTTTGAGTCTGTAACCACATCTAAGCCAAGTGGAAGAAAAGGGACAGTTGGAAGCAAAACCTTAGGAAACAGATCTGCAAGAAACAAATAAGAGATGGAAGAACGTGAATCTTTAAAAAAGAAAAAAAAGGAACAAGCCTAGATAACAGGCACACTTGCAACAGAAAAACAATTTCATCCTGAGATCTACTGAGATAATGCCATTTAAAAAGATTTGGATAGATACACATACATATATTTTATTTATATAAATGAGAACACCAGGGAATGGCTTTTGCAGCAGTGTGTGCGGCCTGCAGTTGTGTGAGCTGAACCTCACTGGGTGGCTACAGAGCATCTTCCTCCCAAGGCTGCAAGTGCTGGCAAGTGGCAGAGCTGATGCTGGCACCCGTCCCCTGTGCATCGCGCTCCTGCCACCCCCCAGGATGGCACAACAGGGCTATTTTGCAGGTGGTCTCCCCTGCCAGAGGTATGAAATGGGAGGCTGCCTATTTAGTAACCACCCAGAGCACAGGGCTGAAGACGGTGCCAGCCAGAGCAGCCGCACTCCTCCCAGCCCAATCCCAGGTGGCCGGGCCATGACCCGCCATTTATCAGGACGGCCTGCGCTGGAGCAATGCCTTCCCAAGTGGGTCCTGAACCAGCTTCCAGGTCCGGGCAGGCTGCCAGGCTGCCTTTGCTAGCCATTTCTTCCCAACACCCGTTTTGGAGATGCTCAAGAGTGCTGAACCAGGGGGCTGAACCATGAAACCTTACAACATTTTCCAAGATTTCTGTCTTCAGCTTTGTCTCGGTCTTCCACTAGCAGCTGAAGCTGTGCTCCTGGGCAAGTGCTCATAGCCCAAACAAAGCAAGCCTGGAACAAGCTTCCTCTGGAGATAACGAGGTACTTCAACATTTTCTGGGTCAGATGTGCACAAGAACTGGCCCCAGCCCACCATATCCTGCACACAGGAGCTCTGGCCCTGTGTGCTCTAGTAGGAATGACACGACCTACTCGCAGGTCTGGTCATGCTTCATGTCTATGTCCAGCTGAGCAGGGAACAAGTGTTAATTAGATTTCTCTCCTCCAGAGTACCCAGCCACCTCGGGAGGCAGTTCAAACCTAAAAGGAGGAGACATTCAAAGGCACACTCTTAAATGGATGATGAGGGGAAAAGAAAAGGAAATGGTTACTGGGAGACATGCACAATCTCTTACTGCTCTGCAAGTAGCAGCAACTTTTAAATGAACTTATGCTCCTAACCCACCAAAGCACTTTTAAGAGAGTGGCCAGGGCACAATTGCTGCTGCTGCTTCAGCACTCCCAATGTGAAGAAGCCATCAGCCGCATCTGACCTTTGCTGAGCACTGAGAGCAGCTACGCTCCCCACATCCACCTCCCCCTCCGCTCCTCTGTCACACGTGACAAACTGCCTCTATGCATTTTGGGGCCGTGTAATCTTACAAGCCACCTCCCAGCTTCCAGGAACACAATTCGCCGTTATATTATCTGGGAACCAAAGGCCAGAGCAAATACGATGCCTTTCCTCTATCTGATAACCACCCTGCTACTGGCCTTTTCAGCCTGAAAATGCTATTCAGCTTAAGTGACCATGGCTGTACCAAGCAAAATTGTCGCAAATATGCACAGAAAGGGGATAATAGAGGCTGATACTGGCTGGCACATTACAGGAACTGGAGACTGCTCAGTGGAGAAAGAAGCCAAAGTAAGCACAAAGGATTGACTCCTGCTTGAGCCACTAAGTTCCCTCCCAGAAAGACACACATATTTTGGAACTACAGTCGCAGAAGCCAAAAGCCATTGCAGGAGCCTGCAGCCAGAAGATCTTACTGCAGCCATTTGAACAGCCTCATTCAGACACAGCCTCCCTAGCAAATACCCACTTCCAAATAATGACCCAAATGACCAGAATCCCAAGGAAGAAAACCACTGTCCCCACTGGATGCCTGCAGAGCAGCGGAGGCCTCACTTTTGTGCCCAGGCTGTTTGTGGGGCAAGATACGACTGTGGACACCGTCCTCTGCATACATGAGATAAACAGACGACACTCCTGTGCTAGCCAGAGCTCAGGGACCAGCTCGAACAAACGCAGGACGCCATGCTCACAGTGAGTACAGCACTGGAGAACCCTCACCTGCAGATATCACTGCTGTACCCCCCGCTCCTTTGCCTGCAGAAGCTAAGGGTGATGCTTGAACTGTGCTCAGTGCATAGGCTGACAGCATGCTGGCAAGTCCCTCTCTATGCACCTCCAATCAAAGGTCAAAAGTGGTAGAGCATATGAGGAGATAAGTTGAGGCCAAAAAGACTGTGCCCCTAGACCAGCTTTGGCCATAATGTGAATTCCCAGCTGCATAAGGGAGGGGCAGGAACAGAGCTGCTGCTTCCCATCGCCACTGTCTCAACTATGTCCAGTGGCAGTGGTTCCCCCACCCCCCACC
>JANZLQ010000025.1:16940554-16975860 GCA_026212715.1 Elanus axillaris | reverse complement strand
AGAACAGGATGGAAACAGCAGTTCTTGGGTGTGCACTTGGCCATCTGGAACAGCAAACCCAAGACTAAGGCAGGAATGTGCAGGCATTTTTATTGCACACACAAGCACATCAGGAATGCCCAGGCAGGCAGATCTGCAGTGCTTCACATCTTACCTTTGCTTTCACTTCTGCTTAGTAGCTTGTCTCAGCACTCTGGCCCTTTGCACAGATGAACAAGGAACAGGGTTTTTTTCTGCTCAGAATTCAAAAGCGTCTCCATTTCATTTACGGACAAAAACAAAAGCACTGCAAGGTTATGCAGTTATGAGCACTTATGTATAGATACCTATATATATGCTTATAATACATAATATAAACAAGAGTTGAGCAACAAGCCAAGACTCCCAACTGGAGTCATCAATCTTTTTAGCATCTCCTTCTGTTTTCCTTCCAACTCCATCAGGTACCACCAGTTCCTCAGGACTCTTCCCTAGTTCCACTTCACCAGCAGTTGGGCAGCCTGAACAAACCCTTACAGAATAACTGTGGGAATGGAGCCCAAGCACATTTTAGGGAGAGGGTAGGAACCACTACCCTTCTGAAGAGTAGTCATCAGCCCCCTGATGTGAAAATTGGTAGTTTGCACCAAGAAAATAAAACTCACCAGTTTGTTCTTGCAGCCAAGGAGCTAGTTAGAGGACATTTTCATATAAAGAATGATATGCCAAAGGAAATCATAATTTCAGGCTAGTTACAATAGTAGTACTGCTTGCATGGCCCAGAAGTGACAAGTATAAGAGCAGCAGATTGATTAGGTACAGGGTAGATAGGGGTGTAGAGAAGAAACTGTATATTGGGACCATCAGGATGATGGTCTTTCCTTATGCTCTGCACACCTTACTCCTCTGAGGTGAAGATGATAAATCTGAAACAGGCTTACCTGCACAAAGAATGAAATCAAAGGCACTGATAGGGCTGAGATTTTAGAAGACCCTGTGTCCCATCTGCCTGGAAGAGGGATGTTCCGGCAGGAAAAAGAAAAACTCTTCTCAGAGGTGAGGCAGGGTTACACCCACTTAACTGATTCTTGCACAGAAAACCCATAATCTGGTTTTAAACAGGCAAGGTCTGGGCAGTGTTCTCAGAGCATCTGTTCATGCTTATTTACATACTCTAAAAAAAAGTGAAATGATACTTTTAAATTCAGGAGACCTACTGTACTGGTAACTACTCAGAATACAAAGTTTCCGTTCTGGGAGAAAATCCAATAGATAGTCACAGGTAGACAGAATAAGAGAAAGTTTTTAAAAGTTTCTCAGAAATAAGTTTTCTAAGTAAGAGATTACAAAGTGAAAAACTTTGACATTTCGAAAAAGGTCAATAAGAAATAAAACATGGGTTCAGTTTTTCCAGCCCCCAAAAATCAGAAATTTAGCAGACTTTTAGAAAGCCCCTGCATTGCCAGGAGGCATTACCTCTTCAGAATATCCCAGGCAGCCCTCATCTCAGAATGAGGAGTGCCCCAGCACAGCTCCTCGGCCAGCACAGCGCACAAGGATGCTCTGCTTGGAGAAGCACCACCTGGGAGCCCAGACCCCATCCCTGAAATGCGGCTCAGTCCCAGGCACGCCACAAGGCTCTGCAGAGCTTTGCTGCAATCTCCGCAGAGAGTGTCTGCTCCCAGCTGCTGCTCATCACAAGCAGCTCCTGTCTCTTACTTTGCTTCTGCAGGTGCTGGCAGCCTGAGGCAGGGAAGGAGGAAGCGGAGGGACCTGTGCTGCCCATCCTCTAACCTTCCCCTTGGCTGCCCTGCAAGGTAGCATAGGTAGACACTCAGAGTACTGAGTTACTTCTGCAGACAGATTAATAAGGAGCTCACATACTGGAAATGTGCTCCCTACCACTCATCTACCAAAGTGGCTCAGTGTGTGGTGGGGATTTGAGACATAACATGAGCAAGACCTAGAGCCTTTAGACATCTTCCTAGACAGATGGGATTCTGCCTGAAGCAAGACTCACACAGGAGGCTGATCCTCTGTCTGCAAGTCATTCCTGTTCTGGTGGTCATTTGCAACATATCATGGCACCGCGTCTCTCTCTCTCAGGTTTAGACATTTTTTCCTCAAAAATTTAGGTAGTCACTTGTGAATTTTGAGAACTTAAGGCAATCTTATTTTTCTATTGATGAGTGCAGGGATGAAAAAGCTAAGCCTCAAATTAGATCTAGATGATGTCTGAAGAAAGCTAACTCCAGAGGGGACGAAAGGGATGCTGCTGCTGACATGCTTCACTCTGTCACTTTTGAATACCAAATTCCAAGCCACATAAACCTCTTGACACCATGAATTCAAATACTGATGGCCATTTGAAGTGAAACATACAGGGGCTGACCTGACCAAGAGGTCACAGGGAGAAACACACACAAACACAAGGTATTTCCATCACAAACATTAATTAATTACTTTCCTTCAGCCAGACAGGCTCAGAGCATCACCACTCTTTTTGATAGAAGACATTTCACTCCTGGCCACTGCAAGCTAAGGCAGAGGGTCAGGTACTGCTTGTCAATCATCTGACAAGCATCCATGGTGACGTGTCCAGATGGGGGAAATAATTAAAAATATGGAGCCATCTTGGTATTCACCATAACTGGGATCTAGGGGGAAAATAAGACTAGACTTTGATATTATTTACCCTGCAAGTTTCCTACAGCAATGCTTGAAGTGCATAGCAGTACCAGCATATGCCACAGTGCTAGAACTGAGGCTGTGGATTTAAACCAGAAAACAGCCCTTTTTTATTGCAGTCCAAATCTGGACCTAACAATACTAATGGACATGGATGTAGCACTCGGCTCACTGAGGAGGAAAGAGAGGATAGCAGCACATCGGGAGATGGGAACTTACTGGAGAGAGAAAACCGGGCTTTGTCCATGCAGCCACAGTGAGGAACCCAACCGATGCCCCACAACCCGTTGACTGTTGCAGCCCAGGTAATAGCTCACAGCCACTGTCAAAAGATGCACATGCCCCTGCACCATTCCCAAGCTCCCACAGAACCTTTCTGTTTCCAGCAAATGGCTGGTGGAGAAGCTGGAAGACCAAACAGGGCTGACAGGACAGCAGCAAGGTGCTAACCTGCATGGCGAATGCTCTGGTTTGGAGGTGGAGAATGACAGCTCCACACTTCTACGCAGTGGGATGAGGAAATAAGGAGTTGTAACATAGGAAAAGCTCCGGAGAGGCAGTTTGCAGTCTCACAGTTTCTCTGGAAGGAGACAGGCAGCCCACAGACCTAGAAGAGTGGGAGGTGAGATCTCCCCCGCTGGGAAGGGAAAGCAGCTGGGGAGGAGCAAAAAGAGCCTGCAAAGGGAATTTGTCCAGATTTGCTTTGGCCTCACTTCCCTCAGAGCAGGGCTTTCCCAAGGTGCAATGGGAAGGCCCCAGGGAAGAAAGCAAAAAGCACATGAAGCAGTTGTGTTTCTTTGAGATCACTGGAGTCAACAAACAGGAACTTAGAACAGCTGTTTCTTAGGGGAAAGCAAAGCAAGTTTCTTTTTGCAGAAATCTCAGGCGTTACTTGTGCAGCAGCAGTCTCTGCACACTCTGTAAGCAGGAGTTACAAAAAAAAAAAAAGTGCCTGCTTTCTGCTCCAAACAGGAATCTGACACATCAGCTTCCTAGAACTGCCTTACTCAGCAAGAATAAAGAAAAAAAACAAACAAACCTTTAAGTTGCAAATAGCATTTCTGTTGCTGTGTAATCTTCCATTATTTGTTATTTGTTCAGTTTTCTATATTCTCTAACACCCCTAAATCCTGGGGTGTGACCATTCCAAGTGTATTCCTACCAGAAGCCAGGGTAGTATCCTTTCAGAGCACTGTATTGCACCTTTACTATCTAGTTCCTAACCTGCCATCCATTCCCTTCTAACAAAGGAAGCTTGCAAAAATACTGGAGATACAAAAGGCCACTCAAGTATCATAACACCATTGGAAGCACTTTCCTAAACCTCTTCATTCTTCTCAAAACCACTTAAAATCTACTTTCTTCTGCACCTACCTTCCCTGCAGACACAGCGATGGTCCAGAGATTAGGGCATCAGTGCCAGACTACATCAGCTTCTTCCCTCCACATTCAGTAGGCACTCCAAACACATGTTGATTACCAGGAAGCCTGTCCACCCCTCAATGCAAAGACTCTGGTTTCCCCCGGCAAGCTTCTCCACAGTCTCCTTTCATACAGCAGTAATTGTGAAAAAGAGTAGCCAGGACTGACAATCTGTCAGTCTTGGTTAAAAACTACAGAAAAGGCATGGTGTGAGGCAATGCCTAGAAAACAAGCAACCCAGATGTCTTTAAACCTTACCAGTATGGATACAAACCTGGATAATGGTTTGCAGCTGTACCAGTAGATCACCACCTTCTAGCAACAGCTGAAGGGCAGAAGTACCACACACTCACCTGGGGGTTCCTCAGCATTAGGCAGGGTTGCTACCAGATGATTCCACTTCTTTACCAGGTATTCTCAGATACTGGTGAGCAGCAATTATCTCTCCCAAGAAAATTTCTAGGCAGAGCTAAAGGCATTTATCTCCTGCCTCCCTCCTGCACAAGAGACCATCAGGAAAGCTGGCAAGGCAATAATGGGATGCAACACTATCAGTACACTGATAGTGTCTAGATTTTGATCTTTATTTTGCTCTGACAATGACATTGTAGGGACACACATAACACCTGGCTAACTAAATTTCCAGCTGTATAAAGGGAAAAGTTAAACCATTAGCTGACAGAAGTAAACAGAACTTGCTACTCATCTCACATCCCACAAAAATCTGAGCTATTTCTCAAATTCGTAACTTGGATTTGTGTAGGCTCCACTGCTATTGTCATAGAACAGCAGTAACAAATACCTTATTTCTCTAGAAAGCAACGCAGCGTGCCCACTGCCTGGTGGGTGACTTGAGTTGCTGCAAGACTGAGCACAGACTGCATCAACCTGGAAACGGATGCAGCAGTTCGATCTGCTGGCACATCACCCATCCATTAAAAGCAGATACCAGGCTGGCTACTGACATCAACTGTCTCAGGACATGCGTGTTCAGAGATGGCTGCTCTCCTCAAATATTAATACCCACAGCAGTTCCCTCTGTCACTTGGCTGTAAACACCTTTTTTTTTTTTTTTTTTTTGAGGGGCAGGAGGCGATATACAGACTGCCAAAAATTGGTCTCTGAAAAGCCTCCAACTGAGACACAATACCCCATCTAGGATTAAAACTATTCACTGCAGAACTTTTGTTTCAAAGGCATTCACAGAGCATGTCTCCTTACAAATACTTCTGTTTTTCAATAAATCCTTGCTACTTTCATTGCCTTTACCTTGCAACTTAACATTGGTACCAAGCCATCTCATTACATAAGGCTCAATGCTCTCAGTGTCTTGCTGCGCAGTTTCCAGCTGTCCTATGCATTTATCACCCTCCCAAAGCCAGCATGGCTAGAATTTTGATAAGGACTGGATTTATTGTATCTCCCCACTACCTCGGTGGTCCAAGCAGAGTTCCTGTTTGGTTCAGGCAGGCTGACCAAACACATTCTTAGTGACCGCAGCTGGAGAGGATTTGAAAGAGTTCCCTGCTTTTCATTTTCATCTAACTGAAGGAAGCCTCAAATGTTGCTTTTAGCAGATGACAGTTCTCAACTTCTTACAGAGGCATTAACAGTGATTTCAGGAGTGATTTCAGGAAACTTTTTCCACCTTTTTAAAATCCTTCATTCCCAACATACAGCGGTTCTTTAAATCAGTCATTATTTTTAAAGGTATGCAACATGTACCTAGAATGACAGTAAGAGCCATCGGATAACTAATTGATCAATACCTGAATACTTTTTACTTTACTTTGCTACAACTCTGTGCTGTGCTTATTCTAGTAATTGTTATTAGAACAACCCAAAATAAAGGTGATGCTATCCTTGGACGGCTGCCTAAGTAAACAGCCTACTGTTGAACGAACAAAGCTGTAGACTGTTCCATTTCTCCTAGAAGATTAGATGCCCCTGTTCATGCTCATTCCTATGATGCCTTTCCTCCAGTGTGAAGAACTGTGTACAAAAGGACCATGAATCAGTAACATTGACTTCAACCCGACCAGCTTAGACTCGTATCTGCATGTATAGGACTGACATAATTGCTCACTAGCCCGCATGGAGTTAAGGTATGAGCAGCACTTGAAGCCTGGGTCTGCCATTTAGTTTTCCATGCGCCTTAAAAACAGCAATTCAAATGGGTTTTTCCTTCAAATCTTATATGCCACAAGGATGAACGAAGCCCTAGGAAAATGTCTGTATGGATGATTGTTTTCTTGATGGATTGTGATGAACCCCTCTGCACATCATGTCCATTTAACAAAGAGGAGGAAACGAGGAGGATGAAGGGAACTACAGGGCAGCTAGCCTCACCCTGGTGCCTGGGAAGATTATGGAACAAATCCTCCTCAAAGCCACATCCAGGTCTACAAGGGATAAGGTGACTGGTAATAGCCACCTCTATAATCTTAGCCCAGTCTCGTTGCCTTCTGTGATGCACCCTGCAGACAAGGGGAGAGCAGTGGATGTTTACCCTGACTTACAGCGAAAGAACACTTACAGAGTAGATGGACAGCCTACAATGGGGGTGAAAAATGGGGTGGATTGCTGTCTTCAGACTTTAGTAGTCAACAATTTAGTGGCCAGCTGCAAGTGCAGTACCTCAGGGGCTGGTACTGGACAAAACTGTTTTATGTCTTACCCACCCGGATGGTGGGATAGAGCACACTCAACTTTGCAGATGACACCAAACAATGCTGGTGGAGGATGCGAACGGGACAACACAAAAAACAGGAGGAGAGTGCTCCCATTCAGTTAGATTTTGAGTGACATGCTGATGGAAAGTTTAAGTTCATCAGTCCTGCACTTGAGAAATAATAAACTAAGGGACCTGGGGCTAACAGTGGACACAATGAATAGGAGTCAGCTATGTGCCTTGCAGCTATAAAGGCCAACCCTGTACCAGGCTGCACAGTAAAAGGACAGCCAGCACATTAAAAGGAGTTACTTCCCCCTGTATTCAATGCTTGCAAGCTGCAGCTGGAGTAACATATCCAGTTTTAGCCTCATCAGTACAAAATCAGACATTGACAAACGTGCAACAAGTCCAGCTGAGGACCATCAAGATGGTTAGAAGGCTGTAGCTCATGAGATGGCTCAAGGAAGGCTGAGCTGCGTTTGTTCAGCTTGGAAATTAAGGCTGCAGGACCTGCAGTCTTCAACCACCTAATGGATGGTTACAGCAAATATGGAGCCAGACTCTTCAAGAAGCAACAGGCAAGCTACAGCAAGTGAATCTGACTGTGTATTACACCAAAGTTTGCACTGAAGATGCTACAAAACCGGAACAGGAAGCTGGAGAGGTTGTCGAATGCCCATCCCTGGAAATACTCAAAACTTGACTGGCCATAGGCCTGAAAAATCTGACCTACTTTCAAGGTCAGCCCTGCTTTGGTCAGGAGGTTGACCCAGATGACCTCCAACCTAAATTACTCTATGATTCTAAAAACTGAAAAGATAAGTGCAAGCTTCACAGCGTGGCTAACAAACACACAGACATCTGTTTGTTATCTTATGCTGTGTGACTGTATTCAAATCCCTTAAGATAATTTCCATAGTATCATCAGTCTTACCTTAAGCCTTCATTTTCAAACAGCCCAGGCTGTACAAGCATTCAGCTACAGATGATCTGTCAAAAGCATAAATCCTAAATGTAATGATACTGAAGTTCAGGAGTGACATTTATATCTATGCAAGTAAACGCCCAATTCCAGGCCCTCATTCTTGAAAAAATGTTTGAAACCTCATGGTGTGGATAAGATAGACAACTCAAGTCCTGGCCATTTTTAGTTCCTCACAACAGCTCAGGTAATTTCTTTGACCTTTTGTGTCAGACACAGGAAGAGAAATAACATGAAGAGTGGCTAGTATCCTTTGTAGAATACAGCATTAAGACACATACCTTTCTAGATACACACGAGCTACGATTTTGTGTATACTGAGATTTTGTCCCCAAAGCTTGAGAGATTTTTAACTACAGCTGTAGCAGACCTGTAAGAAAATTAATTCCTTAGCTTAACTTGCTTCTTTGCAAGATTTTTATCATCTTTGCATATGATTTTTATAAAACTTCAAAACCCTAAGATCTGGAGACAATACCACAGCTGTAGCTTTAGGTTTTTCAACCACTAACTACATATCTACAGATTTTTCCAAAAGTTAACATTTATTTGTAAGTTCATACTATCAGCAATCATTTAATAGGAATTATGCTCTTAAAAAATAAGCTTAAACAGTAAGATGTAAAGCTAATAATGGTCTTCCATTTATAAACACCTTACCCAAAAGCAGATGAGACATCCATAACTAGAAAGTGTGGCAACCTCCTTTTGACAGTGTAAAAGAGCCTCTCCATGTGATAATACGAAAAAGAGCTACTAAAAATGTGACCTTTTGCACATCATTTCAACATTTTTCTGTTGTTTACTCTTTTCTATGCTTGTTATAAGCAGAATGATTGACCATTGCATTGTATAGCTGTTTGTTTCCTTCTCCTTCCAACTAGCACTACTGTTCAACATTCTCCACCACACCTTCTAGTCCGAGAAACAGGAACATTCAATGCAGATTTACTAAAAGATCTCTTTTCCAGTTGATGGTAATTACATATAACAATGACTTTATCACAACAGAGAATGTAGGAATGGTTAAGAGGATATGCTCAGTGGCTAACAGGATATGCTAACCATATTTTCCCTGTTGTGTCACGATTCTAGGAGTCAGGAAAGAATACAGAACACTGGGATTCTTTAAGAAATCTTGTACTAGTCTACTTCTGGAACGATTAAAACATCTGTGACAGATAGTCTATTCACTCCATATAGGGAAACATTTATGTAGTACCATCAGTTAAAGCTTGAAGGAAAGTAACATCTGTTTAAACCAGTTTACCAAAACTAAGCATACATTGAGAAGAAAAAAATGTAACTGGAGGCAAAAGGAGGGTTTGTCCAGCTATAGCATAGACTCCTTCATAAATAAGTAAACAAATAATACTCATAAGTTTGCTAGGGTGCCCATTCAGCCACATGCTTAACCACAGCTTGCTTTTGCTTTTAACACCATATCAGTCTTTAAGGAGCAGGAATTAGAAGTCTGTGCCCAATTTGCACTCAAAGCTCCCAAGACCCTGTATCTTCTGCCCTCCATCTTAGTTCTTTTTCTTTTGCACATCTTCCTCTTCCCAGGTAGCAGGCACAAATAAAACAAACCAATAAAGTTCATCTACCTGAGCTGAATATTTTTTTTGGATGGATAATTCTGCCAGATAAATAAACTTCCAAATATTAGAGAACAAGAGAAGGGACACAGAACAGTCAAGACAGAACACTTTTGTTTTTGTCAATGTTTCTTTAAATCCCAGTCCAGCTCCTAGTAAGACTGGACACTACTTACAACACTCCTAGAACTGCAGAAGAATGGAAACACAATAGGGAGCGAGTGGAGAGGGGGACAAGACAGCCCAGTGGCTGGCTTCAGACATTCACATACACAAAGCCAGCATCCACTGGAGTCGTTAAGGCCCAGATGCCCCACTAATAGGAACAAACCCAAACACAAAGGTAGCACATGAAATGTATTTACCTATTTAAACACAGGCAGCTGGTCAAGCTAGAATGGGGAAGGTAACTGCTAATTCCTTGTACTACAAGGAAGGAATGGAGTAAAAAAACCCAAGCCCACGGGCAGGTTTTTGCTTTGTGAACCTCTGTCTGTGCTGCTGGTTAACAGTGGTAAGTATAAAAAAATCAAAGAAAAATAATCTATTTATAGAACAAGTCAGTAGTCTGAGACATTTAGAAAAAAGTAAAAACAAGTCCTTCTTTAAAAATGGATTTACTAAAACAACTGTCACCCAGGATGACCCCAAGCCCTCTGGTCCTCTGGCAAAGCCAGGGGCAACTTCAAACAAGAACTGTTGCTGATTGTACACTGGTACACATCCAGCAAAGCCAGCAGGGAGGGGGATCTGCGCTGCGAACAGTATCTGCAGACTGCTTGCTGGTATCGCTTGAGGCCATGCCCGTAGCCTGGTGATACTGGAAATAGTTGTGAGTGAAACTTTTCACAGAAGCACATGTCAGTGTAACCTCTGAGGTAAGTGGGCTGTCTTCTTTCCTTCCCATCCCTGGGTACAGATCACAGAAGCTGGCGCCCTGGGTGCTGTACCTCCTTGCCAGCTCCATCCTGCGTGAGACAACTTTAATGTGCAGGAGTGCAGAATTCTAAGCAAAGCCTAGAACAGGAGAGGGCAGCCCTGTGGAAAGGGAAGCACTCTGCTTTTCCCAAGCTCTGGTCTAGCTAGACATCTTCATCAAGGTTTTCTGGCCCTCCTCAGGACAGGAAGATCAGCTGTTCCCCACTAAGAAAAAAATTTTGCCTAGTGGAATAGAGTTGGATTTCTTTTTTGGTAAACAGAACCTTTGCTGATTTCTGAGATCATGAGCTCCTCTGCCCTTTAGCTACAAAAGAGAAATTAAAAAGAAATTCATCCACTTGCTCCAAACCTTATAGTGTAGTGTTAGCTGCCTGGATATGGAGGCAACTTAACTCTCCCAAGACAATGCCCTACTCACTGGATTGGCATGGGGAGGCAAAAGATAACTTCCAAAGTCACCTCCGTAGGGTAACCTGGTAGGCCTAAAAGCTCCAGCCTATGCTCACCAATTCCAGGCCAGCTCCACTGCCAACATGTACTTCTAACACCCTGAAGTGTCTAATCTAACAGCCTTGGGTTTGATCAGTCTCTAAGAGCAACAGCTACACTCAAAGATGGAAATACTCGAGTCCAAAAAAACTGGCTGGAGCTCCTAATCAGGCGGTGGCTGCATAGATGAGTTGGTACCACTGTGCCTTGACGTCCCCATTATATGAAGGAAGCCAGCTGTAAGGAAGGGACCAACTCTGCTGCAGGTCTGTACATCCTTGGAAGTGAAGCTCAGTGGCTACAGTAGCTTCAAACCCTCTCTTTCTGTAGGGTTTCAGTGGTCCATTTCCCAATAAGTTCCAAACATCGAGTAGTTGCTAACTTGTCTCCTTAAGATCTTCCATTGGTAGTTTGTAGCTCAATAAGAACGGAGGAGGTGGTGCATGAGCAGGGCTACTTGGTCCCTGCATTGGCTTCTTTGCACAGTTTATACAGATGTAATCCTCATTCTCAGCCATTTCTGGAGAGACACCAACACAAACTTGATGAAACCACTCATCACAGCCACCATCACACTGCACCCAATCCACCTGCAAGAGATCAGATCAGCAACATATAGCATATTACAAGGAAAGACAGATTGGCATAGTTTCTATGAAGAAAATACCTTCTATTAAACCCGCCTGATACACCTAGAACACAAAAGCTTTTGGGCACAAATTAAGGCATTGCAGAGCTTGTTTTAACAAGCGGCTTCAGTTTTATAAAAAATAACGCTCTTCCAACAAACCTTGCCCCTCTTGCATCCTCAGACCACAACAATACAAACACACAGTAGTACTACTACTGAGGAAGATGACACTCAGCTCTCCTCAAATGAAAGACAGGTATGTGAGAACACATTTAAAAGAGAAGCGTGCTCAGGGACAATCACTTTGGCATAGTTGAGAATTTACAAATACACATCCTAAATTATATATATATATCCCCTTTGACTGCATTATCAAACAGTAGCTTTTGCAACTGAAAAAATACAGAAAACAAAAGGGCTTGATTACTGCTTTTTGCTAGTAAAAGCTACACGACATCAGCAGCTTTAATACTTTTCTACCAGTTAGATACTGGGTATACAGCTGGCCACCAAATGCCAAAAAAATGCACACAAACTCTAACTCCAAAGTGTTAGAACATTTAAGCTAAATGCATTTCAAACTTTGAGCTAAACTTGCTACAGAATAATTAAGAAAAGTCATAAAAAGTAAATTAAAACCTAGGAAGGAAAAAAAAAAAATGAATTCGATTTCTGTAGTTCCCCGAGTAAAAGTACACGTTAATTTGAGTAAGTGGGCAGAAACTGAGATCTGCAGGATAAGGAACAGAGACTCTTAAATTTTAATGGCATGCACTGGTACAGCTATAAAAATTGTTACTGCTGTAGTTCTGCCTTCACCTTGCAAGAGAACATGAGAATGAAAATATATTACAAAAATAACAGTAGTGGCAACCTATCTAAAATAAAGAAATATTATCAGCTCAAGATTTTACTTTAGTTTGTCAGAAAACTGCTCCTGAACAAATTTTTAAAAGTGACTGGTAATAGACACTAACAGATGAAGCTTCAGTCATTACATTCCTGTATCTGCCATTTTTTACTTGTATGGCATTCACCTGTTGAATGCACAAAAACACAGCCAATCTTATGGCAAGACAGTCATTCCATTAAAAGCTATGATTATACAACCAGTTACACTTATGGAAGTTTGATAAGTTTAATACAACCTTCTTCATATTATGAATTTAAAGGCACTCTCCTCCCTCTTGCAATCTCAATTTCTGTAAAAATGTACTAATAAAAACTAATTATCATTTGTGAAGTAAAGGGAACAGTGGTACAAAGACTGTATTATCTTTTGAGTGACTGAGTGGAATTTCTAACCTTGGTCTAAGTTTAAGATGTCAAAATTGGTCTTTTAACTGGTCTTTTTAAATGTTCTAATGAACACTTGAATTCTATGTTTCAGTTTTGCAAAACAATAAATAGAAGTTCTTGGTATTTGTAGTTGTCCCTACTATCTCTTGTGCAAGCCAGTGCAGTACAGCGTCAATCCCACAGTTACTACTGGGAGTGTTTTTTTTCTTCTTTCTAAAAATCAGAAAAAAACATTCTGGAAAAAAAAGATTTTATCATCAATTAGTCCATGTTAAAAGCTGACAATCGGGCAGTACCACAGAGAGAGGCAGATCAAGTTTCTTTTGTAATAATCCAATCAAGTCTAAAATCACCGATTATTTATCTCCTACAAGAAGTATGAAGCAATGCAGTTTGTAGATCTCCCAGCCTGCAGCATTACTGTTCACAGGCCGTAGGCAAGAAATACAGAAAATTTACTTCATTTAGCATTTAGGAACATCGCACTTCCCACTTCTGTTCAGAAAGACACTGAAGTCAGGAACATTTCTAGCTGAGTCAAAGAATTAATCCTCTGAATCAGCCAATGCATGTTGCACACAGCTAACAAAACAGCTTCAACAGGTTAAACTTCCCAACCAAGACAGAGTACCTTTTCCCAGATTCTAATTTTCCATCTTCTCCTGTTTTTAAGTACATAAGAGAA
The DNA here is from genome assembly GCA_026212715.1 of Elanus axillaris. Taxonomy (NCBI): domain Eukaryota; kingdom Metazoa; phylum Chordata; class Aves; order Accipitriformes; family Accipitridae; genus Elanus; species Elanus axillaris. The sequence continues at coordinate 16,962,474 of JANZLQ010000025.1, read as the reverse complement.
TAAAGAAGTTCTATAGTTTTATCTACATCTGTGTACCTAACAAAGTACTATTCAATCCTCTCTCACTTCTATAATACCCCTTTTGTTACTCATGCTGTTCAACCTAATTATTAAGTTACACTGGGAATGGAACTGCCTATGACAGAACTAAGCGAAAACTCACTTTGTCCTTGCAGGGCCTCTGGCAGTTCTGTGCAGCACATACAGCATTCTCATCATCCGACTCTTCCGCTCCTGACCAGTCGTACTTAGAAGGAATATCTAGAACCTTCTTCTCTCTTTTTTTCTCTGTGCTTTCCTTTGCCAGTTCCACCTTTGTGACAACTGCCTTCTCTCGCTTCTTCTTTCGCTCCTCTTCCTTAGCTAGTTTCTTTGCTAGCTTGTTTAGTTCCTTTGTCTTATCCATGGTGAGTTTTAGCTTCTTTTTCTTGGGTTTTTCCAGTTTTTTCAGCTCTTTAGATTTTTGCTTCATATCTCCAAAGAACTGCTCTGCTCTCTCCAGCTTTCGTTTCCGCTTCCTCTCAGAAGAGTCTCTCCCTCTCATTTTCAGTGGTTTCTCATCCATGCTGTCATCCTTCATAGAGAGTGAAAAGAGATTTTTTTTCAAATGCAAATTTCCATATACTGCAAACCTGTAGTTTGAGAGGTGTACTTACCTCCACCATTACCCTGATATAGTATGAAGAAACTTATTCAACAACATACGGTTACACATGCTAAAGAAAAAGGGGCTCAACTTTATTTTCACCATACTAGAAAAAAAAATCATAAGTTGTATCAACTGTGTCAGAGTACAATAAATCAAAAATGTCCACTGCAAAAAGTAAATCATCAGCAGGGGTAAGGAGGCAGAATAAGCAGTAATTACAAGTCCCTTCTTGCATTGCTTTTTAATAAAAGTTGAGAAGATTAATCATTTGTTACATGCTCTTATTTTTCCTCCTAGATCAGTCTTGCCTGTAATTATTTTTGAGAGAAAGCAATTGCTATTCTGGAGATTAAGAAAGAGCAGTTGGTGAATTCTTACTCAAGCAATAGAATAAAGTAACAGATCCATTATTTGAATAGCTTCCAAACTGGCACACATTGTAAATATCCTAGTGTCATTAACAACTCTTAAATAGCAGATTCAGATCAAAGTGAGGCTTAAAATTGGCAAGCTCTGTCACACAGGTAGCATCCACAATGATAAGTTCTATTTATATCTGAAAGATTCACATGTATAGCTCCTTTGTACAAACAGGACTGACAATTTCAGTTAATCCAACTATATACTTTAACCTTAATATCTATTAATAGATTAAGGACATACTATAAGCCAGTAAAGACTGTTTACTGTACATTACTTAATATATCTACTCCACCCAAAACCAAATCCTCTGAAGATTATTTCACAAAAGCATGTTTACATGCAAAATAGGCAGACACGGAAAGGTATTCAATTCAAAATGAGTAGTTCTGGTCAAACAAGTGTTCATAAGAGTTAACCAGAAAATGCCATAACACACACACACACCCTCTTAGCCCCCTGCCCCGAAAAAAAAAGCTGTCCTTAACTATTCATATTAACAGTCTGGCATACTATTTATAAATTGTTATTTGCTGGCATTCAAACTGTTTCTTCAATCAATTCCATGCCAAAACCATTACACTAAAAGAACATTAAGCTTATGAAGTGAAGTACTTGGGACAAAACATGGTAAAGCAGTACTTCTTCAGAGGCAGGGTCTGCTCTATACTACTGTCCTAAGTGATGGCAGTTTGGCAACACTTTGACTTAACCATTGTATATGGATGGCACTCAAAAAAATGAGACAACCAACTAATACACTCACCTAACCTCACACTTTGTAAACTTCCATCTTATATTACTGTACACTACCAAAAAGTCAAGAAAGAACCATCTTCAATATATTTCCTGTGCAGTTCAGTAACCCAAAAAGTAATCATATACTCCATAACTACACATGGTCAAACTGACCCCTAACTTGAGCTGACAGACAATAAAGGAGGGGTTCCAGCACAGCTCCTCATCACAAGAGTTTACCTTCTCTTCCAGTGCACCCCTCACACACACCACTTACCTACTGCATGAATGAGGCTAAGTGATTTGGACTAGACCTCAGAATCAGTAGATAAGCCTGCCTCATTCACTGTCAGCTGAACAGTGATCAGCACATCTTCACAGTATATTAATAAAAAAATTGCTATGTGTGTGTTATTCTGAGGAAGAACAGGAATCTTATTACCTGCATTACCAAACCATGTTTTATTATAAAAGTGTTCCTTCCCCAGTAACAAAAAAGTTCAGCAACATGCAAGTATCAAGCTACATAAACTAAGTGTGGACTTTTCATCTTCCTAAGTAATTCTTCTAATTCTTTTGCAGATCAGTTTTGATTCCAAACGTAACTGAGAACAGCATTTCCTTCCCTAACCTTGTATTTTCTAAAATAAGGTTTGCATATAGAACTGTCTGAGAAAACTGTTCTAAATATGGTTAATTGTGGAGGACAGTGCTACAGCATCATGAGTGATCAAGAACTGAATTTTTGGATCTCTTATTCTGTTACTTCCTGGAAACTACTATTCCCCAGTTGAAATCCAATGTCAAGTAACTAAGCACTCAACTACCCAAGATTATATTTATAAAATAAATAAAAAAAAGAGACACCACCAAAATAACATGGGCTGTGGGTTTTTTTTGTACCAGAACGTTTCTTCAAGTTCCATACCTCCATGACATGAAGGAACCTGTCCTCAGAGGGTGGATGAGTAGCCTGTAAAATCCGCCAGATGTGTTGCGTCTCATCCAATGATACCTCTAGTAGATCTCCTACCATCATTAGATCTTCTAGCTGAGCTTTCGCTCCAGGTGACAGCTCCAATACAGGGGGCTCCAAACTGCGAGGTACCAGTGGACTCTTGCGAGGCTGCTTCCTTGGAGTGCTAGAACCTTTCAGACAGGAAGTCATACAAGGATAAAAGGAAGAGATAAAAACCAAAACAAATGACAGTTTCTGCAACAACAATCTAAGGAGGGAGACAATCCTAAGCAAAAACATTGACATAGGTTTATGTATCAGGCTTCAAGAAACAAACTGTAACATAACACTACCTTGTTACAAACAACTATCCTTTACAACTAGCACAGGTAACAGAGCAGTTCCCCTCCTTACTGACTGCTCATCCCCGCTATCTGGTCAATTTTATCTCAACATATACAAAAGCAAATACCTTGAGAGCAGCTTTTAGAAGCAGACGAATAAGCATGTTCAGCACAGAATGAGGGAGCAGTCCACATGTGTGTCACCACTTCTTCTGATTTAATGGGGATTTCCTCATCACAAAACAAATTGGGCTCCAAGCTGCTAGAAGATTTTACACTGGCATTATCCTGAAAAAGACCCACAGAAAACATGTAACATCTGGATCCAGAAACACTCGCTTCAAAGTAAATTCTACTAAGACTGACCAATGTGGTGTTCCTAAAACCCTACTCTGAAGCACCCCACCAGAGACACCAAGATCATGTGGCAAAAGGTACAAGTTACATCCCTACTTAAATAGTGGATGAACACAGCAACTATGAAGGTAAGTCAACAGATTTATAGGTAGTGCATGAGAAATACTGGACAATTTCCCTCATTCAGCAGTTCCTCAAGCATGGTCTTCAGAAGTCAACATAATGAAGAGGCTTACTCTTAGCCTATGTAATTATTTTTTTGCTTGAAAAATCTGACTGCAAGACCATAAATACTGGCACCTTTAATAAAGCAGGGGTAGGCTGAGTAAATAATGTTTACTATAGAGAGAAATTATTAAAGATCCTATAGGTGAGGAAAACCAGGGTGTTCCCAGCATAGCAACAATATCAACACAATCAAATGTTGCCCTGGGATCAGGACTTTTATGGCAGTCTTGAACCATTTTAAGATAGGACCGTACACCAAAAGGAAGAGAGTTGTTAATACTTGAGACTATTGAGAATTATTTCCATGAACAGAATATGATGGCATTGGCTTGTGCTCAGCTCAATGCATTGTGTAGGATAGCTGCTTGACTTTTTAGATGAATCACACTCTGAAATGGGACACATGCCTTCAAGGTGCAGGTGGATCCATTAAAAGATACTAGGAATATCTTACCAGTGGGAGAAGCTTTGTTTGACTTCGCATTACATTAGGCAGAAAACCCAGAGAAGGCACAAGCCCATTTGAATACATTCCCTGATGCCCCCTATTACTAACTTCTCCCTCTTCTTACTCACCCCTGCAGGTGAATATTATTAAAGACAAATCTCCTCAACCAGCTGTCTATTTCCACAACACTTTGCAGAACTTAGCTACCCCATCACATTTGTGATGAAACTGGCCAATGGGTTAAACATACTTAGCATCCCAGGTAAGACTGAAATGTTTCAGAAAACAACAAAAACCAAGAAACTAGCTTAAAAGAAGAGAAAGGCTATAGAGCAGTTATTGACAATATTTACCTGAAGATTAGCCGTGTGGGTCCCAAAATGGCCAACTCAGGAAATTGTACCACCCAGACACTGTCATTTCATGACATAAAAAGGGAGTTTAAGAACGTAATCTCTCTTTGGCTTTCAGTTACACTCTTAAAAGGAAGTGAAGTGCACACTAATGATTTCAGTACAGAACCAGAAGTGCGAAATTCAGATTTAAATTGCCCAGATGAAAAGGTAGAATAAATATATTCAGAAAGAGGAAGATGTTTCTCCCTACATAGTAAAGGTTGTATCTTGTGAAATATCTTGTTCTGGATATCATATTATACCAGATTAAAGAAAGTTCAGGGCCAATAGGCAAATTAATAAAAAAGTATCACCATTTGGAGGCCACAGGCAACACAGGTGGAAAGGAATGAAAAAAAATACATAAGAAAAAATGAAGGCAATTAAAGGTGACATTTCACAATAAATTTGACCAGTGAATTTGTCTGACTGGAATAAATCTTAAAACAAATCACTCAAAATGAAACATTTGCTGGCAAGAATGATGTTTTAATTAGAAGAAGCACAGTATAATCAAACAGGCCTTTCCACAAGTGCTTTTTAACCACTGCTGTACTTGAGATAACCACTGCTGTACTTGAGATATCTGAGACCGTGGCTTTGGAAATGCAGTCTATGGACCCTTAGGGATCCAAGGATAACTTCTATGAGGTCCACAGGAAGTTAAGAGCAAATTCATACATGATGCATCATAATCTATATACTTTTTAACACATCACACCACTGGAAAATATTTATAGATCATAAACAGAAAAAATTCAACCCTTGAAAGATAACAGTATAAAAATAATAAAACTCTGAGCAACTTTGCTAGTTCTTTTGAACTTTGGTACTTCTAGTTCAGACCTGAATAACTTGGTTGCCTAAAAATTTGTCTTCTATTCCTACTATGTTAGCTGACCTAACAAAAGACGCTGGGTCCCTAGCAGCTTTGCTTCAACAGATTTTTGGTTTTAGGTTTTTACAATTACATATAGTGATGAACAGCCAAATCAAAAGGGCTAAGTAACAGATTTTGAAATCATGACAACAGAATCATTATACAAATTAAATTCCTGCAAAACCCCCAGATCCTGACAAGCATATGCCATCTTTCTTCACATATGCTTTATCACAGCCTCAAAAAATGCCACATCTTTCAGAAATCCTTTGTTATGACTCCTGATGCAAAGAACAGTTTGGAAATAATTTATTTTTTTATATAAAACTAATTTAATTAAAAGCTGTAACATCCAATTGCTATGTACTCTTGTTGGCATTTCACATAGGACTGCAAGACAAATGCATGTATTTGCATGAAGCTGCTTAGAAACAAAATACTAAAAATAAGAGACTGAGGCAAATCATGCCTTGAAAATTTGCTGTCCCTTTATAAACTGGAAAAGCTGCCTTAGAAGAATTTATGCTAGCATCTTTTAAGGTAAATATGACACTATCTCTAAGAAGAAAACACTGCACAAGAAGAAACAGTGGCTTTGCTTTTGACTCTACATATATCAAAAGGACATTTCAGAAGTTCTGTAGTGAAATACATCACACTGATAACACTCAGCTATCTCTACAATTGCCTCTTCTCATTACACTTCTTCTCTAATTAAAGTATTTTAAAAATTTACAAGTTACAATTCCTGAACTGAACCCGAACACTAATTTTACAACATGATCCAGACATCTAGTTCTGAGTATTTTGACACATTCAAAATTGAACAGATGTACCTCCTTTATACAAGGGTTGAATGAAAAGAGAGGTATGGAAACATGAAAGCAGCTCTGGCATCTGGAAATCTGGTACAGCATATGCAGTTTTCAAAGACTAATTTTTTGCTGTAGCAAAAGCTGTTGAAGAACTCTCCACACAGACACTTATATCATTATTTAGGATTCATGGTATCTCTGAATGGGGCATAAAGACAACATCCATCCTCCATGGTATTATAAATACAAGTCCCTTGAGAAGTGTATCTTTTTCCTTAGCACTAGAAAGCACCTTTTGAGACTCAATCACAGGACATTTGAAAATTCTGAATAAAAACATTACAAAAATTCCCAAGTAGTCCAGAGCTGAGACATTCAGATAAAATCAAGAAGTACCTCTTCTGTAACAGGAACCCAGGCAGAATGTATAGAGATAGCTTCAGATAAGAAAAATAATCTTAAATAAATTGAATTAATAAAAAACAGGTGTTCTGGATTAATTCCATGTAGACAAGGCACACTGGACTACTTACCTTTATGTCATAGCCATATGTCTCCCTGATGTCTTCATCAGAGTCTGTCTCTTCATCATCATAATCTAAAGTCTGCCGTGGGGATGAGGACACGCTCCCTATCACTCTGTTAAAGGCTGATTGCTGGAAACTAGTCAAGTGTCCCTAAAAGAAAAATGGAATATAGGAATGAAACAAAATTTCCAGAAAAATCTATTAAAAAAAAAGCTGAGTTACTGAGAAAGAAAACTGGTTCTTTTGGCCTGAGTGTAACTGCCTAGGTGGTACAGGAAAGTCTAGTTACAGCAAGATGTGAAGAAAAATAGGCAAATATCCAAGGAAAAGGTTCTATTACATTTTATTTCCATGTTTATGAATAACAGTGACTAGAAAGATCTAGATATTGCTGTTCAGTGCTACCAAATTATAGCCTGTGGTTGTACAAACTTCTTTACCACAGCGTCATCTGATTACTGGTTGCAATCTCAAGATGAAGAGGTCAGCTGTAAAAGTACCAGTGTTTGCCTATAGTCCTCAGTAGAATTTACTAGCAAGACACCAAATGCCTGAGAATGACAATCCATGAGAAATAATAAATATTGAGGCCTTCAATTCTGTCACGAGGGAAATGGAATTTGGACACCAAAACAGCCACTGCTTTACACATCTTCAGGCTCTCAGCTGGCTGTTATGTCTGAACCAGGGTTTCTTACAAGCACCTTCAACAGTTGCTACTGACAGTGAGTACAAAGTACAGGCCTGTCCCTGGAGCAGCCTGTAACTGACTGAGGCCAGCCATAGGCTGACGAGCACTGAACTAGATACTTTTAGTACATCTAATTCTCAGCCTTTAACTGCCCTCCTCTCTCCCCCAAGCTTCTCCAAGAAAGGTAAGGCATTTAGACACACTCCAGAATGACAAGCATGGTAAAGAGTAAGATATCCACATCTCTACCTGCAGGTCTGGGTTAGCTGCTGCTTTCTGTAGCTCTGCACTGATTATTTTCTCTGTCTTCTCCCGTGCTGCCTGCTCCACCATTCGCTGGCTGAGCACAGAAAGCTTAGCCAAAGCAGAGGACAACTCGTCAGTGGCCAAAGCCTGCCGCGCTCGGTCCTGCCAACTCATGGCACGTTCTGTCAAGCACTGCAATGCCTCCCCTTCCGGCAGCCGTACAGGCAGCTTCTGCAGGGACACCAGTAGAGACAGTATTGTCTCAAGCCGTGGCCTTCGAGAACGCATGCAAAGTGGACACAGAAACTTTACTTCTTTGGCCTGCCAACTAGAGCCCTTCTTCTGAGAACTTGTTTTGGGAAGGGGCACACAGCCACTATGAAACCAGTCTTTGCACAGCTCACACTGTAGCATGAATCCACTAGCTGTTTTGCGGCAGATACAGAATTTGACTTCTTCAATCCGATCCACCATAGTCATCTTGGCCAGGTTAGCTGCCCTGAGAGCATGCATGGCTTCAATTTCCTTCTGTTCCCGCTCCTTGAATATAGCCACCTACCCAACAAAGACAAAACACAGTTCATGACCTTCACAGCTAAGAGATCACATTTATTAGCAATGTCAGAAAAGGGGGGGAAAAACCCAAACAAAACATATGGAGATCTTCCCAGTTAAACTAGCCCAAAATTTAGGAATTGTGTGACCTAATTAAAACTTCAGCTAAAATACCTCCTCCTCAATTACTCATTAGTCCCCCGAGTCCTTCTGACAGAGACTTTCTGTAAACTTTAGATAACCTTCTCTGTATCTACAAGTTTTCTGAAGTTTGTAATTAAATCTGTTGTAAGGCACCAGAAGAACAGGTTTTGACTCCAGAAAGAAGTCAGAATCCATTCCACCTGTCTACGGAGACAATGCAGCTGAGCATTGTTTCAATGTTGACTCAGTACCAGGAGTGTGAGAGTGACCACGTATCTCCTGAGGCAACTTGCATTTCCTAAGTGTCTCCATTCAAGTAACTATAACAAAGCATACTAAGGTAAAACAGACTGTGTATACAGCACATTAATAAGCCTGCATATAATTTCTTTGTTCCTGGAGAAAGGGAAGCCAGATGACAGCAAATTCTTCTGATAAACTGCATCAATGTCCTCCCAGTAAGGAGGAATCAAATATAACATTTCCCCCCCACGTAGCTTCTGTGACCAAGCAGTTCCAGGCTGCCCTCAAAAATCAACCTAACCAAGCATGTCTTGGTACTGTTCAAGGTAGAGCTGCACTTCATTCCACATTTCGATGGGATTTCAATAAAAGTTAATATCAGATCAATAGCCACAGATATTAACCCAAGAGCATTTAAGGCTTACACATAACCCAAAACATATTAAATACGAACACCTTACACTCTGAATTGTGCTTCCCTCTACTTTCACTGCAATTAAAGCTGAACTATATACTTGTGTCAAACATAATATGAGATATTAGTTTCAGTAAGATGAATTTGTCAAGTTCTTCCCTAAGATTTCTACAGAGATTAAAGACAAACTTGGTTGCCCTTCTCTGGACATGTTCCAGCAGCTCAGTGTCTTTCCTGTAGTGAGGGGCCCAAATTAAACCCATGTATCGGGAGACACAACCTTTTGTTGCTCCTTACCACAGCTGCAGTGTCCCTGGCCTCCTCCAGCCCATCTTCCAGTTCACTTAGGGATTCCAAATCAAGATCTTTCTCCTTTTCCTTCTCCATCAATTCCTTTGCCCTCTTCCGCCTATTCTTACTGCTTCCATAAACACCAATATCAGTCCGAGGGCTCAGAACCTGTAATCACCAAGAAAACTTACACTGTCAGAGCCAAGGACGCCAAGAACAGAAAAAAGCTCTGATCTATGTTATGATTTCAGAGTGACATATGAGAACATCTAATAAAGGAATTACAACAGAGTCAGAGAGCAAAAAAATACTCAGTAACCTAACACCTTTGTTTAATGCTAAGAAGAGGAGAAATAAACAGAAAAGGATACAAGTATTTCATAACATATGGGATTTGAATGCATTCAGCACCACAGTGATGTGGCAGGCCAACTTGAAAGGCACTGTGTTTTTATGATTAAATTACAAAATCTATTCAAATTAAGCTGTCATATATACAGTTAACTGAAATATTGTATGCAGTTAGATATCAGTAGTTCAACATTCACTTCAAGTGCCCTCATCAATTTCATGTCTTAAAGATCTGCCATGATTTCCTATCTACATCAGCAGTTTAGTGGCTGAAACAAAACTAAAAAAATATGCTATGAGCCTTTTAGTATCAAACATGAGAGGCTGCAAAGCACTTTTAAGGACGAGAATTAAATTCTAAGTAATCTTGATTAGTTGGAAGGCATACTTAAATATAAAACCTATCAAATTAAATTCAATATAGGAAAGTTCTAATTGATATATTTAGGAAAACAGTCAAATACAAAACCAGAACACATTAAATAAGTAGTTAGGCAGAAAAAATACAGAGAAAAAATCTGGACCTAGAGTGCATCATAAACTGAACAGAAATCAGTGTGATGTTTTTGCAATAGGGGCAGATCCCACTGGAAACATTAAACAGCAGTATCCCCTTTGAGACACAAGATGTAATTATTGCACTTCACACGACACTAGGGAAGCTATAATGAGAAGATTCAGTCTGGTTTTGGACATCACACTAGAAGTGAGGACAAACCACAGAGAATAGCAACAAGGTAAGAGTATGAAAAATACAGCCTACAAGAAAACATTGAAAGAACTGGAAGTGTTTTCCCTAGAAAAAGGAAGCCTGTCAAGTAGATATGATAAATCTTCAAACACATGAATGATTTTTATTAAAAAAAAGACAATGACTACATTCATTGAAGTGAAATAAAGAGTAGCTGACTGATTTTGTAAGCTGTTTAACTGTAAGAAAAATTATCTAATCTATTTTCTTAGAATTTAAGCAGTGGAACAAGGTAAACATCCATCAATTAAAGACAGCTTCTATGTCCAATTGAGGACTGCACTTCCACACCTACACAAAAAAAAAAAGAAATCCTTTTCTTTCCCTCCCAAAAAAGACTAACCAAACACGGACTTTTTGCCTTTTTCATTCTTTTCACCTGAGAACAGCTGAAGGTTTTTACTATATTCTATTATCAAAAGGAGCTGTAATGTGCTGTAACTGAAACAGCTGTTCCCTCCAGACCACAGAGGGCCACCAAGATCAGTTTCTGAAGGCTGACAGAAAGGTCTGTTGCTCACCTGTAACAGACTGTAGCTTGAGTTCTTCTTGAGGAAGGTCCTTCCTGTGCGCTCTCTCCAGGCACGTGCTGCAGCTACTTGTGACTCCAGCTGTGGCAGGGCATCAAGACGCACTGGAATTGGACGGCCTTTGGCAGACAAGCTCTCCAGTTGCTCCAAGTAGGCATAGTTGCTCCCATTCTGGGGTAAAAGACATTTTTCTAAGCCAACAATTCCACCATTATATCAGTGGGCAGCTTAATTTCAAGCCATACGCTATTTTGTCACAGGCTAAAATACAGTTCCAAAGGAAAGGAGGGCAATGTTTCAATCTTACTGGTATTTTAAAAAACTAATCTCATACAGTTTTTATTTTAACAGTCATTCTGACATGGCCAGCTGGCTTAGGGAGTAAGACAACATTCCATTTCATGCTGTCTGCTTAACAGCAAGCTACTATATCTGAGAGTTGTACGGGGGCTGATGTGAAATCAATTGAGATTCTCACTTCAGTTCCCAGCAAATACCTGATATAAGAATAGTAGTTGCAGTCCAGAGATTAACACCCAGAAGCCATCTCCCTTTTGGATCAAGTTACACAGGTAGACCAATAGAAGGGGAGGGTACTGAACTAATGATGTCATAACTTCATCTATTTCAGATAGAAAATTTTGGCCATCAATGCCATTAAATTTTACACTATTTGGGGGAGAAAAAGCAAACAAAAAAAGCCATTTCCATAGCCAGCTCCAAAACTAAAGATCTGCGAGAAGAACATCTTCTGCCGCAGCTAAGTATTTCCAGTGACAGTATGAAGAACAGTTTCAATACCAAATACCCTTTGAGAGTTACATTTGTATCATAATAAATTTGCTGGCTTTTACATCCCCCATGAAATGCATAAAAGGAAGGAAAAGAGAAATTGGATAGCCAACTGGGAAACACCAGCACAAAAAGAAAAAGAAATTCAACCACATGAGCTATGATAAGCACATTTAACAGCTATAGCAAGGCATCCCTTCAGGTCACCTTTGTGAGTATAGGGGCTGGGAATAAAGAACATATCTAAATAAAAGAATGGAAGCAGAAGATTTCAGTCCTTGCTGTAACCCCTACCTGAATGGCCTCCACTTTGGCTGTCCAGTCTCTAGCCCGCTGCAGGGCTTCTTTCAGTGCCAGCACATTGGGCAGGTAAGCAGGGATGTTCTTTGCTTCATTCACGATGCTCTCCAGAGCCATCATACTTTGGCGTGGTCTAGAGTAAGAAAAACCCAATTCCAGCCTTCTCTCAAAATGCCAGTCAACTAAAGCCATGAAATGGACAGGCTGGTGATGCAACTTCATCACTACACTGCAGTGTAGGATACCATGGCTCAATTCTTGGAGGGCACTACTGGCTACCAAAGAACAGAAGTGAGAAAGCTGATGGACTTTGCATAATCAAGTTCAAAAGGGCACAGCATCAGAACTCCTTAACATTGAGGAAGCTGTCTTGTGTAGCATACTTGGTATTTTTTGTTGAGGGGACGAACAGCAAAGACAGCAGCAACACTTACAGCCTCCTGCCGCTGTGCAACATGATAGGGAGTCAACTGTTCTGCAATTCATCAACAACTTCAAATCCAACTCTTGAGCAATCAAACTACTAGGAGGTAAAAAAACCCAAACTGCATTACAGCTTCAAAGCCCCTACTTTTCACCACACTCCTCAAAAGAGGCTGAGAATCCTGGAAGTGTGTGACCTGTAAGAACAGTTTGCAAAGGAACACTCACCTGGCCTGGAGGCAGACCTTGGCCTTCTCCTCCCACCTCTCTGAGACTGTAAGCAGCTCCTGCAGCTCAGCCATGGCTTTCTCAACAGCATGGTGTGGTGCCAAGCCCACACCTGAGTCAATCAGCTTCTTCATCACATCTAGGGTGACCCTCTGGGGATCCAAGAGGGTGGACCTCACCTCATCCAGCCATCGTGCCTGCTGCAGTTCTTGCTTCAACCTTGGCAGTTCAGGAAGTTCTACATAAAGGCCAGAGCCCATGTCTATCAGCTCCTGCAGCTTGGAAGAGTCTGGGACCTCATCCATCATAGCTTCTTGAGCACGCTCATGAAATTCTTCCACATCATCAAGCAGATTCTGAAGTAGCATACAGGACAAATCAATCAGGAAAAAACGTCAATACAATCAAAAGGGAAAGTTGACTGAAGGATCATTCAGCTGTGAATTTGCATGTGATCATCACATCAGTCAGAGCTTCTACGCTCAATGCCACCCAGTTCTCACAAGCCATCAAGTCTGATGCATATTAAGTAACAGACCAACTAAACTCATTTGGTGGCCCAATGTTTCATGCATGAGGCATATTAGTTGCATCAACTCTGCACCTAAAGTAGTACAACTGCATCTGACCCCAGCTTCCAACAAAACAGAGTATTAAGCATTGCCCGGTCAACATTAATTTTAAAATATTGGGGGGAAAGGAGAACTCTGCAAACAGATCATCCTTTCAATCTACTGTCAGGGTCATTACAGTAGTGATCATAATATACAACAGAACAAAACATACTGAGGAATAAAAACAAGCCAGCATTGTACGAGGATAAGAATACCAAAAGATCACTAAAATAACAGTGGCCAAGTATGAAATTACTGTTTTCTACAGCAGGCCTACCACTTAACACATCAGGGTTTTGTTGAACAAAAGAAAGAAATGAAAATGCAAAATCCTCTAATGAAAGGAGACAATTTTACAGAAATCCAACTGCACTGCTGCAGTTGTCCTCATCCTCATGTTTTGGCACTGCCAATGAAAAAAAAAATCAGACAGCAAACAGACAGGAAAGAATGTCTGCAGGAAATTCATTCAAGGACATTCAACCAGTATACTCAATTGATTCACTCTTGAGTTTCTTACAAAGAGACAGATATTTCTGATAGCAAGTCAATGGCACAATGAGGAGCAAAACCTGCATTTCCTAACCCTTAGCTTACTGTTTTGTCTGATGCTGCTTTTCATGATTGTCTGGAAACCAGAGGGCATTTACAAAAAAGAACAAGACCTACATTATAAAGGTTTTTATTTAGGGAACATACGCTGAATGCTTCATAGTGACAACAGTAAATTATTACAATTTAACAATTATAATGCCTTTTGTGTTAGAAAATACTCATCATCCAACATGTCGATTATTTTGCAATTCATTATGATGGATAATTGCATTCAAATGCCATGCTGAAAGTTAGTGAATGCTTAGGCATAAGTGATCATTGTCTAACTTCATTCAGAAACTAAGAGACTATGGTTAGTAACCAGTTAAAATTATAGTATTTATTTTATTGGCTAGTGATTATGTTGAGGCTTCAAGAACATACACACAGAGTCTTGAACGGAACCAGTTTCCTAAGGCTGAGGAGTGGGGGGAAGAGAGACTAGCTGTGAGAAAATATTTAGACAAAAAAACAAATTAAACCTGTTAAGAGCTTATTATATGCCTGCAGATCTGTCATCTATGAATTATGTCCTAATTAGAAGCAGGTTTTAAATACATTAGGAACAAAAAACTTCTTTGAGAACAATCTTACAGGTCTATTAATAGATGATGATAAAATTTCATTAATATTAGTATTTCTGGTCTGTATGTGGAAAGAAGTGCAGTAAAATCATCCTGTCATATGAGGATGATAATATACTTTCCACTAGATCAGCTGCTGGGAAACACATTAAAGAACATCTTTGAAGGATAAAGATTAGCATCAACAAGGCCTGGAAAATCTGCATCCTAGAGTCCTATAGTTTTCTGAAGGTACTTGTTTTCAGCAACAACATGCCAATATCATAAAGACAAGAAAGTCCAAGGTCTCTCTGTGAAATCAACACTGAACTACCATGAAAAAGTTAATACAGAATTCATGAATGAAGAAGGACACAACTAACTAGTAAACACAAGGAAAAGACGCCTTCTCAAACAAGACTAACTTATTTGTAAAGTGTATCTTTGGTTATGTAGTGGTAGCTGCACATATGGTAATGTTTAGAATTTTAGGCCCTCAATGTAGCACTACAGAACATTCTTCTTAAAACTGTACCAACAGAGAACATGTGCATTAATAAATGGTTAACATACATCTCAAGAACCATTTCCCAAGGTGAAAAATCTCTATTAAAGATGTCTCTTGAAGACTTTTCTAGAAGTTGGTTAGTAGGCAAAACACTATTTAACATTTCATCATCAGTGACAGAGAAACAAATTAAGACTGCTGCTGAAAACACTTGCTATGATACAGATTGCCAGAGTTATAAACGATAATAGCAGCCAGGGGAATCAGTATGATCTAGATTACTTATTAGTCTAGATTCATTCAAAGACAGGTGCAAAGATATGTATGAAGGACAAGAAATGCAGGCCACGCATACAGATTAACGGGGCTGTAACCTGGAAAGCAAGGCTGAGAAGTATTTACAGAACAATTGCCAATGTGGTACTGCCTTTCCTGTCCCCTAAAGCACACCAATATAAACTTCAGAAGTTTCTACAAAAACATACAAAGGGTAGGATTCAACTGGAAATTCCACCACTATAGATAGCATTAATGACACTGAAATAAGAGTAACTGGTTCAGAGAGACAAAACTGGGCCACCTGGACAGTGATAGGTGGGGGGGGATCTTTTATCTTGGCTTAGCTACAGTGAGACAACCACATCTGACAATGCCCATCGCAACAGATACCTTAAAAAGTGTACACATAGTCATGTAAAGTGTTCTGTTCATTTGCCTAAATGCTGACTGCCATGTGCAATACCCCACAGAGACTGCTACACAAGAGCGAAGGTATTCTTCCAGAATGGCCATGGAGGCCAGGTGAAATACTTTAGAGCATGTCACAAGGCACTAGATAGCCACACTCAGGCTACCAAACTGAGCCCAACATATTCAGCTGCTCTGACTACACTAGCATAAAAGTACAAACACCATCATTGCTCACTTAGAAACATGCTTGCAAATGAGAAAAAAATATGTTACCGTTCCATTATGGAGGGACAGAAACATGCCATCAGCAAAACTTCAATGACAACAGCAACATTACCCAGTAAAGCAGGGAGACACTGAGCTAGACGTATCCAGAGTCTTTTACTTCCTTTCTTGAGGCCACAAATATCATTACAAAGCAGCTATTTGCTTTCATTAGAAGCTAGAAATGAAACACCCCATTCAATCCATCTCTGCAGTGCAGGACCGATTCTTAAAGAAAAAAGCCTTTCATCCTTTACACCAGGCAGCATTATCTGTTTAAAAAAAACAAACCAACCAACCCACACCACAAAAACAAAAAGTAAAAAGCAAAACATTATCTGAGAAGCAGATACAAACTTACCTTTACTTGTCGGGCCTGGCTGATAACACAGGGCAAGCTAAACAACTGCTGTACAAATGCTTTAAGCTCCTCCATAGTTAGCTTGGTCCGTGTCCTTCCACTATCTTGGCTCTGCCTGCTGTATGAATGGACATAATTAAACAATACTAGGTGAGAGGTATGATGATGATCCCTGGATTTACTCCCAGTGACAGAAAGCTATCAAGATTACGGAGAAATTATGAAAAAACTTCCATCACTTGAGAACTCAAAAAAACCCCAAATTCCACAAGAAGTCCAAAATCTTGAACACTATATTTAATGTAATTCCTCTAAGCACCTTCAAGGGAATTCACCCTGCTCTTCAGAGGTAGAAGAGTCTAGATGGCTTTCAAACTGAATTTGTTCCAAACAGGTAAGAGAACAAAAAGCCTCCTTTAGGCAGCTCAAGGAGTTGACTGCCATGACAGGCACTGACAAGAAGTCTGAGATACGCAACAGCAACAAGCTCTGAAAACAAGTCTTATCTTCTAGAGCACTTTCTTGTAACCAGAGAACTGCTGAAAGTGGCCTTGCAACAGAAGACTGCTATCAAGCAGGACATGTTCTGCAAAGACACTTCCATTAAATATCACTCAAAGCAAGTATAACAAGCCTGCTGAACACAGTGAAAGACTTAAAAGTGATACACTGCACAAATTAAACTCTTGGTATAGGTATCACTGGCAGGCACAAATTCACAAGCTGGACAGATTTTAAACACTGAAGAGTTGTTCCTTGCTAACAAATCTAGTTTATTATTAAAGAAATGTTAAAAAACCCAGATTTTGATCTTTCAACCTATGGACTTAAATACAATTGTAAAAGTAAAATTTCAATTAATAATCAAATATAATTACACACTATCTAAAACTCAGAGGGGGGAAAAAAGAATACTGCAAGCTTTGACTTGCTACGACAGACAGTGAGAAGGAGTGGTGGCTGCATGGGACCTTCTGTGCCTCCAATACTCCTGCACAAGAGCAAACAGGGTGCAGTGCTCCCAGACACCACTACAGGAGGGCACACTGTCTGAAACATCACACTGGAATTCTGTCCCTAGTCCAACCATGGACTGACACAGCATGAGATGCTGAACAAAATGATACAACTATCCCTCCCTATGGAAACTCAACTTTGAATAGCAGGGAGCGATACAGGATTGGAATATTGCACACACCTTCAAAGCTACACATGGCCTATTTTACAGGTTTATATATAATTAGACACATAAGGGGTAGATGATCTTTTGCTACATTTGACCACGAGTTTGCTGCTGCTTTAATCCCTGCCAAATTGTTCAGTTTGAACACTCATTTTTAATTTGCTTTTTTAATAACCTTATCCTTTGTGTAAATGTGATCCTTCTCGAAGTATTAAATATGAAATGTTAAAGAAGCTGAACCTGACTTCCATGTTTATATTTCCTAAGACTGTTCGTCAAAATCTTCCTAAAACCTCAGTTTTGTAACACATTGCTGTTTAGCATACAACAGCCCTCAGACATATATACAAGTCCTTTTTTTGCCTTATGGAATTCTTTCAGCTTTAGATCAGGCACATCATCAAAAGTTGTCAAATCTCTCTACCCCTTGTGTTTCTTGCAGTAGTGCTGGAAATCCAACAAATAATTAACTGAAGGCAAGTCTATTGAGAGCAGGCTGACACACTCCAACAGCAGGAGGAGTAGAAAGCAGCAACAGACCAGGAACACCTGGGAGCTACCAAAATAATTAAACTTCACTAGGAATAGGGCAATGCAAGCCTTGCTTCCCTCACCCAGATCAGAGCTCTAAGTGACCAGACCTCTGAGTTAGTGGGATCCCACAAGCAATAAAAACCAAACAGAAGAGCCTTCTTTCCCCTTCGAATACAGCAAAAATGTTTCTGTATTTTATAATAGCTTTCCAATTACATCAGGTATTATACTTGGTGTAACACTAATATCTCAGTGTTCAAATTCAAGCAATTATGACATGCATTATGTTCTGTGTAGCAAAGCTGGGTATTATAATTAACAAGGGATTTATGTTTTACTGCCTCCCTTGAAAAGTCTTAAGTTATACACAAAAACTACACATGCAAAAAAACCCAACTAACTACAAAGCCAAATTCTATACTTTGTTTACCATACAACCTCTGGCACACTAATTACTGTCATCCGATCAAATTACTTTCTATGGGACATTTATTCAGTGGACAGAATGCACAGGAGGGAAAGAACATGTTGCTGAAGGTTCGTGACAACAGAACAAGGGGGCACATCCAGAGTGCTGAGGTAGGGCCAGGGGAGAGAGTTAACACTGAAGCAGCCACAGGCAAGCAGACAACACAAACAACTAAACTGCCAGAAGACACTAAGGCAAGCCACTACTTTTCAGCCACACATCACTGCCTCCCATGGTCCTTCCCAAGAAGTAAAAGACTGGCTCAAACTATTGCTCTCTGCGCTGCTCTGCTCTCAAAGATCTTTTTGCCCCAGTCAGTCCCTGGCAAGATGCATTTCCTTTGCAACTTCCAGTAACTTCACCAGCATGACAACACACTCTGCAACTTGAGAACAGCTGGCAAAATTATATTTTTGTGAAATGCTGTACCAGAAGATACAATTGCACTTGCCTCACCAATCATGATTGATATTTCCTACTTTTCAAGCATTTTGCTTTGCAAACCAATGTTTTAACAGATTTTCTTTTCATAGCTTTAAGCTATGTACTTAGCCATGCCACCTAAAATACAAACATGCATGTCAAGACTTACTTACATTACAGTTTTTCCTCTTGTCATTCCCTACAACTCCCCACACATTCTGAGAAATACCTGATCAGCAATCAAACAATACAACTTCTCCAAAGGATTTCACATTTCAGTACATAAGTCAGCTGAAAACAGTATGTTTAACACTTCCAACCAAGTCCACTTTTTCAGCCCTTTGTGTCACCATATCTGCCTCCCCTACCTCTCAATGAGTCACAGCACTAAGGACAAGGAATACTGAAAGAAGTTAGAAGGCAGTGAGACCTCAGGGTTCTTACAATTCCAGGTCCAATCAAGTAACAAAACAGACAGATGGAAACCGTTAAAAAAATGCCTGTCCTACCTGTGTTTTTGCTTTTTGCTCAGAAGCAGCTGTGCTACTGAAGCACAGGTCTCTGCTTCTTTCACAGCATCTCTGAGCCTGCGGAAAAGATCATTCTCCGGATATTTCCTGTCTTCAGCATCCTCCAACATTACCCTCAGCTCAATCACATCTGTAATAACAGTACATAAATAATTTGTATGCAAAAAAAAGTGATTTTAGACTGCTTCAAAGGCCTTCAATCAAGGTTCCAACAGGCTAGTTCTATTTGAAATGCACAATTATGAGTTGCATTACACTCTCAGATTAGCTCATTTCTTTTTTCCACTAAACAACACACAGCATTTCTCTCATTAAATGAGAACACAGAACAAATGCAGGAGTTTCAGAACATCTTACTATGAATGATAGAAGTCTGACCTTTCTTGTGGTTGAGATTGGCAGACAGAGCCTCTGTAACTCTACTGACCCAAGTGTCATAAGACTGTGCTCTAACTTTCACTCCGTACAGCAAAGAAGGAAGGTCTTCTAGTGGGTACCGGTACCTGGAGATATGGAAGAAAAACACAGAAAGAGTATCAATGCCCATACAAAAGCCACGATACTACTTATATTGACTTTTTCCAGCTACAACAAGGCCAGAAAGACAGAACATATATAATACTTGCTGCCTTGGAACCAAGAAACAAGCAAAGAGGATAAAAATATTCCTTAAACAGAGAAAGAGAGAAGTGTGGCCAAATGTTATATTTGGTCACTGGTCTCCAGCAAACTATTGGATATGGCAGAAAAGTGGAGGGGGGGAAAAAAATAATCCTGTGTACCTTAGACACTTCTTCTGCATGGGACATGGACATAAATCAGATGGATGGTATAAGCATACCAGACGCTCAGGATTACAGGAACATGTAAGAGCTGACAAGAAGCACGTGGTTCTGCAAGCTGTGCACTGACGCTCATCATCTGGAACCAGTTCAAACACCTCTTCTTCAGACATCAACACTCCCTAACAAAAAAAAAAAAAACCAAACTTAGACACTTCCTAAAAAACTCTAAGCCAGGCAGGGGCAGGGGGAAACAAAAGTTCTTTTGCAAGCAAAGTAAGAGTTGTCTTTTATTACTCACCATCTGTACCACAGACTCCCTTAACCGTGTCTCCTCCTCTATCATTAGAGTCATCTCCTTGCAGACCATGGCAGCCAGCCCAACATCCAAGCACTCTGGATCTGCAGCCATCTTGAAGATCAGCTCTTCATGGGAGAAAACACAATGACGTCCTAGCCTTCGGTAATGGCTCACACACTGACGTCCAATGGGAAGCTACAAAAAAACAGCATCTATCATTCTGGGAAAAGATGTTTCAAGATGATGTCTTAATTCCTGCTTTCCTTCCTTTGGCAAAATCTGGGAAAAGACTAAGAGTTGTACCTTACGGAACAGAGCCAATTATAACAACCTTAAATCATGTCACAGATAAGGACAAAGATGATATCCATGTTGGGGGGGCATAACCTTCCTTATATGCCTAACTTTCAGACACAAGCTTAAGAGTTATTCTAAGCTCTTTTTACTTCCAGTGGAAAGAAACGGGCACCAAAAAGAAGTCATCTGTCTATGCTAAGGTGAATGCATTGCCCTCGGGATATTACTATGCTTGGACATAGACATTTAACATAAGATGCCCAGAGTTAACTAAAATTGATATCACTCATTTTGTGCCTTTTAAAGCAAACAATACAAAATGCTAGATGAAAGTTGCTACAGATTTCTGGTTACATTTTGCATAAGCAAAGGAAATTTCACATGGTTAATGTGAGTCTAGCAGTTTTTCAGAGGCTATATGCAGATTACATCATGAGCACGGGAGAGAAAAAGAACAGACACACTGTCAAGCCTGCAGACAATTTTTCTGATGAATGAATAAAATTCTCTGATTAAGTACTAAAATTCCTATTTGAAGGTATTAAGAAGTTAGAGACAGATAAACTACGAGATGGTAACTTCCAACTGTAAACCCTGGATGGTGACAGGACACACTTTTGACAACTCACTGATGAATCCATGTAAGCTATGCTCTGGTGTGGCATGGCTACTGGAACAAGCACTAATATAATTTAAAAGGTACAATGAGCTGGCACAAAAAGAGAACAAAAGACTGTTACATGCCTACCTCCAACATTCAAATGACAACAGCTGTTCAAGACAGTGCATTCATCTGTATCAAATTCAGAAAGAGGCATCACAGAAATACTAGCTAAAGGTACTGCAATATGTCACTTTTTGGTTAAATCGATACTTTAAAAAGGAAGACCACGTGCCAAAATTTCAGTTTGAAGCTGCTTGAAATTATGTGCTCATCAAAATTATTTTGTGTAACGGAAACTCACATCAGTCTTTAACTGTTGTACCAAGAACTATAAACATAAAACAAACTATGCAACTTAAAAGACTATTCTTCAGATAATTAAGTTATAACACACTCCTTGCAAGGTCACCTAGCAAAGACAGAG
>JANZLQ010000025.1:16916193-16940402 GCA_026212715.1 Elanus axillaris | reverse complement strand
GGGGGGGAGAAAAATATGAAACTTGCAAGAGAGTTTAAGATAAGTAATTATAAGACATTTGAACACCACTTTCTTTACCTATAGAACACCACAGGCAAGGTAACTACGCCAAAAGTGGTAAAGATTGGTTCTGTCTTCTTGAAGTGAATCCTCTATTTATAGCCTTGCTCACAAAAGCTTAATATATAAGCCAACAGTTGAAAATTCACTTTATGAAGCACAAAAGCGATGCTTCTTTATCATTATTTAATCCAACCACCACGAAGTGCAAAACCTTCTGGAAACTGTTTATTGTTTGCTTTGTTGGGGTATTTGCCAGGGAAGCAATCTATCCCAAGACAAAAGCAAATGATAGTTACTGCTGCTTAAAGGTCTGCAGTCAGTTATTTTTGGTCAAAAAAGCATTTTGTAATGCTGAGATTTCTACTCAACATAAGACAAGTATTTTACTATCAAAAGATGTTAAACGGATTTCACAGACAAACCTTCTGCTATGGCAGGGTGGGGATCTTTTTAATTAAAAATTAAATGTAACAATGTGGACTTGTTCTATAAGATTTTATGTAAGAAGCTTGTCACACTCACTTCTGATATAAGACAATTTAAATTTCATGGTGAGTCTAAGGAAGATTCTAGAAAATAGCTTTTAAAAATACCACATAACTAATGAACTGAATATGTAAATATCCACCATAAAAATTCTTCAGTTATACCAAACCATTGTTTCACAAATGTGGCACAGAATCAAAGAAAGAGAGCGCATAGGAGTACTTATGTAAAAAATGCTCATGTGCTACTCACTGGTACACCATGTTCCATCAGCACATTGGGGTTCATAATAGTGACCAGCTGATGCAGGAGATCAGGCTGGGATTCAAATAACTCAGGAGCCAATTCCTTCATCACATCTTCTAGCTGCTCTGCTGCATGAGAGGGCACACCATACCATGTCTTTGGCTCTCCCCTAACAAAACACAAGCACAGTAATAAACACATTACTTAAAGGCAAGTAAGTGCTACCCAACTGCAAAGTACACCTCAAATCTAGCACCACTGTCCACACAAGCCAAATATTTTGCACATAGACACAAAAATGTCTTTAATCAACAACCCTCATCTTCAGGGTGTATCATTCTAATCTGAAAAATCAATTACACTACAACAGAATTCTCAACATATGACAGCTGATTTGCCATGACAAGCCTAACATGGAAGATAATTGTCATTTACCATGCTTTAAAGGGATAAAAATGGGCAATTATTTTCCTTTAGGAAGAATAACTAAGTTTAACAAACAAAACCTCAGCCATCACAGCTAACACTTAAGAGCAAAGAGATCATGGTATTCCTCCACTCAGTTAGGCTTGGAGTAGTCGTATTCCTGAAACCAATGTAACAGTATACCAGCTAAGCAGTAGTGGAAAGAATAAAACACCAGACAGTGCAATGACATATAACCAATCCTTCTAATATGCATAACCAATTACTGAAAACCAGCGGTCCACTGGACTCTTAAGATTAAAAAAATGCCTAATAACATAAATTAGTTAAGTATAAGAAAAAAATTATTAACAAGACCAAAACTAAACACAATATTACTTGAGAACATATTATTCCAGTCCTTCCAGTCCTGTCTTAACCAAAATAAACTGTAATGATCTAGTATATATAGTGCTGAGGTTTATTTCTTTATTTTATTTTATCAAGAAGTACAAGCAGTAGTCTGCTGAAATTTCTGAAACCGTTTACATAGCACAACTTAAATGTATTAATAATCTTGGCATCAACCATCCCAAAAGTTTGATGAGACACAGTGCAGCATTTTCTGTCATTCTTGCAGGCTTCAGTGACACCTGCTGGTAGGACACAGCTACTAAACCCCAGTAAACTACTCTGCATCTGGGCTGCTGGAATTCACCAGCTGACAAAACCCTCACATACTGTTGTAGTTAATAGCATGCTGAGGACAATAACTGAACTCAAACCAAAATTAATTCAGATCTTACTAGCAAACATGCTTCTCCAGAAATAAGCAATCACAGTCTAAAGGCTATCAACTCATCCTTACCAGATGTACAGTAAACTTCCTATTCTAAAGGGCTGCTTCCCACAGCCTTTCCCTCCTTCCCCCTGCCTCCATCCACCGTGACTGAGCCTGTTGAACTGGAAAGACTGCAGTGCAAATAGTTAATCTTTCATAAATCTTTTCAAACCCAAAAGCTGAACACCAGAACACTTCTAGGGCTATCCTTGAAGTCAGAACTACTTTCAAATTTCTCTTGACTAGGAGTATTTCTGTGTATACATAGATCTGCTGCTGAACTAGCAGCTCTGTGTAAGCCACTAGGCAGCAGCCTCCACTTCCAGCATAGGGCATACCAACTTTAAATCATAAAACCAGTGAACTGTAACTCAGTTTAAAACCAAAAGCTTTCTTAGAAAACATGTGAGTGTGTAAAGCATGATTTTACAGTGACAGTGTATTTTTTGCACACAAGAATATCTAATCAGTTAGTGAAAAACACTGAAGCGCCTAAAGCTGTATCTGTATTTGCTTTTAATCAGCCTCAGCTAAGAATATGGACTGTTCATCTAATTGAGCTTTTTGGTTAAAAATGTCAGTGTGCGTAGGCATTTTCAAGTAGAACTACAAATTTACTAACGGCAAACAAGGCAGTGTAAGGTAGATGCACAAAGGAAAGACCATACCAGTGCAGGTAGTTGATGGAATAGCTCCAGTGATCTTCAATATGCCAGCAAAATGAGGAGAAGCACATCCCTACATACAGCCAAGGTACCTTCATGCCAGAGATATCTGCATTGATGTGAGCGAGGACTGATTGTTCTAGAATTGGCATGTTATTCAAGTTCCAACCAGAAAGTGCATAATCCTGCCAAAAATAAGAGAAAATTCTGAACAGATTGGAAGAATGTAAGGACACCAACTCCAGAAAAGGAAAGAACAAAGGAAGAGATTGGCCTATCCACTTCTATAGTAGACATTGGGTAATATTCTGCAACAATGAAGCACAAAAACTAGGAAATAATTTCTTAAATACCTTAGTCAGCAATTAATCTGACTAAGATTTAAGGTCAGTCCCAGTATTTCAACATATGTAGCCCATCTTCTTTGGACCAAGGCTTACATACATAGACTTTGATTTTCTTCCGCCCAAGTTTATAGGTTTCATGCTTTTCTGGTGAAACAAAATACCAGCAACACTAACAGAAAAAGACAGAAGTCTTCAATAAAATAGGATAACTTAAGATTGTAAAGAATGCAGTCAATCTTATGTTGTTATTTCAGATTTTTTAAAACCTGCTTTACTGCACTGCAGTTAATCTTGATCTTCTTTACACATTACTTCAGAAAGTTTTCTCAAGAGAAGAAATTCCTATACACTCATTTCTGAGAGCATCACCAGTTCAGCAATCCCACCTTTACTTTCAAATACACACAATTTGTACAAAAAATGAGAATCCAAAAAAAAAAAAAGCTCACTACTGTGCTTTAACATTAGTCTACTTTCCACCTTAAAAAAACCTGTTAAATTCACTGTCATTTTAGGCATATCCCATAGATGCTGAAACAACTGGTCACACCCTCAGCTCAGCCACACGTTCCTGCTGTTTCCTTTGCTCTGACACTATAAAGACAATGCAGTGAGATGACTTAAGTGATCTGGCTAGAAAATACTTTTTAAAATTACTACTTTCATACAGATAGATCAACAAGCAGTTCTGACTCACTAAGCAGCTACATAATCACTGTATAGCCAACAAAGGTACAGGTAAGAAGGTGCAGGTATCAGTGGAAGACTATCAAGAGCAGGATTACCTCTTCCAGTGAGCAGTATAAATTAATCTGCGGCTGTGCAATCATTAAACCACACCTTTACTCTCATTTCGTTTGCATTTAAATATATAAGCACCAGAAAATCAACATGCTACAGTAAGGTCTGAGGGAAAATAGGTAATATACTCAGCAGATGTTCTTTATAAAATCTTCTCTAGTAGGATGCGGTATCTACATCTTTTCATTCTTACAGTATGCACAGTCAGAGAAACAAGCCAAATTCAGTTAGTTTGTTTTACCTTTTATGAACCTCCCAAGGAGGTTAGAATCATGTTTCTGTAGCTAACTCTATAATGAAAAGTTTTTGAACAAGAAAAAAAAATCTTATCCGTCTCCTCATACTTGGACAAACTGTTACAACTTGCACATCTTTGCCTGCTAAGATTAAGTGATACAAAACAGGTGTGACTTAAATAATGAAAAGCAACTTAGCTATCAGCAACCAGATCTGTAAAAGAACCTAAAATATCAGATTAATGCCCTGCTCAAGAGGAATGTTAAGTGCATGCAAAAGCCTTAAGGAGTTTCTTCATGAAAAAAATCTGTGCTGATTTCTGACAGAAATTCTTAATGTGAAATCCTATGCAGAGCAAAGAATGGGGTCAGTTTGCATATCCTGTTCCTCACCTCCTCCTCTGGCATCAGCTTTCGTCGGCCATCCTTCACTGGGAAGCCGCTTCCAAAGTCCTTGGATGAGATATCAGCTCCGTATTCCACAATGACGTCTTCCTCTATGCTGCTCACCAATCGCCAGAATTCTTTTTCTACAAGCTCAGTGGGAACCATCTGAAAGCAGAAAAGATATTAGGGTATGTGCAGATAAGACCCAACATAAAAGTTATCATTCAAGCAATAAATCATTACTAATCCCCCATGAATTTTCAAACACCAAAGCCACTCCTCCTTTCCCCTCCATCTCTTCAAAGTCATATAGTTTGGTCTGTATTCCTTAGTAGTAGCTGTAGCGTAACAGAAATAGAATGCCACATCATAGGAACAAAAAAGAAGATGGCGTTACCAGAAGTACAGCTAAAAAGGAGAGGAGGAGACAGCCAGCAGAAACCAAGCAGCAAACAGAATGAACAGCATGCAAATTCCAAACTATTTCAAAGGATAATGACCAGAATTTCTGAGTAACAGGAAGGAAATTCAGATAAAGAATTGTGTTCAAGAGTGTAGTCTTCATATAGTGCATTACAACTCTTACTTGTATGCATTTATTTATGAAGTTGTAAAATAAGCTTTGTTCCTTGCTTTGCTCTGTGTCCCAAATTTGCATCATAAATTGGAGTCCTTAAAAGCTAGAAGCTTTAGCAAGAACGCCCATAAATTACCAAAGAACCCTGACAGTAGAAGGAGCTTGGTGCTGCATACAGTCTACAGGACAGTGGAATCGTGCAAGTGTGCCAAAGCAGAAATGCTAGTTTTAAAAATGCTGCTGAGATGCAGAACAAAAAAGTGATTATCAGACAGACTCAGTCTACTGACTTGTCTGCAAGAAAAGGCTGCAACAGGGAGGAAACCAATGATTTATCCTCTGAACAAACTAAACCACAACAAAAGCCACAGGAAGGGAAGGAGAAAGACCCTTTGCCAAACAAGACACCTGGTTCAATTAATCAAAAAGGGCAAGAACTTTAAACTAGAGTACAGCCAATAAGGTATACCCTAACTAGCAATAAAGCTATCTATCTGTCACAGGAAAAGGGTGAAATGAAGTTGAAATGAGACCAGATGCCAGAAAGTTAAATCATTTGTTTACATGCTTGAAGCTTATGGTGCCTCTTTAAACAAAGCTAAGATGCCTTAGCAAAAACCCAGTATCAGCTGAACCTCTTTTTCCCCTACAAGGAATCACAACAGAAGTTGAAACTCACATGGACCGGCATGTTGAAATAATCAGACTTGAAGTTATCAGCCATTTCACCAAAGCTCTGGAGAGTATATTCCCTGACAGCTTGTTCAAATCCAAAGGCCTCACGGGGTTTGTTGCATTCCTAGGAGATGGAACATAAAAATATTGTTCCCTGCAGTAGATTATTACACAGTTACATCTTTAGCAAAAAATCCTAGGGTCCATCGGAGTCCTTACCAAACACAGTAAGCTATCAATTTTGAGTGCTTTTCTCAGCTGCAGAAGTTCTACCACAACAGAAACAGAACAGAACTAATTGTACAGAAGCTAATTTAACATGGTAAACCCCAATGCTACACAATTCTGCTTTCCTGTGCAAAGTTAAGTTTCATCATCTACTGCTGCCAGCCAGGGTGAGACACTGCACAAGATGCTTAGACAGCCATAAGCATTTCTTAGACACCCTAGATTCAAGTACTTGCAGAATAACTGCACAGGAACAAACTGTGCAAGTGCTTCAGTTTTATCAAGTCAGCAGATCATCAACAGATTTGGTGCTGTGAAAGTATATAGGAGGAAAGAGGAAGAAGGAAATTAAAACAATGCAAGACAGCTAACAACAGACATGGTCCATCTGACAGAAAACCTCCAAGTCTTCCACCGTTCTATCCCCATTCATCCCAAGAGTGCAAAAAGTATTAGTTCCCCACCTGTTTCTACAGCATCCTTTTCAGCACCCTTCGCATCTGACAATATTTATATATAGAAGACATATTTGAACACAAACATGACATGGAACTATCTGACAGTCAGCTGTTCAGTCATAAACAAACAGGAATGGAAAGGAATTCAAGAGATCAGTAGTTTCTTTTTCTTTGAGAGAAACTATCCTTAGACTATGCCCAACACTTATCAAGGTAGTTCTTAAATGGAGCCTGCAACAGAGAATTTACAACATCTGTAAACACTGTCAAACAATGTTGACCTGAATACATATAAAGAGACCTTATCCTATTCTTCCTAGCTTCTGTTCCAGCACCCTGCTGTTAACATTACATTAAGCATCTGTGCACAATTAATATTTAAAGTAAAAACTGATGCAAAAAGCACTACTGAGCGTTTGAAACATCTTTCTGCTGATATTTGTTTACTCTCCATTACATAATACAGCTATGGTTATTTCCCTTCTTTCTCTTACTTTCAATGTATTTCTAGAATTTTTCAAGTACTTTCTGTATCACTTGCTAGTAACAACTTATCTGGCACCTTAACTTCCCTGATTTTGTCCCTACATGCATATTTTTTAAATTGGGAACAACATATCCCCGTTTTTACTAGCAATAGTAGCAATGAAATTTCTCGTGAGTTTCCACATTCTTAAACCACTGCAGTCACTATATTTACTACTAGATTCTTTAAAGTAACTCCACATTGGATTGCTGTAGTATGCTAATACTCTTTTATTGCGCTCTCTTAAGGGAACAATAAACAGGCAGCTTAATCCACTCTGTGAGCAGCAGCCCAAAGGGTTTGTTGCATCTTTTCCCTTGCCTGTAACTATTAATTTCCACCTCTTCCACAGCAGCATTTGCCCGAGTTCATCTGACAACCTTCTCTCTCTTGCTAAAGGGTAAGAGCTGATCCACCTTATTATGTGGCTGCACAACTATTCATACACCACCATAAACAGCAGAAACCCACAGCTGGGAAGGGTGTGGTGGATGCAGGACGAAATGGGCATATACATATGTGTGTGTGCAACTGCCCCCTTTGGATAAAACAGTCTAAGAAGTTAAAGCCAGTCACAAAATTACAGATTTAGAAACAGTAAGCTTTTTTCTCCAAATCCTACATCTACCAATTTCCTGAGGTTGCGAAATTTGTTTTCTTAAGACAAATACCAAGCCAATCAAATGATATTCATTGCCTTTAGGCTGCTGACCAGTCATCTCTTGGAACTTGGTAGCTCTTCTTTTTTGAACAATGAAATTCAACTAGCTTCCATTTTCAGAGCCTCAACAGCTCCTTTTTCAGTCTAAACCCAATCTAAAATAGCTACAAATTTTTCAGTTAGTTCTTCCACTTTCTGCCACAAGCTATTCTGAACAATGCCATGATTTGCCAATAATCAAAGCTCCCTGTTATGCCCAAATCGCATATGTTGATTACATCATAGTTTATAAAAATCTCATTGTTATGCTGAAATACCTATCACAACCCTACTTCTGACCCTAATTTCCCACTACCAATTTATCAAACTGAGTTTCAGCTCTTTTAGCTGTCAAATGGCTGTTTAATAAACAAAGGTTATGCTGAAGATCTAGAAGATACATTTCTCTCTCCTTACAGCTCATCAACCAAGAACAGCTGGAGATTCACAGCTCATCTTGAAAATATTCCAAACAAAACTATGCTTTCTACCCAGACAGAACGGCATTGAGCTGAACTGCCCTTCTGCTCTTTCCAGGAACACAAGTATACACACAAAGCTTGAGCAGTTCTTGAACTGTACCTCGGCAACACACTTTGGACACCTCCAGTCACCCTTGGGTACATCAGGTAAAGGAGGAATCAAGCAAAAAGTATGATAGCTGTCATCACATCCATCACACAGAAGTAGTTTGTCCTCATTATTTCCTCTGCCACAGAATAAGCAAACATACAGATCAACCTGTGGAGAAAAAAGAAAAAATAGAAAAATAGTTACAAGTGTCCTCATCCAGAACCTGCCTTCTTTAAACTAAAGAACAAAGGATGTAATCCTTAAATCCAGTATATGAACATCAACGCAATCTCCGGTTTTTGAGAAGCACTGATAATGAACAACTACACTTCAATTTCCCAAAGCAGTAATATATGGGGGGCAGGGGGACTTTGGGTACTGCAAAATAACTATCCATTTCAGTTGGACAATTGCTTTCTATGTAACTGAAAGTAGCATCTAATTTACATTATTCTAAGACAAAAGAGGAGGTTACAGTTTTTAGAACTTCATGCTCTCCCTCTCTTTGGGCCTATGGAAAACAATTCAAACTAAATCCCTACAAAGAGCACATAGCTGAGGAAAATCTCAAAAAACTATTTCAGAAACATACATGCCATCACTTAGAACAGTACAGTGATTATCTTTGCAATGAAGAAGACGTAACAAACCCACAAACCTACAGATTTCAATCTAAGGATCCAAGGGGAAAGGAAGGAAACTCCATGTAAAGGTACCAACTTCTTTCTCATTTTCTCCAAAATAGAGGATAAAAAGTCCAAAATGGTAAGAGAGAAGTATTAATCCCAATGCAATAGCAAACAATTTTCATAGGTGTCTGTCCTCTCTCAACAAGAACAACACTGACTGGGAGATATTCTCAGGGACCAAAGAGAAAACCTTATCAACAAGTTAGAAATTTTCTTTGCTGTTCCTTCCTGTATTGTCCAAAGGACTTACAATTTAATATAAACATTAACTATACTACTGAATATCTGTAATATAATCTAAATGAAGTAACTGTGTATCACTTAATCACAGCTAAATAATTATCTTACCTATAAATTTTTACTAACAACATGAACTTCATGAATAATACTTGCTCCAAATTCTGCTACTACTCCCATCGGTCACTGGGCAACTCAAGCTATGGAAATTCCCTTCACACAGCTCAAAATAACATCAGAAGCAGTGGGGTAGTTTTTTGAGGGTCTATTATTTTCAAGATGTCACAAAAACATGTGCTTTTCAGCTGATTAGGTTCACAGAGTTGTGTTAAATACTTGATGTCAACCCCATCTTAGTTACATCAGCCTAGTTAAGTATGCAATTTCCTAGTTATGCAATAATACACTTAAGAAAATTGCTCAGACTTCTTAAGAAATAATTTTTTAAAAATAATGCAGTTCTATTAAGAAACATATAATTTCCCCCTTTTTAAAAAAATCCACACATTTACCCTCATGGAAGATCAAGTCTGTCTAAACACCAAACTAGTTGCTTTTGTTGCAAGTATATAGAAGTGAGGGAGAGTACCTTAGCAGACATAATCAGGTTCTCTTCCCAAAACTAAACATGCATTGAAAAGGCGATCATAAAAGGAGTCTATTCTATGATACTCCCTAGTTACCTATCACTGATAATACCTTCTCTCCAAATTCGTATTAACATATGCATTCTTTATGTTAGCCCAAGTGATGATTTGTCAAATAAAAAGACTGCCTTGAAATAGATATTCCCAACAAGCAGATCAGTGATTATGCAATAACCACAAATAAGCTTTCTAGCCATGTAACAAGAGTAAGATTATAATGATATATACCTATATGGATCAAGGGCAGGAAGGCATAAAGAAAAAGTGTTTTATTTCACAGTTAGCATTTCACAAAAAGATAAACGAATGAGGAACTGCACCACAGTATTTTTCAGACAAAACTTATATCACCTGTGTTCTTCAAAGATTGCTTTCCTTGAAGACCTCTAATCCAAGTATAAAAAAATGCATAGAACCAAAATAGTACTAAGTCACAGAAATTCACAAGATTACAGTTACAGCAATACCGTTCCAAAACTTTAGTTCTGTTACTACAGTATTTTCACTTTCTCTTATAGATAACAGTAAATGGAAAGAGTAAATATTTTCCATAAAGAAACAGAGACTAGAGAAAATATTTTAAAATTAAAGCATACTTCAACAAAATGGTCACAACACACAGCCTAGGACCACCATATACTCAGTAGAAGCACAACTAAAAATATTCAAATTGCACAAATTCTAACTTAACTGCAATGGCACAATGATCTGTTTTTTAAATATCCAACTTCTCCCACACTTCCCGCCCCACCCCCACCCCAGGAGGCATTTCCACATATAAAAACATTAATTACTAGAGACTTGCAGTTGCCTTGGCCTTCGATGGTTAAAATTTAAAATAAGTTCTTGTAAGTGTTCTCAGGCTAAGATAAAAGAATGGCTGAATTACTAGTGAAGAGTCTAATTCTTAAGACATTAAAAACATGCATCTTCATTCATGGTTACGTACACATGCTAAATTATGACATTTTAAAAGTAAAAAGTCACATGCTATGAAAGACATTAAGAACAGTCATAAACTGCTTTTCCATAGTTAAACATCCGAGTGCTAAACATTTCATTTTTCCCCTTAGGGGTTTCTCTTGCATGGACTTGTATAATGAGAAGTGTAAACTGAACAGAAAAGACATGAAAGCTGGAATGGCTAAAAAACAAACTCCTGAAGTAGTGGAGCACCTCAAAATATCTTTTAAGGAAGAGAAGTAGTATTATAATTGTCCTACAAAGGGAAGCCCAAATAGAAAGTGAGCTATTGAAGGCTTTCAAGAAGCCTGCAGCAAAGCAAGCCCTCAAACCCATGATCAGCAAGTACCTTCACGTTGCAATATCCTTCCTGTCCAAAAGATTAAAACAGAAACCTAGAGCATAAATTATTTTTCAAAATATGTTCGTTCTTCCCATAACAATATCACCTCCTGCAGTGTTCATCCATTCATCTATTTGAGGGGTGGGGGGTGTTTTAGAAAACAAATAATCTTAGTGAATCAATTTCTTCTTATCAGAAATCACTGCAAAGAATCAAACTTACAAAGTTGACAGAAAGAGTTCCCTTGCGTTGCCTCATCTGCATTCCAAATGCTTCTGATCTGGTTCCCTTGCGTCTTCGTGTCACCTCATCTTGAAGTAAAATAAAAGTTAAATGTTATTGGTATCACATCAAGGTAGACTTGACTTGCAAAACCAACACAAATATCCACTCTGGAACTCTGCCTTTCATATCAGAAACTACCTGACAGTTCAAAGAAAGCAAAAATGCCTCTTTATACCTGGCCAATTTAAAATCATCAAGGATTAGGAAAACATATTTTGCTTATCCTCACAGGTGAACCCAACTGCCTCACAAAACAGAGTGAATTACACTCATAATTTGTGCACTTAGCTTGTAGAATCAGTTTCAGTATTGCCAAATCCTGTTTTCCCTTCCAGTCACTTAGTTCATGCAACAGCTGCTTAATTGTTATTGTTACTATACAATACATAGAGCTGATATTATGCCAAGTTACATGAAGCACCTTGTAAATCTTTCTCATTAATGAAACCCTAGAATACTTAAGCTTTCTTTTTCCAGTTATAATGATTTGCTTACTTCTTAATGTTGTCTCTAGAGACATTCAGAAAGATTTAACAGTTACGAGCCCAAGATTTAATTACCCTCTTTATCCTTTGCTCCCAGTGCCAGTCCCATCATCTTGGGTCCAGCTCCAAAGATCTGCAGCTTCTTTAGTTCAGTATTTCTACTCATTTCTCCTGCCTCTGCCTAAAAATAAAAACAAGACCACATCAGCACAAAGCATCAGTATTTCCCCTCCAGATCTCTTCATAATTTGTTTATATTCCACTCTCCCACAACATCTGCTCATCAAAAGAAAGGAAACAGAGGCATAAAAAGACACAATTTTCTGTTCCCAAAGCCAATGAACAAATGCAAATGGAATAAAAGACAGCATTTTCATCCCAACCTCCCAAATTATTTCCCATTTAGTATTACAGAAACTACAGAAAGTCAACCATACAGCAAATAAGAGAACTAGGTTTGACATTTAGCAAAAAATAAATAAGAATGCCGCCACAGCAGTATTTTCCAAAATAACCATGATTCAGTCAAGTGCCTGGATGTTAACACATACACTGTTTCAACACATATTTTATCTGCTTCCTTGAGTAGACACATACACGACACTAATGAGTTCCAACCTACTTCCTGAAGCTTGGCTGCTCCTGGGTTTATTTGTGATGATATGTTACGAGTACCACTCTTGAGATCACAGTTACTCCTGCTGCCTTTGCAATCTCAAAATCAGAGATGAAAAGACCCAATAGGTGACAACTCCATGCCCCTGCCAATGTTGTTTCCTGAAGCGTTCTCTTCAACTGAACTTCTTCCGATTACCGACCTACGTCATTTTCTTACGTTACTGCCACTAACCTAACAACAAAAAGAACATCCATATTCTGTTTTTATCTGCAACGCAATCACCTTGGTATTTTTCTTTATTGCCTCCTTATACTTTGAAAACGCTTTCTAACCTGGTATAGTAGGCCACTAAACTCTCATCATTCACAATCTTCCTCCTGAAATTCACTATCTTAAAATATCTCAGCAAATCTATCAATTTTGAAGATGGGTACCTATATTGTAAAGAGGTCATTCTTCAAGTAATTTCCTGACGATACTTCATCTGTTATTTTCCACAGAGTTATGGCCTGATATATCATGCAGGAAACAAGCTCCCTTGGGGTGACATGCTTTCAGTCAAAAAAACCCCAAAATTCTTCCTAAAAAGTGCTTAAAATAAGTTCAAATGCATTTGCAATAAAGCTAAAAGAAATAAGATTATTTCCATTTATTCAGCCTAAATCAGTTTTTCTTGCTTCTGAAACACATTAAAAGAGATATCGTTTCCTAGGCGTTACTCATCTAAGGAATTTTTAGTGACAGAGTCCCTGTTCCACTGAACTGTGTATGCAGTATGCTAACTGGCATCTTTCCAAACTGATTATTGCTGATATTCTAATTTTGAACATTTATGAATTCTATGTTGCTATTAAATTATTTTCATTTTAGATATATGTTACCAACTTTGTAAGCCCACTCTGAACTTGCATGCTAACTGGCAAATTTTTCACATAAATTCCTCAATTTTTGGCTAACAAGTCATAAGGAACCACTTACTTTTTTGCTGTACAAGAAAGCCTACCACCTGGAGACTTCATAGTCCCTATGTTCCCATATGAAAATTCATTGACAGCTCATCCATTCTCTCAACTAACAGAACCTGATAGAATCCACCCACATAACACTTCTCAGCACAGTACAATTTTCCATCATTTCACCATGTATGAATGATCTCCAGAATTTTTCTCTCCTGCTTTTGTGACCCAAGATAATTTTCTCAGTGATACCTGAAAAATAAATTTACTACCATATTTACTAAAGGTAAATCATTAACATGCAGCAACCTCTTTTCAGTTTTATAGCTTTGTTTAAAAATGCATTGCCTAAATATATTTTCAGAACTCCACTACACAGATTTACTTGCATTCCACTAGACCTAAGTGGATGCAATCCATTCACACTCTGGTGAAAAAAGCTATACAGTTTTCAAAAAGAACAGGTTGCATGTTGAAATAGAAATGTTTTTTAAAAATCAGATTCCTATATAACCTTATGAACACTGCCAGGATATTGACAGTTTAAGGTGTGAATATCAAAAGCATTCAGAAGCCTCAGTGAGTATTCTTTCTGTGGTATCCTTTAAGACCGTATAAAAACACCAAACTCAAAACTGTGAACGCATGGAAGCAGAGATCTTGCATTTCGTGCCATTTTCTCATCACTAACAACACAAAACTTCATCACACTTTTGCATTATTATTTTTCCATACAAGTGAAATGAACTTGATTAAACTGTGATTCTATGCTCAGTATTTTTGTTTACCTTCTCAACTGCAAGCACAAACCAAAGGCTTTTCTTGTATATGGGCGTATCCAGTTACTCTGGATTCACACACTATCTTCTGTTGTCCTACCCTCATCAATATTTGCATCCCCACCCCTCTACCCCCCATATATAAGACCAGAACAGTTACAACCAAGAATCAAAGTATTTACATGTTTTGGGCATTTGTCAGCATCTCCCAGAGTTCTCCTGTTTCACACAATTATTCCCATGGAAGGAAATCTTTCAAGTTAAAAAATGGAAGCTTATTTTATTAATTCTGTTATTCTGCAATCATTTGTAAAAGAAATGTGAAAGCAGGTATACTACTTTGAATTGGTTTTAATTTTTCAGAAAATTCTCTAGACTTTAAGCTAATATCCTTTGAAAAGACAGCACTTCATTATCTTTTTTTCCAGTACTGCATTTCTCTAACAGAAATCATCATGATGTAACCTCCTTAGACAAATCCTGTGCCGGTTAAAATACATCCTAACAGATCATCTATGAAGATATACTACCCTTTTCTAAGAAAGAGATATTCTCCTAAATTTAACCTTTCCTTAAGGGTATTCTCTTTTCCTAACCTGAATTCATTCTACTTTTTGTTGTCCTTTTCTTTACAAGCCTTTAGTAATTCAGCTGCCCTTCTCCGGTTTTATTTGTGATAGCTTTTTTCAGAGAAAAGGGAAAAAGAATGAAGCTTAAGTTTATTTTTGAGCAGAATCTCTCATCACCAAATTATCCTCTTCCTATTCAGAGACAATCTATTCAGCTGACATTTGACTGTAGTATCCAAAGATGCCCAACTCATCTTTCACAAAGGAGAATTCTCATTCCCTATTTTCTTTCATATTTCACTTTCTGTAAAAGTTCAAAAGTTTGCTTTTTGAAAGACTGATGCCCCCTTCTACCACTGAGGATCTTTGTTTATTTCAGTGATTTCTGATTACTATCTTTATGTTTTCTTATTCATCACCCATTCTTAGGTAAGTTACCTGCAAGAAGAAGATGCAGAGCGTTTTTGGAAAGTACTTTCAGCGCTTGGAAGAAATTACTGAGATGCAATGTCAGTGTAGTTACGCAAGCTCACTACCCAGGCATTGGACTACTCAGCACACTACCCAAAAATCATTCAGATGTTTCAGCTAAAGCAGAATGACATTTCTTATTTAGCAGGTTTTTACATTACTTGCATATTAGCTGTTTCCTGAAGACTACCTAGACAATCTCTGGTACAATTCCAGGTAAGCGTTTCAAACAATAGACAGAGTCCTGTCTATAATAAGGAGGTGCACTGAAATCTGGAACAATTTCTCAGCATTCCCCAGATATTTACACCTCTACCATTTGGGGCCACTGAGGTCAAATCTGTTTCTAAATACAGTTCCAGAGTTCACTTAAGAGAGTTATACATAGCTTCCAACACAGCCAAAAAAATACTTCTCCTGGCTATGCAAGTAGGTTGAGATTTTCCTGCATTAGAGAACTCATTTCAGCCATTTTAATAACTGTAATGCTAAAAAAACAGTGTGGCTACAGGCCTAGTAAAAAGCACTTAAATATATATACATGTATTTATTTTTTGCAGATGATCCAAGTAAAATCACCTCTCTCATTTCTGAAATGCAGCCCCTTTAAATGAAATTAAGCAGCTGTATTGCGCCAGAATCGCGACAGAATAATTTTTTCCAAAAAAGAGAAGCGAGAAGTACCATTATTCTACTTAAATCAGCAGAAGATCCCACAGGATCTTAATAACACAGTGACACTTTTATACCATGTATGAGAAAAAGGTCATACTGGCATTATCCCACAAGATTTGTTCAAATCCAAAGCAGAATTTTACATAACAAATGACTGCTTCAGTTCCTGCAGCATTCTCAGTTTTTCTGGATAGCTCACTAACAACACATGATTTGAGAGATCTGGTAAGATCACAGGCTGGGACTGCTTATGTGATGCACTGATATATGGCTAGGATAAATAACATCGTCAGCTTCAGTAAATTAAAAAAAGATTAAAAAAAGATAATTTAGTCAAAATAAATTGACATCAGAGAACGAGATGAAAGTTTATAAAGGATACTCAAATATCTTAGTGACAAGAAAGATGCATTTGAAAAAAAAGCAGTCTAAGAGCATCTGAAAAAAACTTTATGGTGCTTAAACTAAGTCTAGAATGGCATCAAGCAAGCAGTAAGTTTGTTGCACATAAATCCAGCTTTCACCCATGTTCCACTGACTGGCCAGCAGGGAGCCACTAGACATGCTGTAAAGGGCCTTAGGATATTGCCTGCAATAGATATCCTTTCAAAAGGTGAAGGCCTACTTTAAATAGTACAATAGAAGCAATGAAGCCATCAGGACAAGCCTCCAAGATTATTTCTAATGATACAGCATTTAAAGTGATGGTGCTTCAGTTTGAATTGAGATTTACTGGGGGCACTCCCAGGATTTAGTATCACCTAGTAGAATACCAGAAGTTCCTGTAACACCATTAATCCAGAATAAACTGCTTTTCAATAGAAAAACTGTGGAAATACTATACCGTTCCAGCCATCACTGAGCATCTCCCCACATTTCATTTCTTCAGAAAAACAATCTGTCCAGCTTGAGATAATTAGTCCCAAGTGCAATTTCCACAATTAACAAAGACTTACCTACACATACTTGCATTGTCCTGGTTTCAGCTGGGATAGAGTTAATTGTCTTCCTAGTAGCTGGTATGGTACTATGTTTTGAGTTCAGTATAAGAATGCTGATAACACACTGATGTTTTCAGTTGTTGCTAAGGAATGTTTAGTCTAAAGTCAAGGATTTTTCAGCTCCTCATGCCCAGCCAGCGAGAAAGCTGGAGGGGCACAAGGAGTTAGCACAGGACACAGCCAGGGCAGCTGACCCAAAGTGGGCAACGAGGTATTCCATACCACGGGACATAACATCTAGGAAATAAACTAACTGGGTGTCGATCAGCAGGTGGTGAGCAATTGCGCTGTGCATCATTTGTAAATTCCAATCCTTTTATTATTAACTGTTGTCATTTTATTAGTGTCATTATTATCATTATTAGTTTATTCCTTTCTGTTCTATTAAACCATTCTTATCTCAACCGACAAGTTTTACTTCTTTTCCCGACTTTCTCCCCCATCCCACTGGATGGGGGAGCAGGTGAGTGAGCAGCTGCATGGTGCTTAGTTACTGGCTGGGGTTAAACCACAACAGTGTAACTAAAGGGCATATCTGAAAAAGTTTTAAAAAACTTTTCAAACTTTGCACAAGCAGAAGCTTCAACATCATTTCACAAATGGCTTTTTATCTGTTTAGTTTTCGCAGATATATTCACTAGAAAGGTACCTAGGCCACTTGTCAATAAACAAAAAGCAGCTTTTAGAAGTTTTCAGATCAACAGTGCATCTACTATAAGCAAACCAGGCCTCAGACAGACATCCTTCTCTGGATTTTATTTAAATAAAGACTGCTTCCTAGTGGTGCTTTTGAGCAGGCTCTTCCAACCAGACAAAGGCTGTTGCACTACCAATGCTGCTGCGCTGGTGGAAGGAGTAAGTGTTCTCTGTCCGTAAGAGCCAGTTAACAGAGGTACCTGGGATTTGACACGCCTGGTTCTCTTCAGCACAACGTTCATTCTTGAAGCCTGCTTTGGGGAAGCCTGGGCATCTGAGCTGAGGTCCTCAGCCTCCACTTTTTCCTTAAGGTCCAAGTTTGGCTTTTGGATGCCCTAGAGGATCAGAGCACAGAACACCAGGTTGACTGATCAGGCAGTGCTAATCATTTCATGGTCTGTGAGTCATTCTGTTTGCTAAGAAACAGGATGAGTGCAATCACACAGCATTACACATGCCATTTGGACAAGAGGACAAATAATCCACAAACCCTTTAAATAAGGAAACTGAATCTCAACTGCCAGCTTATCAAGAGAGAAAGATATCTTTCCAATTAATCATATCATCTTTTGCCCTGTTTTCCTTCCCAGTAGGGCTGGCCTCAGTCCTGTAAAGAAACAGCTATCAGAAAATAACTACATAAGGTCACATTACAACTTCTAGCACTATTCTGTCACAGGTAAGTATGAGGGTGCTTCTAGGTTTGTTTACATTAGCTAAAGCTTCTAAATGCATCCTAGTTTCGTACACAATAACAAGTTGCATTCTCCATGCAGTTTGGGTCCCCTCTTCATATCATGAAAGAGACACATCTCACCATAAGGCTGACCCCAGACTGGAAGAGCTCATAGGGATATAAGATCCGTTCATAATGAGACTTCAGTAACGACCCTGTGCCTT
Source organism: Elanus axillaris (assembly GCA_026212715.1). Lineage (NCBI taxonomy): Eukaryota > Metazoa > Chordata > Aves > Accipitriformes > Accipitridae > Elanus > Elanus axillaris. Next base: position 16,921,873 of record JANZLQ010000025.1, on the reverse strand, counting down.
TTCCTGGCAGGTAGCCAAGCCGACTTGCCACTTTAGACCATTTCTTTTCTTTAGTGACTACTTCAAAGCCTCCTTTGCTGGCAACAATCTGAAACACATAAATAAAAAAGTTAAGGGTTTTGAGCTGCTCTCACCACCTTGCATAAACCAAGAATCAATTAAACCAACTGTTAAAAGATTCTATTAAAAAGTGACAGAATCCTGAATGTAGATTTTGTTTCATGAAGAACTAGTACTTTAGTAACTAAGGTCTTACTTGTCCTCATTACTTAATACATTTATCATGACAATTTTCCTAGTAAATGTAAATTGTGTACTGTCGTAGACAGCAGGAGTCCAACAGTTAAGATTTATGACATGTTGGAAAGAATACAAACCCCACCATCAGAACAAAGTGAAAAGTTAACTCTCACCAGACTTGTACTCTGATGCAAAACACAAGTCTGGCCAGAAGCAAAGCCCGTTCTAACAGACCCCAGGCAGAAGGGAGCACTGGAGCTCACAACTTCAGAGTTACAGAAACTCTCACAAAAGCCTGAATGGCAGAGAGAGAGCTGCAAAAAGAGGAAAAATTTAATTTACCTTCCAATTAACTCAATCCAGTTTTTACACCTGCCTTCCACTGGTTTGAGTCTAGTAATTCACATACAGAACTACCACTGCTTACATGTAACTAACACGTACCTAGAATGAAAAACAACAGACCATTTGCCTCCAAGCAATGATCCTAACAGCATATGAGTTGCTTCCTCAGAAACACTGGGCACATTTCCCACTGCCTCCCTTCCCTTTACAGTTTCACTGCCAAGTAGCTTAAAACCCAAATGGATTGTAACTTCAATTTTATTGTTGTGAGACTAATAGCATTTCTACAACAGTGCAGTTTTGCATTACATTTCTTTACATGAGGACCAAATTTCATGCTTAATGTTTCACACACTGTTAGAAACCTCAACGCAAAAACATTTTGTTACTGGAGTGAAATTTATGGTTTATTTTAGAGGCTGACATAAATTCAAAAGTCTAATTGTAACAGTGACAAATCAGTTAATTATGCTTCCTCCTATAATCAGAGATGGACACACTCAGATAAAACAGTAATATTATTGACCATTTTTCCTCATATTTACAGCAAAGTACTAGAAAAGCCATTTTAAATGAAACCATTCCTAAAACCCAAGTTATCTTCAAAATGTACATGAAAAATTAATTTAGAAAATTATCTATACATGAACAATGGCTAGAGAAGCCACTAAGTAACTAAATAAGCTTAGACCTGCATATCTGCAGTCAACCAAAATGTTCCAGCCTGTTACAGTGACACGGATACTTCCTAGTAACACTATGATATTCTGCCTACCCCAGGAAACCACCACAGACATGAAAATAAATTTAAAAAAAAATTACCAAAACACGGTTTATGAGTTTTTCTCTGCATTTTATCAGCAATTCCAGACTGCCCAAAAGATTATGACTTCTTTCCTTAAAAATAAAATCTATTCAGATTTTTACTTACCTAAAAGAAAAAAATCTTGATGGAGAATGGGAACTGTTGTTCTAACCTAGAAGCACTAGAACTACCTTGTCTTAATTCCTTACCTTGCAAGAAGAAATCTACCCATTTGTATTAGCAATCCATCCTTAGCAGGTAAGTTTATAACAGTACATATATTTTACCAATGCAAAAGCAAATTCCAACAGAGATTTTACTTGCATGCAAACTTTGAAAAAAACAACACCAAACAACTACAGTAGTATAAATTTCTAGCTAGCCTTAAGCCTAGCCTGTTTTGACATTTAATTAAAATAGTTATTCCAGAAGTTGACATTATAAACTCTCAAAAATGCATGTTTCTGTCACGTGAAGAACCTCTACTAGGATAGAGGAGGGAGCAATTACAACAACAGAATTGCTAGGTCAAGACCTGAACGGCACATAAGTATACTGCTGCCTTCTCAAAAACCACCTCAAACTCCTGCAGCTCTACCACTTGTAAAAAAAGGAGAACTAAAGAGCAAGTAGCCAGCTGACGTCAGGATGTTCAGCTGTATAAAGGTCACGAATACATGCTGTATAGAAGGCAACTGATTTAACTGTGCTTGACATGTCTGCCATAACCATTCAATTTAAAAATTCTTTCACTTTTTTTTCCCCAGTCTTTTATTTAATCTCTGTATTAAGGAGATTAATGCTGTAAAATAAGTCTTGTAAAATAAGTCATTGCTTGGCTTGAATGTATAACAAGGTCCCTATCTGACCAAGGCCTACAACTGCTTACTCACCTTGCTCAGACTGTAGAGATCCAGTATTTTTCTCTCCACCACAGGGATTTTTAAATTGGATCCCTGGAGTTCCCAAAATTTTGCTAACTGATCCAAGAAGTCCAGCTTCACTCTTGTCATTGCCTGCAATCAATAAAGACAAATGTATATGTCCCAAAACAAGTGTGACAATACCTTGCATTCCCGAGAAAAAACATGACAAGTTTACATTTTCAAAGTGCAGCTTGTCAAGTGAGGTATTTCTTAGTCATGTAAAAAAACCCTGGAAATAGAAATATGGATAAAAAGAAAGATCTTTACAAGCAGAAAATTGTATATGCTTTTCTCTCTGCATTCAAGAGCCTATAAACCAAACTCCTACCCAGCAATTTCTTGGTTTGAAACCAAAATGCATACATATGAGAAGTCAGCATTCCAGGGAGAAACACAAGAGCAATTATTAAAAGATATATTGGGGGGGGAGGGGAGCGGGGGGCAGTTACAAACAGTTTTAATATATGCCTTAACCATGCAGAAAGGCCTCCTCCCTTGAGTATTTTTGGAGTACTCAAATCACTTTCCATAAGGAGACCCATTTACAAGCCAAATGATACATGACGTTTTGGTATACGAACAGAGCAAGGCTTTGAGAAATGTTGTAGAGAAAAGGAAAAGCAGGACAGAATGGGACTCATACTGCTTTCAAGAAAGCTCCCATACATTTTTGAATCATAAAATTAACTAATCATAAAATTAACTAACTATAACAAGCCCATTAAAAAAATCAGTTAATTTTAAGGCTTAAAATGCATTATCAAGACAGTATAAGGTAACCAGAGGCTTCAGAACAGCAGTAAATATTTTAAGAAAAAAAAATTCATTGCCTGTAGAGCTCTGAAGCCTAGATATTGGTTGCTCTTACTACACAACATGGTACTTGGCATTCATTTTAGACATTTCCAGCTGAATGTGAAAAACTCTTGTGGTTATTTTGGGTAATAAAATAAAACCCAGACTTTTCTCAAAGCCATGGAGAGTTATTTTATATGAACTCTGTCACTGCCAAGTGTAAACTTCGATGTGGTCTGTGGGTTTCTAAAGTCTCCCCCATCCAGAAACCTGCCAAGATGCAAATTTCAAGCAAGGAGACCTACTGCTTTCAGTGCAAACACAAAATTATGTCAACAGTGAAAAAGCTCACCTCCAATTCATTCAGGCGCTGAATTCGTGGAGTGAAACGAAAACTTTGTACTTCACATGCAAATGGAGGCTGCCAGTCCTAAACAGAGACAAAAAGACATTTTACTGCTTCAAGAAACTTCTCAAAAAATGCATAAAAGGGAAGACCCTAACAACATCTGAGTAAAGAAGCTCCCAATAGTAAATGAGTTTCCCAGTACAACTGGTGATATCATTTTCTGATTTTATGACATTCTTGTGCTTTTAAAATAATGTTCTTCCCACAATATTTTAGTTTGAAGAAAGAGATCCTCACAGAATGAAAAATATAAAAGAAAATAAGGTTCAAAGCATTTCAGTATGCATTACCTCATACTGAGTTTAAATATGAGACATTCCATACCCTGTAGCTTGTCGGTTATTTATTTACTTTACAATAAAGTTCCCTATGTCCTGCACATTACAAAATTCTCATCATCAACAGCAACAAACACTAAATAAAGCACATTATTATGCATCTAACTTTTCTCATGTTTGTCTAGAGTCATTTCAGTAAAGATATGACCACCAGTTGGGAGTCCAATTCTTTAACAGAAAAGCAGCCTTAAATAATGACTCTCAACACAGGCAGCAGTTGGTTCAACCACAAGTGCCTCCTAGCCCCATCTCTCAAAACTGTGTTATGACATCAAAGCAAGTATAATTCAGCTTTTCAGTACTTTTCAATAAAGCTTAAGTTACAGTAGATTGTCTATCTAGCAATAAACACAACAGAGTAAGGACACCCCATTGCAGGTGGGCAAGCTACACTAAGGATTTATTATTTGCACTGCTCCAGCATATACAGACCTCAAGCACAATCATAAAATATTTACAGCTTCTAATAATGGAAAAGAATAATAAATCAGCAAGGTTAGCATAAAGCCTCTGATTTAGTACTTATTGCAGGTTGCAAATCAACCTGACGCATGCATCCTGCAAAACCCTGCAATGCAAACAGCTAAGCAATCATGGAGAAATACAAACACATTCAACAGCCAGGAAAGTTCTAGTTATTTTCAATGAACACGATCTGGATCAGTTTCTTGTGGCCTCTCAACCTAAGCCATTCTGCTTATTTTAGAAAGGGCAAGCCCTTAGAGGTCAAGTTTTCACCATGTCATTAAACCAACTAAACAGATTCCAGCAACCCAGACAGGTCAGAAGGAAAGGAAGGATCATGAAATCTAATCAGCAGCCCCCGTATCCAAGTTGTTCTCAGTTACATGCTTTCTTTTCAGTTTTTCTCATCTTCTCTCTCAGTATTTTCAACTCTCTTGTTTTACAACCATATTTAAAGTTTATTTGCACTTTTGCCAAATTGCCTGATGTTCTCATCTAAATGGTTTACCAGGTCATAGGGCAAGTCATCGTAAAATAATGATCAAGTCATCAGAGATTAAGCTTCTACCTTCTCAACTGCTATGCATAAACATAATTCCCCTCCACAAACAGGCTGGGGACACCTCTATTAACAGTTCAAAGATTAAAACAATGAGCCATTAAAAAAATAGCCTTCCTCCTCCCTCTCCCCTCTCCCGGAGCAAACGCCTGATTTCACCTACAATACCTTCACAGTTTTCACAAGCAGGCTGTCGGGGTAGTTGGTTTGGTTTTTTTAAAAGTAAAAAGAGCGTGAAGTCCTGGGCGGATGCCGCCATGCACTGCTAGCTTCTCACCTGCTCGAAAGCAACCTCTGCAAAAGCCAGCTGGGAGGTCAAAGACTATACACGTTCCTTGGTGTCCCTGGCACGGGCACCGAGGCCTACGGAAGGCGACACGCGAAACCCCCAGCGAGCAGCGGGAGTGGGGCAAGGGGCTCCCCGGGTGCCCACGTCCACCGCTCCGCCACCGAGACCCCGGGCCCGCTCAGACCTCGCGGTGCACCCCGGAGACCCCCTCCCGGCCACCCCGGACCCCCGCCCCAGGCCCCGGGCCCCAGGCGGGCGGTACCTTAGGGGGCCGGATCTTGCAGATGCCGGTTTTCTCGGCCAGGCCGCGGATGCGGCCGATGAAGCCGAGCGGGTCGCTGAACTCCTCCCAGCTGGGCTCAAACACGGGGCACTCGGGCGGCGGCACGAACTCGGCCGCGTAGCGCGACCCACCGCCCCCCGACATGGCCGAAGGGGGAGGGCGCCGCCGGCGCTGGGGAGCGCACCGAGGGCCGCGGCGGGGCAGGGCGGAGGGGGAGCAGCCGGGG
>JANZLQ010000025.1:16897120-16907357 GCA_026212715.1 Elanus axillaris | reverse complement strand
TTCAGGTCAGCTGCCCCGGCTATGCCCCCTCCCAGATCCCTGTGAAAATTAACTCTATCCCAGCTGAACCCAGGACACTGTAGAACTCTGCTTTTGATTGTAACATGAAGATCTGTACCCCAGAGGCTGACCACAGACCAGATCTGCCCTGCAAGTCAAAAGTTGCTAAATGAGCCCAAAGGAGGAGGTATCTGTGGCAAGATCGGATTTTAGTATAGCTGCTGACAGATAAGTAGCACACTGGAAGTAGGTCCTCTTAGCATCAGTCCCCTTCTACTTTCAAAACATACTTCCAGATCAGCCTCCTAAATGTCAGATAGGAGTCTGAAGCCATCTGGCAAATGGTCATTGAGAAGCTGGAGAGAATACCACAAAGAGAAAAAGGAAGTACAGAAAACGACCAGGTGCAGTGTTTGAAGATCAGCTATCTCAGAGTGCCTATCTCTTAGGGCCTTGGTAAAAAAGCTGTTTTGAAGTTGCTGCAGTAGTTTCCTGGGCAAGATACTGCAGAAGAGCCATCCCCTCTAGGCAATATTGTATTGCATATTTCAGAAATAATGTCAAATTGATTAAATGGCAGTGCATATGAAGTGCAGTGTAGTTGAACCTAAAGTCATGAATCACAAATGATTTGGACATACAGAGACTATGATGGAATATAGGATTTATCTTGGAATAAGGCTCAGAAAGAGACTGAAATATGCTGCATTGTTTGTGGTTGCTCTACAGTGCTCAAGCAGCTAAAAAATCTTGCAGAAGCTTTAAAATTCCCTGATAGAGGGTAGCTCTAAAATTAGGCCTGTTATATAGCATTAACCTCAAGATAAGCATTGGGGTTATAACCTGCTCCCTCATGGCCTCTTGTTTTTAAGTGGGTTTCAGTTCAACAGTTAAGTTGTTTCAATAGTTTTATTAGTTAGCTTTTATTCCAGGCTTGTTCAGTAGCTTGTTCAGAGTGAATGTACTGATAAATCAAGCTTCATGTTTCTCTGTCTTGCTAAGGCAAGAAGGAGTATGAAAGAAAGAAATAACATAATCTTCATTTTCACCTTCCTCCTCTTCTCTCTGTCCCCAAAATGCTTCTTTTCCTGTTGAGGGTGCTAACTTTCATCCTAATGAAGCCAGCAAAGGCAGGATTGCTTTCCAGTTACTTTTCATTGAAAAAAAATGGAGGCAGAAATGGCAAAACTCAGCCATGATAAAGGAAACTTTTCAACGCAGACATTACACTTGTGAATGTCTTCCTTGTCTTGTGGTAGAAGTAAGGTAATGCTGTTCTTTTGGATATTTCATTTTATTCTCTAAGATTTGTTCTTGACCATTGCAACTTTGGAGAAGTCAGATGTTCAGTGCATATGTCTAATCTTGTTTCTATAGGTTACTGTTCTGCAAAGGCCAGCTAAATCCAGAGAGTCACATGAACGAAATGATACTTCTAGAACAGGTACCACATCAAGCTGATGAACAGCAGCTCAGCTATTGATACTTATTTCTCTGCATGTTTGTGTCTGGTATACTGAAATAATTCCTTACTGTGAATACTTTAGTATACATACCTCCATTAAGTTCCCTAAATGTATCCATGTGTACATACATATATATGCAGTACTCTTGGCTTTCCTTTGAAATCTTTTAAAATAACCGGAGCTGGCTCTCATGTCCATGATCAGCTCAGCTAAGAAAGAGGCTGGTATGACTGTGGAATGGCCATTATGGAACTATGCAGGTACCAACTGGACAGGCACCCTTAGCCACAGCTCTTCCAAGGTGTGGGGTTCTGCCTGCCTTTAGTGTAGACAGCAGTGTGGGTCTGTATGCCTACTTACTGTACTGATATTCTCTTTTGAAAGCACTGCCTCTTCCAAATTGACTGAAATTAGCTAACACTCAAAACTCATTCAAGGCTTCATACTTGTGCAACTGTGTTATCTGCCTCTTCATCATTTATTTAAGAAAATTTAAGTTTGCTTTCTATATATGCCAAGAAAATTAGTAGGTTGCCTAAATATTATGATGTGATAGGGTGGGTATAGGATCACCATAAGTTCTGAAACTCTTTTCTTCCAGCTAGCCCTGCTAGAAGTCCTTGTGACTGTAGCAGTAGCAAGGTTTTTCCTGTTCTTGTAGGCCTGCCAGAACATAAAATATTTCATGCTTGGAAAGGTACTGCAGGTAGATTGGAAAACCCTTTTCCACTTCTGTTAAATTTCTGCAATAGGCACCAAGAGGAGCACTTCAAAACCAGCAGCAAAAGGAGAAAAACCAGAAGGTCCTGAGAGGTATCAGAGAGATAATCAAACACTTCTACTTCAGGTAAAAACATTTGCTAACTGATGGACATAATTCCTGGCTGTCCAAGAAATTATGATAGACAAATATGTTGTATGCTTAGATAAGATGTAAACATACCAATTTTACCAGTCCCCACATCTTACTATGGATTCCCGCTTTCCATCCCTTTACTTAGCGGTTTCTTTGCGATGAATGTAAGCTTAGATTTAAGAACTTGTGTCTGATTCTGGAAGCTTTACATAAGCAGATGTTCCAGTAATGTCAACTGGAATATGTTGCCCTTAAATACAGAAAGTGTAATTGATATCTCCTGTAATTTGATTGTGCCTATGAATTTACACAGAAGATCTGCAGGGTTGGATATTTCATGGAAGTCTGACAAAAGCAATGTGTCTGAGATGGAATTGGGCAGCCCCAATAAGATGCACTAGTACAATGAAATGTTCCCTTTGTTAGACTTCAGTGAAAGATAGGGTGTAAATAGCATGACAGAATGAAAGATAAAATGTACAGAAACATGAATTGCAGAAGATACCAGAAGCTGTGTGTAAAGCATGAGGAAGTATGAGTCAAGAAAAGCAAATTAAAGAGCAAAATTGTACAGCAGATAGATTTATTTTTTTAAAAAGTTTTTTGTTGTTGTTTGAGGGCAGTGGTGACTGACCTAGTAGCCAGTTAGCTGTCTAACAACATTTATTCTGGACATATGACAATATAAATTGTCATAAAAATAAGCTATCTAAATATATGCAAAGTTTTTTCAGATAGGTTCTTACACATAGGCCAGATGCATGTTTTTCAATTACTTGTTCCAATTTGTCTCCCTGACTATGTGCCCTAGATCAAGACTCTTTGCATCCCTCTCCTTCACTCACCTTGTTTACATTTAGTAATTCATTCTGGTTGAGTAATTTCTTTTGTTCAAGATATGTGGACTTGCTGCCTTCCTAGAATTTAGGGGTTTTTTTATATCACCATTTCATCAGAACTTGGTAGCACAGGGACAGAAACGTCTCTGCATATTCCACAGGATTTGTCACATCCTGTGTGCAATTTAAATCTTTCCAATATCTTTGATCTATTGTTGCTGCTTATAATATGCCTGTCTTGCCTTTAGCATGATTTTTTCTTTAAATGTTTTAGCTGTTTGAAATACTTAGCATTAAAACAAAAATAAAAATTTGAGAAATTAGAACTCTCAAAGGTATTATGGGGTAGAGTCTTTGATCTGAATCTTGGAATTTGAGACTTGCAAGGACAGGAGCAGAGTTGCTGTGAGGTCTTATTCAGTAATGTCTTTGTTTGCTTATTCAGGTGGAGGCCCTGCAAGCTCAGATAGAAGAACAGACACGATTATCCAAGGAACAGGTTGAAGCACTACTAGAAGACAGGCGGATTCACATGGAGGAAGCCCAGCTCCAGCATCAGAGGGACCAGGACAAGATCAAAACTATAACAGATAAGTGAGTATGAAAGAATAACCATGACGTAGTCCTGAAATGAGAAGAGAGGGAAACAATAGAAATATTTTGGCTTTCAGAATGTTGCTTTCTGCAGCAGGCAGAAAAGCAAATTGAGCCGTCTGTTTGCTAGTGTGTGTGTAAGAAGATGGAGTAATCTACATATTAAAAATCCTGTTTCACATTGGAAGAATATCACTTCTTTCATTAGATGAGAAGAGCTAAATTTGTTAGGAAAACACCTATCTCTTTCTTCCATGCTTCTTCCAACTTGCAGTGATGACTGAGGAAATTAAGGTAGTATTTAGGAAAGAAGTTAATTAACTCCACTGGGATCCCTTTTTACAGACTCCATAAGACCCAAAATCTCTTATATCAGAGTACCCGTGACTTTCTTCAGCTCAAGTTTGATGCCCGAGCCAATGAGAAAGCATGGATGGCAGAGAAGGACAGTCTGCTGAGGAAACTTGACAAAGATCTGGGTCAGCCTACTATCAGCAAGGAGCCAGGAAGAGAGAAGAAACAGAGACATGCCAAGAAGATGCTTCAAGCAGATGATGGAGCTTCGAAACTCCACAGCAGAGAAATAAAGGTAATTTTTTTTTTTGTCCTAGGTAGAGGCTCCTTAACAGTTTTTGACTAGAAAATTGGAAGCATCTGGGTTTTGCCAAGATAGGCAGTACCTACCAGCTGTTTCAAAGCTGTAGTGGCTTGCCATGACTTCACCATCAGTTTCTTGTATGCCCAGAACAATTCCCTATTTCTGCAAGCTGTGTGATATGTGAGCCAACAGTTCTTAACCTGCTTGTTGCACATGCCTTTCTTTTAGTGTAAATGCTCTCAGCTAATGGACTTAGAATGCAGTGTCTGTATGTTCCTTGCTGCTGTTGGGGGAGAATAAGTCCTTTCAATTGATGTCCCCCAGCTCTTCTACAGTAATCAGGATTTTTCCTCGACTTCTAATATACTTCCAGTGAGTAGTTGGGAGATCTAAAGTGGGTAAACGGGCAGTAAGGAATTGGAAAGTAAACAAGTAATAGGGAATTGTTTTCATCTACTACTGAATGAAATGCAGTACTGGGCAAGCAGCTGTGACAAGGGGAATTACAGCATTAGTTGAATATTATTTTTAAGGGGAAGAGGAGAGAGTTCTCTGATGATGAGCAGTCAGGCAGAACCGATAATCTAATGAAAAGGGTTTGGTAATGGAAGTGGTTTTAGAATATTGTCCTTACCTAGTTATCTCCTTAGCTGTAGCTCCAGTTGTTAATTCTCATTTGCCTGTCATATTGTCAGTCTATCACACTTGCTTTTCCAGAGCAGGTGAAATTTTGTGAGCGCTGGCTTTTGTGTTGATTCTTTCTGTTCCTCCTATGTCCTAGTCACTGCGAGAACAGCTAATGCAGGAACGGCACCTATCAAACATGTATAGAGAGCAATGTGTCGCCCTGGAAGATGAGCTGGCTAGGATTCGTGAGGAGGGAGATGTTGGAAGAGAACTCTTTAAGGTAATTAGTCTGTAATCATCTGCTAGCTATGTGATGATCTTGCAGGTTTTATTTTGTATACCCTATTGAGTTTTCATCTCCATAGGAACGCTCAGAAAAGATGGGGAAGCGCCTGAAGATGATGACTCAGCGATATGAGGCCTTGGAAAAACGTCGTAATATGGAAGCGGAAGGCTTCAAGAATGACATTAAACAGCTTCGGCAGAAGTTGAAAGATGTAGAGAAGCAGCTTTTTATGGTAATTGCTAAGCATTTCTGAGGCAGACTATTATGAGCTTACCCTATAGAGGTGTATTCTGAGGATTTAAATGCGGTATTTCCCTAGAGTTAAGGAAATAATTTTGTTCCTAAGTGTTCCTTTAGATATTAATATTTGAAAAAACTTGCCCTCTTATGTATTTTATGAAGCAGAAAGGATTTGTCTTTGTTAATCAGGCATCAAGCTTGCTAGGAACTGTCCTGATTATACATTAGCTATGTATTTTGAGAGTTCTTATCTGGTACCTGTAGCTCACTTTACTGCCTTGCAATTTTGAGACAGCTAAGTAGTTTGTTTCAGAAGTATACCCTGCAAAGAAAATGATGATTTGTTTTATTTCTGGAGGCCATAGTGTTTGGGTTTGTTCCATTAAGAGGTAGATCATTGACTTAAGTATTGTGAATATTCTATTTATTCCTTTGTTAGTATCTCAGTTGTAACTCTGCAAAAATTACTGCGGAAACAATAGCTGGAACTTGAAGCTATGTACTCTGTAGTAGCTTCCAGATGTGTAGATGAACATCAGAACAGCTTAGAAGGGAAGCCACAGCCTTGACATCGCTTAGAGTTTAGGATGAGATATTTATCTAAGATATGCTTGGGACGATGATGTAGGCGTAGTTTTTGTCCATCTGACTCTCCTTCAGAAGTCTGGCAGTGCCATCAATTCATTTGTTTTCTGTACTTTTGGTGCGTGTTCAGTTTACTTAGACTAATGCATTTGTCTTCACTAATGACTTCAATTTTTGGTTTGTTTTTTTATTGGGCGTTTTTTGTTCGGGTTTTTTTCTTCCTTTTTTTTTTTTGTTGTTGGGCTGTGAGTTTTTAAATTTTATTCTTTAAGGACTAAACAGCATATGTGAATGGGGAGAAAATTGCCTATGATACCTTTACTACAGACCTGTATGTTTTGTAACTCTCAGTGTGCTCTTAATTGTATTCTTAATTTCTTTACACTTTTAACCACAAGAGGGCAGAGGAACAAAATACTTCATAGAAGTTTTCAGAGTGATCTTTAAATCCTTCTCCTCACTTGAGGTCAAAATAACTACAGATGACTAAATGTCCTGATTTGCATATTAAAGACTTTGACCAAGAACTACGTGATGACAATGAGATGTCCTAAGGGGTTGAGAGAAAAGTGGGCTTTGAGAGCAGCTTCCAAGGCTGTGCTGCTCTGCTGTTGAAAGTGGCTGGGCTGGCATTCTATCTATCCAGTTCCAGGGTGACAGGAAATGGCAGCCCTGGCTAGCTTGCCATCAGGAATTCTGATTATCCAGCAGCCTTTGTTTGGCTCGGCCCATATGGGCCATATGCCATGGCCTGAGACTAGGCATTGTGCTTGAGCTGCTCTTGAATTGTATGCAGTTCAGAAGGCAGCAGGTTGGCCACAGCTGTTAAACCACCTCTAGTTCTAGTAGCAAAAGATGACAAAATGTCATCTCATCAGGTGAGGTACTTAGAACCATATAAATTGAGCTGATAAATAATTTGATTTGCCTTTTTTTGTGGGTCTCTAAATAATGCAGGAATTAGAAAGGAGTCAACAAGTTATGGGTAAACTTGATTATATTCTATCCAGATTTCTTTCTCACCAGTAATATAATATCATAATGTATGAAAGCTTTGTTCTTTATTTTTGGTTCTGGAGCACCTTTCTGTTGGTGATATGCATTAGCCTAGTGACACTAGCTTAAGCGTCTTCTTTGATAGCTACAAAGGGTCTCCTTTAGAGTTCTCTCTAAATTGTATTCTGTACTGCTTTGTTTTTCTTAAATTTTTTTCTTTTCCTTTTAGGTGACTCTGAATATTGGACCAGACCAGGATCTTGCAATTCTGCATGAGGTCCGCCAAGGAAACAGACTAACCCATAAAATTCAAGGAGAACTGAAAAACTTAAAAGCAAAAATCTATGGCTTAGAGAATGAGCTACGGGTCTGCTGAAGCTGAGGTATTAGCTAGCATCCTAGTTTTAGGAATGGGACTTTGCTAGGCTGGAATAGTCATATATGAGAGCAGCTCCTGCCTGTCTCTTTCCTGGCATTCAGTGACAGAAGGCTCGAGGAAATCCGCAGTTAATGTCATAACACTGTACATGAGCTGTTCTTAACATGCCAGGTTATATTGCTCTTCCTGCTGAGTGATGGCATGTGATAAAACTGACATAGAAAGTACATGTGACTGATATATCAGGAATATGCTTATGACTTCATCTTACCTTCATGTCTGTGGTAGGGGTCAGTGTATACTGGCCTTCACCTTTATTTGGAGCACATTATAAACCACATATATGGTTATAATGACATTAATTATGGAAGGATCTAGTTCAAGATCTGAATTGCTTGACTGACCTTTTCCTATGTGAGAAGCAGCTTTTAAAATGGTTTAAATGATTATTGTTTTGGTGCTTAGGCACATCAGGATGTAACTGGAAATTTTCTTTGAAAAAGACCACGTATAGAAAGTACATACTAACGTGTACTACATCAGACTCTCCCCTTGACAGTGTAACTATTTTAAAATGGCTTCCCTTTGCTTGGTTCTAACCTCATTGCAACAAACCTGACTGATTTAATATGGTGGAAAAAGATAACCTGTTATAGAACTCATCTGCAAGGACCAGCAACACCTACACTTGTTTTGAATGTTTGGGGTGGGAGGGAAATACTACACTATCAAGTGTTGTCACCTTGTCCCCTTCCTCCCATTTTATCTTTACACACAGAAAGCCCATAATAAAAGACATCTAGTATCTTCCTTAACTACCATATTATCTATCTTTGTAGCTTTAAACAATATCTTGGTTATGTACCAATAAATCATGGTCAACTTTTACTACAGCAGTTGTTGCTACTGAACTGTAACTGAAATTGGGGTGGCAGAGCAGGTGACTAGTTGCTACATGATGAATATAACTCTATGATGATTATCTTTCATACCAGACATTAGGACATCACAATTCTAGAAAACAGATGGAATCATGAAAAGGGTTACAACATGGCTTCAGCCCACTTTATAATTGCGGGTACTCATGCTTTTACTGTAGCATCAGTAAATCTTGTCCACCTTGTAGGCTGAGAGCAGATCTGTGTTGGGAAAGGGATTTCAGTGCCTCTGTTTCCTACTGTACCTTGTTAAACGTGACAGAAGCAGAATAATGTCTTTCTGAAGTATACACCTATAGGCTACCAGCACTTCCTTTCCTGAACTTAGTGTGTGAAAGTGGGCTGTTTCTTTTGAACGCGGTAGTGGCCATGAAGATCCTCATTCATTGTTTGGGAGAGGTAGATATGCAAAAGATGGTTTTGTGCTGTCAAAATTTGGAGAAAGGATTGTTTTTATAGCACCAGCTAAAGCAACGCAGGACAGGAAATTTGCTCAAGAAGTCAAGGCCCACTTCAATTATGTTTCCGTTTTGTGACAAGCTTGCTGTCCCCTATGGTCCTGTGCTGTGGCTTTTATTCTGTGTGTGTTCTTAACATCAAATTCATCACAGACAGACTTTAATGTGGGCAGCTGGTAGTCTGTACCTAAATGTTCACCTACTGCTACAACTTACGAGAGGCTGTTTTAAAGTATGTTGCACCAATCAGTTTAGTTGAAAATGCTGAACTGTTCAGAAACTGATTCATGAGCAACTGGGGTGCCAGTACTATGTGGACAGTTGAGGAAGGTTCTTAAATAACGCTATCCATCATTTAGTCTCACTCTTTCTTAGTTGACTAGTACTTTCTCAGATTAGCTAATTAAAGTGAGTTTGTATGTGAAATAACATGCTACTGGTTTAAAGATATCAAAGTTATCACAGGTCCTGGAAGGCTGCTTCTGAAAATTGCTACATAATGAAGTATTAGCCACTTATTCAGCAAGATCCATCTACTTAAATTCACCTGATGGGAAGCTAGCAAAAATGTCTCTTGAACCTATGGAAATAAATGGGTTTCTGTTTATTTTCAACTCTTCCAAACTAAAGAATTGCCTGTGAAATCCCATTTCCCTCACTTGAAAGCCCTGAAGCATGTCTGGATAAAGACTGTAGACTTTGACATTCAGGTCTGTAAGATTGGGAGGAAGTATTGGGGGAAGAAGGATGTAAATGTTTAATTTCCTGTCTTTCTTAACAATATTCCTTATTACTTAAAAGACTGAATCGAATAAAATGACTACATTCCTAATGTATCTGCTGGTGAGTTGAGAGGGTGGGGAAATTACAATAGTGCTAATCTGTAAATCCATTTTCTTTGGAAGCTTGAGTATTTGTCCAAGGGCAGGAAGTGCAAAGTATTGTACATGCTCTTTCTGTGCGACATCATGTGAAATGTTGCTTTATGTTGCCAAAAGAAATGTAGACCTTCAAGTCAAGAACTGCTTTAGAGACACAAGTGCTTCCTACCACTGACAAAAACATGAATTTAAGATGTCAGTAAAGAATTACTGGCATTTCCAAAAGGGTTTCCTGGGAAAGGTTCCAAGATCTATATTAGTCAATTTTCTTCCACAATTTTTGGGTAGAAAACAAAAAATTGCATTTACTCCAAAGACTGATTAACTTTTTTTGGTAATTTAAGTTAGTAATGTGTGACATGTATTGAAATGATACAACTGTTGCGTCCTGAATGTGGAGCAACTCAGGTTTGTGGGTTTCCTTTGTCGGAATTAAGGTGAAACGACACCAGGGGAGTTCAAACAACAATCAACTTTTATTCAACCTAACTAAC
>JANZLQ010000025.1:16859547-16890073 GCA_026212715.1 Elanus axillaris | reverse complement strand
ATCAGTAAGTCTTGACCTTTAACCGTTTTTATGTTTTCCCTAGATTGTCTCATTTGTTTCTTTCTGTTTGTAAGTAAAAGTATGATTCTTTATTGCAAATAGTTTTATACAGGAAAGTGTTTTCTGGGAATGAGCATGGTCATGACACTAAAACCACACAATTGAAAATAGTCCTAAAATATTTAACTGATTAAAACCAATATAACTCTGTCAAACTTCCTCCCAATCCCGTGACAATTAACAAAGAACTAGATGCCTTCTTTAGGCTGGGAGATACTTGTGATTTAAGATCATTGGCTGAAGGATGCTCTATAGAAAATGACAAAATAAATACACTATTATTGTTAATTTCTTCTTGCAAGAGACTATATCTCTTTTGCATAGTCATCACTGGTATTTGTGTGAAGATATCACTTCTTATTATTTTCAGTAGTAGTTAATGTCATGAATATGGTCTGAATTTAGATACCAATAGTATTGCAGCAATTTATTGTTAAATTGCTTGAATCTTCATTTTAATGTTCATGTTAATTTACAGTCTGTTTTTCTGACTAGGATTATTCCTGATAACTGATGAGAGGTAGTATCTGTTTTCCCTGGTAATCTTCATCTTTCCTGTGTTCTCTTTTGAAGGGACATCAGCCTCTAATATGACCAACTCCGAAAAAGAAGAGCTGGTAGAGCCACCTAAACAGGAGATCGTATCTTTAACTCCCACAGAAAACAAAAAGAGAGGGAGAGAAAATGAGATAAGTCTGTTGCCATCACCAGACTCTTCACATCTGGGAGTATCACCAGCAGGTAGTAAGTAAAGTAATAGATTTTGATTTTGCTCTAACACTGAAATGACCGTATAGACAAGACTGCTTCCCTTTTGCTTTCAGTATAGTATAATGAATATATTGCTCTTCAGAATGGTCACATTTGAATATTTGCCTTTTTCCTAGCACTGTTGTCTTCTGAGCTGTTTATTTCTAACTTTAGCCCATGGCCTTCTGTTCCTCCTTCCTATAGCTCTCTTGGCCTTGAAAGATGCTAGCTATATCTATCCTGTGGGATCTCAAGACGTTTCCCAGATCTCTGTGGACACCCTGGTCCCGTCCTGGCTCCATACTGAGACTAGATCAGTGCATACATTTCCTGCCCCATGTCCCTCTCTCCATGCAAAACAAATCTAGGCCAGAAGAGAGCCGTGCATGGGTCAGCAGGTCCCTCTGCCTGGGAAAGGGAGGGAGCAGAACCACAGGACATAGTGAGGAGAGCATCTGACCAACAGTATAGACGTAGGGAGCTCTATGTCCTCGAGCCAGGACTAGAGAGATCTGCAGAGTCAACTTGCAAAGAGGAACCAGGAAAGTAGCTCCCTGTCTTCACACAGTATTTCACATTTTGACAGCTTGTCACAGATTATCCCTCGTTAGGAAATTCAACAAAATACCCCAGACCTTCATAATTAGTCACAGGCTGTGGTATTACAAAAATAAGGTGTATTTTCAATGCTGTTATTTCAATTTCAGGTGGTGTTTCTGAAGGAGCCTTGTATTCACTCCCTTCTCCACCACCTCCCCCAAGATACCTTTTGAAATCCTTACAGTCAAATCCTCCCATCTCATCAAGTGTGAAGGTAAATCCCTTTAGTACTCATTGATTATAACAATGAAAATTGTCTTTATGACATTCTGTGGTTTTTTCAGTTAAAGTTTATCCCTCTACTTGTATAAAATACAGATCTAGTGAAAAAGTGGGGCTTGATTACAATTTTTTTGGACTGAATATAACACTAACGCTTCAGTTAGATTACTTACGGTTTACATCATTTTTTTTTACATTGAAGGACCAGTAAGAGAAAAAAATTAACAATATTGCATACTGCATAACTCAGCATGGATAACGTGCCCATAAATAGCAATTAATTTTGAAGGAATTTCCAGTATAGATTTTACAGTGGACTTAACACTTCTGGCGTGATCATAGGACAGTGCAAAATATACCACTAACTAGTCAGAATGGCATACTACTTTTAGTTTAATTTTATACTGAAAAGGTGGTTTCTCCTCAAAACTGGGCTAGTATCAAATTTAAGTCAGGTTGCCCAGAGCCTTGTGTAGCTGACAATTAAATCTCCAAGGATGAAGGTTCTATCCCCTCTCTGAGCCCCTGTTCCAGTGCTTAACCATCTCATGGTGAAAAGTTTTTCTCATGTTCCTAATGATTTCAGCACACAGTCTCCTGTTCCTTCCTCCCTATAGCTCTCTAGTCTAGCTAGATCTGTCCTGTGGGTTCTGAGAGTGTTTCCCAGATCCATGTGCACACTCTGGTCCCATCACGGTTCTGTCTTGGCCCGCTTTCCTTGGTTTATTTTGTTTGAGTTTTTTTTAAAGAAGATTTTGTTGTAAGACTTTAAACTCTTCCGAAATAACATGGTTCAAGAGTACCAGCCAGAGGAGAAGATTGCTACAAAGAATGCAGTAGTGTCAGTGTTTCTTGAGAGGGAGTTAATGTTTTATTTTCTCAAGTCTGGAGCACATTAAGGTTGTGAAAGCTGCATGATTAGGCTACAGTGGAACTGTAAAAACAACTGGCATTAGAACTTGCCACACTGGAAGCAACAAATTATTGTGCAACCGACACCAGATCCTTCAGAAGTAGATGTGAAGTTCCTACCAGAACATAAATCATTAGGAGGGACCCTACTTTCTGATCCAACTGTTTCTTAATATATGCCCAGGCCATAGAGATTAATATTTTTTGTAACTTAAACTAACATCACTTCAAATAAATATATGGACTTTTAAACAAAACTGTTTTCTGGGAAAGGTGGAAATGCAAACTGGTAATTGTTTTCAAGTCTCTTCTACTATGCAAAAATTTTACATTGGCAAAACACAGGTATTACAAAAGGAAACCCTGATAAGTGATTGCACAGAACCTTTCACAGTTTCTTTCAGCGATCACAGTGAGTGCTTAAATCATGGTAAAGAAAATATGACACCTGAAATAAGGAAAAAGCGTATGAATTTTCATGAGATAAACTTGTTTCTTCTACAAATGTGTAGCCTTGCAGCTCTTCTATGCCTCAGCAGGAGACAATGACTGATCTCCCCAGCGGGAGCCTTTTGTGGACCCAGAGGGAAGTTACCAATGCCACAGATGGTTTCAGTGACAAGAGCAGAATTTGTGAAGGTACTTTTGCAGATGTCTACAAAGGTCAGAGGAACAACATAGTGTATGTCATTAAAAAACTGAAAGAGGCAAGTACTCCACCTTTTCTTTTTCTTTGAAGGGGGTATGTTATTAGTCTCTCTTGAACATTAGCAGCTGTTGTATAATATTGTGTGGGCAAGGGACCAGAACAGCTACACAAGAGGAGAGGTAAAAAGGAAATTAAGTAAAGTAAGTAAACCTAGACTCAGCAAATGTGTATGAGAGATACTTTGCTCATGTGAGTGGTTTTATTAACTCTGTCCATGGGAGTAGCCTGCAATGTAGCTATCTGCATTGATGACTGGATCAGAGGTGTCTTTGCACTGTTCTGTTCTAATTTTCAATTAATTGTTGCCTTTGACACAAAGTTGCCCCAGTGATACTTGCCTATTTTTCTAAAGTAGCTTGTCATCTAGAGACTAAAAGATCTGCATAAATGCAACGTCTTAATAATTACTATTGACATTCTAATGCATGTTTTAATTTTTCAGATGGAATGCACAAGCCCAAATTCCACCCAAAGATTCTTTCATACAGAAGTACAGATTTGCTTTCGGTACGTGGTTGGCTTTCAAATGCAGCCTGTGCGTGTCCTGCATGTGGCCTGTTGCCTGTGTGTTTCCTTTAAGACTGATGCATCTGTCTCCCAGGCACTGTGCTCTTCTGTGGACAGCGGGGGTATGCACTGCCTTTGCAGGAGACTTGGGGAAACAGCATACCTCCCAGTGCTGCTGCAGGTCCCTGCTGAGCTCTGCCGGTCCTTGAGGTGGTGAGGGAGCGGTGCCTTCTGGAGCTTTGTACCCCTCCTACCTGCTCAGAACCCGGCTGTGCTATAATGATCTCTCTCTCTGCTGCTGGGTTCGTTAGCCTTCTGCGGTTCTGCTCAGGGCCATTCTGTGCTTTCAGCTGCAGGACACAATTCCCAGTTGCCTTGAATGTAGGAATTTATTCCAGCTCAGGAATGTAATTTTACGTGCTGCTCTTACTTCATTTGCAAGTTATTGTTGATCTGTGCCTGCAGGTGTTGTCACGTCAACATTTTGCAGCTGCTGGGTTTCTCAGTAGAAACTGGATTGCACTGTCTGATATATCCATACCTGCCTAATGGATCACTACAAAACAAACTTCAGTGTCAAGTAAGCAAATAATCTGGGTCTGTTAGCTATCTGTGATTACAAGTCCTGTCCTGTTATTGTATGAAAAGCAATTGCATCTCTTTGACTTCTGAGGAACAGCTAAAAAAAAAACAAACCTGCCCAACTATCTTGACTGCAAGTACTAGAAAGGCTGCAGCTCTTTTGCAGTTTTTCTACTGCAAATTTCTGCTGCAAAGCAGATCAGGTCAACAGGAAGTTTCTGCTGTGCAGCCTTGAGATTTTTAAAGTAATAAAGAATCTGCAAAATGTGTCTATTCATATTGTAATATTTCACTGGATTTGGGAATATGTTTCCGCAGAATCCGTCATCATATTCATTGGCATAATGTGCTATGAAGTTTTACGAGGGCTTAAGAGGGAACAGTTTGATGTGTTCACACCTACTGAAAGAGCATTTGCAGAGGAGATCATAGGGCAGAGAAACATCAGAAAAGAAGCCACCCATCAAAACCAGTGCTATGCCTCAATAATGGACAGTACTTGATGATTTGTACAAGCGCGATCCTTGCAGTAGCCTTATCTCACTGTGTCCGATGGCAGGCAAAACGTGCAGCATAGTATCTAAGAATAGGTTCCGTCCGTGGCCTAGAAATCATCAGTTTCTGCCTTGGACCAAACTTTTGATTTAGGTCAGCAGGAGTGTTGATTTGGACTAAAACTAAGTCTTTGGTTTTCAAAACTACTAATGTCTTACAGTTTTTTATTTTATAAAATACGGGTTTTTTTTCCTCACTTCCTTGCAGGATGATTCTGCTCCACTGGCCTGGGACATGCGCATTAGCATTTCTATAGGACTCATCCGAGCTGTAGAGTATTTACATAATTTTGGAATTCTTCATGGGAATATCAAAAGGTGAGGGGTTTGGCATATTAGCACTTCCTTGGTCACCTGTTAATTCCAGGATTTCTTTAACAATAACGGCTGAAAGCTTATGCAGTTTTGAAATCCATCTGCAGTATCTTTCGGCTGTTCTGTAAGGCGTTTACCATTTTACACTGAATCTGTCTCTCTTTTCTAAATTATGGAAGTATACTCTTTCGAAGTAATTTCTGGAGTGCTTGGTCTTCCCCCTCTCCCTTTATACCATTCTTTATCCTCTCATTCATACACAGCAGGCCAAATACTGCAAACTTTCAGTGCTTAACTTTAAAAGTATAAAACTGTAATTCTTTACCTCAAGTTAAAGTAATTATTTGACCGATATTGTTATTTGTCTTTCTTTATCACAGCTCAAATGTCTTGTTGGATGAAAACTTTACACCAAAGCTTGGACATTCAGGTCTGCGACTGTATTCTCTTGATAAAAAATCAGAATATGCCATGATGAAAACCAAAGTCCTACAAGCTTCTCTTACTTATCTGCCAGAAGATTTTATCAGACATGGGCAGTTCACAGAGAAAGTTGACTTATTCGGCTGTGGTGTGGTACATTGCCTTTTTTTCTGTTCTGTTGCATTCTTTGGTGCTTCTAGACAGGAAATTGGATATAAGAGCTTGGGCCTCATACAGTTGTTTTGCCGGCAATTTCATATCATAGTTACTGACTATATAATGTGTTGAAATCCTGTTTTTAATTATGTTCACACTTCAAATATACTTCAGTTTGTGGCAAAGCCAGAATCTTTTGAACAACGGAAACAAAGTTGTTTCTTGTTGCAAAAAAAATTGTTACTGCTGATTGTAGCAGAAAGACTGCAGTTAGGTTCTCACAATTCTTGCAGATTTGCCACATGAACTGCTACAAACATCACCTGTTAATTTGGAATTTCAGCTAAAACAATTGATAATTTATGATGTCAGCTGTCTTCAGGTGTTTCCATTTAAATAGAAAGTTACTCTGTTCAGTGCGATTTCTTATCTAGATTTAGAATTACTTTCTTGTCATCCTTTGTTTCAACAGTATCTGTTGTACCTAACTATAAAATTTGGACTTGGCCCTGGAGGTGGATCTAAAGTATCATAAAGATTGCCCAGATCTGGCATGGTTAAGCCATCTGAAATAAAAATAGAATTTCAGAATGCCCTGGCAGTTCAATATTTCTTTAGTTATAAAATTTGTTTTTAAAAATAGAATTAATTCTGAACTAATTGTTTTACCTTCGAATATATTTCCTAGGTCTTAGCAGAGATACTGACAGGGATTAAGGCACTGGATGAAGGAAGACACCCTATTTATCTGGTAAGAAAAAGCAGGAATAATGAATGCCAACATGAGTAAATGGGGTTGCTGTCAGAAAATGAATTAACATTTTATATAATACAGTTTGTTATTTGCAGTCTGCTGTACACATCCTGAAGAAGGGTTGTTTAGAAGCTATATCCTGGTTCCCTTAACATCAATAGCCTACCTGCCTTTAGAAAGAAGCAGAGTATATATATTCCCATTTCACATACCACACTCATGAGTGCTGGCCTGGTGATGTTAGGCAATATTCCAGAATAACTGGTGTTTAAATACATGCTTATTTGAGAGACAAGACTTTGTGCTGAAATGCTGCTGCATGCTTTTTCTGTACCAGAAAGAGGTCTTACAAGCCAAACTGGATGGAGAAACCTGGGTAGGCGGCAACTGCAGTTGCTCATCATCGTGTTTATCAGGCATTGGTGTATTGCACTAGTGTCTGGAATTCATATTGTGGCCAATTTGCCCAAGCTGTGATTAGAACTGCACAACTACTTTCACAAGCAACCAGAACTGGCCAGGCTCACTGAATGCCATTAACACCATCTTCATGAAAACAAACTCCACCTATATGCCTTCTATGGGATACACTCCTGATTTCCCATCCTGTTGAAGCCTTTGAGGGGAAAATGATAGTATTCTTTGTTACTATTTCCAAGCAATTCAGCAATGTTCAAATGGGTTCAGAAAATAAAGAATCCTAGGTTTCTGATTTCTTTAAGAAATGCTTAAAAAGTCCTGTGCAAGAATGCTGCTGATTTATACAGTGTTGATTATTTTTCATTCCCATAAATGGTCATAAGCCTAGAAGATCTAGGTCTGCTTTAGTGAATTTGACATTAGACACATGCAGAGAAAACCTTTGGCCTTTTCTCTCCTGTGAAAACAAACGTTTCTGTCCATTGCATGAATGGAGATTCTTAAGGCTTTTAGGTGTGTAAACCAGCCATTAAGGAGCAATAACAAATAACAACACATGGCAAGATTCATATTCTCAGTGATTCAGATAGAAATGTTTGTGTTAATTTTGCCTTCACTAATGTATCTCTTTTCTTCAAATAGAAAGATATGATTGCTGATGAAATTCAAATAGCGAAAGAAAGCTCATACTCCAAAGTAAAAAATTTTGAAAAGCTAGCTGCCAAGGAAATATGCTGTAAATACCTAGACAGGAAAGCAGGACACTTGCTGGAAGAGGTTGCAATTGATTTTGCCTCAGCCATCTGCCTTTGCCTGAGAAAGAAGAATTCTAGCATAGCAGAGGTAATATTTTAAATACATGACCAAGATTTTAGTCTTCTTGACAGCAAGGTCTGAAGCTACAACATTCATGCCTTGCTTATTTTTGAGAGTGTTGACACAGGAGAGTATGTGTAAGCAGGGGTACAGGAATTATTCTGCATTCACAGTTTATGTTGTTAAAAACAGGTGCTTGAAATTATGGAAACGGCTGAAAATAAATTAAGAGAGCATTACATCTGTGGAGGCAGCACTTTTGGATTGTCCATGAACACTCCAGAAGAAACTGATGATGAGACAACTAGTCTCAGCATGGATGTGCCTTCTGCAGGGGAGAATAAAGAGGAGAGCGTGCAGCCAGTTATCCTGACAAGTGCCAATCCATGCCCACCTTTAATAGGAGTTGTGTCACCTGACATTTACTGTGGACAAATGTCAAGGGTCCCTTGTGAATCAGATGAGTCAAGTAGTTTTATATGGAATCCTTCAGAAAGATCTACAGATGAGTTATCTAGCAACAGCTGTAACAATTCAGAAAATATGGCAGCCTCTGATGACAGGATCAAGCAGGAAAAACCTGCAAATGGACTCCAGGAACGAAATGTGGCATGCACCAAAAGTGATAATGTCTTGGAAACAGTGTCTACTGCACAGAGCACCTTTCAACAAAAAAATGCAGACCTTGACTCTTCATGTTCTTTACAAGGTAAATCTAGATAAATCTGAAGGGTACATGCAGAACATTCAAATACACATGATCTTCAAGCTGTTTTGGCAAATATGCCCATGCTCCTGTTATGATAACCACAGTCTTTGTAAAAGTGCTCTAGTATTATAACAGTAGGGACAAATTACTCTCTTCGCCAGAATTGCTTAGGTTCTTCTTCCTACTTCTAAACACATTAGTAAATCTTTTCTCCTTGGTTATGATTTTACCAATAAATCTACAAAATGTTTTCTGATTTTCTATCAAATGTTTTTCCTAAGCCTGTTTTGTTTTTTTGTTGTTTTGTTTTGGTTTTTTTTAATTTAAAATTATCATCCATTCCTTAGACAATAGATAGATTTTTTTTTCCTCAACATGTGGGCTTTTTTATTTTTCAGCATCAGCCAGAGAGACATCTTGGAAAATAAAGATAAATGATCAAAAAAAGAAGCTCATGGAAAATATTTTGCTGTACGAAGAAGACAAATTAAACAGTTCTGAACTTTTTGAATCATAAATTGGATGGATTTATTAGCAGTGGCCGGCTCAGAAGAAGAAGTAAGAACTGTCTCTTCATTAGAAGGATGGTAAAAGTGTACTTTTTATATAAGGTTAAGTAGCAGATTTGCATCAGAAACATTAGCCCTGACTGAAGAAAACAAAAGTGATCACTCTTAGAAGAAGCAGAAAATATCTATTCTAAAGCACATTAAAGCACAATGCCACTCTGTAAACAGAAATGCCTTCTTCCTTTTCATCTGCAATGTAAAAAAAAGATATGGCAAACATAAACAATTGCCAAAATAATTTAGGATCCTTTTGCAGTGTATTTCAGAAAGCATCTGCATATAAGGCATGCCTTATTAAAAAACCACAGTCCTAGAAGTTACAGGGCAAGCACCGATCAGCGATCACTTGGCAATACCCTTTACTGTTATCCCACTGTGTACAAGCAGAGGGAAACCTTCAGAGAGATGGGAGTAGGTTTCAGTTTTCAAATGAATCTATCCTAGTCCGTATAATCTTAGTCCACATAATGCAAAACCACTGCATTACCAGAGAGGGCAATTTTTATGCAAGTTCTCAGATGTATTCTGTGTGACTCAATCTCAATTTGAATTGCACTGAACATAGTTGTAAGTAATTTAAGCCATGTTAGTCTACTCTATGAGATGCTCTACGACATATATACTTAGGACACCATTTGAAGTCTAACCTTTAATTTTCACTGTCAGGAGCTCTAAGTGCTTAATACTTCGTAAGAGTATTTTTGGAAGTTAATTTTTTCTAAGTGTACTTTACATGTTAAGGTTTCTCATTGTGTTTTACATGGTCATTGTTGTATATTTTGGATTAGGGACAAGCTTTTAATTTAAAATATCTTTGATTTTGTTATAGGTCATTTGAAATTTGATTTGTTATATTTATTTTGGCAATGGGTTGAAGAATCGGTGAAAGATGAGCTAGCAAGTGGACCTGTTGATGGTGCCACACTCACCACATATTCTCAGAGAGGAATCATTTTGTGTTTCTCTTGGCTTACCCAGCGTTAGCAGCCTTGGGGTCTGCCTCAGTGATCACGCTTAAAAGAAAAAAAGAATAGAAACTTGTATGCTGTCATATGTATTATCAGGTGAAAGCCCCCTTAAGAAAGTGTCGCTTTCATTGCTATGACTATTTATTATTTGTAATATTGTCAGTATATTCCACTGGTGTGCAATCTAAGGAAATACAGGTTTATTATAAACAAAAAACTATCAAAACATGTAGCTCAGCTTACAGACAGGTGACTGCTGCCTCCTTAGCATAGGTCATAGGGCCTGATGTACAGAAATGGCTAAAATTCACAATGGAGTTCACGGAATATTTTTTAAAAGTATGAATTTATATGTAAATCTTTTCACTGGAATTGTGTAATGGAATAGTTTTCCTAGCTTTACACAAAGATCTCCAAGTAAGGCCTCATATCTTCTTTATTTGTACAGTACAAGTAAGACCTGAGTATTAGAATCATCTACACATTTATCCAATTGATTTCTACACCAAAACCTGGTAAAATTCCATAATTATAAGTGCCTTGGATACTGTCTATATATTTGCCAGTGTCAGTTTTTTATTTTACCAGAATCAAACCAAGAAAACATTGGTACTGACATAAGGAACATTGAGTATACTCAGATTGGTCAATAACTGCTTAATTCTACATGAGATTTAATTGAGATACTTTATGGCACTGAAAATTTAACATTAATTGTTTTTCATGAGTATATTTTGGGAGATCCATGGTAAATACCTTGGGTCTCCTCCACAAAGAAATGCACATAGACACACCCCAGAGCTGAATGGAAAACCTGCGTTTTTTAAACTGAGAAACATAATTTAGACACAGTTCTCTTTCACAAAAAAATGCTTTAAAGGTTTTGTTTTCCTCCAGTCACAAAATGAAATTGTTACTCGTTGCCTCCTTCCATGTTAGTTTTAAAATATTCTCAGGTGATATACTGGTCTTGTAGAGTTACATAAGTATATAATGTAACATATATAAGACACTGTATAGTCTTACGATACTGGTACTCTGTTACATAACTTGGCTATTCAGTATAATGTATGTTTTAATCTCAACTTGGCAAATTTATGCATTACCATCTACTAATACCTCTGTGAATAAAAAAACTGAAAAAAACCCTTTTTTTATAGCCTGCTTTTTCATGATTTATGGCACAGAAAAATGTGTCTCCATCCACCCTGTTTAGGTAAATTTGTGTTTATAGGGAAGCAGCTCAAGGTCTCTTTACACACACTTAATCATTAGTATTTATTAATACAAACATGTTTATTCAGTCTTCATTCATTGTTAAATAGCTAATTTTTTCCTTTGAGGTGTCTCTAGAGAAAAATGTCACTCTAAAATGAAAAATTACAAGGATTACTGAGATACAACTGCCATTTATGTTGTTTCGATGAAGAATCTATAGTATCCCTTATCCTTAAGACATTGTAGCTCTTTGTCAAAAATTAAGGACAACTCTGCTTTTTTTTAAATCTGTGAACACTAGAATAAGGGCACAGAATATAATTTTTTAAAAAATATAGTTGTTATAGAACTATAGTACTGCGCAAGTAAAACTAATTTAGAGATTAGCACCTCCCAAAGGTGCAGTTAAAACCTAGAGGCTGAACATCATCCTTTGTTGTTGATTAACGGTAAGAATTACCCATTCATTGATACATTATTCTATTTTTTCTTGTATGCTTAATTTTAATAATGTGAATAAATACAAACATGGACGTATCATGTCTACTAGCAAAACTAAGAAGGCATTTACATATGTAGAGCGTGAAGAAAGCTGCATTGTACAGTTTTCAAGGTTACTAATTGCTATGTAACAAACTAGCAAATTTTTCTGTAACCATTGACTGCATCTTCTGTATCCTTTGTACTAGAACATTTTTGCATCTGAAAAATGAAATGTCCATGCTATAAAATACACAGCTTCCAACATGTGCTGGGGTTTCTTGGTTTTTTTCAGGCAACAGTGAAATAGATGCATTTCCTAACACTTGATGAACCAGGTTTCTTTTGCTATTTTCTTATACAGTTGCTGCCATTTGTGAAAGTAAACGGTAAATTTTCCTAAATTGAAAGACTGGACTACACCTTCAAGCATTCCAGTAAAGTCAGTGTACAAGGACAACCCAACCACAGATGGCATTGATCTATACAGGTTATTATTAAGTAGAATCGTTTTGTGTTTACAGCTTGAGCCTGCAATTGAAAAGTTTGTACTTCAAGATACAAGTCCTACAGGAGAACATCACCGTTCAGAGGAAACAACTCCAATATTATTTACGCAAAGCCACTGGCTCTTTAGAAAACCGTAAGGTGCTTGTAGCATGCTTTTCACGTATTCGCCCAGGGGTGAGTAACGCTAATCCCGAGCCCTGCGAGGGGCTCGCTGGGGAGGGCGACGGGAGCTGTTGAGCCCCACAGGAAAACCAGGGTTTGCATTGCGGGAGGGTGCGTCTGTCAGGGGGGGGAAGATGAAAAGCAAGCAGAAGAGAAAACGGCACGACTGCGTAGCTAAGCCGGCAGTAACCATTCCCCCTGATGGCATGCTCGTCCCCACGCACCGGCCTGCACACATCAAACCTCTGTCTCCTGTTCTGCGCGACGCCCTTGCCCAAACTGACGTCTTTCGGCTGCAGTAATTCCCAGGATCCACGCGGCTCTTGCAGCATTCCCAAGGGATACAAATACCTCGTTTCCCCTCGTTAAGTCCTCTAATTAATAAAGCCTGTCCCGCTGAGAAGAGGCTTGGTGCCAAAGCCCACAGGAGACCGCAGGCCGCTCCTCGAGCGCCTTCTCTGCGCTTCCCGCCCCGCGGCACAGGCCGGAGGCCGCTCCCTCACGGCCGCGGGCCGGGCTCCTGAGGGCCGAGCCCGGAGACCGCGGGTGCCCCGGGACCCGCAGCCCGCACCCCCCCCGTCCGCCCCCGGCGTGTTTCTGCCCGTCCCGTTGCCACTGACCCCGTTCCGCGGCGCACACGGGCTCGGCGGCGGCCGGCGGCGGGGCTCCCCCGGACCGCAGTGAGTTACCGCGCGGGGCGCCGGGGAGGGGAAGGGGCGGAAGGAGGGGTCCCGTCCCTCGCAGCCCGGCGCGGTCCCGGGACTCCCCGGGCGCTCGGTCCCGCTCGGGAGCCCGGTGCAGAGCCCCCGTTTCCAGGCCGGCCGAGGAGGAGGGGGCGAGCGCAGCGCAGCCGCGGGCGGCAGAGCGCTGCCGGAGATCGGGGAGCTGCTCCCTGGGGAGCCCTCGGGGACCGAGGTGGGTTTTGTTCCCCGGGAAGGAGATGGGTGTTGGGGGGTTTCGCTTTTCTGCCTTTGGCCCGTCGGCTCTCATCTTCCTCTGTCGGGAGACCTGTCAAAATGTGACCTTGCTGGAGTTGCAGAGCCCGCAGTCATGGCTTTGAGGTGGCTTTTGTCCTCGGTGCTCGGGTGCTAACCTGGAAGGCACCAAAGATGCTTTGAATATTGCTTTGATGAGAGAAGAGTATGCAAAGGAGGAGGGAATGCATACCCTGGAGACGTGCACCACTTGCCTAGTAACGGGTTCATTTTGTGCAAACTTTTAGGAGCGCAGCAGGGCTGATACTAAGTGCAGTTAGCTGCTTTTTTTCCAAAGTAGAGGAAAACAGTTATTTCTGTCTGTGTCATGTGGGGTTTTATGCTTCTCGTCTTTTTTACAGTTACAAGAAAGTTTCGAATGGCCCAAGGTTTTGTAAATGCCTATGGTGGTGTTGCTGCTCTTTTTAAAACAATCTCAGTGCTTGGTGCCAATCTAATTCAATAGTAGTTTTTCAAGTACATGTGAGCATTTAACTATTAATGCTTTTCAGTGTCTTGGTCCCTTCATTATATGTTATAAACCCCTTGATTCTTACTCCCACGAGTCAGGCTTGGTTTCAGTCTTAAAGCTTTAGACTGTGGCTGTGCAAGAAGTTGCATGAACGTTTACTCCCACAAAATCCATTACAGGACTTCAGCTTATCCATTTGTTCTGTATTATATATGACGTTAAGGCTAAAAACACATATTTATTGTTCCAATGGCGTAAGAGATCTGATTTCTTTGGCTAGGATAAATCCTCTAGTTATAATCTGCTTTTTATGCCTGGTAGATTAGTTGGGACATGAGAAGATGGGTTGCACTATGAGTCTACTTCACGTTACATCTTTCATGTAATCTAGCCAAGCCTCTTACTGTACACCGCTTTGCTAATAGCCCCCAAAGATCCTTAGAGGAGACCGTAGAGTTACGTAGAGGACTTCTGCAGTGCAGCAAGGGAGAAAACAACCCGCTAGGAGGTATTTAAAATAGTGGTTATAAGGAGAGGCAGGCTGAGTCAGGTATCTGGAGCCGTACAGCTGATGGTCATTTCACTGATAGCTGTGCAAAGGGAGAGGGAGGGGATGTGAGAAACAGGCAGAGAGCGTAAAGACAGAAGAGATGTGCAGGGGCAAACAACTTTTCTTATTAATTGGGTTCTTCCTCTTTGCTTTTAGGAAGGGTTATTTTTACATCTCTGTTACAAAAGTAATTCTGTTTTAAGACTGAAACTGGAAACAGTGACGTGACTAGTCACTACCAACTAAAATAGAAGATGAGGAAAATTAATTACATTATACTGAAGTTCAATTATATAAAAGTTTGGATTCTCCCAAATCCACCAGAGACGTTGCTGCTCACCGCATGTGGAAGACATTTAAATGCTGCTGGAAAGGGTGGGAGGGTGAAACCCTCCAGCGGGCAGCTCCTCACAGCTCTGCAGCATCACAGAGGGAGAGCAGCTGTGCCTGGAGAGCCGAGGCTCTGCAGGCACACTGGGCACTAGGCATCATGTTCTCCTGGCCTCGTGGCTGGGATCCTGGAACCTGCTAACAGGAGGAAGGTTAATCTGTGACCCTCCCCACCCTTCCTCTTGCCCCAGTACCTCTAAAAGCATGTTTTGTTTTAAGAGAAATCAGAAGTCAGAGTGAAAGACAAATAGTATTTGTTTTCTTTTGGCTGTTAAAACTAAGTAATGTTTTCTTCTCTGGAGACTGGGGCAGTTGCATTTGTGACTCCATGTGGTGACTTTCCAGAGATGCCAGGGAGCTGGTGTAGGAGGGAGTGACTCTCAGAGCAATTAATACTTTCCCCCTCTCATTTCTGCATTGTTTTCTGTCGCGCGTCCCAGGTGGGAGCACTACTGTAAGTCACACCTGGGACCAACTAAGATCTACCACCTCAACTTATCTGATGCAACAGCATCCCCAGTTATTAATGATAAAATACAAAGGCTGTTTATTGGGTAATTTTTCTAGACAAAAGGCTAAGAGGCTCCCTCCATTTGGGCCAGAAAGCTGAAGAGATGCTTGGCTTGGAAGGAGATCTACAGGACACAACTGATTCCATCTCCTATGCCTGTAACAGGGTTTCTTCTTGCCTTCCTAAAAGGCCTTGCAGAACAGCCTGTGTATAGAAAGCCAAGTATGTTTTCTCTTTCCAGAGAGGTAAGCCCTCCTCTTGCAAGGCTGTAAGGAGTCACAGAAAATATTTCCTTTCCTCTTAGCCATGCATGGGATGGAGCACAAGCCACTGTGATGCCCCCACGCCACCCCTGCTTCCAAGTCAGTGCCTTAGAGCAAGTCTTCAGGCACAGTGGATCCTCCCCACCTTTATGCTCCTCTCCTCCTCTTCCCCCACCAGATCAGTTTTTGGTGAAGGAACCAAATGTCAGATGGCCTGGGTGTGAGTGTTTGAGTAAGTGATGCTTAAAAATTGTCCTCTCTTGATGATTATGCAGCCCTGCTATGCAACAAATTTAATCATGTAAGTGAATTTGGATGAAAGGGAATAAAGAGCCTAGGAAAATACGCTATAATCATCAGTACGCATTGGCTTCCATGGCACTGCATCACTGTACACTGAGAGAGGCTCTGGCTGTGAGGTTCATTTTGCTGTAATGTTAAAGCCAAAGGTTGAGGGACCAGCCTGAGGTGCAGAATTCATGCTCAGTATGCCCCATGGGTTGGGATTCATGCATGCCTGAGTCGATCTGGGCCCTTTTCTAGCTGCCAGGGAGGTTTGGGATAGGCTGGACAGGGATGGATGATAGTATGGGCTCGCATAAGTGGTAGCTTTCCTTTGAAGGTGATACTGAAATGAGCAGTCAGTCTGGTCAAAAAAAAAAAGATTTTTTTTTTTCTTGTCATGTGACTGCATCAAGATATTCCTACATATTCTTCCCAGGGAGCCTTATTGGCAGGACTATTGTCACTCATGGGCAGGAGGGTGTTTCTGTTCCTGTTGTTGTTGTGGGCCTTGCCCCCCCCTTCTAATTGAGCATATTTGGTTGGTCTGCTGCCCAACAGGAATATAGGAATCTTAAACATATTTACAGCTAACTGAAGAAAAACAAGCAGGCTGATGTGAGTTGAAGATGGGTACAACTCTCCTCACATGAAATGTGGCCTGTTGTCATCCAAAACAAGTTGTAACAGGTAGGACGTTACCTCCCTGCCAAGAAACCTGAGGAGCTGGAGACAGTCTGTTTACTCCTGCTGCTGACAGGCACTAACCTCTGTGGAGTAGGCTCTCCAGTAGGAATGTTTTTCTCATCTTTAGTGGTTTGCTACACAGCATGCTTTGCTCCTGCAAGTGAATGCTGGAGACGGGAAACTTATTTCAAGGGTGAATGAGGTGTTGGGGTAGGAGAAAATACCAGTAAAGCACAGAGCAGCCAGGTCTGGAGAGTGACTCCTGCACTCTGCCTTTACTACTGTAATGCTGTTGGCTTGGCAGAATGGCTGGAAGAGGCAAGGGCAGGGACAGGTCTTCCTCAGGGAAGATCCCATACCCAAGACACTGCCTCTTTCCCAGAGCTGCTGCAGTGCTCTGTTTGGATGGAAAGGCTGGTGGGTCGGGGACCTCCTGCTACTTCTGTTTTTCTCTTCTGTGCCCAGCAGTGCCTCATCTCGCCCACCCATGCAGAAAGGTATGACTCTGAGGGAGCAAGGCTGTCATCAGTGAGCTGTGCTTGCAGGCAAGGAGGATGTGCAATGATCCCCCTTTGCTTTAAAACCTTCTGTCAACATGGTAAAAGCAAATCCTGATCCCTGAAGAAACTTGGAGGTGAGGTCGTTCCCAGCTGTTGCTGTGCAGACTTTTTCTGCTGCAAGGACCATGGTACCTCTGGAGACTATAAATCACTTGCACTGATTTCCTTTATTGCAGGTGTGAACGTCACACTGGACCATGCACAAGCAGGGTGTGTAGGATTAGATTAGATTGCTGGGAGGTGTAGCTTGTAGGAAAAAGAGTTCGGGGGCCCTTCTTTAACCTTCCTCTCCTGGCTGCTTCAACCTACCCCTGTTCCTCCATATTTTATTGTTGCCTGTAAATAACACTGGGAGTGTGTTACCTTCCTATCTTGGATTGTGAGAAGTCGTTTCTGTCTCACTTCTAGTGTCTCAGACTGCTGCTTTTCTAACTCAGTAGCATGTAGTCCTACTCTCTGAAGTGGGAAATAGGAGGGATTCAGAAGAAATTGTGGAGATATGCAAATACAAAAGTCCTTATGGCAAGAATTCCACCTCCCCAGTATGTACATTTTTAGTGTCCCTTTCCTTCCCCAGCAAATTGGTTTCTTACCCCCCCCCCATGGTGAGCTCTGACGTTCAGGCATCCAGGCTACTACAAAGCTGTGCGAGTTGCTTAAAAACTGACCCTATTTCTGGAGTGACAAGGGGATCCCAACACCTAACTGTATTGGAGGCTGAAATAAGCCTAAATGGGAGTGAGGGGCAGAAACACCCTATGTCCTTGGCACAGACTTTCTCAGGAGAGGGTATTTCAAGGACCCAAAAGGGTACCAGCCTTTGGTATAGCCACCTTGGAGACAGAGGAAGTGAAATAGCTGTCCACCTTGCCCAGTCTTGTGGGGTTGCTGAGGGTTGAAGACCAACAGGTGCCAGTTGCTACCACAATGGTGCACCGGCAGCAATATCACACCAACTGAGACTCCCTGATTCCCATCCCTATGCTGATTCATCAACTGGTGTAAATGGACAGGTTCATGTGTTTGTATGAGAAAGGTATCTGGCAGAAATCCGAAGCTGCTCATTTAATGTAATGCATCGACTTCCTTCTCTAGCCTCCCTGCCCAGGCACCCTCAGAAGCACCTATGCATAAGGGTAAGCACGCCCACATATGCAGGTTCATACACATGGGCTGAATTTTGCAATAGCTCACACGCAAGGTTACTTGTCTGTACGTGCACAGTATTGCTCTTTTGCATAGCTAATTGCACTGAAGGTTACTGAGTGCCCATGGGGAGAGATTGGACCATGTGGCTCTCCAGTGGTGGCTGAAGTACTACTTCTTCTCTGTGGAAACTGTTAACCCAGAGGAAAAATTAAACTAGGTGTCACCCCAGAGCACCTCATCCTGACTGAAGAAAAGTGTTAGCGGCAGGGGAGCATCTATACCATGAAGTTTGCATATGACACTTCTGTGCTTTTGAAGGTGCTAGTAA
This sequence comes from Elanus axillaris, assembly GCA_026212715.1. Taxonomy (NCBI): domain Eukaryota; kingdom Metazoa; phylum Chordata; class Aves; order Accipitriformes; family Accipitridae; genus Elanus; species Elanus axillaris. The sequence goes on along the minus strand of JANZLQ010000025.1, from coordinate 16,871,511 downwards.
GACCTTCATTCACAGGCATCTGTGCCAAGCAACACCATTCCGTAAGGCACATTGTGGGCTGCTGTAGCTGTGGGGAGAAGGATGGGCACTGCAGATGGGGCAGATTTTTCACTTTCAGGTGGTCAGTTCAGTCTCCCTGGAGGACGGTCAGAAGTGCTGTCACATCTTGCTTTGCACTGGGGTATGTAAAGTGGAGTCAACATCCCCAGGCCCATATTCATAGCACAGACTGCTATCATAGACTCAGCGGAGAAGCCAGGGCCACTGAGAGTGACTCGGATCATACTGTAGCTTGGTTGTGAGGTTCATTGACACAGTGGCCAGGGGATACGTGGACCTCATTCTAGCTATGCTATACTTGTTCTGGGCCAGTGTATCCTTTCACTGCTGCTGGCGCATGTACTGCAGGTAATTTGTGAACCTGGCTTTTTTTCACCTCTTGACTTGAAGTCAAGTAGGAATTTTGCTCTTAAATAACCTTTTTGTGGAGCAGCACTGAGTGCCTGGGACCTTGTGAACCAAATGAGAATCATGAGTGTTTGTTTTCTTGGAACCTGGCCCACATTTGGTCTGGTGCCAGAAGATCCCCAAATAATTTGCAAAGATTACATATTATCATTATAAATAAACTCTTGTGCTATCCCTTTATGTACACATTACCTGTGACAGATTTGTGTAGTGATCTGCCAGCACAGCACATATTCCTGCACCACACCTTCCTCTCTTGAGTCAGATTGGATGACTTGGATCTCACAGAGTGGTGCACTCCTGTGCATCTTATCCATGCTGTGGGGTTGGCAGAGGAATGCTATTGTCTTCTGGAGATGTGTTTCTGCATATCATATAGTAACATGAAGGCTCTGCCTTCTCTTGCCTGCAAGCTCAGGCAGATGTGAAGGAAGAGTGGCGCTGGGATAGATGATGGATGTCATCTTTCATCTTGTGGTTTAGAATTACCAACATGTGCAATATGGTAAAAGGCAGGATGTTATCCTGAAGGCAGAGGTTGCCTTGTAGGTCCTGGCAGTGGGGAACGGAGTGATGATGGGTTTTTCTCCAGTGCTTACAATGATAGCCTCGAGAATTGATGGGGTTATATATTTTGTTGTACTTTGAGTTCCCCTTCCCTATTTGTCTTGCTGTGCATTAGTATTCCCTTTTCCAGTCACTTCCCAATTCAGTTGCTTTTTTTCAGGCTTGCAACAATAGCTGAGAAGGGCTTTCCAGAAAATGAAAAAAGCTGTCTTATTTATGTGGTGTGAGATTTAAGAGAGATTCATGTAATGCCTTGGGTGGAAACAGATACAAACCTGGTCCTTAGATACTTATGCTTTTTGTGATGTTGGAAATTCATTGTGTCTGCAATCAGGCAACCCAAAATACATCTTGACCAGAGCTCCTCTGTACTTCTGTTTTCCTGAGAAGACTTTCCCATGCCAAAGCACAAAGGCTTTCATATTCCTGATCTGGAGAGAGTCCCCTAAACTTTGAGATGCTAAGATGGTCTGGGGCAATGTTGCTGTTAAGTAAATCAGCCTTCTCCAAAGACATCTCAGAACAATAATTCATGTTGGCATAATAGGAATTTAAATCAACTACACAGAATAATGAGATTCAATTAGTCTTTGAGATGTTGGATCATTTCAGACAATCCAAAGATTGTTGAGTGGACCTCTGAGTCCCCCTGAAGCATCAATGGCCCTCTCAAAAGGTCACTAATTCTCATTTTATCATTTCCTAAGGCTTAGTTATTTCAGCATTCTGTGACTATTCCCCATTTGAGATTTTTTTGAGGGGAAGAGAGGTCAGTGTGGCTTCTTATACCCCTTGTTTTTAGAAGTTGGAAAAGCTGTCACCTATTACTTTACATTGTAGGTCTATCTGATACCCTTATGTGGCAACAGTATTGCATCTAGTGCTATTCTTGCTTTTCTGTGTCACCATTTTCCATCAGAGATCCAAAGGTCTCAGAGATGCAAATGCTACGTCCCAGACCTTTGCATCATCCATGGGGGTTTTCCTCCTTCCTGGTTTCCATCTTGGTGACTTTGATGTTGATTTCAGATAGTCTAAATATTCTTGGATTTTTTTTTTTCCAGTTGAGCCAATATGAGCAATTGGCAGCCAATGCTACTCAGTAATGTAAAAAAAATTAATCCAGATCACAGACTTGACTATGGGGCCTTCCACAACAGGCATGTTTTATCTTTTTAACTTTCTTTTCCACTAGTCCTCTGGACTGTGAGTATTATGAACTGGTAGGCTTATATGAAAGCCCGTGTGTTGCTGAAATTCTGCAAATTCACGCACACTAAACAGTAGTTCATTGTCAGATGCTGTTATATATCCCATTTACCAGTAAAAATATTTGATCTGCATCATCACCTGTAAGGCTGCAGAATTGTCTAGTAGAACTGTCTTGAAGTGAGGACAATCTACTTTAATGATATGTGTATTTTTTCTTGGCATTCTAAATAAATCTGTTCCTGCCTTGCTTCAAGAGGCCACTTATTTCCATGTCATTAGTGCGGGCTGTTTGACTTGGCCCGTATATCGGTGTTGGCAACTCCGACAACTTCCTCCGTGCTGCTGGTCATTTCAGCCTGGTTAAGATATCTCCAGCCCTTCTCGTAAATACTTCACTTCCTACATTAGTTTTATTTATATTTTGTAATGTTATTTTCTGTAAAATTGCAGTAGTCATGTCTGGGTGCTGTTAACCCCATCTAAGCTGCAGAACAATACTTATAATGGAAAGAGAATATCCTGTCCAGACCACTCCGTACTAATAGCCTCAATTACCTGCTGTGGCAGCTTGCTCAGCATTAGCTGCCACAGTCCATGTTTTGTTATAAGCAGGTCAGTTGGTTTTTATTTGTTTTCAATGAAAAATGCAAAATAAACCAACCATATGCCAAAACCAAGTTTTCCTATCAAACCTGACTGAACTATAATTTCCAGAGGTATACCTTGAAAATAAATTGTCTGCCTAAGATAAGGACTAAATAAAGGAAGTCTCATTTTGCAATTGCTATGTCTTGAAAACATCAATGCATGCCTATTTCAGAGGAAATCTTGTGAACAGCAATTATGACCCATAGTCTGTACTCTCATACCAATGGGAGGGAGTAATAGCATCTACTTAGAAATTCAAAATAACACCCAAGCCAATATGTTAAGAATGAACACATTATTAAAGTCTTTCCCAGGTCATATGTTGCCCCTATCTTATTAGGAGGAAAAAAAAAAAAAAGGCAGTGAGAAGGTTTGTCCTTAACACTAGAGATCAGAGCAAAGGTGAACCTTGGAGTGGAAAGAAACCCTGCCACCTCCAGGCCCCACAGACCTCTCTCCCTGGCCTCAGACAGACTCCTCATGTTGTGCTGGTACCGTGGCCTGAGGGATGCTGGGCCTCCCCTCTTCCTCAGCACTCCACGCAGAGGAGATGGCACCTCTCTGTGCTCCAGGGGCAGGGCCAGGGGACAGGAAAGAAGGGCCTTTTCAACACTTGGCAATCAACAGTGACTTTACGGAGTGCTGGGAGACCTTGCGCAGTTGTGGCTTGGAACACTGTGGCCATTGTCCCATCCAGGAGACCCTGGGCACAGGATGAGGAGGGGGCTGGAGCCTAGGGCACATGATGGGAGGTGGAGGGCAGTCCCTGTGCCCAAGGGGTAGCAGAATGGCGCAGTAAAGGGGCCCTTAGCTCCCCTGACCTTTTTCCTCCTCCTCCCCCAGTAGGACATGTTTCAGGCTGTGGGCCCCCCAACTCCAAGAACAGCTATCTCTGGCTGCATGCATTGCCATCACAGCGGCTTCCTGATGTCATGAGCCACCTCATTGCCTTTGGTTCTGGGCCCTGTAAATACAGGGACCCTGGCCACTGGCCCACAATTTGCTGAGGCCCTCGGTTTCCAAGGATGATTTGAAGAAGGAGGTCCCACAGCAGCAAGGCAAGTGGCTGCCCACTTTTGTTTGGGAAGGCAGATAGGCAGTTGCAGGAGATGTGGAGGAAGAGGTGACAGTGTCAGAGGGGGGACACCATCAGTCACATGATAGCGATGGCCATTGCTCATGTGGCTGATGGTGTGGAGCCCACAGAGGTGGATCCACCCAAAGATCAAGAAAAACCAACGGAAGTGGATCTGCCTCCAGCATGGCTCACCTGGCACCACTACGCTGTCCCAGGGCTCCCCTCCGTGACACCATAGCAGTGGTGTTGCAGGAACACCCAGCCAGTGCCCTACCATGGGCCCAGCCTCCAAGCCCGGCATTAGCTGGGAGGCCCAGCCTCTGTGCCTGGCCATCCTGTGGGCTCACCTGTTCCATCTCTCGGCACCAACAGTTATTTTGTTGATTGCCGTGGGTTCTGTGAGCCCTTCTTTCCCATCCTCCACACCTCCTGAAGGGGGACCATCTCTTCTGCTCTGAGCCCCAAGGAAAGGGGAGGAGACAACCTGGCTTCTGCCAGGCTGCTGTGCTGGAGCAACAGGAGTCATCCCTTGGAGGACCACCGAGGTTCCTGGGGCCTGGGGGGGGGCGGTTCTTCAGTCTGAGGGCAAGAAGCCTGCTTGATGGGTGGTTGAAAATGAAGCCACACTCTCCATGGTGGTTCCCAAAGAAAAGCAACAGATCAAACAAAGAAGTTAGAGGGACAGCTGTTCCTATTTTGAAGAAGACCGCAGTTCTGCCAGGAAGAAGTGCTGGCCTTCAGCATTAAGGCTCCTTCTAGCTGCTTCATTAGGAGATCTTTTCAGATCAACCTGATCTAGTGAAAGATGTCCTTGCCCATGGCAAGGGAGTTGTACTAGGTGATCTTTAAAGGTCCCTTCCCACCCAAACCATTCTGTGAGTCTGTGAGACAGGCAATAGTATAATATGCTGCTGCTCTCAGTTGCCCAGCAATTTTGTGCCCTGTGCTAGCAGGTGTCTGTAATCGCCACCTCTCTCTTTGGCTTATATTCAGTTTGTAAAACGGGCTTGCACAGCAAAACCAACCAATGTGTCAGCTGTGGATTGCTGAATTACTGCTTCTTCACAAAACATCAAGCCTACATAATTTCTTTTTCAGTTTCTCAGCTGAAACTCAAGCCCTGTGCCTGTAGGATGCTTTAGCTCTGAAGGACATTTTTTCAAGCATTTATGATTTGTCTGATATAAGTCACTATTCCAAGAGTTGATGTGTCCCTTCCAGCTGATTTTGAGACAGGCACCCTGACAGCAGCCTGGGTGTTACTGTTGCCAACCGCTTCACCTTTCAATTTTTATTTTTCTTTTTGCCACATAGGTTATATAGACCCTTTCGCTTAAACCCAGCAAGTCTAGCTTTTCCCAAGCCTCTGGTGATGATCCTCTAGGACTGTCCCCCTGTCCTGATTAAACATCTGCATGGATCTAAGTTCATACACATCCTAGAAAGAGGTTCAGTGCCAAACACAGCCCAAATGGTGGTCTGTGGAAAAAGGTTTTGCCAAGTTGACACTTGGTTTGTCTCCACACACTGGCCAGACCACCCACTGCAAGCATCTCAAGAACCAGAAGTGGTTTGGTACCATCATTCTCCTCTGCCCTCGCAGACAGGGGCAAAACGCTCTTTATAAAAGTGTTTAATTCTTCAGAGCCTAAGCAATCAGGTTTGTGGGAGGTAGAGAATGGCAGGGATTGCTTCATCACCTCTTTCTGCCCTGGGGCCTGGGCTGCTCCCACTCTGTAGCTGATTCCTGGGGCTGCTCCTAGTCCAGCTCTTTTGCAGCCACTTTCTCAGGGCAGGAAGAGCTTTGTAAGGTATGTGAGTTGAAGGACAGTTGTAGTGCTCTGGATTGTGCTATGTTGGGAGCTTATTTATCCTTGGAAGGATGTATTCTAATTCTGTCTCTGCTGTTTTGGTCTCCTGCCTCTTCAGGGAACTGGATGCACTTGGTGACACCAGGGTTTGACAGACTTTAACCTTGGTAATGGGTGTTTTCCTTTCCCCCATAGTTACCAGCTGTAGCTGATCATGTGTATTTACTTGTTTGTGTTGTTCACCTGCTCCAGTAGAGGACCTAAGATCACCAGCATTCAGCCTGAAATTAATTTGCTTTTCCTGCCAGTGCCTTTTCATCCATTGGCAGTTTCTCTATTGCTGGCATGGTGCTGCTCGCCTGCACTTGGTCTGCAGCTAATAAATGGCTCCATCTTTCACGTTGCTTCCTGCTCTTACTGACCCCTCATCTTCATTTCTGCTGCTCCTCTGAAGAAGTCCTGATGATGCTAAAGCTGCTGTCACCCTGTAGTCATGCTCTGTGCTTGCGATTCCTCTGAACGTGCCGCTGTTCCTTGCAGGTCTTGCAAGGTGTTTCCAGGTGCGTCTCACTGACTCGCACCACTTGCTGTAGTGGGGAAGAGGGTCTTTGGTGCATGCTGGTGGTGTAGGGGAGGATGCAGTCCCTTTTTGAATTCCAGTGGTCCCCTGCCTCAGTCTGGCTAGTATTATTTCAGTTTGTCTGTACTGTCTGATCCTGTCTGCATTCCATTAGCTCCAGCCATGTGGCCGATTTCCTTTGCATTACAAATTGTAATTGCTTTGCCTATTAACTCTGGGTCTTCCAGTACTCTCTCTTGATTGCTTTGTCCCAAAACCCTGTGCTTCCCAAATGGCGTGATTAGTTGGTTTTTTTCCTAAACTTAGATCCTTTGTAAATTCTGTTTTCACCTTTTTCTTGTAACTCTGTGTTTGAATTGGATATCTGACAGAGGTACATCAAGGAGGGGAAAGAAATATTTCAGCAAGTCTTGTAGTTCATGCAGAAGTAGATGAAGAAAAAGTGAAAGAGGAGAGAAAAGGCAGCATTTGGGAACAGAGATGACTGGGATTATTTAACAAAAGTAAGAAGCAGCCAAAAATGGGTCATAGGAAGATGTGCATCGGAGCAGAGTAATCAGAAAATGCCAATGGTCGCTAAAAAGTTGTAAGGGGGAAGGAACTGAAGGCTAAATTAGAAGCAAATACTTGGCATTTCAGTGGAGCAGAGAAGCTGGAGCTGAGAGTCTGGGGTGCAGAGATCAAAAAGAGAGGAGATGTAGAAAGGAGTTGGAGGGCTTACAGAGTCGGAGTGGTTTACAGAGTAAACCACTGACTCGGTTTCAAAATGGGTGGAAGAAAATGCAGGGATAATAATTACAGAAGCTGGTGGGGACCATAAGCAGCTCTACTGAGATGGTTAAGAACGTATTTGGTGTCATAAGGGTGTTTGGTGCCTTGTAAATTAGTACCGTGATGGCTTCTTACCGTAGTCAGGGTCTGCCAAGACATCTGGTTTCCCTGTGTAGAGCATTGTGCTCAGTGCTGCAGATGCTCCACTTGATTTGTAGAGTGTGGTTACCTGTTTTGTCCTGGCTATCTAGCAAACACTCATCACTTTGCCAGTTTCTGTAGAAAAAGGATTTGCTAACATAGTCAGGAATTTTTCACGTGTCTCAGTTTACGAAAGATGTAAAGTCCTTTTTCTCTAGATACAGTGAAAATCAAAGAAGAAATGCTTGGTTTGTGCGTAGTCCTATGGTCCATGGTTGGGTAGCATTTAATCCAGAAACTTTGTGGATTTGCAGAGGTTCATGCTACCTCTGTTCCTTTCATAATCCTTGGGGCTTCCTCTCTGTCTGTCTTTCCATGCCCTTTTGGGTTTTTTCCCCTTACACAGAGGGGCAGGTGTTGTTTGCTGGAACCAATGCAAGTTTGCATCCAGGCACAGGGGAAAACCTGTCCTGCTCGACTCCTACCCCAAGCACTGACTTCCATAGCACAGACTGTGGTATTACAACTATCAGCCTCAGCAGTGTGGGCATTCCACCCCCACGTAACCATTTTGTAGTAGGCAGCGTGGTAGAGAAAGGACCATTACAGGAAGGGGCTGGACCAGGCTCTTGTATAAGCCATGTTTGCAAGTGGTGCTTGCTTGGCATGGCACACTGGAGTCCAAGGTGCACTAGCTCCAGAACAGTCCAAAAATATGTAAAGAAAATGGGATCCCGTTGTGAGTTTGCAGCCTAAATTATCCCTCTGGGCAGAAAGTGAGTCCTGCAAGCACTGCCCGGGTCCAGGAGCAGATCCTCTTAGGAGCTGCAATTTGTTCTCGCTCCATCTCTGGGCGATGAGGGAGGGATTTGCTTCAGCCCAAGCTAGTGTTGCTCCCCACTGCTCACCACTGGTGTATATTTAGCTGGCAGTGTGTGGCCATGTGGGCCATTTGAAGGCAGCGTCTCCCAGCCCTCACCTCGGTGCTGCCCAGCTTTCCATAGCGGTTGAGCTGCTGCTGCCTGGGTGGAGAGCTGGAGGCTAAAATTAGCAGGGAGCTCTTCTCTTGCCAAATGCTGCGTCTGACCCAGCCGAGCCTGGCAAGGGGGAGAGGAAAATGGTCTTAAATCTCCATGCAGAGTACCCAACGTGCCTGCCAGCTTCTCGGGGGTCTCATTGCAAGGGGTGGGGATGCCCCACTGGGAGGTACTTGAGGGGATGCTGAAGCAGTGGGGAGAGTGAGACGTTGCCAGGATGGTCTTGGGACATGGTAGGAAATCCTGATTCTCAGAGCTCTGTTTCCTTCTCCGTCTCGCTTTGAATATCATATAAACAGTCAGGGAGGCCAATTCTTGCTTCTGGATGCCTTAAGAGCTGTAGGCGTCTCCCCACTTAGGGAGAAGTTTTCTGGGCTGATGTGGGGTTTGGCTGCCGTAAGAAAACTAGTGTATATTCACTGCTCCCACCCCACCAGAAAAAGCTGCTGAAGATTTCGCTGCCCCCAGCAGCTGCCCACCCTAAATGAGCAGTTGTTCACTCTGTTACAGAGTAGTCTCCTAGCAGAGCAGGCTCCAGGAGGGGCTGTTGTCTGGTGGTTACAGCACAAATTGGGTGAATGGGGATGCACACCATCCCTGTGTCTGCTGCTGAGCACCCGAGACTTCAGAACAAGCTGCTTCAGCAGCCCATGCCTCAATTAGCCTCTCTGGCAAAGATGTTGATGATAATTGTTGCTTATCCTTTTGAAATGCTTAATGTCCACGAATGGAAAAACATTAATTGGTCCCCAAATGACTTCAGTGCAAGGGGAAAGGATGTTGTTTCGTTATTGACTATTCTGCCAGACGCAGCCTGCCCTGCTGGTACAGCCCTGCTGGTTTGGCTGCCCCAGGCATGCTGCTACCCTGTCTTTTGAGAACCAATTTTGCTAGTGTGTGTAATGCAGCAGCAGGAACTTGTCTGGGCCCTCAGAATAAAGGTCTCGCCTCTGACCTTTCCCATTCATTGCATTTGCCTGAATTGCACAGGATGGGGCAAGAAATGGGTGGAAGGATGCAGCTGAGGTGGGGACTTGGTCCCTAAACCCTATTCCTTTTATCTGTGGCCTTTGGAAAGACCCGGCTGCAGTGTTTGGCAAGGGCAGCACAATGGCAAACTGTGACTGTTGCAGAGAGAACTGCTGTGGGTTTTGCACATTATCAGTCCTGACAGCTCAGGAGAAGGCAGTCTAAGGGACATCATGGGTGTAGTGGAGCAAAGTGAGCACCCTTGACAGCTTAATAAAGGTCAAGTAAATGTAAACGAAGTTTGCATTGAGATTTCTGTTTTTTTCAGCAAGGGTTGGTGGGCACTGCTCATGGGGAAAGCTGGGCCAACTGCAGAAAGAATTAAAAAAACAGGAAGGCTTGTTCATGGTCTGCCTGACATGTTTCTGCTGAAAGGGAGGTGAAATTCCCCCTTTCCTGCAAACAGCAGAGAAATGAGAGGAGTTGGGATGGCTGCACTGTCTTATGCATTCGACCAGCTAACTTGGAAAGTGGCTTCTCTTTGTGTCTAGAGGTGTGTACAGAGGATGTGTGCTAGCCCTCTGCCAGGTCTCCATTGCATTAGGTGTATGGGAAGGAGAGAGCTCCAGGAACTAGAGGGGATGCAGTACTGGTAGGGTCTGTCCTTGCTCCTCCTGTCTCAGCTCCAGGCACAGGTGCCTCCCTACAGCAAGCACTGCTCTGCAGTTTTATTCCGGTGAAGTAAAGGGAACAAAACTTTCAAGTGAGTCCCTGGCTTCCCTTTCCCTTTCTCTGCCGGAGATAGCATGAGGAGTGTTTATGTGAAGGACATCAAGGTATTTTTAGCATGAGTAAAGAAAAGCAGAATACAAAATACATGGGAAAACATGCCTCCTGCAGCTGCAAGAGGAACTGCACTGTATGTCAGACCAGCTCAGGGCTAGTGTTTTTGCTGGGAAGGATTTATTTGCCTGAAACCCAGCAAGGTGAAGACCACCAGCTGCAGGCTAACTGGAAGGCTGGGGGAGAATGCGGCTGTGCCCTGCTCTTTCCCCTTCACACAAACCTGGTAAGTCCTCTAGTAAAAGATTTCTTCCTGACACTGGCACCCCATGCTCCTGGCAGCTCCTGGCTCTTTGTGCTGCCACCGGGAATGCATGAGGCTGGGGCTGGAGTGACCTTGTGGGGCACAAGCACTGCTGGGGCTGGGGGCTTAAGCCAGTTGTGTCACTTCAGCTCATAAGCCTGAGAGGATGGACTTGTCTTTTCCCAGCTGAATGCTGTTCTGTGATGGAAAAGTGGCTTTTTCCTGTACTTGCTTGTAACAATGAGAGGGAGCTCCTTGCTGTTAATCATTTACTGAGGAGGGGGGGAAATTGTTCTTCCATGTTTTCTTCCCCTCACTGAACTCTGTTCTGGTGTTGACTACTGGCAAAAATACTAATTTCTAACCAGCCAGCTACTTGAAATGGCCTGCCTTTGCTGTCTGAGGCTGTCCAGGAAGAGTGTTTTCCAGCTGCAGAGCTGTTGGGAAGATGCTACATGACGGTAAGTAGGTGCTTTGCTGCCTGGAGGCTCCCCCACCGCCCTAGAGAAGGCATTGGGAAGGGGCTGGAGGTCCCCTGAAGGTGGGACAGCATGCATTGCCAGCACTTCGGCAAAGGAAGGAGGGCTGGAGTACAACTTGGAGGGTGCCCCCATGTCCCTGTGCTAAACTTACTTCTGCAGTGTTTAAAATCCATCATTGTATTATTCTGCTGCCTCCCCTCTGCAGAGCTGGGCATTTGCAAGGTCTGCTAAGATCTCTTCTCAGTCAAGCTGCTAAAATCCAGAGATACCTTTCTTGGGCTCTGCAGGTCTGATGACTGCTTATAGTTCCTCTCTCAGACCCTGAAACTGGAGTGGTTTGAGTGGCATGACCTGCTCCCATTTCCACAGGTTTTTTCATTACCAGGCTGAGCAGGACTCCTATATCCTGTGGTATTAGATCTGGGTGTATTTCCCTATTGCTGAGTGATCCAGTGCAAAGGCAGCTTAAGGCTTTAGTTAGTGGAAAGCTTTTTCAGGAGAGTGGGGCTTCATATATTGCTTGGCTGAGGTAGAGGCCCCTGCAGGGAGGACAGCTCTGGTGAATGATACTAGGCTGGTCCTTGAACTGGGCAGTTCCCAGGTGGGTCTCCCAGAGCAGGCAAGTTCAAGTAAAAGGAAAAAAAAAAAAAGAGAATGAAAGTGGTGATGGGGGGGTGGGATTTGAGCCACCTCTTGTGCTGGTAGAAAATGCTCAGGACAGCCCTGGTCCAGTCCTGGCCACATCAGCAGTTCCAGAGGAGCTGCTCTGCTCCAAAGACAAGGCAGAGGCATGGGGCATCGGTGCTTTTTCTCACGAACGTAGCAGATATGTTTGTACAGTTGCAGGCACATAAGCTATGATTCTTCTTTCACGCTTTAGGATTTTACCAGCTATGTCTGTTGTGGGTGCTTGGGATTTGTCATCTCCCAATATGGCTTAAATGAAACTGTACAAATATCTGTGTGCATTTCTTTGCATTCCTTTGTAAATAATCCCTATTTTTTAAATTATTATTTAAAATATATGTGATAGTACTGCCTGGATCTGTAGCTTTTTAAAGAAATGGCTGTAACTTTACTCTCTGCAGGTGTGTGTATCTCAGATTCTAAAGG
>JANZLQ010000025.1:16843056-16859509 GCA_026212715.1 Elanus axillaris | reverse complement strand
CTGCGTGCTCCAAGTACTACCAAATCAGCCCAGAGTTCAGAAACTAGCAATTGAATCTCCCAAGAAAACGAAGGTCTCATCTAATTTTGCAGCATGTGCTATGATAGTCTTATGATAGCACCTTTTAAGTGTGCTGTGCTCCCGAGGCACCTGCGGTCCTCATGTTTGCTGAGTGCATCTAGCCAAACCTGTTTGCTCCAGGTTAAGAATGATTATTTCCCAGCAGAAGAACTGCAGTTCCTACACTTCATTTTGTGTTGTTTCAGGTGGCCAGGGAATTTGATGTTGTGCTCTGTTGCATGGCAGACAGCTGGACCTAGTGCTAGGGTGATTTTATATGCACTTAGTTGACTCAAGGTGGCCTGCATGGAGCTGGTGTGTAATGAAGCTCTGCCCCCCTCCCTCTGAGCCTGAGGAGGCCACAGTGTGAAGTGCAGGTGATGTGAGTGTTTTAGCAGCTAAGCAGCATGCTGCTACTCTTAAATGACCTGCAGACAATGCTTGGTGCATTGTTTTATAGAGCAGAGGCACGTCTCCCATGCCAGCTTTACTATTCTGCATAAAAGCCTTGCAGGCTGTAGTGGTTTCCTTTGTATAGAGCCAGGGTGTGGGACACTTCATTACACTCTACCCTAATGTTAAAACAGTAGGGTTAATGATAAGACCCACCTTGGGATTCATGAGATCACAGACTTGGATGCTGTGTTAAAACACCCTTAATGATGCAGGCTGTGTTATGCACTTGCTGTGAACCAGAGGAACAAGTGGTTTCAGGCACTGTTAAAAAAAGCTTTCTCTCCAGTGTTGGTCCCTTGTCGACCTAGGGTCTCTCTCATTGTCTTCCCTCGTGCATGGTGATAGCCAAGGATCCTCTCTGTGTAGGATACTCATGCAGTGAAAGTGCCCCAGGCAAGAGACTTAAGTAAATAGTATTTGTCTAATAGGTGCTGCCATCTCCCACGTAAAAGCATCCTAAGGAATTACTGTACATATATAGGCACATCACAGATGTGTACTGCAATTTCTGTATCTGCTCCCTGCCAAGGGGAAGTAAGCAGCACCTGGATAACCCCAGCATGTGCATCAATGCTTGCAGCTTGTGCTCATTCCTATATGCTACCACACCAGTTTTCCTCACCTCCTGGCTTCCCCACCTGCACCAGTGTGGAGGCACACCCAAAGACCTGTGTTGCTCTGCTTCTCCCTGCAAAATATCTCTCTTCCCACCAAAAAGCTCCATCTGTTCAACTCTGAGGCTGTCCATCTGCCTCATCTCACAGCTTCACACTCCTCTCTGTGCTCTCTGGGTATGTAGATGTGCTCCCCATGTATTCACTCCTCTTCATGCATACCTGTCCACCCCAGCATGCAAGTACCTGCATGTTCCTGACCTTGCTTACTTAGTTCTCTTTTATAATGTTCCCCTGCATGTTTTCGTGACCTTGAAAGCCGTGCTCTCTCCTGACAAGCTCCTGGGACTGCACAGCTTGCTATGTATTACAGTGTTTTTCCCTTCTGAGGTCCTTTAAGGAGGAGAGCAATGTTCACAAATGTGGTAGGTCAGATCCTGGAATAAATAAGACATGACATAGCCATAGCACTTTCAAGTTTCCTTTCTAGGGTTGCAGCCGTGCATTTCCATTTCAAATTCTGACACTGTCCCACACCAGCTCCTCACCAACTTGGTATGTGCACCACAGCCTCCCCCAGCACTGCTTTGCCAGAGCATCTTGAATGCAGACCAGCAGTCGGTCCCCTCTGCTGTTGCACACCTGCCCCCTCTCTTCCTCTGCACAGGCCACTCTCTCTAGTCCTGCCCTTTCCCACCGTGTAGGTGGCTAGCAACACCTGTGCCTGTTTGCACCTGAGTGTGTGCTTCAGTTGCAGTGAGCTAACTGGGCTGAAGTAGTGGAGGTGGAACAGGACGGGAGCCTCTGTGCCCCTAAGGAGAGTGCAGCAGCATGCAAGCAACATATTGGCAGTATACAGTCATTTGCCCTTTTTTTTTTTTTTTTTTTGTGACCCCTCTCAGCTACTTGGTGCAGCTCACTCAGAGCTTTCATGCGTCTTTTCCTAACCTTGCCCTGAAGCATTCCTTGCTCTTCCCGCCTTGGTCTTTCTGCACAATGTATGGGCCTGACCTGGAACTACAACCGGAGATGTGTATATTTAAAACCTTAGTCTATCAGGGACTGTACCCATGTTCTTTTTTAGCATCCTGTTCCACAGTTGTTTTACAAAGGTTTTCTTAATCTCGTTTTGCTTAATCAAAGCTGCAAGATCTTCCTGTTTCTCTCCCCAGATGTTTCTTTAGTTTTCAAATGCTGGCAAGTATGCAAGTACCTGAAGGTGTTAGGCACCTTCATAAAGAAAACACAAAGAAACTATTGTATCTCAGCAGGCAGAGATATTGCAGTAAAGGGTTGTCACTTGTAGCTCACTAAGATAAAAAGAATATTGTTGCTGAAAAAAAACCAAAATTCTGAGAAATTGTTCTTAATTTCTGAGAGTGTTGTTTGCGCTCCCATTAGCGAAGATAACAGATATTACTAGTTGTCTGGTTACTGCAGGACCTTCTTAGAGGTTAACAGGGCACAACAACACACAAATGGCACCAATGCAGTCTGTAGGAATCTTGACATTTCAACCTTCTAACAAATTCTCCCCAGTTTTCTATATAAAACTTCACAGCTTAATTGTGTCCTTCTGCCTCAATGACACACATGAGAGGGCTAGGTCTGCCTTGTCTGCATCTGAAGGGAACTCGTGCAGAGGCTCTCCTTCACAGCCCGCGTGCTTTGTGGCGTTTGCCAAATTTCCCATCCCAGCACAGCCCGTGAGTGCCTGACTTTGTAGCTCTCCTCCAGGAAGGCTTTGATGTGAAGGTCTGTATGGGGAGTTGCTGTCAGTTACTGTGTGCTGCGTCTCCACTTGCCAGGGAAGGCTGTGTTGGCTCCCAAGAGCAGGGTGTTACAGGGAGCCTTTCTGCATTCTCCCAGCTCTAGCTCGTGGACCTTCTCTGCCTCACCTGAGAAATTTAGCTTTAGGAATTGAGGATAGAAAGAGGCAGTGGTGCTTATAAATCTATCAAAATGCATGACGTCAAAACCCCTCTGCCTTTCATTGTGGTGCTGCAGAGAGGAGGCTGAGAGGTCATGGCCAAGGGAAATGGATGTGAAGTGGGTGACACTGGCTGATTATGGGTGGAAACAGGGAAATTAGGGGGATGAATCCAGACCCCAGCCACCCCCCTGGCTCAGAGTGGGTTTCTGATGGTCTTTGGGGACCTACCTAGGTCTCCTAGTGACCCAGAGAGATGTGCAAGTGACTGATAGACCTTGTTCCCAGAAGACCACTGTCACCTACTCTTATCCAGTCCCCAGTTTGGTGCTGCCACTGTTCCCACCGAACTTGTCTTAGACAGAGCTGCCTCCTGGGCCAGCTGCACATGGAGTTGAGCTACTCCTGTCAAAAATAACAATCACATGGGTGGTGCCACAATTTGGGACACTTCCTTCTGGCCATGTGCACGTGGTTGTTTTTATCCATCTGCTCAATCCAAGGGCAGATGCTGGCTCTATCAGGTCATCTGGGCTTCTTGGCTTTGGGGCAACTCCTAGAAACCTCCTTGTGCAGCTATGGGCTGCTGGTGGCAGTAAGCAACAGTAACTCTGAGGTACCCCACCATGCACCTGGCCTGACCAAATCATTACCTGTGCCACAGTGCTGCTGGGCAAAGGTCTGCAGGGACTCAGGTAACAATCCTGTGCACTTTCCCCGGGGATCTGGCAATGGTGGAGTAAGAAACTGGGTAATCAAGAAGGACTCAGCGTAGATAGAAGCTAAACTGTGGTATGAGAAAGGGTTACAGCTGGACCGGGTGCCAGCATAAACCAAAATATTTATGCATTTTGTATGCGTATCCTTCAGCAAAAAGGTATAAGCCAAATGATTTTCCTCTGGAGAAGAATCCTGTTGACCTCAAGTAGAGCAAGATGCAGCTTACTGCAGCTGGTTCTTCAGTGCCTTGTGTGAAGGGGAAGTGGGCAGTAAAGCAAAATGGAGGTCTTTCCTTGCCGCAGGGTACACTTGGCTGCTGCTAGCGCAGACCATCAAACCTGCAAAAATCATGCCTGTCCACCATGCAAGCCTAGTATGAGCATTTCAGTGCTGGTTACTTTGAACGAGACCTGTATTCAGATGCTTCAGTCTGATGCTGTTGGAGTTGCACAGTTTGGGGGAAAAGGCTGTAGGTGATACAGGCTTCAACAAGTGAAATGGCTAGCAGAGCTGGTAGGGAAGTCACAGAGAAGGCTGCCATGCTTGACTGTGTCTCCTGGAAGGGTTGCGAAGGGAGCAAGACACAGGGAGGCCAGGGATCAATGGGAAATAGCCAGAGCATAGCTAGGATTAGGGTTACAGATAAACAATCAAGGAAACAACCGCCGGGTGGTCAGGATTAGTGGGTAGTGGAAAAGACTAGAACTGGGGCAGGTGGGTGAGGATAATCAGAGCCAGCAGGTCAACGCCATCCCCGAGGTGGATGAACTAACCCCTGGCACCCCTTTTGGGATGGGGAGCTGGTGAGGAACTGTCTGCAAACATGTTTGTACAAGCGTGTTTCCTATATGAGTGGCCAAATGCCGTCAGTTGCTTCCAAGAACCTCATGTAGTTTCCAGACCTTCAGTAGGCCTGTACCTCAGCCAGGCTATTTGTGGTGCACAAGGACATGGTAACAGTGAAGCAGCCCACGCTGTTTGGATATCTGTATGAAGACAACACTGGATTGGCAGGAAGGTGTCCACGTAGGAGCAGCATTTGGCAGCGTTGTATGCTGCAAGGACAAGAAGGTGCAGGGAGCTGCTCGTGCATCCTGTAAAGCTGTGGGCCAAGCACAGCTCTGGTGTGAGCAGGTGAACTTCTGCTGAGACCCTTGTGTAAGGGGATCTGAACTGAACTGCACCTGGGAGGAGTAACACCCCTTGGCTGTACACAGCTTCAGCTGCTCCACTGCAGGACACCCTTTACCCTCCTGTCCTTTGTGCTGTTGTCAAGCTGGCTGAAATGCCTGGGTTTCCCCAGGAGTTGGCTTTAGGCAAGCCAGTCTCATCCCCAAGAGTTCCTACAGGAGAGGAGCGTAGGATGCCACAGCAAAGTCCTGACTGCAAGAAGTGCCTTGCTTGACATGGATAAACTTGCTGGGTTTGGGGCACCTGGGTTTGAAAGCTGGGCCCTGGAAGTCTGGTTTTGCCCAGAGCTGCTGTTGTGGCCATTTACTGATCAGGCCTCACAGGAGTGTAAAAGAAGGTCAGAGCTTCACTGCAGGGAACCAAATGCTGTTCTTAAAACTCTGCTCCTCAGGAGAGTTGCTCCAGATTTACTATGGCGTTTCTGAGATCAAAACCAGGCCATAAGGAGCTAATTAAAGTCAGGCTAGTATGATATTTGATATGGTCAAACCAGTACATCCTTCATCTGCATAACTAGATCCCTCTCAGTTACTGGAGTTGACTGTAAAGGCCACAGTGAAACCAGACACCGTTAACATGAAACTGAAAAATATAAGCAAATGTCTTTCAAAAATTGTCACACAGGGAGCTTCTTAGGAGTGTGAGCGACCCAGGAGTTACTCACTAGGCTGCATGGTAAAAATTGGCTAAGCAACAAAACTGTCTGCCTTGCTTGCTGCAGCTAATCAAAACGTAAGTAGAGTGAGGGCCAAGGGCTGGATCTAAGCCCACAGAAGCCAGTGGAAGGGCTCCCACTGGGTTGAAGCCAACGTGGTCCAGAGCAGCTTTCTTTTAAAAACGGAAGAGAACATAAACAGGCATGACTGAGCTCTGATGTTCCCTTGAACCCATATACATCTCTGTCTGGAGCAGAGCAGCTAGCTCTGTGTGCCTCAGTGCTCGGGGATATCATGTGGTCTGAGAAGGACCAAGGGGAAGGAGTAGCAAAGGTGGCTGAGGCAGAAGAGATTTACTTGTGACGGTATTTACTTGTGTAAGATACAGATATCTACTTTTTCTTTTTTTCTTTTTTTTCCCCATGAAGAGAGAAGGGTTAAAGCTGGTCCTACAGCAGAATTCAAAGTGGCTTTAGAAATGAAATCAGTCTCTTGGTTTCCTTCAGCTCCATAGCATAAGGGAGTTACACCATTAAATTAAAAAGCATTCTTTGTAAAATAAGTCTATTGTGTATGTGCTAGGTAATTTCAGCATAGTTAATTCAGTGCTGCAGGAGCCAATGATGCAAGTGGTGTGGCTGGATTTATTTTTTTTAAGGGTTGGATAATTTTATGACTAATATTAACACTTGCAACTATGCATAGTAAGAGAAGAGTAATCACAATTTGTGCTGGAGGGCATAAGCTGACTGTTTGCATAGGTCATGAGGACTTTTTTTTTCTCTTTAAAGTAGTACAGCTAAAGGTACTTTTGAAGGTTGTTTTCTTCTGCCTTTTAAACATTAGGTGTTGGCCACTGGTCAAAGGTAGATTATCTGATGGGATGAACCAGTGGTCTGATCTGCTAATTACTAAATTCCTATGCAATTCTTTTACTGCCTGCTCAGGGAAGTACTGTGCATACGCTGTGCCTTTTTGGAGAGACGTTTTTTTTGCAAGATGGAATTAAAGCACCAGCTCTGGTCCCTAATTGAAACCAGCAGCATTCAGTAAGTTTGGACCGCATCTGTGTGCTGAGTAGCCCTAGGCGGGCCTCTGTGGTTTCTGTTCCATGCACAGGAACTGTATTCCTGGCAGAAGCTCTTAGAGTTGAGTGAAGAAATTGCAATAAATAATCTACCATATTTATTTAATTTTGTGTGTTTTCTCATGCAACTTCCAGGAGCAGATCAAAATCTCCTCACATGTATTGATGTTGTTTAGCAACAGTTCATTACATGGGCATTGCTTTTTGTCCTCCTTCTGATTTGGCTAAGGCTAGCTCTTTGATAATCTAGGCCTGTTGTGAATGCTTGTAAGAAGAGAATTAAAAATTGGCCATCTCTGAGTAAACAAAAACACGGGTTGAAAATATGTTGGGGTTGATTCTTCCAGGGTGGTTCAATCGCCCAGAAAACTGGGAGAAAGCTACCTTAATTACTGGGAAGATGAGCGGTAAAAAGAATCTTCTTAAATGTTGTTGGTTGTGGCAATTTGATTTTGCTCTGTTCCTTCCGCTCTATAACTGTACAGCTCCGTACAAATTGTATACAGCTGTGCACACAAATGAGCAGCTGGGCAGTTTTGACCATTGGGCAAGATCCCTGGTGGGTGGTGTTTTTTTTTTTAAAGAGCAAAAAATAACCTGGCTTGTTTTTTCAGCTTGTGGTTTGCAGCACCATCGGTTAGAAAACATCCCTTTGATTTAAAAACTGAGCAAACTGTAGCAAGCTACTAAAAGAGAGAAAATATGGGATACTGAGATGCTGTCCTATATCACCTCTTTGACTGTAATTGCATTTTGGTGTCTCATGGGTCTCAATTAAAGCCTGCATGTCAGCTTGCTGAGCAAATGTGCTCCATTGCGGCTCCTGCCTTGCTTATAGTGTTGAAGCAGTTGGGATTTCACTGGGGATTTAATGTTCTGTCTCAGATTCACAAGTACTGGGGTCTCCCCAAATCCTGCTCTCACTAATCCATTTGAGTTCAGTGCTATGTTTTCTGAGACTGGGGAGGGGAAAGGACTTCCTTTGCTGTAAGAAATGTAAGGACATACATAAGGGCATACATAAACCATAAGGACATTAGCACTAAGGGTTTCCCTCAGCCCTTGTAGCAGGTCAGGCGTCAGCAGGGCTTTTTGGTGGCCATCACATGCAGTCCTTGCTGGGGCTTTGGGGGTCTGCTGAAATGGTTTACTTGGTGCTTTTCTCATGTCCGAGATGGGGAAGTCCTGGGCAGGAAAAATAGCTTATAGATTTTTCTCATATGACAATTCTCTACCTCATCTTTGCTTGTTTTCTTAGCTTTACTCTGGGGTGAAGGATGAGTCACAGAATCTAATGGGTTTTCATGAGAAGAGCCTTGGGCACCAAGCTGGGAACGACCAGGGAGTGATGGCTGATTTACTGGGGGCTATGACAGAGGCACGAGCTGTCCACAGCCTCCAGATGAAATGTGGTAGTGCTTCAAGATCTGATGGTGTGGGAGGCTGCTGGGGAAGCCCCCTCGGTGGAGGTGTGCCCCAGGGGGTGCTGAGCTGGATGGGAGCCCTTGTTGTCCCTCAAGCTGGACCCATCAGGTCTTCTCCACCCAAGGTGCTGGCAGGAGGCTGGGGCAGCTGAGGAGAACAATGTCTTGGCTTGCTCACCAACCTGCTTTGATGGTGACCTGGCCTGGAGTCAGCCTTGGGGCTTGACGTGGCAGCAACACAACCTGGCCCAGGCAGGTGCCTGCTCATTGCCTCAGCAGCAGGCAGATTGCTTATGGCCAGAGAAGAGGAAATGAAAGGGAGAGGAGGGACTAGCTATCATTTATTAATGCTACTGGATTATGTTTCTTTCCAGTGCTGTAAGACTGGGGCAGGACTCACAGGCAGCTGATGAAAGAGGAGACAGAGCTCACCAGGAAACACAAGAGAACTTGAAGGAGGAGGGTCACTGGGAGATGGGAAGGTCTGGGTGTTCCCCAAAAACTGTCAGAAACTTGAAGAGTCTGAGAGGGCAAAGGAATGACAGGGGGAAAGAAATTAAACAAAAAGCATGGGGAGGCCAACTGGGAAGGGATGGGAGAAACTGGGCAGTCATTTTGTTATGGCAGAGCTGGTAGAAAAAAAAGATGATTTTTTTTTCTCTTCTGTGATGTTTCCTGTTGGCTAATAATTTTAATATAGCGTTAAGTCTGGAGTGTCTTTCGTGTCATTTGAGCTGTTGCTGGGTGAGAGCTTACCTATACAGAGACCCTACCACACTGCTAGCATAAGCAAACTCAGGTTTTATGAAGAAGACCTGTAGGAGTTTCTAGGGTTAGCTATGGGGCTCAAATTTAGAAGCATCCTAAAAATTTCTGTAGAGTTTGGTGGAAAATTATGCATGCTCTACATGGTTTTTGTAACTTTTTTAACAGTCTGTAGCAGGGGTAAAGTTGCTGATTAAACTCTTCTTTCATTTGAGATGGCCCAAAATAGTTAGAGATGTTCATAAAGGGCATCCCTCGAGGGTTGCTTGAAGCAGCTGAATGCTTTAGCGACCAGATTTCACCAAGAGTCTGGGACATGCTGTGTCTCATCTGGTTTTGTGACAATCATGCTTTTGATCATATGCAAAGATGCATAAAAAATGTTACTCTGACATTTCCCAATTATGCAAAGTTATAAGCATTTGAAGTTAAATCCAGTGAGGCTTACTTTGCCAGCTTCAGAGCTGGAGAGATGCAGAGATTTCTACATGAAAATTCTTTTTCTTTTCCTAGAAAGCATTTTTTTAAATTTCTAATGAGGATCAAAGTGCCTAGGGGCCTGATTTTTCCAATAGGAACAGCAGCATTTCTGTAACAAGTCCATGTAAGCCTGAGTGCACAGACCATGTGAATCAGACTCGCTATCCATGTTATTTTTGGTGTTTTAGAAAGTGAGATAACTGAGACCCCCAGTACTCCTGGGAAGCAAACAGATCTGTGTTATTCTCACCATCAAATGGCGATTGAAAAACAGTCAAGGAGAGCATGCCAGCATCCAGGACATGCCAGAATTTAACCAACTGTGTGAATGCAGTTGCATTCGTGGGCTCATGCATCCCTATTGGCACTGGTGCAGTAATGGCTTGTACTTGTTCCGTATTTGCTCTTCATGATGTTTGTCCTGTTACTTCATCAGCGCTGCTGTTAGGATTACTGATTTTTCAAACATCAGTACAGCTGCTTTTCAGACAGGGTGAAAGCCCCATCTTAGCAGTGATGAGATGTCAAAACCAGTGCTGAACGAATGCCTAATATTTCAGTCAGTGTTGCCAAAAAAAGCATGACAAAATTCCGTCAAGCAGCTCAGATCCTTAAAAGCAGGTAAAAATCAAGTGTGTGATACAAGTTGTGTGAGTGTCACTCTTGGTGTCAGCTAAAAGAGCATAGGCATAAGAAAGCCTTGGTGGGCTGTTCTGAAATGCTGCTGTCTCCATTTCATGCACGACACCAGGTCTTCCCCCTGGCTTAACTGTCAGCTAGACTCAGGGCAGAGCAGAAAAGAAGTGAACCCGGCAGAGGTGAGCAGTTTTGTTTGTTTGCCAGTTTACTTGTTAGCGTATTGCATCACAGCAGGACTTCTTTGGATGGATAAGCTCCCAGACAATAGGCTGCTAATAATCCCATTGCATCATTTTGGCATCAATTCTCCAAGCAGAAGAGCATGTCTAACAGTGGCAGTTACAAGTATTATAAAATATAATAGACAAAGCCCTAACATCCTGCAGCAAACAGGATTTACGTTCTGCTCCAAGTTTTCTAAATCCTGTAAACTGCTGATGTGATAGCCTGGATATTTATTCTGTGGTTGCTTTATGTGAATGAAAAAATCAGTATCTCATTAATATAGAAGGGACATGAGCTTACAAGACCTCTCATTATTCCTTCTAGCATTCAATCTCTTTTGTCCCTCCATTTTCATTTTTCAAAATCACAAACATTTTTGATCACAGACTTGAAACTCGCTGAGGAGAAGGTGGATTTGTAATGGGGAGGTGGCGAGCACAGAAAAACAGAGGAAGGCTCACAGTGATTTTGCAAACTCTGAAGGAGTTAATTGTATTGCTATTTTAGGTTGGGCTCTGAAAAGGCACATGTGTGGCTTGGCTCAAATACTAGCACTTTCCCTTGGGACTTCTGCTTCCAAGGTACTTACAGGCAGATTTTTCAAAAGGAGTGAAGTTGTAAACTTTTAGGGTTCAATGTATTTAGATGACTGGTTGGTTTAAAACTATTTTCACAAATTATTTTTGCCTTGTGTGGTGAACAGACTGCAGTTAACTTGGAACAAGGCAAATAACAGCCATGGACTTCAGTAGAGCAGACTTTCCCATGTTCAGGGACCTGCTTCAAAGAATCCCATGGGAGACGGTCTTAGGGAGCAGAAGAATAACCTCATGCCCAGTACAGGCAGCTTTGCAGGAAAGGACCTTGGGATCCTGGTGGATGAGTTGAACATGAGCCAGCAATGTGCCCATGCAGCAAAGACCAACAGCCTCCTGGGCTGCATTAAGTCAGATTGAGGGAGATGATATTTCCACTCTGCTCAGCCCATGTGAGACATCTGTAGGGCCGTGTCCAGTTCTGGGCTCCCCAGATGAGAGACATGGACATGCTGGAGTGAGTCCTGCCAAGGGTCATGAAGATGATTGCAGGACTGGAGCATCTGACATACAAGGAGAGGCTGAGAGAGCTGGGGCTGTTCAGCATGGAGACAAGAAGGCTCAGGGAGATCTTATTTGTGTGTATAAATACCTGACGGGAGGCGGTAAGGAATAAGGAGACAGACTCTTCTCAGTGGCATCTGGGGAGAGGACAGGAGGCAATGGACACAAACCAAGCCAGAGGAAATTCTGTTTAAACATAAGAAAAACTTTTTCTACTGTGAAGGTGGTCAGACATTGGAACAGGTTGCCCAAAGAAGTTGCGGAGTCGCTGTCCTTGGAGGTATTCAACACCTGATTGGATGTGACCCTGCGCAACCTGCTCTAGGTGATAGTGACCCTGCTCAGAGTAGGGGTTCGGACTAGATGATTTCCAGAAGTGCCTTCCACCCTCAGCGATTTGTGTTTTTGTATTATCATGCAGAAAAAGTAGATTAAAATAGTAATCAAGAATGGACTGCCCTGGATTTTTGTGGAACCTGGGAAGTCACAGGCACACACAGTCCTCATCTCCATCCCAGGAGACACCACATTAGGAACTTTTCCCATAAAACAGTGTGTAGCATATAAACTGTACTGTAGTGTTTCAGGGCACCAGAGCTGAGGTCTGAGGCTCTCCAAGCTATGTAAAACCTGGAGCTTTGGGTTACAGGGGTCAGAGGCACACAAAGGACAGACGATGAACAACTAGGCCTTTTGCAAAATGCAGTAGAGAGGCCAGCTGCTTTCACTCGCCTTCAGTTTTGGCAGAACATGCTAGAAAAGGGTATTTTGACATATGTGATTTAAGTTGTGTAAGGCAGTACACTCATACCATCATGGAAAGGGAATGAAATTGAACAGTCAGTGGAGCTCAGTAGGAATCACACCAGGAGCCTGTGGAAAAGGTCAGTAAAACTTAGAAAAGAGGCTGAGAACAGAGTTTGGATGAAATCTCAGGTCAGCATGTAAATAACCAATGTCAGATGGCATTTTCGTTGGATATTTATTCTGGAGCCAGTGTAGGAATTACTGTGTGAGTTTCCTGTACTGAATTACACAAGAGGTGGATTGGACAGTCATTAAAAGTTTCATTTGCCCTTACGTTCATTAGGCACTTGCTGGATGAGTACTGGGCAGTTGTAACCTCTCTTCCTTGACTTATGGAAATTTCCAACACGTTGGGAAGAAAACAATAATTTTGCAATCAGTCCTCACAAGCCACCTTAAGCAGTTGGAAGGGCAATTTTAATGCTCTGGTAGAAAGCTGTAGCACGGTTAAACATTCTACTGAAACAGGATAGCTCTGTAAGGCATCTGGCCCAGCTCCAAGGCAACTAACCCGGCCGTCTCCTTCTGGGTGAAGGATCACCTCCTGGAAGCCCTCAGGAATGCCTGCTGGTGCCAGGGATTGCTTGAGGAGAATGGGGGCCCCGCAGCAGCGTTTGGCTGGCCCCTGCAGTCTGGGCTCCAAAAAGTTCAGCTGCATCTCAGCTTGTGAATGGCTCCAGGTTTGTTCTCTCTGGGACAAAGTGGTTTCTGTGAACTTCTGGTTCCCACTTTCTTAGTGATTTTTGTCAAGTGTGTTGCACAGGCTGGTTTGAGACCCAAAGCAGGACATTGACATAGGATTTAGTCAAGGAAGAGGAGAAACAATATTTCAGAAGTTGGTATTTTGGAATTATGTCATTGGGTAAGAGCTCTATAAAGAGAGTTTACACAACCCTGATTCTTCCCCATGGCAACCCATGTTGTGTAAATAAAGCCAGCCCAGAAGCAAGTCTCTGTGCTTTGCAGCCCTTCCCATTGCACAGGGTACATTTGCTTGGAGGCAGGATGCCCAAAGGGAGGACTGGTGGCTTGTTTTGTCCAGGTGAATCTTGAGCCTGTGTCATGGTCAATCTCAAGCATGCTCTTGCCCCCTTAGTACTCTGAGGTTTCATAAAGTTTTTAAGACATAGTTATATAGGATTTTCCATCACATATCAAACCACTAGTCCATCTTGCATGTTTGTCTGCCCTGATCAGCAGTCAGTACTTGATGATGATTCAGAAGAAATTGGTGTTAGAAATAGCACCTTTGCTAAATAGACGTGGTGGTGTTCAGTTGAGAGGCATATGCACAGTTCTTCCATAAAGAGAGATGAAGGCTGGCATTTAGAGTTAGAGGCCAAATGAAGATTGGGGCTTTGATTTGGTGTTGTCAGCATCTGGTGAGAAGTTTCAGACGTTCTTGAAGAATATCCTGGAATTCCTTCTTGCTGCCTTTTTAATCAACGTTTGATCATATGTAAACCTGAACCAGCAGCTGTAGTTTTGAATTTTGAATCAGAATCATGGAAGTAAACTTGTACACAGGGATTGCATCCAAGTTCCTGAAATTCTTGGAGTAGTTTTAGAGCCTCATCCAAAACCCATTAACATTAATAGAAGGACTTCATCTGACTCAAAAATTATCAGTCATCAAATTGTTTCTAATCTGACATACCTAGAAAGCAATAACAAAGCAGTACCTCAACCACTGCACTGTCAGTTCCTCTTTGTTATTTAGAAGACTTGTTATATTTCTCTGGTTTTGATATTCATTGGCATGCCTGCTTTTGTTTCCTCCTCAGCATAGCTGTCAGATGACTGCTGTGTTGCCCCGCATTTACAGGTATCTCTGTCTTCAGGGCTTTGTTCGATGTCAGAGCAGGGCATCCCATGCAGACCCCTGGGGAGACCAGTTGTTCTGCTATCCTCAAGAACACAGGCAAATGAAATCATTTAAACAAACCGTAAGATATTTCTGGAGTAGCCTTCAAGAGTGTTGAGTTTAGCTCATTTCCTTGCCTCAAGTTCAGGTCAACCCTACCTGCACCATTTCTGGAGGATATTTGTCCAGCCTGTTCTTTATCTTAACTCCTCTCTTCCTTTAGTCTTGTCCCTAGACTGCCTCCAGTCACCACTGAAACTGATAGCGTAAGGTAATAATTTCGTTGCAGTGCTCACAGAGACTGTGGAAACAATACATTTCAGTGGGAGTGAATTACTGCCTTTGAGGTGAATTCAGGGGGACAAAATGGCTACAGCAGCTTTAAGCAAAATGGCAAATAGAAACAGCAAGTAGAGAAGTAAATAAGGTGTGAGGTTTTTCTTAAGGAAGCAGTGGGTGACATTTTCTACAGCACAAAGTTCCACAGAACTTGACTGAATATCAAGCTGCAAGCAGGTATTTTGGGAATGCTGCATCCACATGGAAGTGGCAAGCTGTTGAGGTTTTCGGAAAATGCCCATCCAAGATAAAAGAAATAATGCGTTAGCTATGTTTGGTAATGCAGTAACAAATGCTGACTTGAAGGTCTATTGCACAGTTGATGTTCACATCTTAGCTCGTGTATAAAAAATTCTCTTGGAAAGCTCTTTGAGCAGTCTGTGTGCTGCAGTGTTTGGATCAGTTGAGAAAAAGGCACTTACCAAAGCTTTCTGAAAGCTGCATGGATGACTTTGTTGAACCTTCTTGGGCACAGTCTTATTGCAAAAACAAAAACAGATGGCAAAGATTGCTGAGCATTGATTTGCCATTTTATTTATTTATTTATTTTGCAGGTACCTCCCTGTGCTCAGGGGAGGGAAGCTGCATACATGTGTTGCTTCTTATTAACTGCATTTATTCAGATACCATGGACATCAAAGTAATACATCGGTTCATCATTGAAAGCATTTAGAAACATGCTCATTTTTGCAACAAGTCCTTACTGCTGTTAATGATTCTGTACGTACAAATGAAAGCGGGCAGGAAGCCTCCCAGGTCTGACTCCAAATGCAGTGCATATGATTTGCTGCACTGAGCTGGTGATAGATATATGGAGGCAAATGTTAGCTTTAATTAACTTGTTACCACAGTTGAACAGGCCTTTATTGCCTCTTGTGTCTCCAAGGGCATGGCTTCATGGGTGCCTCCAGACAAAGGGGAGAGTGCCAGAAATACCACTTTCAGTGATCATAACCAGGTGGAACATCTGCTTTTCATGCCAGTCACCTTGAGAGCCAGATGGGATTTTTTTTTAAGTTGCTATTATTTTTATTAAAAAAAAAAAAAAAGTGGCAGACTGTGTGCAGAGCATGAGTCAGCAGTTGAGGATGTGGTGGTCACTGCCAGTGAATTGGTAGAAACCCACGTAGTTGTTCCAGGATTAAAGGTATTTTTGTTCCAAAAATAATGTCAGATGTTACCGTTTACCAAAAAAAAAGAGTGGGAGGAAAAAAAAGAAAAGCATGTAACTGAAGTCCACAAAATAGAAAATTATTTTCATCTTAAAAGCAGGAATAAAAATCAAAACTTAGATTTGTATCAAAACACCTGATTCTGTGCTCTTCTGTCAACCTGCCAATTCTTCCAAGAGCTGCAAGATTGTAGTTCAAGCAAGCCAAACATCTTGATCTCCAATCAGTAAATGGTTTGATGCAAATCCCATGTTTTAAAGACAATGACTGGCAAAAGCCTGGCTTGGTAAGTGCGATACCGTGATGTGAACTACTCAAATACTCTTAATCTTGGTATGACTGGAAGCAGCTCTTTTTAACACCAGCTGTGGCTCTTTTGGGAAATCTATTGCTGTGCATGAAGAATATAAAAAGTGAGAGGCTGTTTGCTTCTGATAGCAATATCTTACAAGGAGGCAGATACAGAGTCAGCCTGTGTGCAGCACAACACCTGGGGGACAAGCACACAGTAATTGCAGGACAACTGCCACATGTTCTGTAAATTAACGAGTTGAACTTGCCAGCAGTTAATGATTTTAACTGCACAGCTATTATGGCCATGTTAAAAATATATTTTATTATTTAAAAGCTTCTATGTGTGTTTTGTGTGGTTATGAACTGTGGGTTACTGTGAAAGGGTAGCGGAATAGAAAGCATTTCTCCCCGCTTTGTTGTGGAAGTTAGCAGTGCCAAAATCATGGTATTTATCTTCTGTTCCTAAAATCAGCAGTAGGTACTCTTCTCAGGCTTCATTTGAGTCACTGTTGCCTCCTCCTGAAAAACAAGTGCCGGGCTCTTTCCCCTTCCCCAGTTGTGATGGGTTGACCCTGGCTGGACGCCAGGTGCCCACCAAAGCCACTCTATCACTCCCCCTCCTCAGTTGGA
>JANZLQ010000025.1:16785546-16836023 GCA_026212715.1 Elanus axillaris | reverse complement strand
GGTGGGTGGGGGGGGCGGGGGGAAGATGGGTGGGCAGGGTGAAGATGGGCATGCTGGCTCCGAAACAGTAGAGGTTTCCCCAGCGCTGGGCTGTGCTGTCCTCTCAGAGCATGTTCCCTGCCACTTCTGGCTGCAGGAGCAGTGCAGAGGGCTCAGACTATTCGTCTCAATGCTCAGAATTTAAGCTGGCGGGATGCTTCTCTTCCTATACGAAGGCAGCAAACTTCTCTGGACCTCCTAGAGCTTTGAGGATGATTTCCATTTTTAAAGAAAATGGGCAGAAAGCCTGGCTCTGCTCCCTGGTATGTGGACTTGCCACGTATGCTGGTGGTCTGCCACCAGCCTGGGAAAAGCAAGTGCTTGCAGAGGTTTTGGCACTTGTGCTCTTCACAATTAAGCTATCATGCAGCGTGGCCACAGCACTGAGCTGCTGGCAGGTTGGTTAGTTGCTGACTCAGTGCCAAAATGTTTAGTAGATCTGAAAACTGCATGGTGTGAGCTCTGCTCACCAGCACTGTCTCGTTAGTGATATGGACAGCAGTTATGAAGAGCTACTAGATTATGCTGCATCTGCTCCTCTTTGTCCCTCCTAAGCCCAGGAGGCTAATGGAGTTGTAGAAGGAGACCAAAATTGATACTGGCTCTTCGATCAGGCAGACTGGGAGAGGGGAGGGGGTATCAAATGAAGTTGCTTTGAACCTGGAAGCTGACTTCACTTAAGTAGCAATGTCCTTAACCACATTGCTGCTAATATTTGGGAATTACAGCTGAATGTCCCATCAGGTGCCATAATTTCCTTCAAGAAAACAAGCTTGAAAGGTTTTACTGTGCAAATAGGTGCATATTCAGAAAAATATTCTTCTGGTGGTTAAACTAATTACTAATTTTGTTATTGTCCTATTTTTCTTTGGGATTGCTAGTTTAAAAAAAAATTATGTTCTTTAGTTTGACCAGTGGGATTATCTGAGGGATCTACAGAGAGGTTCCTAGTCCTGTGGTGATTAATGAAATGTCTGACATGTATTTTAGAACTATGATGAATCTTTAATAAAACAAATTAATAAGAAGGAGGGAAGAGCTTTTAATGAAGACAAAGGCAATTTTTCTCTCTGTGTCAGTCTGCCAGCTCTGAATAACGTAAACAACTCCTGGTCTCTGCTGGACTGTTCCAGCATGTTAGAGGTCTCTCAGCCTTGTAAAGGACCAGTTTATTCTGGTAACTGCTGCGGCTTCTTTTTTTAGCCTGTACTCTGACATCTCTTTCTGTTTCCTCTGTGCAGGATACGAAAGCTGGAGGGAGCTGGCTAAGGCTCTGGCAGACACAAATGTCCCAGGTGGGGACCCAAGCGTTCAGTTTTACTATCTGCAGAAGCTGGGACACCAGGTGAGGAGGCTTGGGATGTCTTCTGAATGTTTAGAAGGGCAGACCTTCCTTTCTGATGCTGGCCCCAAGAGACAGCTCTCTCTTAACGCAGGAAAGAGAGCATGCTACAGGGCAAAATCTGAGCTGACACTCAGCAATGTGAATGTACAATGACTCCACTGTAGTAAATTAAGTTATTTTAGATGTACTAAGCTGCAGCGGTTGGCTGAAGATGGCTCGGTATGTGGCACAGGAAGGTAGCACTAAGCGAGATGGAAGCAGAAATGAAAGGTCAGGAGAGAGTTTGTAGCTCTCTAGTGAAGCACATCTCAGTACTGTTGCCTAAAGGAAGTGTTGGAAGAACTATTGTTTGGACCTTTTTGAAATAAGAATGGGGAAAAAGAAACCAAAAAAGGGAGAATGACCTAAGTTTTAACTCTGTGCTAGCAAACAGTTATAAACTGCTGGTATCTTTTCCCCTCAGTAGCCCACCATGGAAATTTGCTGTCAAAAAAGCCAGGGCCCCACTATGGCCATGATAGCTGGCCTGTCCTTTTGAAAGGGAGCTTGGGAGCTTGCTTTTTTCTCACATGTTCTTGTGACCAGGTTTGAGCCCTCTTGTGTAGGTGTCAGTGCTAGGTCATTTATCAAGTTATTTTGACTTTCCTCTACTTGTATTTCAGAACCAAGAGCTGCAAAGAGGTGGGAGGAATAAATCAAATTATGCAGCTGTGGACAAGCCTGTCCCATGGATGCCAGAGGTGGGTGCCTTTCTCCATCATTCTGCATGAGGGATCTGTAGCTGGAGACCTGTGCAGCGAGAATGGAAGGCAGGGACCTCTGCCTGGAAATTAATTTGCTTCACTAGAAGTCCATTCCCTATCACCCCCTCCTGGCTTAATGACACTTACAGACCTTGAGTAACCATGTGGAAAGACAGGAGTGTCCAGATTCCTGATAATTTGGTGTCTCTACCAGCCATCAAGGCACCAAGCACCCACCCACAATTCCCTGAAAGCAGGCAGCCCTCTACCTTCCTGAAAGGTGAAGTTTATTTAGGGCTGGGAGTGCACAGGGCCAAGCATTCAACAAGCAGATACAAAGACTGTGGCATGCAGAAGTATCACACTCTGCTCTTGCTCTGGCATTTACTTGCTGTTCACACCACCCCCCGTGTGTGTGTCATATGTAGAGATTTCTCCACTTCATTGACACTTCTGATGAGCAGAGACCTTCTCTGGTGACCCCTGAAGACTGGGGTAAACATTCCCTTTGTTTCCTTCATGCCTCATTTATTCTTTCCTCCCCTGTTCCCTCATCTCACCATTCCTCTTCAGATAAGGGAGCAATGCAGCCTGGTGATAATGAGAGGGACACCAGCCGGAGGGCATTTAGCTAATGGAGTCAGCTCACTAAATTCCTTAAGGTGATTAGAGACCTGCACAAATTAGGACCTCTGTGACTCCCCTGGGGAGGGAGCAGGCTGCAGTCCCTTCGCTCAGGGCACGAGATGATCTCCAGCCAGTGGAGGGAAGGTGCCTCCCTCCAGCCATTGCACTGAGTGGTTTAGGTCCCTGCAGTGTGAGCTGAAGCTTTCCAGGAAGCAGCCAGCACCAGTCACCCTCCAGTACCCAGAACCAGACCAGACCACTGATCTGTTCTGCTGCATCAGCTCTGGTGAGTGCTGGTCCCAGCTGGAGCCTGGGGGCTTCCTCCGGCCGCAGCGCCTTGCAAGCAGCATGCAGGCAGGGCTGCCTGCCAGATGAGCAGCTGCTGGCAAAGAGCCAGTGGAACGCCAGGGCTGCTGCTGCGCGCAGGGGTGACATGGAGCGTTTAGTGCTCCCTTCTCCCATGGCACTGGGTGACACAGGCTCTGTGTGGCATCCCCGCCACTTCTCTGAGCCATGCCTTGTGTCTCTGATCCCCTCTATGGTGATTTCTCAAAAGTATGTTAGTCTTGAAACCTGCTGGCTGTGGTGTGCAATGAGCCTTTACTGGGTTAGAAATGCAACTGGTGAGTACTTGCTGTGGCTTGGGCGAAGGTCTGTGTTTACCACAGGGCTGATCTGCAAAGCCCTCTGCTTTGCTCATGGGGTGACTTCACATCCCTGTGTGCCACAGCGCTGGGCAGGGCACCCACCAGCCTGCAAACCTGCTGCTCCGGTGTGGTGTTGCCACGGGGAGAGCGAGTGGAGAAGTGTTCTGGCCAAGGGGAAGGAGTAGGACTTAAGTGTGCTGTGCAGGATAGCCCCAGGCCTGGAAAGGTGCTGTGTGCCTCCTGCCTTGTCCTGTACTGCTCCCTGTTGGGGAGGAGAGCTCTGCCAGGTAGTAGAGCTGTTGCCTCAGACCGGCTGCATTGGGAGTTTGTGGGTGTCCAAGTCCCTGGCCGTGCACTGTGTCAGGTGGTGCGTGGCAGATGCACCATGAGAAGACTTTCAGTCCCAGGGTGTACAGATACCAAACTGGGGAGCTGGTTTGGGTGGCCTTGCCCCACTCACACACCCTGCTATTCTCCCTCATCAGCCCTGCTCTCTAACACTGCTCCTGTAAAGCACCTTCCTCCTTCACTAGTTTTCTCTTTGTCTCTATAAGGAAAAATTTCCTGCCCTTGCTGTGGCACTGTCTGTACCCAGAGCGTCAACAGAACCACCCTGACTGCAAACAGAGGCTAGCAGTTCACCAGTACCAACTGCAGGAGACGGAGAGGGATCCACAGGCACAACTCTGTATAGAGCTGCTTGCTGTCCTTTTAACCACCAGCTGAAATTTCTCCTAGCTTGGGAATTAAGTTTTTCTGTAATTCTGCCCAAATTAATTACCCAGCCTCTATGATCCCATTGTGCCCTCCCTGCAGCATCTCTAAGAACTTAATTGCAGCCTGATTCCTGAGGCAAGGGGCAGCAGGTTGCCTCCCACAGGTCAGGGAGCTGGGCTTTGTTTGAATAAAGAGGTATATTCCTGACAAACATAAATAATTAACAGAGTTGCAGGGTGAGCTGGCAGCCAGCATGGCCAAAAAAGGACAGGTTTCAATTTTCCTCTTTCAGTTTCAGGAGATGAAATCGGTGGTTTAAGTCTTCAGCCTTAGGTAATGTGGTGGGAAAGTGTGTGCATAGAAAATCTCTAATGAAGTTATACCCTGTGTATGGGGGGAAAGCAGGTTTCAGCCTCACTCCTGAGTTCCTCAAGGTGCCTGTGCACGTTTTCCTGACCCTCACTGTCCCTTCCAGGTACCAGAGCAAAGTCTTCTAGCTGCCAGCATCACCCACTGCTGCCTCAGGCTGGAGAGATGTGGGTTGTTTTGTTTCATTAATTCAGAAAGATGCCTGGCTATCGCCAGGGTGAACCCGAGCTGTGGGACCGTGTCACCATTTGGCACTGTTGTAGGTGTGGGGGGAGGATTTTCAGAGATGCACCTGGTTAGCCCAGTCATTCTCATTTACCTCTGCAAAAGCCTCTGTTCAGCTCTGAGAGGAGAAACGTCCGGGCAGTGCTGGGGGGTATTTAAAATGTTCCTCCTCCTTCATATCTGTGCAGCCTCAGGACTTCCTTCTCACTGGAAGGAGGTGTGAGGGACATCCAGGAGCACAGCTCCTTGCAGGCAGCACCTGTATAGGTGCAGAGGTGCAGCATGAAACCAGAGTGTTGTGCTAGGGCATCCTCCTGCTACCAAACCTGCCCTAAGAGGAAGCATCCTTTCCTTAGAGGACTAAAAGACAAAGCTATTGCTGCTCACTCTGTCCCGGCCCGTGTCCCTTCCTTGCCTGCTCGTGCTCATCAGGTGTCAGGGCTCAGTGGAACAGTGAGGCTTTGTTGCTAACTTGTCTTGATGGATTACTGCAAGTGCCCGGCCTGGCAGAGCTTGCAATGAAGCCCAGCTGCTGGCTGCTGAATGTCACCCAGTCAGGGGAGCGGGGCCACTCTGCAGAGACAGAAGAGTCTTATAAACTCAGGAGTTTCCAGTTGACAGCACAATGTCTCCTTTCTTCCCTGGCTCAGGCCCTCTCTGTGCCCTGTTTCTCATCCCTGGCGCTGTGCACTCCCTGGGCTGCATGCAGCTATGCAGCTGATTTGCCTCTGTGATGCCAAAGCCACCCGGGATTAAATTACGGAAGACCTCTCCTCTCTGTCCTGCTCCAGTTACAGTGCAGGGGGTTCTGTCTCCACTGCTGTGTCTCCGCTGCTGCAGTCCTCCCAGCTTTGCTGCTTGCTCTGGCCTCTGCTGCTGCTTTGCTTTTCTTCCTGGGGCTCCTGCTCACCAGGAGCCGCTGGGTGTGTGGTGCTACCCCCCCTGGGTGCTTTTGACATGATAGGGTTTGGGCTAGGAAGAGAGGTCTGTGCTCCTGATCCTACTTTATGGTCTGTTTTCCTAGGAGGGGCCGCTAATCTAAAATTCCTCACTAGAAGGAAGCGGAAATACCAAAGTCTCTTAATACAAAGCCAAGGCTGCAGGCGGGTGTTAATTCAGCACGCTCAGTGGGAAGGGTCAGTGCTGGGGCTCGGAGCCCAGCTGCACTCCCGAAGCCATGGAGGCTGACTGAAGCAAGGGCCTGTCCAAGCTCTCCCCTTCCTGCACTTTTTAAGGTTCAGCTCTCCCTTCCTAGGGCAGCACTCACTTTTTGCTGTGGCATTGTGCTCAGGAGGGTACCAGCGTGCCCAGATCTCCTTGGGAAGAACCGCTCTTGCACGCATGCTCCTGGGCTTACTCATGCTGTGCTGACAGTGCCCTTGGTGCATGACCTGTGCCCATTTTGGATCCCAGCTGAGTTCTTGTAATGCCAGTATTTGAGCAGGGTGGAGATAAGCAACTGGGAGGTGGAGTTGGGATGGGGAGGAAGCCAAGGGGCAGGCAGAGCCCTCTAAATGGGAAGGCACAGACCACGTAATACCAGCTCCCGTTGAAAGCCCAGACCCTTGGCTTCTATTCCTGGTTCTGGCCAAAGCAGTCTATCCAAAATTTTCAATGCAGATGTTTTTAAGGGGAGAAGGGGAACTTGTTGCTTACTAGGTCCTAAATTTCCAGCCCTTTGTAAACTAGGGCCAGGTAGTTTCAAGCTGGGTAGTCAAACTCAGTAGCCATGTTTTAAAAAGTCCATCGACATTACTCAGGAGCTGTTTGCGTGAATTGGGAATGACAGTGCCATTTTTCTATTGCTACAATCTGCAGAAGCCCCAAGCAGGAGATTTTTACTGCCTATTATAGAGGAGACCCAAATAGCAAATGGGGGAATTTCTCAGCTGCCTGCAATGGGCAGCCATGAGTTGAGTTGGAGGGCCAGAGGTGATAGGGTTTCAAAACAGCTGCTGCACTAGTGACTTGTGGGGGCCTAAAATTAAAGCCTAGCTCAGTTTTCAGTCCCAGAGCAGCGCTTTGAGCAGCCAGCACTTATCTGTCAATAACGTTCTTCTTTTCCCTTCCAGAGGAAGCAGAGAGTAAGTTAGGCTGCTGTAGCTCAGGAGAAATTCTGTTGCTTTAGAAAAGACTCTGAAACTGCATGCAAGAAATGCTTATTATCTACTAGTTAATTATTTCTAATAGCTGTGAGTGGAAGGAAGCAAAGCAATGTCATTAGCTCCTGCCAGAATCTCCTCTCAGGTGGCTTTGTAAAGACTTTGGAGACAGGGGTGTCAGGCTAGAAATCTCAAGGACCATCTCTTACAGCGTTGATGGAGCACCTAGTACAGTGGTACCTGCCTTATTTTTTAGTAGGCTACTCTCTCCCTAATACTGCCAAACTCTGCAATAAAGTATTTTATTAGAACAGGACTGGTCCAAGTTTCCTCTGCAAACATTTTAGCAAGTCTAGCCACTCTTTTGGACTTACCTCATAAAGATCTGTTTAGGCATTTGGGCTACCCCATGCCAAAGCCAGCCCAGCTCCATTGCAGTCCTGAGCCTTGGGAGCATCCCCTGGGCCTGTCTTTGCCAGGAGGGGACTGCAGCACCAGCCTCTCCACAGCAGGGGAGTGTTGTGCTACATTTGATAGAGATCTGAGCCTGCTACCTGCTGTGTGCCGACAGTCCTCTAAGAAGAAAACCCAGCATCACTTGTGAATAGCAGCAGACTGCCATAAGACTCAGTTTCTGGCAGTGATTCACTGTGGGAGCCAAGCCTGTTCACCCGACTTCATGTTCAACAAGAAACAGCAATTGTCATTATTTGATTTGGCTGAGAAAGGTAGTGTCAGACCCTTGGGTGTGAACCTGGATTTGGCCAAGAGGCATGGGACTGCCCAGCAATTATGTTCCAGTTCACTGTTTGTCACGCTTGCAGTGATTTATTTGTATCGCAAGCTCCTGCAGAGTCCCAGGTTTATCTTGGCTGCATCCATTGCCCTGAGCCCTCTATGTAGTTCCTCTCTGATTTTGTGCAGCATGACTCTGGGGAACTACATCTACTTTGTCTCACTGCTTTTTGTGTTGCCTGATGGGCAGAATTCAGGCTGAAGGATGTCAGCAGAGGAGGAAAGAAGGTGAGATAGTTAGTAGTGGGGGATGACACGGGCTTGCAGACATCAGTCAAGCCCTGGCAGTGTGAATACTAGTGAGAGAGGGCTGATGAGAGACCACTCAAGAACACCAGTGGTTGTGAATGTGTTTTGCCTGGCACACAGAGACAGTTTCCACATGCATGTCTAAAGCCCACAGCTTGCAAGGAGCATTACTGCATAAACTGGTGCCAGGCCAAGTCTGCTTCACACCCTTCCTTCAAGCTACGTTTTTTACAAATCGAAACTCCAACCTGCTATCCTGGGAAAAATAACTCTGTGAAGCAGTTTCTCTGCCAAGAGTGCATGGAGGGGTTGGGCCCTCCTCCATCACGCTGCTTCAGCCCCACTAGAGACTCCCCAGCGAAAACTGAGAATCTGCTGCCATCTGTAGACATTTGGGTGCTGTTCAGGCAGTTTCCCCAGCCCTGCTTGCACAGCCCTTATATAGGCAAGACAGCCATGGCAAAATCTCCCCAGTCCCAAGGCAACCTATGCCTTTCTTCAGCATTTCCCCATCTAAGGTAGTTTATACTGTCTCCAGCTTATTTATTCTCTGCTGTTGTATGCTGGTCCTGTGAGGAGGGTTTCAGCATCCAGCTCCACTGGTTGCAGGCAGAGAGCTTGGACTTTGCTGGGGGACAGCCAGCTCCTCCTTTCTGAATGGCTCTGACAAAAAGAAAGTCTGTCTCTTGAGGAGCATATTGCTGAAATTCCACAGCAGCCAGCAAGCTTTTCCCACCAAACCTGTGCTCCATGTCTCCGTTGGGCACTGACAGCCTCTCCCAGTGGGCTGGCTGGGTAGCAGGGACAGCTACCTGTACCCACACTGCACATCTCCTACACTGTCCAGGAGGGGACCCCTCCTCCTCCCAGCATTTCTGTGTCTCTGCAGGCACACAGAGGTCATGCTGCCCACTGACCTACCTGTGCGGCTGCTCTCCACCCAGCTGAGCCTTTGTCTCCCTGTCCCCACTGTCCTCATGAGCTTTACCTCACAGATGTGCTTTGAGAAGGGATCTGCTATCTCCCCTCCCTAGGGTGTCTCCTCTTCCTTGGGTCACGAAAATAGCCCTGAAATGGTGAGGAAGTCTAACACCCTTTATTGGAGGACATAAGACCCTACACTCTTCTGGATCATGGGGGCTATTGCCACCCTGCAGCTTGTCCTACACCATGGCCTCAGCACAGCCCTCTGGTTAAACACCTTCTTGCTGGAGCAAAATGGAGTGAACTCCAGTCTGGGCATTACCACAGTTCCCTGGTGCTGTTCAGATTGTCACCTGCACCAACCCCAAACCCCCAGTGGATGAGAAACAGGGGTCTGGATCCATGTCTCCTGCAGACCAGCTCGTTGCAGCAGTGGCATCTTCCTTCGCTCTCACAAGTGCTCCATTGCTGGGGGCCGTGGCCAAGGTTGGCAGAACAGGGGAGGGATGCAGCAATTCATGGTGTCCCCCTTCTGCCTCCCAGTTCCAGGGCCAGGCCAATCTGCACGTGTTCGAGGACTGGTGCGGCAGCTCCACTGAGCAGCTCAGGAAAAACCTCCACTTCCCCTTCTTCCCCCACGTGAGTAAGACCGTGACACCCTCTGTCCCATGCGTCCAAGCTCGGCTTCCCAGCTGGATCGCCACTACTCCCTTCGCATCCTGTCCCTATCCTTCTCCCTCACCTCCTGTCTTCTTGCTGAGGGAGCAGGAAGCTTTCACAAGGGTTCAGCAGTGGCAGCTCTTCTGCTGCACAGGGGAGGCTCGTTTTACCCATGCTGGCCTGTCAGGCCTCAGACATGGGGTGAAGGAGCCCTGTATTTGGTGCTCTCCCTCTAAGTGACTAGCAAATGCCATGTCCCGTCCCCACCATCTCACCAGCATCCCTGATGCAGTTCTCCCCTCTGCAGCAGCACTTGCTCCAGTTTGCCCCTCGTCTGACCTGCTCTATCCTGCTGCTTCTGTCACACACTATGCCCCATCCTCCTCCCAGAACAAACCTCATACTTCCCTCTGCCCACCTGTCCTAGGGTTCTTGTGCCCCCCCTTGTTCCTGTCACATCTAATTATTTTTATTATTTTTTTCTTCTTTCACTTCAGACACGAACTACACTAAAGAAGCTGGCTGTGTCCCCAAAATGGACCAACTATGGTCTCCGGATATTTGGCTACCTGCATCCTTTCACTGATGGTGAGGGCTCTGAGGCTGCTGTGCCGCTGCTCGCATCTCTTCTCACCTGCCCCTCCCTCCCCTCCTGGTGCTCAACACTGGTGCCCTCACCCCAGCAAGCCCAATACCAGGTCCCTTAAGTGGGTGTCCAGCTAGGTGTGCGTGACTGGCTGTGGTCTTGGCATGGATGAAACACATCTGCCTCCCCTGTAGGGTGGAAAGGAAAAGCGTGGAAGAAAACAGATGAGAAGTGCTAGATAAAAAACAATGCTGTCGTGAATGCACAGCCCCATGGTGTGTATGTGGGCACGAGCAATCCCTGAGCTTTTCCTCCCTCCCTTGCATGCACAGGACTGTAAATGACATCATTTATGTTCCTGCTGCTCCATGGGTGCATGAATACCGTCTGACAGCAGCTGACATCTGTATTGCCCAGCTGCATGCTTCTGCCTGGAGCAGCCTGCTAGCATTCACCCACGTCTCCTGGTCCCCTGGACCACAGCTGCCATCCCTGTAACCCCAGCCAGAACAGTGAGACTGAAGTCCCTCTGTCTCCCTTCGTGGCTCCACATGCACGTTCGTCCATCCAAACACAGCTTCTCACACAAAAAATTTCTCTGGAAACAAAAGGGGAGGCAGGGAGACTTTGCATGGACTTCTTAGTTTTCCAGATGTCAGGTGAAGCCAATGCAGGAGAGAGAGCGAAACAGTTGCATCTGTGAAGTTTTGTTTTCAATCACAGCAGAGTTAGAGAATTCAGAGAGGTTCAAAGGGTGGGGGTGGTAATATCAAAAGGGAAGATATGGTCTTACCAGGAAAAAGAGTGAAGATGTAACTTTAAAGGAGCAGAATCCGTTCTGTGCACAAGCCCTTACCCCAGAGCCCTACTTACTCCCTCCATCTCTTGACAGGGGAGTTTCAGTTTGCCATTGCTGCGGATGACAATGCTGAATTCTGGCTGAGTCCAGATGAAAAGACCTCTGGTCTCCAGCTGCTGGCCAGTGTAGGCAAGGTACAGTGCATGCTGCATGGCTTCTTCCATCAAGGCTTTAATGTTTCTGTGGGGATGGAGACCTTCCTGTCTTACATAGTTTCTTGGACTACCCAAGTTTCTTTTCCTGCCCAACTACAGCAACACCACCACAGATGCCAGATGGGTGTGACACGACATACCCTAAGCCAGTTACATATTGGCAGTGCTGGTGGGTGCCCCATGTTCATGATTAAGGGACTTGCTTAAATCTATCCACAGGTTATGGATCTCACAGTCAACTTACCAGGAGGAGTAGCTCAATTTTCCCTCTTCATCACTCGCAGTGCAATAACCAGGGAAGAAACTCATCTGAACTAGAGCATTTTCTCTCTCTTCACAGACAGGGAAGGAGTGGACCGCACCAGGGGAGTTTGGGAAATTTCACAGCCAGCAGTCAAAGATGGTGAGGTGAGTGAGTCCCTCACTCCCAGACACCTCTGCACATGGCCAGGAAATCACAAGGACAAGGACAACGAACCCAGGCTTGTTGTGAAGAATTTAGCAATATAGAGAAAGGGATTACTCTGGCACATTGCCAAAGCTAAAGTGACGCATCCACACCTGTGCCAGTTTCTTTGCTGATTTACTGCAGGAGTGCAACACTGAATTTTTCTTCCCTAGAGGAAGCAGCCACCAGCAGATCCAGACTCCTCTGTATAAACTGTATCCTGAGCATCCTACCTTGGAACTGGCCAGGTTTCCCAGAATCCAAAACCCAGCAGGCAAGACTGAAAGGGAGTTATTCAGAATTAACTAAGAAGGGTCTGGAGCACTCCAGGTGCACAAGGGAAGCTACCTATCTCACTGTCAGTATCTGGATTTTCTTGGCAGTCTTAACCCTGCTCACCCTGAGAATTAGGTTGTTTCTTGGGTGTGGTTGCTCTCCACTGATTGCTGACAAGCTAAGAAATGTTCCTTAATGCTCTTGGTGACAGACACATTGTTCTTCACAGGTTGTCAGCTGCAGGCAGGTACTATTTTGAGGTGCTGCACAAGCAGGATGACAGAGGAACAGACCATGTGGAAGTAGCAGTGAGTCTGTGCAAATGGTTGTGCTGTATATGCGTCCCTGCAGAGCTGGGAAATGACATTTGTAATGATATCCCTCATTTCCCAAGATCCAGCTCCTCTTTGCATGAGATGTATCTAATTCCTTCCAGAGCCCTTACCTACTTCTATGTGGGATAGTCTTGACCACGTCAGGACCCTTTCCTCTGCTTGCTTGGGATAGTTCTGCCCTCTCCAGTCTCTGTTGCAGCTCTTTGTCCTTTCCTGCTTTGAATGTGTCCTGAGGGATCTCAGCTCATTCCCAGTCTTTTGCTGCTAAGTAAACTTGGTCATAGTAAGGAGAAAGAGGAAGCTGTGAGCCCATCTGGTGAAAAAAAAATCTTGTGCCTGTTCCTTTTGTTCAGGCTTGTTTAACTCCATAAGCAGTTCATTTTAATGTATTTCTCTGTTCCAGTGGAGACTGAATGACCCAGAAGCGAAGTTCAAAGTCATTGACTCCCAATACCTCTCCCTTTTTGCTAGTAAGTATCTTCACTACAGGTTTCCCTGAGCACCTCCCCATTCTTCCAAAACATATCAGTGGTGTTTCACCATGAATCATAGTCTAGCCAGGCAAATACCATGCATACAGATCATTACAAGAAAGAAGTGGAGACAGGTCAGGAGAGAGACTTCTGGACAAGAGTGTGACTCATGATTAAATATAGGAGAATTGAAAGTAGGATTGGAACATTATTTCAGGGAAATCTAGAGGCAGAAAGGAAGGGCAGAGAGGAGAGTCTGCAAGGGTGAGAACTGTTCCACATGTAAGAGTAACATGGGATGGAGGTTGCCTGCAGAGACCTAGGGGGAACATGAGGCCTGTAACTTGGGAGCTGGAGGTGTGCATGGGCAGTTGAACATGACGGGGGTTAGAAGGGGCAGCTGTAGCACTTCCAGGAGATTTCACTCTGGGTGCTGGACACAATGGGATACACTAGCGATATTGGGTGATGCTGCTTTCTTCTATATCAGCCTCAAGACTCTTCAAGTTGCTGCTGGATTGCAGCAAGTACATCAGCCAAGTCCCTCCTGTTTTGTAAACCCTTTTTAGCACATCAAGTGATACCTTTATCTGTTAAGGAGGTCCTTAGTCTCGTTTACCCTTATCTAGCTTTGTCAGTATTGCATTCCTCTGCCAGCATTCCCCGTTTCCATATCTACCACTGCTGCCTTCCAAAATCTAGGCTTTTTTCCATGCCAACACTTTCGCCCATGGAAGACTCCCTGATGTAATCAAGACATCTGCTTGCTGTGTCTTGAATCGCAACCTGCTGCTGTATTTTCTGAAACCTGCCATTTGTCCAGGACTAGGCTTTCCGTTAGGTCTTCTGTCCCCACCTGTTTTCCTTCTGCTCTTTTCTTCTTATTAATTCCCTGTAGAAGGGAAGACACACATCCCAGAATATTCCTTCACAGTTGGCCACAGTGCTGCAGTCTCATCTTCATCTGGCATCTTCTGCCCATACAGTGTTTCCCTCTTCCATGTCAGCCTTTGGCTGTATCACATGTCATCCCATTCCTTCTGGGTTCCCATGTCGTTCAGTACCCAAAAGTTGCTGACAGTAACCCCTGTGCCCTTGGCAGCATGTTGCCTTTCCCTCCTGGATATTTATTCAATTCCCCTCATCTCAAAGTAAGATCCATGGAGACATGAAGTCCTCTGGCAGTGGCACCCAAGAAAAAATGTAACCAATACCTGGTCTTCAATTTAAGCTTCCTGTTGCTCCTGACTTGCTGTTGGTCTGCATTCCCCTGCTGGAG
The DNA here is from genome assembly GCA_026212715.1 of Elanus axillaris. Lineage (NCBI taxonomy): Eukaryota > Metazoa > Chordata > Aves > Accipitriformes > Accipitridae > Elanus > Elanus axillaris. The sequence continues at coordinate 16,822,170 of JANZLQ010000025.1, read as the reverse complement.
TATCATCCCCCTCAGCCACTGAAGACCTTACCCTAGGGTCCTGCTCCTTTTCCAGCACAGGAGGAAGCTCCACTCCTCAATTTTCTCCTCCCTTTCATCTTTTCTACCTCCTTTTAAAATAAATTTAATGCTAATAATTCAGATGCATCCAGTAATTCCTGCCAGCATGGGGCTTCTTTAGCACACCACTGCTGGTGTGTCAAAGGCAGGAGGTCATTTTCCTCCATTACTCATCACTGTGTTTGTTTACTTCCAGTGATAGCCATGTTCCTACCCCAAAGCTTCTGTATTTCCAGCTTTCTGAGTCAAAGCCTTTGCTTCCCACAGTGTCTTTGTGGTGAAGCTCCTGATCAGCACCATTTAGGCATTGCTATGCCAGAGGCAGTGTTAGTGCCCTGGATGCAATGCCATTTGGAAAGGGCTGACACTGGGGAAGGGCATTTTTGGGGACAAGGGATGAATTAGCCCTTCCTCCTCCTTCTGTTCTCTCTCTGGTTTCTAGACGAGACGCTTTTAAAGATGGATGAGGTTGGGCATATCCCACAGACGCTGGCCAGTCACACGAGCCGGCCTGCTGACATCTCAGGCAGCAAGGCACACCCAGCTGACATGTTGAAGCCTGACCCCCGGGACACACTTTACAAAGGTAAGACTTGCAAAGCAGTTGAGAAGGTAGCTGCAGCCTGTCACAGCACCTGCAGTAGCACAGCCGAGAAAGATTGTCCTCCTATGCCATGGTTATCAAAGGCCATGCTTTTTCTCCCCAGTGCAGAGGAGAGGGGCAGCATACAATATAAGCCACTGTAGGAGACAAAGCACAGACTAAACCCAGTTCCTTTTTCTTGGCATCCACTTTCCACGACATCCCTGGGTGTAATATTTTAGTGTAAGTGCTGTAGAGCAGTGTAAAGAGGTGAGAGCAGTGTAAAGAGGTGAGTTGTGCAAGATAGTTTGCTTTATGTATCTTTTAGTATTTCACATGGATAAAGAGAAACCAGGCACAGAAGTAGGTAAGCTGGTGCATCGGTTGCAAGCAAGACTCCTTCAGCAACACTTGCTTACATATTTCTTCTCAGTGCCTCTGCTCAGCAAGTCTCGTGTCCACCGAGCCTTGCCAGACTGCTCATACAAGCCCAGCTACCTGGTGAATGGATTTCCTCTGCAGCGCTACCAGGGACTCCAGTTTGTAAGTATTATTCCTTGAGCAGATACTTGCCTAGGGGAACGCAAGGAGGAAGGAGGGAGACCCCATTAACCATGGGCCCTCCACCAATCTGAAGCTCCTGGGCAGATTTGACCATTTGCTGTTCAAGTCTGTGCATCCCAGTACGTGCCAAAGGGCAACACCAAGAAAGGGGAGATGGGTGCTACTCACTGCTCATAGGTCTCACTTGGGTACAAGTGTGTGTGTCTTACAGAGCCCCTCGGACCTTAAACCAAAGAGCTGAGCTTGCCTTCACACAGAGCCTCAAAAGGGCTGAGGATTTTATTCTCCATGAGGTGAACTGTAGTCTGTGTGCACTAGCAAAGACCTGACAAGCTTAGAACTGGTCTTAAGGGGGAGCTCCCGTTTGTGGGGCATGCAACATAGCAGGGATTAATCCTCTGCATAGCAGAGCAGACTGAGGTCTGCTGGGGACGGGTCACCAGCACAGTTTGCCCTCACTGGGTGTCAGTGCAAGCCTGTACTCCTTGGGGCACTCGCATCCTGGGTGGCCCCAGCTCCCTCAGCCTTTGCATGGTGGGTCCCCCCCCCACTTCCTGGGTTCCTGTGACCCCCTGCATCTCTTCAGGAGGACTTGCCCACCTCTCTCCCAGCTAATTCTCACTCTGTTATAGGGCAGTTAGAGATGGACAGACAGATGCCGACAGAGAGAGAAAAAGGCCTACCTCTGCACACATCCCAGCACACTTTCTTTTGTTTTCCATCCTCACAGCCTGCTGCTGGGTGCCTTGGAGAGGCAAATAGTTCGTGGGCAACCCCTGCTTCCTCTCAAAAGGGCTGGTCACCCTGCAACTGTGTCTGGGTCACCTTGTGAGTGGTATCTGGATTTATGAGGTTTTTACTTTATTTTCCTCCCTTCTTCCCAGGTTCATTTATCCTTTGTTTACCCAAATGATTACAGCCGCCTGAGCCACATGGAGAAAGACAATAAATGTTTCTACCAGGAAAACCCTTATTACTTGGAAAGGTAGGATGCCCCAAATGCAGATTTACTAGCGGGGGGGGGGAGGACATGGTTTGAAGGCTGGAACTGGGGTGGAATTTCATATTCACTTCTGTAGGACTCTCTTAATTGTTAAAGATCCCCTAAGTCCTGCAAAACATTAAAGCATTTAATGTTTCTTTCGATAACACGTGCTCCCTTTAAGTGAAAATATGTTTAGATCTCAAGGGGAAACTGCTGCTGCTTTTCTTGCTCTATTAACCTGGAAGCTGGGTCAGACTATGTTTGTTCCACTACATCAGGGAGTGCATTTCCAGCAAACTTTGCCTGCCAGCAGCTGGAGCCTCCTGATGGCTGTCGCTGTGAAAGGCAAACCATGCTCACCACCAGGCATCTTTCTGAGGCAATAAGTGCATGTCATTCATCTTCACTAGGGTCTAGCTCCCAGCAGTGGCCCTGCAAGGGAATCACCACTCACGTGCTCCCCTCCTGTCATAGGCAGACACCTTGTGTGAGGACCCCCCTCCATTCAAGAGGACTTTTTTTGCAGGATAAGGAGAGTCACTTTTCCAGTGAGATAACTGATGGTGTCCTCCCTGTGCACAGGATCTTCTTCTTCCCTACAGGACTATTTTGAGGGCTGGAACAATAGAGCGTATTGTAGGTTTGGGAGGGAACTCCTGGGACTGGGGTTCATAGTGAGGGGTGGAGAAGGTGGCTACCATGGGCTGGAAGGTCCCACACAGGTTTATTGCTTTCACAATTCATTTGTACTGTGACAGCATTTGGGAACTGTGGACCCATTTTGCTTGACATCAAGCACACATGGAGGGAAACAGTCCCAGAAATCCCTCCCAAAAACTTGAAGCACAGACATATGAGGACAGCATACAGACAGTGGTGGTATGAGAGAACAGAGAGGGAGGTCATTGCAATTACCTGCCTGAGCCACTTGTGCAGCATGATGGCTTGCATTTATGAGCAGTACATCATAAGTGAGCTTTAAGGAGCAGTTTAAGGGAGGCTAAAGAAGTGTTTCAGGGTACTTATATTGGGATTTCTTCCTGCTCTTATGAGAAAATGTCTGAGAGACTGGGATGATAAGCAAGGAAAGCTGGCATCTTTGACAGTGCAGAGTAAGATCTGATTGCCCAAAGATTTGAAAGATAGGGATGATGATATTCTATGACTTGCTGGGAAAGGGCAATCTAGAGATGCTGGATAGATATAATCAGAGTAATGGACCATCACCTCTGAAGGAGTTGCCGTAATTTATTTGGAGACGGCAAAGTAACTTTCATCAAACGTGTTTTGCCCTTCCCTCTGCAGATTTGGATTCTACAAGTACATGAAAATGGATCGGCCAGAGAAGAGCCTGGATTCTGGAGAAAAGACAGAGCAGCCAGGTAGGGGCCCTAATGTCAAAGCCCAGAGGATCCTTTTATATGTCACTTTTGTGTGCGATCTTCCAGCATCAGCTGAAAGAAGCTGTTGACTTTTTGTAGCAAGGAAGTCATAGCCCTCCCCTCCCAGGTTGCTGTGGCTGGGAGGAGATTTTTGCTGCCACTTCTCTTAAGGGCAGGTTGGGAGGTCACCAAACAGTGGGCTGTGGTGGACAATGTGACAGCTACCTCTCAGGCCTGCAGCTTAGCTGAGGTGCAATTCCAGCAAAAGTGTGGGCAGAACTGACAGAGCCAAAGGTGTGCAGCGTGGCAACCTATTCCCACACCTGCCCTACAAAGCTGTGGCCAGACTGACAGTTAAAGGCAAAGCCAGACACCTCCACAGCCTGGCATTTGGCAATGCTGACTAATAGGTGCTGAGGAGGCTGGTATCAGCAAGAGCACAGCTCCCATCTGTGAGAGCATCCCTGTCCCTCTGAGCAGGAAAGACCGCTGAGATGAGGTGAGAAGTAGCCGCCCCAGTGGGGCGGGTGCCTGGGTCATGACAGGGAAGTCAGCGGGTGGATGCCAGAGGTGTAACTGCAATTACTCCTACAGGCTCCCAGGAGGGGAACCTGGATGATCTGCAGTATGCAGAGCAGGACACAGAGAGTACCAGTCACCCCAAGCGCCCTGGTATGGGGAGGGCAGAGCTGGCAGGCAACGCTCCCAGCAGCGTGGTGGGCAGCGATAACGTTCACAAGGACTATTCCCTCCGGGAGCGTCGTCGGCTTCTCTCAGTGATGGGTGGTGACCTAGGAGAGGGGCTACAGAGGAGAAGGATGAAGAGATCTGGTGTCAAATCAGCCATGCTGGCCTTTGCCAACCAAAGCCTCAGCCAGGCTGACCTAGTAAGGAACCCAATAATGAAGAGATCCCAATTAAAAGCTGGTGTCAAAGACAACTCCAGGAGCCCTCCGAAGCATGCCAGGGCCATCCAGGTGAGAGCACCTGTCAAAAAGGTGACCCCCCCTTCTAGGACCCTATCTCAAAGGCAGCAGCCTCTTGATGGCCCTAGGGACTCAGGGGTCACAATTCCTAAAGGGATGAGACCTCAAGGAGACCTCGGCATCGTTAAGGAAGGGCTGCAGCCAGGAGGCACCTTGCCAGCCAGGAAAGGAGGCCCAGTCTCTGGCAAAGCTGGCGGACGTGCTGTGAGCGCTGCCAACCCCAGCCAGCAGCCTGGGCTGCCACAGTGGCTGAACCAAGTGGAGTCCTACATTGCTGAGCAGAAGGCGGCCAATGGTGGGGATGTGGGCAAGGGAGAGGCACAGGGGGTATCTCCTGTGAAGGGCAAGTCTGGACCTGTGGCAGCAGCAGAAGAAGAGGCAGATGGGGAGCCAGAGGAGGAAGATGAGGAGGATTTCGATTATGTACCAGTGTTTGACCAGGCGGTGAACTGGGAGCAGACCTTCAGCACGAGCAACCTGGACTTCCATATGCTGCGCACAGACTGGATTGACCTGAAATGCAACACATCAGGAAACTTACTGCTAAGAGAAAGGGAGGCCCTGGAAGTCACACGTGTCTTCCTGAAGAAGCTCAACCAGAGGAGTAAAGGGTAAGGCACAGTGTAAAACCAAGGAGTTGGTGTACCATGCTGCACTGGGAATACCTGTCATGTGAGGAGCTAGTGGGAATCAGACGATAAACTAGATGTGGGAAATAAGACTTCAGACAAGGAATTACTGTAAAAACCTGGTCTTTAAATACCTCTTTTGGCTGAGAGATGGGAATTGTTGGACACCAGACCATGTTTGGAGGCTGAGTAAGGCCCTCCAACAGCTGGTGGCAGTAACCGTGAAAGATTGGAGGTTTCCATCCAGATAGCATCACTGGCTTTTTGCTGGCTTCCTCCTTGTGCAGTGTAGGTATTGAGAACACATATGAGCATTTTACCAGCTGAAGATTAAGAAATCCTGCTGATATGAAGTAGGACTGGAGCTCCCTGTGCTTGTGGTTTGGCATCTGCCATATCTCAGCTTGTGAATCACTTAGGACATAGGACCAGAAGGGACCTAACAGATAATGTGGATCAGTACACTTACCTCAGAAACAACCAATACCCTACACTGTTATCTGAATATGTGCACCTCCAACTTAAAACTAGCTAGATTTCTAGATCCTAGTACTGATTTGGGAAGATGTTTCAGCTCCTCGCTTCTTTGATGACCCACTGGAGATCAGCTTTTGCTGGTACTCTGTTTTTATGTTGTTTTGATATGGTTCTTTTTCTTCTCAAGACTTACCATCTTGATTGCCTTTCTGGCAAACAGACATACCTCCTCTGAGCCTCTATAAGCTAAACAATCCAACTCCTGACCCTTCTGTTGAGCTGGCCTCTATTTCCGTCATTTTCCTATATGTCTCTCTCCATGTGGGTTTCAGTTTGGGTTAATTTTCCTGTACGTGATGACCAGTATCCTGGATGTTTTATAGAATGGGTGTTATTAGTTCCCAGTCCCTGCTGGAAGTAGCTCCAATGCTACATCTTAAGATCACATTTGTTTTTTCAGGGTCACATCAGTCACAGTCATGGTATAACTGATCAGCACACACCAGCTTTTCTCAGCATTTTTAACTGATGAGCATCCATTTTACAGCAGAAACTCTTGTTATGATCTGAAAGGGCATGACCTAGCATTTCATCCTGTTTTGGCCATTATGAACATACAGCTCACCCCAGTTTTTACTGTATGATTGCTCAGTCCTACTCCATGTTATTGGCTGATAAGCTGTCATCAGCCGATTTCACTAGCCCAAACATACTCCTTGTGCCAAGATAGTTGTAGGAGGCATTGAGTACACTCACTATTACCAGCCCTACAATCATTCAGACATATTTGTTATTTTCTGTGTCACCTTTATTTCATTTCCCTTGCCAACTATTTTCTCTTGGCTGGAATCCCAGATCTAAGCCCACGTGCTTGTGGATTTAGGAAACAGGTGCTAAACCTTCCCATGGGACTTCAGAAACAGTGCAGCAAAGCAAGGGGAAGCTGGGGGCAAAAAGGTTTGTGCTAGCCAGGAGGAAAGAGCCTAGCAGAGCTTAACAGGCTGGAGGTGGGAGGGGGGCTGGTGTACAGGGGACATGCCCACCCCAGCTGTATCTCCTGCAGACGGTTCCAGCTGCAGCGTATTGTGAACATAGAGAAACGCCAGGACCGCATGCGGGGCAGTCGCTACCTGCTGGAGCTGGAGCTACTGGAGCAGGGAGAGCGGCTCGTCCGCTTCTCCGAGTACGTCTTTGCCCAGGGCTGGCAGGGTGTTGGTGGCGATGAGGAGGAGGAGAGGAAGATGAGGAACCTGGCGTGGGGTCGTAGGCGGCACCTGATGGCCGTGGCGAATGAGCCAGAGCTCTGCTGGCCCCAGGGCTTTTCCTGGAACCACCGTGCCGTGGTTCATTTTGTGGTGCCAGGTAAGGGGGACCTGCCTCCCTGGGACATCGAGGGGTGGCACAGTGGGTGGTTCCCATGAGTTCAGTCCTGAACAATTGGTCTGGGCCAGCCTCAACTGCCTTATTTGGGTCACTTCCCATTTCTCTTCTCTCCAAGTTAAACCCCCTGAGAAATGTGGCAGGCCCCAAACTCCCACGGCTTGTAAGCACAAAGAAAACTCCTGTCACACACTGGAGAAGAGCCCACACTGATTCCTGGGCTCTTTGGTCCAGGTTTTCAGCCTGGGACTATTTCAGCATCCCTGCAAGGTTAGCAGGGTTTGTGGGGAGGCAAGAAGCCTTGCCTGTTGAGAAGCCACACCATCTTTGAAATCAGTTTTGCTTTGATTGTCTCCCTCTTGCAATACAACCAGTGAAAAACCAGGCACGTTGGGTGCTGCAGTTCATCTCTGACATGGAAGAGCTGTTCCGAGTCACTAAGGATCCGTACTTCAACGTCATCATCACGGACTACAGCAGCGATGACATGGATGTAGAGAAGGCTCTGAAAAGGTCTACCTTGCATAGGTGAGATGTCACAAAAAACTGCTCGCATGCATATGCTTGCAAACACAGCACATCTGCCAATCTCTGTGTATTGATTAATCACAGCCTTCTGCGGCTGGAAACCCAAAGGTAACATCCATCCAGACCTTGCACGTATACGTGGATTTATTATTGTTGTAATGTAAATACACATATACTGCATGTAATAGTGTTACAAAACTGTAAGGCAATACCTACTGTAGTCACCCATCAAGATGCATCTCAGTTATGGTTTAACCCCAGCCAGCAACTAAGCACCATGCAGCCACTCACTTACTGCCCGCCACCCAGGGGGAGAGAATCAGAAAAAAAGTAAAACTTGTGGGTTGAGATAAGAACAGTTGGATAGAACAGAAAGGAAGAATCTAATAATGATACTAATAGCAATAATAAAATTACAATAATTATAATAGGATTGGAATATACAAAACAAGTGATGAACAATGCATTTGCTCACCACCCGCTGACCAACGCCCAGTTAGTTCCTGAGCAGTGATCCTTCCCAGCCACAGTCCCCCCAGTTTATATAACTTGATACGGCATCGCATGGTATGGAATATCCCTTTGGCCAGTTTAGGTCAGCTGCCCTGGCTGTGTCCTCTCCCAACTTCTTGTGCCCCTCCAGCCTTCTTGCTGGCTGGGCATGAGAAGCTGAAAAATCCTTGACTTGGTCTAAACATTACTTGGCAACAACTGAAGACATCAGTGTTATCAACATTCTTCTCATACTGAACTCAAAACATAGCACCGTACCAGCCACTAGGAAGACACTTAACTCCATCCCAGCCAAAAGCAGGACAATCTCTTTTCTCGTGGCTTTTGTTCAAGTTTGCAAGAGAGAAGAGAAACCAAGTTTTGCAGTGATGGGTCAAGGGGAGGACAGAGAAGAAAAGAAAGCTGTGAGAAATGGCACAGAGAGCATGGAGACCTTTGGGGACTCCGCTTGCTGAAATAACTGTCTGGCTTGCTCTACTCTGATCTGAACCAGCCTTGGCTGGTCATTTCCTTTACATGCCAGGGGCTCCCAGTAACAGGTCTAGTCCTAGGATAGACCTGGACGAGAGCTGAAAAGACTTGTGCTAGGGACTCCCCTATCCTTGCTGCGCAAGGGGGAAGACCCTCAGGGCACACTGGGATCTGGAGCAGCACTGAGCTTGTGCACTCACACAGCAAAGGCTTTTCTCCTCCTCGAGAGGGTGTGCGGGCGGTGAGGGCAGCTCCACAGCATGACGCCTATGGTACACCACTGCTGGCAGTGCTTTCTGTGCTCATCGGCATGCTCGCACTGAAGTTCTCTTTCCTGTCTGACCCCCAGCTATCAGTACTTGAAGCTGACAGGGAATTTCGAGCGTTCTGCTGGGCTGCAGGCAGGGATAGACCTTGTGACGGTAAGCCTGGGGGCCCTTTGGGTGGGCAGGGATGTTTCTAGTCTGTCTGGCACTACCTCTGCCTCTCATACTGAACATGCTGGTTTTTAGGGAAAAGAATAGCCTAGCAGACCAGATCAAATGTGGATGTGTTTCCTGTCCCTCCAGAGTTAGAGTCTCACCCTTTATTCTGAGGAGCCTGTGGTCCATTCAGTTCTTGGCCCACCTACTAGGACTATCAGACAGGAGGGAAACCAGCAGTAGCAGCTTTGTGATATGGCTCTGCAGGTCACAGTCATAGTATTTCACACCCATGCTTGAACAGCCACTCAATGGCCATTTTGCCAGCCTCTAGGACATCAGTTTCTGATTTAGCAATGAATGGCTCTTTAATTCACTCCCATATCTCTGTCTGCCTGCCCCTCAAGAAGGACTTACTTAAAGTCAACCTTTTTTTTTTTTTTTTTCCCAATCGGTGTGGTTGGTTCCAGGACCCACACAGCATCGTTTTCCTGTGTGACCTCCACATCCACTTCCCAGCTGGAGTTATTGATTCAATCCGAAAGCACTGCGTGGAAGGCAAGATGGCCTTTGCACCCATGGTCATGAGGCTGCATTGCGGCATGTCCCCACAGTGGCCTGATGGTAAGAGGGAGTGGAGTCTCTTTGGCTCAGACCCTGGTGATTAGGGAAAGAATGAGGGTGCCTACCACCTCTAGATTTGTTCCTCTGGTGCTATCAAGGTCTGGAGCTTAAGGTACTTCCAGGGCCACTAGGTGAGAGTGCATTAGACATAGGATGGGGTTTAACAGTGTCAGATACCTGAAATTTGGGATCAAAGACCCAGCAGAGCCCTTTATATGACGTTTGTCCTGGTCGTCTCCTAGGACTGTCTATGGATTTGAGGACCTTGGAAAATGCCTCCTTTACTCTTTCTGCCCATTTCTCTCTTTTCTTAGGCGGCACAGCCTGTCCTGAGGAGAGCTTGTAACCCAGGGGTGAGGGCAGCCAACCCAAGTCAAGGGGAGGAATGTGGCACATATCATTTGAGTGTAGGATTTCCTTTAGACAGAGGTGGCCATCCTGAGCCGTCCAGGCACAGGGACAACCTTTGAAGCTGGGACAGTCCAGGTACATTAGATACTAGTCTGCCAGACAGGAGATGTGAGAGGCTCTGCTAACAAGTTCATAGGACAACCCATGCTGTCTGTCCACAAGCCTTTCTCATTTCCCAAAGCTTTAATATGGTTGGCTCTGCACTGGTGCTGAGTTGACTCTCTGTTGTCAACATTGTGCTAAAAGTAGCTTAAGTCTCACTTCAGCAGCCCTGCTGGAGTCATCAATGGTTCCAAGTGCCAACATACCTGTGCCTCTTTTATGCTGTCCTCAGGCTACTGGGAGGTAAATGGATTTGGTCTCTTGGGCATATACAAGTCTGACCTGGACAAGATCGGAGGCATGAACACAAAAGAGTTTCGGGACCGCTGGGGAGGAGAGGACTGGGAACTCCTGGACAGGTAGGCATCCATTGTCATCATCCATACACTCAGGAGGGGAGACCCATTAGATCCCAGAGGACCAATGACCAGGGGAGTCAGGGTCTGAGGGGAATGAGGTGACTAATGCCAACATAAGCTTGGTCAGTGAGGGAGAGTCATTGAGCATGTCCTGACCCCAAACCTAGTAGGCAAGTGGACCCCAAATACACTACTACAGCCCCTGGTAAAAGAATAGAGGAGCTGTTTCCTGGTGCCTTCCAGCCACACTGCTGGTTAGCCACAGGCAGATCAGGCACTGGTGATCATGAAGACTGTCCTCTTCAAGCAGTGCAGTGCACAGTTGGACCAGTTTGGGTCCCTCAGACTTCCCATACTATGTATAGCACTTGCCCAGAAGAGCAACTGTCACAGAAACATTTAAAGATCATGAGGTAGTTACAATTTCTGAGAATTTTGTGATGAGGGGTCTCTGCTATACAAATCCTAGGTCTCTGGGTTTGTAGTTCTAGGTTTTGGGGCCTGTCCCGTCTTTTCTGTCAGATGACTGCAGAAAAGACTACAGTCCTGAGGAATCCCATGTTGCAAGCTGTCTTTCCTCCTAGCCTGGCATGTGCAGGCCACCCTGACTAGTCCTGTTCTAGGGTGCGTAAACACTCAGCAAGTGTCATTAGATGCCTGCTTATGGATATGAGATACCTCTGAGCTATTCTGGACTCTTCAATTTGATTGCAGTCTCTTGACAACAGCACAACTTAAAAGATTTCCTGGGGCTGAGCCCCCCAGTATCTTCGTGATCAAGTTTTCCCTAAGTCTACCCTTCTCCTTTCTGCCAGGATCTTGCAGGCCGGGCTGGAAGTGGAGCGTCTCTCTCTGAGAAACTTTTTTCACTGGTTTCACTCAAAGCGGGGCATGTGGAACCGGCGCCAGCTGAAGACACCGTAGCCTTCAACCCCAAAGCTGCTCTGCAGCACCATCCACCGTCTCGTCTTGATGTGCACTTTATCAAGGCACACGTCCGAGCACACAAACTCTTCCTCTGCCTCCAGAGCCCTCTGATGGGATGGCACAGCTGAGGAAGGGATGGTCAGGCTGGGGGAGCGGTAGCTTCTCTTGTGAGCCATTGTATCCAAGGTGTGGGATCTGTGTCTTGCTGGGAAGGCATGCGGGGGAAATACCAACAAGTGAAGGACTTGTATTTCCTGCCATGCAGTCTAACGGATGGTACAGTGGGAGAGGTGCCATATTTCCCATTGAGTCTTGCGTGGTGCAAACCAAACAAACACAAATCCCAGCTAAGCCCAGAATGGTTTATTTAGAGTAATGCAGCTTCTCTTTCAATACTTGAATGAAAAAAAGAAAAAACCCAACCATCTCCATTTCCCTTCTTTCCCCATCTCTCCGGTATCCATGCTTTTGGACAGGGGACCAAAGTAAGTTCTCTGAACTGTATTGAGTCCACATGCCCATGTGCTGACCCAAGGAAATCTGGATGTAGAGGAGCTGATAGGCACTTTAGGCTGCTGGTGCTTAGACGTTTCTCTGTGCTTTTCACTTTAGTCATTATGAAAAACTGTGCTCATTTTCAGCAAGTTATGAGCCATGGATGGAGGTGCAAGTACACTTCCCTTCTAAGAGCCACATTTGCCTGCAGCTGGGCAAGGTGGCAGGGGTTGATGTTACAACTCCACCTAAATTATTGATCCACTGCCTGAGGATAGTGGAGGGGTTATACAGAGAAGCTAGGAGGGCATCTCAGGAGGAACTTTGCAGCCTTATTTGACAGACATGTGTTTGTCCTAACGATATCAGGGAAACCCTAGCAGGGAAGAAGTGGCAATATTTTATTAGTTGAAATATTGTGATTTTGTCAGAAAAAGAGAAGACAGAGTATTCTGCTCTCTAAATCCTGTACATTTATGCAGCATCTAAAGGTTAATTTAATAAGTTATGGCCTCACAGTTATATCTTGTCATAGTCTGACTTCTATGTAAAGAGCAGGCTTCTTGGTTGAAGAACCATCACAGCTGTTGGTGCTTCATCTCTAGAACAGCCCTGGGAGCTCTGGCCCGGTATGGAGGAGGTGGCCTCAGGCCATGGCATGTGCACTGGATGAAAAGAAAAGTGAGGACAGAAGAGGGTTGAATGTATAAAAGGATAGGCGGACCCATGCTGCCACTGATCCAAGAATTGTGGAAAGAGCCCCTGTCCACAGCCGGCCTGATGCTACAGAGAATTGTCATCCCCTAAAACTCCTGTTAATGTTAAGGCAAGATTTTTTACTCCATAACCATTTTACAGGATTATAGAAACCCAGAAAACCCAGCACACTCAGTGCTCTACACTGGAGCTTTGGTGTCCCCATACCCTGCTGAAAAGGCTGCTACTGGTCTCAAGCTTCAGGGGAGAGCGTGAGGTAGGATGAGCTGGGACTCATGGCACCCAGCGCTGGGGAGTTGTTAAGAAGTGAGTAATGGAGGTATGCAGGATACAAGCAATGCTGACGTGGTTCTAGAGTTGTTTGTGTTTTACGCTGACGGAGTGGATGCCGATTCAGAATAGGCATTCATTTATTATTAATTCTGTGGTGCTTGACAAGCCCATCAAGTTCCACTATTGCAGTAGAAAACTGAACATGCAAGTTCTGGCACGTGAGATAGAAATCTTGTCAAATCATCTGCTTGCCTCAGTCCAGGTTTTGTGACTGATGGAGTCAGAAAAAGTCAACTAGATTTCAGAAGGTTTTGCTTTCAGAAGGTGCAGTGTGCAGCTATAGTGAGAAGCAGACAAGAGACTTCTGTGCCTCTGAGTCCACAGAGCCTTTGTCAGAATGCAGACACTGAGTATCTTAGAAGGGGCAGCCTTAGCCTTCTGCCCAAGCCAGAGCAGTCTTTTTATTGAGGGAAAGTATTTTCCCAACACAGAGACTAAGAAATGAAACACTGCCATTGGAGTGAGAGGGAAGAGACTGACAACAGTTAACACTATTATTTTTTTTAAATGTATTCCAGGAGTTTAGGAGGCCAGAGCCCTGTGATGCAATGTTGCAGTAAGTACTGTTTCTGCCTGGAATGTGCAGTGTCAGTCGTGCTCTCGGTGCATGTTGGAGCCTGTGTGCTTCACTTACACACAGGCACAACCCTGCGAGTGTGCAGGTGAGCCGCTCTCCAGGCTCCGGGACTGCGCCTCCGCAGCCTGTCTGGGCTGGCTCTGTCACGCAATCCTTGTGGAATGGGGAGAGGCTGGTGGGGAGGGCGAGCGCCAGGACACAGCGAGGTATTTAGCAGGACCCAGCTGTTTGGCCCCATCAAGCAGAGAACAGCATGATGCCCATTTTGCAGGAGAGCTGATGGATTTGGTGGTGACCCTTATGTCATGCACAGGGAGGAAGGGTTATTTGTACTGCGTGCTTTCACATCTGGCTTATATGTGGTCTGCAGCACCTAAAGTTAGCAGATGGTATCCATCTGCAGACAGTGGCAAGAATTAGGTGCATCCAGAAGGTAACTCACTTGACTTACATGATACAAGTAACCCCTCTTCCTCACCAGAGAGGACAGTCAGCAAAGAGTGGACTGGAAAGTAGGGTGCAGCCCTGACTCCAGCACTGCCAGCAGAATTTCAGGATTTTGTCCCCATGCTTTAGCTGTGACTGTGCTCCTTCCTTCGTGCCTTGTAACCCAGGCCAATGGCAAGCAGAACTGTTCACCTTATGAGAACTCCTTGGTGCAAATGTAAGGAGTTAGTGGGTTTCAGTCCAGTTTCCTAATGGCCACTATCCCCACTGTCAAAGCCACCATCAGAAATGTTCTTCCCTTTCTAGAACAGCAGGGATTCTTAGTTGGTATTTAAGCACTGCGGTAATAAATGTGATTAATACTAATTGACACTAGTTGGCAGCCTCCACGGAGGAGCTTGGAGAGAGCCCATGAGGACAAAAGCTATCTTCCAGCCCACATGCTCAGAGACCGCTGCAGGTTGTAGGGAGAGAAGGGGCTACACGCTCCCCAGCTTGCCGCCCAGCAGCAAATTTTGCAGGAGCGGTGCCAGGCATTGCTCTGAGGCTGCTGCCTCTCTTCCAAAACAAGCTACAGTTCTTCTCCCCAGAGTCATGAAGAAGGTGAGAGCAGGGAGCATGGCAGGAGCAGGTAGTCCCACAGCCATGCAGTGAAAGGTTATGGCCATCCAGGGCGGTGGCCAGGCCACCGTGGTCCTCTATCAGTAGGTGGTTTGCCCCATCACTAGTGTTGCACGGCGTGCACTGCCGCTGCTGGGAGGGCTCGTCTCTGGGTCTGGCACAGCTCCTGGAGAGCAAGAGGGAACCTGGCTTTACTACAGCTGGGAAGCTGATTGCCCCCCGACAGTCAACCTCATTTCTGGTACCAGGATCTTTTTAGGAAGTTGTGCCCGAGTTTGCCGTGACATTTGCCCCGAGTTTCTGGCCTTCGTGTGCATCCTGGCTGTGTCCTGCCTTGATGGCAGGAGGAAATCAGTTGCATGGAATTCCCTGTGCGGCAGGCAGGCAGGAGGGAGCTGCTCAGGTAGCTCTCTGGCTGGGGACAGCTGGGGAGATGATGGGCCATGCTGCAGGAGACCTTCCCTGGGGCAGGACGTGGCCAGGCTGGGGACCCTGGGCCCCCAAGCATGGGGTGCATGGCAAGGAGGGTCTGCCCACAAATGCCGACTCCATCTTCAGGACTGAATTGTGGGGCTGTGTTTTGCAGTTCAGCGAAGGGAACAGAGAAAGGCTGGCTTTTATTCTGAGAGATATATATTGTGTGAAAATTATAATGTGGCCTGTTTTGTCATCGTCTTTAATGTTTGCCCGGTATGAACATCTTGCCTCTTCTCATTGGCTACAAATGTCTGAAGTTGATTGTTTTTTAGATACTGATGCCTTGTGTTAAATATCTGAATTGTACCTTTGAATTATCTGCCTTAAAGTGGCTCTGTGCCTTCAGGACGACTCCTGGGCCACCTCTCTGTTAGAGCTGGGGGATGTACTGATTCTCCTTAATGTTTTATAAATACATTGTCTTCCACAAGAGCTCAGTTGTGTCCGTGTGTTACTCACAACCACATCGCCACGCAGCAGGGATTAGAAACCAAGTGTTGCTCCTCTGGCTTCATATAACCAACCGAAGGTGTAGGCAATACCAGAGAGACAGGTCACTCTCTGCCCAAGCCAGCAAGAGCTTTGCAGCAAGAGGCGGGTGGGAGATGCAGTAAGCAAGTTTAGCCAGGAGCGAGACCTGTTTCAGTCCCCTCTAGGGCTGTAGAAAATGGGATGGCAACAAAACAGTTTTTCTCCTGTCTTCCTGGGTTTATCATGTGAAACTAGGTAGAAACACTGGGCAAATACATGTCCCAGCAAAGCACAAGTGTGATGTGATCATAGAGAGAGAATGCAGAGAATGAAGTGGTCCCTCTCACAAGCAGGGGACGATTCCTGGAGCCAACTGCAGGTGAGAGCTTAGACCCAAGCTTGAGCTCAGTACTTGGCACAGCCTACACAAATGGGCTGTCAGCTCTTTCACAGCAACTGCTTATTTAGATTCAAATTTGGCCCCTTTTCACTTCATCTGTCCCTCCTTTGAGAATGAAAAGCTTGGCAGGAATGGGAGTCAGACATGGACAGGGAAAAAGGCAGCCAAGGTTGCTAATGAGTCTGATTCCATTATAATGAGTAATTATTATTAAAGGTGATGGGGGGAAAAGCATTCCAGCACATTGCTGGTCTTCTGCTTACCTGGGCTGGGTGACGGAAGCCCTCTCTGCTTGGGCAGACCTCGTGCACCTCTGTACCTGACTTAGCACCTCTCTGAGACTATGATGTTGAAGTTAAGATCTGGTAATGAAATTCCCCTCACTGCTTCATTCCCAACTGAACCTTTTATTTTTTTTTCTCTCTCTTTACATTCAGTCATCAATGCTAATTGCTTTGCCTCCTGCTCTGTGAAACAGTGAGTCACTGGATGTGGGATCTGCACGAGATGCATAATTTTCCACCTTTTCATGAACCCAGCCAGGCAGTAGTGGCTGAAAGCCCTTAGCTGGTGGTTTTGCATTGGCTAGAACTAGTTTTGCTGCCTCTACAGTTGAAGCCTTTTTCTAGAGGAGAGCAGGGTAACAGAGGCTTCCCAGAAACATTCACCCCTGTTTGCTGTTGGTCTCAGCAGAGACCGAGGACCAAAATAAGCAGCAAACTCCGTGTCGCTCCAGACCTGCCATCCCCCAGACAACATGGAGGACGAGTCTTTACCTGCTTCACCAAACAGATCCCAGACTGTGCTCAGCTTTGCTGATTTAAATTCTGGTAAATACATAACTGGCATTTTCCACCCTACTCTTTCTGTGCAACTTCCCTTCAGCTGGAAAAAAGCCACTGTCATTTGCAGGTATGAGCTGCTGCTGGCCCGTAGCCTTACCCACCAGCCTGGGCAAGATCATTCACACCCTCTCCAGAAAAAAGCATCACCTATGACTTAAACAGAAATTTAGTTCCATGAAGTCAGATATAGTGTACAAATGAAATCTGCCTGTATCTGGTTTTTTCAGGTGTCAGACACTCCCAGTAGCTCCTGAAGACCAATATGTGGACATTTTTGTGACATTTTTTTCTCAGTGGTTGCAAGATTATGCAAAATGAAAAAAACATATTGAACTCTGATACTGCCATACAATGAAAAAATCATTTAATAATCAGAAAAGCATGTCATTCAAATAGGCTGACACCAGGCTATTAAAATACTATTTTTTAGCATGTCTACAGAGTTATAAAATCTAGGATGAAAAATTTTTACTCTTTCAAAAAAACCTCTGAAAAATTATTAATTCAAAGCTATTTTTCTGAAGGAAACAAATTGCTGTAGTACAAGAGAATTTGCAGCATTGTCAATATAAAAATGATATATTTAAAAACAATTATGTTAGTAATAAGACCTTAAATTATAATGGTGATTTTTTTAAAATAAAGTGATATACTATGCACCTGTCATTTCTCATCGTGGCAATAAGCCTAGAGTGTGTCCTTATGTATAATGTTTCTTCATTCTCTGCTAAATATTGTCAGGATATTCTGATGGCATTCCTTGTAGGTTCCTGGCGATAACATCAGACCATAATATCTATTTTCTGTCATTGTTAATTTTCCAACGCTGAAAATATCTGATTGTTTTCGTAACTGTGTCACATTTAATTTTAAACAACTAGGAAAATGTTTGAACTGGTTTTAGCTGCATTGACATGTATATACTTTTCTATTCTCCCATGAGAAGTTTTTTTTTTTTTTTTTTTTTTTAGTTTGAGAAATCCATACTAACATTTGGGAGGTAAAATAGTAGATAGCATTGCTTTACATATAGCAACTTATGCTTGAGACAAAAAAGCTGGACTTTTCTTGTTTATTTAGCCTACAAAGTAAATCATTCAGTCTTTTCTACAAAATGAGCCAATACTGAATACATGAAGCAGGCAACTAAAATAAGAGATGAGATTGAGATTTGCAGAACTGTGCTTTGAAATTGTCTACCTGCTGCTGTTCCTGCAGCTTTCTCTAGCAAAGTTTGCTCTAGCTTTGAAAGGCAAGGTTTTCACCCCTTCAGAACTGCAGAAGTGTTACAGTAAGGGGCCAGTATACCATGACACTCACACAGTTTTGAAATTTTAACCCAGTTCTCTGAATTCATCGATGGCCTCCTGCTGCGGTCAGTGAAAACATAGAGGAGGAGAGCTTCCCCCACCATCTGTGCTGCTCGGGTCCTGCAGGGAAGACAAGAAGCACCAGTAAGGCAGCAGGCTACTCCGCGCTGCACAGGCAGAGAGGAGCGGTCACGGCATACTGGCTCACTCGGCACCACAGCCACAACTGGCACACACACCCCTGCGGGTGTGGGGTGCTGCTCTTCAGCTCTTGCACCTTTCTGGATCCCAAGCCAGCAGTGTTTTTATAGAGGCTTTTGGCCTTTGCATCCTCCCTCATCATATCATGCGTCTATCAAGCTTCCTTGCTGGCTGTTGCCCCAGTATATTGTATTTAAACTCTGTTTATATGTTGCAGGTCACGTAAGCAAGACATGTGAACTTTGCTTCTTGACGTAGAGCACTTTTGACCTAAGAACATGTCATTCCCTCGTTGACCTGACAAGGGAACACAAGCATTTGGTTGGACTCTTATTCACAAGACTTCCTCTTGAAAATGAGAGTTAGATTCTTAAAACAGCCCCTGCCAAACCACTCTCGCTGTTGAGAAGAGCTCTTTCACCCCTGCCTCACCAGCACCTTCCTTTTCTTCTGCTCAGATAATGCTGCCATCTTTGGATACCTCCCAGAACACACCTGGTTTTCTTTCCCAAATTTAGCTCCCATCCACAACTACTATCTGTATCTAGGGTGAGGTCTGCAGCCTTCTGAAAACCACTTGCTACTGATAAATCCCAGCATTTGGGAAGTTTGGTGTTCTTGCTTTAAAGACCTAGCAAAGAGAATACTCCTTCTCCAAGGGAATTTGTTCAGTGGCCCCGGATGCTCATGGGACAACAACCTGCCTCTGGAAAGGCTTTGTTAATTTGTGCAGCTTTGCCGACTTCTCCACCTTGCAATGGTGTTTTCTGAGACTGAGAGCCCTTCCAGGGGCTGGCAGTGATGGGAACTCACCCCTTTCTTACCTGAGCCCATTGCCCTATGGCTTAATAAGGTCGAAAATTCCTGGTAGGATAGAGGCCAGTCTTCTGCACCCCAAAGGCTGTGATGAAGATGTTGAGGATGACTGTGATGAAGATGAGAGCTGTGGCGGTGTTGTTGAGTATATTCAGGCGGGGTTGCTTTGCAACATCATTCAGATTCAAACGAGCTGTGAGATACAATGCAAAAAGAGGGAGATTGGTAGCTTGACTCCAAGTCCCCCAGCCCCTGCAAGCCTTCCATGCATGGCGAATGTTCACAGTGCATCTGGGCACTGTGGCCACAGAGCTGGAAGTCCCAGGAACTTTACAGGGGCCATCGCTTGCCGTAGGACAGCACAGGAGGATGGAGCAGAGGAAAAACATCTTTTTCTTTAATGTCATGTCTTTGTTTTGCCATGGAGGTACCATGGCCCTCCAATGGGCCAACCCTGAATAGCCAAATTACTGCTGATGCTAGCCAGGTATGTGCCATGTGACTCCCCCCACTGCATGGCCACGGGACATGGCAAAAAAAGGCTGGGTGACATGCGGAACAAGGTCAGCAACGTTGTGCTCAGGTTGGAAGGCTAGTTCCTCCTTGACACCCAGATCTCACATATGTGCTGACCAGATACCAACCCCCTTCTCACACCCAGACCAAGAGGTATCTGGGTACATGAATGGGGTCAGCCGTCGCTGATGGGCATTGATCAGTTCAGACATGGGAATGCCCCGGTTACTGGGGCTCTCTGGCCAATAAGCCCTGCGAACTGCAGCCTTG
This sequence comes from Elanus axillaris, assembly GCA_026212715.1. Taxonomy (NCBI): domain Eukaryota; kingdom Metazoa; phylum Chordata; class Aves; order Accipitriformes; family Accipitridae; genus Elanus; species Elanus axillaris. Next base: position 16,802,271 of record JANZLQ010000025.1, on the reverse strand, counting down.
TGGCTCCTTGCCCACAGTTGTGGTCCCCTGTCCCCCTTCTCCTCACAGCTGGTTCCCGCCACTGCAGCTGCCACTGGGAAAGGCTGTGCCATGTGGGACAGGGGAAGGAAGATGTCGCAGGATTTTCCGTAGCCTCTGATCCAGCGTCCTACATAAAACCCCACATAGGATATACAGGAAAAGGCAGCGTTCTGCAGACTTTTCGTACTGGGCATGTGTTGGATTCTGAAATATAGCAACTCCTGTATAAGATGGAGCACCAGGCAAGCCTGTCAAATGCTGGTGTTGATGTGCTGTCTATATGGCACTAGAACTGTGGGATTGATTAAATGTGAGGTTAGTATAGGGAATATGTCTGCCTAAATTGTTCTGTTAGGCCCCAGAGTGAGTTAGGCAAAAGATACAGCTAAAATGTATCTGCAGGAGCTGATGAAGGGGCACGTTACAGGATGGGCAGCTAGAGGCCCTAAACCCAGTGCTCTCCCTACAACAGGGATTCAGTACTGGGGAAGTGAAGGAAGAGTAATGCTCAGAGCTGTTGTGCAAGAGAGAAAACCAACCCACTCACCACTTTGAAAAGCAGTAACACAGACCTCTCCACCACCCACATCAAGCTGTCTCCAACCCTCCTTCAGCCCTGGTTGGAACCAGGGGGAATGATTTGGGGGAAGAGGCTTCTCCCTTCCACCCCCATGCCAGCCAAACCATGGGGTGCCCTGCCCCTGCAGCACCCTGTGAGGGTACATGCGCCTTGGTGGCCACCTTACCGGTGATGATGAGGAGAATCCCGATCACCACCTGGAAGAAGAGGGAGATGCTGATGAGCACGATGAGGGTGGCATAGTACTGGAAGGAAACCCCCTGCTCCAGCACCGCCTTCAGCTGGGTGACGTTCGCCATGAACAGTGCCACGTCCAGCATGCTTTCCGCCACACTCTTCTTCGTCGCGTAGTGGTTGATGTTCATTGGCCCGTTAATCCGGAGCTGAGGATTCACACCCTGGGGAAACAGGAGAAAAGGCGTGAAGTGGTACAATTGCTAAGCTGACAGACCTGTCCATGCTGAATGGGCTGCTGTCTCCTCACAGGGTTTATCTAGAAAGCCTGGGAAAGAGTCAAAGTTGTGTGTTTTAAATCTGTTGAGAGCACACAGTTTCCCATCACAGTCACCTCATAATATTAATAAGCACAAGATACTTGCAGCGATCAAAAGCTCAGCGAGGTTAGAAAAATACTGGGTATTTTTGTGGAAAACAAGCTTGTTCAGTTACAATAATGTGGATTACTCACAGCCAGGGATTTTGCAAGGAATATTAAATTCTTTTTCTTCAGGGCACAGACAAGCCTCAAACTTAAAGGGGATTAGAGAGAAATCTCTGGGTTGGATGTTCAAAAGACTGTCAGCAGCTGGGGTTTATATCTCCTCTGAACACTTTCTGCTGGCTACTGTGCTAGACAACGTGCTAGAGCAGATAGGACAATCCACATATTTGTTTCTGAAATGAGGGGCACTATTTCTTCAAAACATCAGGCACTGAAACACTTCAAGACAAGGGGTGGGATCTATCACACCTAACTTTAATCATTCAGGCACATTTTTTGTCAGTGGAAAGAAACAGGTCTTTACAAGGGGAAGATCACCTGCTTGCCCTTAACCTAATTACAAGCTGTGGGTCATTTGGCTGCTTTTAGCCATCCACCTTTTCTCTGTCTTTCTTTATAAGTGAGTTCCCCTGTTAGCTATCTTGACCCAAATGATGAAAAAAAAAAAAAAAGATAGAAAAGGGGATGATAATATTCATTAGTTGGTAATAAACCACCAGCAAAGGCAATAACTACAGAACTGTTGGATATATATGCAGCAAGCTATGATCTTTCTTAAAGAAAAATGACACTTCATGTAGCAGACAGGTTTCAGTTCAGCTGTAGTGAAGTCCATCAGGTGTCTACTGGAAGTTGGACCGTGCCTACATCAAATGTTGCATCCTATTTTGGTCCTTTTGTATCAGGTAAAGTAAAAAATGTCTTTCTTCTGTGCTCTAGAGAAGGGTCATGGCTAGTGCTTCATGCTGCTGTCTCTGGTTTCTTTGTGCATCCATAGGCAAGAGTGGCTTTCTCTATGCCAGGGTGGGAGAGTGAGCAAAGCCAGGGATCCTTGGAGAGTGCTGCATGTGGTTCCATGTCTGATACTGAAATTGGGGCTTAATTTTGGAAGGGAGCTGTGGCCTGTGCCAGCAATCCCCTCGTGAGAAAGAGGCATAGCAAAAAGCAGCCAGGAAGGACTGTGTCCAGTCTGAACTCTTGGTGAACTGAATCCTTAAGAAGAGGCTGGCTGGCTTGGGGTAGGAAAGTGCTTTTGGGGTTGGTGCCTTTTTTTTGTTTTGTTTTGTTTTTTTAATAGCTTGAAGCATGTAATTCTTGTGGTTTTTAACAGTAAAGTTACTGTGGTTAAGCAGCTCCTTTGCAAAGTCTGTATTTCTTGCTGCAGAAGGTAGAAGTTAAAAGATACTGGAAGGAGATAAAAGTAGAAGTCTAGAGAGCCAGTAAGGGCTCTAAGTCAGTGTGTAGGGGTTCAAGACTTCTTAAACATTACTGTCTGGGGGAGAATAGGGGTGTCTCAGGGAAGGGAGGCCTGCAAAAGGCCTGATCCTGGGAAGACATCCTAAAAACCTATATTTAGGTACTGCTCGCTTTCAGCTGGCTTTAGAAGCATGTGATCCTGTTGCGACAGTGGTACCCATACCAAGTGGTGCAAGGTTTGAAATTTGACTCCTTTCATGTGTTTTCTTCCTTATTCCTCCTGAAAAGTCAGCCCTCCTCCCTGCATCGTCACAAGACTGGGTATTAATAGTTTATCTCTGCATAATGACGAGTTAAGGGTGTGAGAACAAGGACACTGTACAAAGAATACAGAGCTTTTGTTAAATGTGTGACTGGTACAAGGAGGCCGAGACATCTGTTCCTAGTCGCTTATGGGGAGACAAATAAAGCAAGTCAGGAGCTCTTGTTGAATGAAAACACGTCCTCCTTTTGAGATGTCCCCATGCTCCTTTACCTGTGAAATGGGGCAGAGTTGCAATGTACTGTATCCTAGATGATTGAGCAGTGAAATTAGACAGCTTTCATATGGGCTTTTCTTGTGTGGATGAGTGCGACTGCATGGTCCCCTGTTTGGGACATGATACCACAGGCAGGGATGGCCATGCTTTCTGATGTGGTATCACTGGATCTGGGAAACCCTTGCACTGAGTAATGAAAAACTGAGATTCCTGTTTCAAAGTTCTGTCAGCCTTGGTTTAGTAGATTCACAAAGGCAGCAAAAAGGTTACTAAAGCTTTCATTTAGGCAGCCAAACAATCAACCAGTTTGCAGGAGTCCTTATGATGCCAGCTAAAATTGGACAAATCCTCTATGGATTTGGCCTTTAGAGTATTCTGTCTAGTCCAGCAGCTATGAATGCAAGCCTGAAGTCTCAAATAACTTAAACAAATTGGCTTAAATTTGGCTTAAACAAACCAGGAGTCTTCAGAGACCTGGGTTTTTGATTAATGCAGGAGGATGGCTTTGCTTGGGATGCTTGGTGCTATAGCTGTCACTAGCTATCCACTGCATCTGTAGAGTATGAACACATAGCTGCAACTCCTTTTTTTTGAGATGCCACAATGCATGCACACCTTCTCAAAGTGGGACCGCTTTTGCTTTGTCTTAAAGTTCAGTCCTGTAAACTGCTGCAGCTCAGGAGCCAATTCACAAGCAACTCGGGTTTCCCTGCAGCAGGACTGCCCAGACAGCTGGGGGTGTGTGGGGGGGCATGTTATGTGGGATTACTGGGGAGATTAAATGATTCCCTTTTGGCAAATGGAGCCCAAAGTCAAGTCACAGGACATACCTGAAGGCTCATCAAAGTGACTTATCTCATCATGCTAAAGCTGGTATCTTTCTAGTCACTTTGAAAATGTTCCCCTTCTGACAGTGGGGATTGCTGCCTTTTCTTCTCCGTATTGTGTCAAAGAGGGGAAATTTGGATCTGGCAGTCAGACATCAAGTTCATCTTGCAAGCGTTGTTGCAGAGCCAGCGTGTCTGCTGGAAAACAGCACTTAGTAGTAGTATGCAGCACTTTCCCAAGATGGGGATGTATCATTATTGCCCACTTCATAAGGGTAGATAAATTAGGACTTAAAAAGTACAGCCCAGTCACACAACAGCGCTGGCTAAACTGGTGCTGGAGCTCGGCTCCTGTGTCCCATTTCTGGATGTTTTGGTTTTTCATATGAGACAGCCTCTTTCCCTGCAAAGAGTCTGCTGGCTTCAGTCTGACCTCAGGCAAATCCCCTCTCTGCTTCCTTTTGTGTAAACGTGGTACAGGGATACAGATCACTACAGGGGCTGAGTGAGGCACCCACCTATGTTTTCTAAGTTGGAGGCTTTATTCTTACTCAAAGAACACACACAAATACTTAACTCTCACTTCTATTGTTATTTTTAATTTTTGTAGGAATTCTTATATAAAGAAGGATGAATATAATCACAAACATGGGATATTTTTAAAATTATTATTTAATTTTTTAATCTTCATCTCTGGTTTTGCTGTAGGGAGCTGGCAGGTCCCAGGGAAAACATGTGAAACCTGGCTCTGGCACCAGAGGGCATGCTGAGCTCCCCAGCTCACAGAAGCTACCCGAAAAATTTCCACTGAAATTAGTTTTCAAGAGAAATTCTTTGCTGTTTATTATCCATTTATTTTTGCAAGAAATAGCTACTTTCTTCTGAAAACTTTTGGAGGATGTTCATCTAAATGTTTGTTTCCAAAGCTTGCAGATTTGGGGCTGAGGGGAAGCACAGAGATTTCTTAAAGCTACTTGGACCCTTTCTATAAAACCTACAGTTTCTCTTGTTGTATTTCTCAGGGCAGGAAAAAAAAATTACAGAGCAGATCTAATTGCAAATCTGTGTGCTTTGTGGGTTTTGTGACTCTATCCCCAGGGGAGAACAGCCTGAAAGAGACAGTGGGACAGCATGAGGCTCACAAGTATGAAAATGATAATCCTCATCATGGGAGTGCTCTGGCAGAGGGGGATGTCTGAGGAGAAACTGTATTATTGGCCATTATTTCCAAGGGAAATGCTGGAGGATGCCAAAGAAAACAGAGATACAAATGCAGGCCATGCAATCGGAGGGGTAGGTGCAGAGACTTTTTCCACGGGGATCCCGGCCGATAAACAGCCAGCCGCACACAGGCGAGCACACACACAGCATCAGGCACCAGGGAAAATCTGAGGTATTTCCACAGTATTTGCCAGTTGGCAGCTTTAGAAGTACTTTGTAAACATCAGTTGATGAAGGTTAAAGTACACAGAGACTCGTCATCTTGCAAGGTACAAGAGGAGCGCGGTTCCATTTCTATAGGCACAAAGTAGAGAAATTAAAGGTCCTGCTCTCAATCAATACCTCTACTTTTAAGTGCACAGTTACTAGCTACTCTACCTTTCCAGGGGAGCTCACTCCCTGCAGCTCCTGACCCCTTCACTTGGGATGAAGGGAGCCAATTTTAATATTTTTGGCCTACATGCCATGCCTGGGCTCAGGCAGCGTCAGTGGCAGCACCAGGAAAAGCAGTGATGACCAGACGTCTGCCCACCCAGTGGGCCAGACTTCCCTCGCAGAGCTGCAAGTGCCAGCTTGCAGGCAAGGAAGCAGGTTTGTGTGCAGCCACATGTGTGCAAGAGAAGGGACACACAGGGAACACTGGTCAATACAGCTGTGTTGCGAACTCTGCAAGGCAGAGGCTGTTTTTCTCCAATTTGGCACAACAGCAAGCATTTTGGCTGTGTTCCATGAACAGAAGTAATAGTAAACCTTGTCATGGATGCTGCAGGCAAAAGAAAAACTGAGTGTTCAGGACCAGTCCCCCTCTTTAAGACTCTGTGGAGGCTGTCAGCTAGTCCAGTTGTGCTTAGGGTATTTTCCTTTTAATATAGCCATCAGTTCTGCTCACTAGGGGTCCTGTTCAGAGCCAAATGGTTGTGTTGCCTTCAATTCATATTGGATAAATTCAAGAAAATAAATCGGGGGTGCTGGTATCTTGGTTTCTTCCTGTGGATGGGACTGGTCCTGATGGAAATCTTTTACTGAGGTGTTCCTGCACTTCTGTGACAGGTCACTGCTCAGTGTAACAGAGGGCTCACTGACACTAACTGTTTGGATGAGAGCTCTCCAACCAAAAAGTAACTTCCAGGAGCTGAGAGCCAGTGTCTCTTCAGAAGTGGAAGCCGACGCAAATGGCAGGCACAGATCCTGTGTGCTTGTTGAGCACCATTCGTGTTCTCTAGTCCCACAAAACTCCCACTCTCCATTTGCTTTATCTGCCTCCTGTGTCTCATCTCACACCTGCAAGCAAAGCTGGTGAGCTCTCCTGGGCAAAGATGTCACCATGGTGCAGCACTTAAGATCTTCATCCTTGAGCTAAGCGGTGCCAAAGTAGGACACTATCGCTCAAGGGATGAAAGTGCAGTTGGGTGAGACTGCCAGCAGAGCCTCTCCAACTTACCGAGCTGAAAGGCTGGCCTCGTATTCTCACTACAGCTTCCCGGAATTAGGCCATGCAAGAGCAGGAGGCTAACAGCAGAACCGAACACCGCGTAGAGCTGAAGGGTTGGAAGTGGGTAGGGAAGCCAGGCAGTCCCCTGGCTGCGGGAGCAGGGAGAGGAGTGGGGTGAGTCACGAGATAGCAGAGCCCCAGGAGAGCCAGGGCACCTCTCCATGCCCTTGCCCTCTGGCTGACACGGCAGTCGGTTCTGCTTCCCGGCTGGCTGTGGCACTCATAGCCTGGAGAGACCCGCTTGTCGCATCAAGCATGCATGCCCTGCTCTCCATTTCTCCCTTTCCATGCTTTTTCTCATCTCTTATTTATCCTGCAGACACTTTCTGCCCTGACTGCATCTTCTGTTCAGCTCCTCCTCTCTCCTTTCATCCTCTTCTTCTGTTGTCTCCTTCTCCATTCTTTTTGGACCCTGTGCCTTTCACCTTTTCTTTCTTTCACACCTTTTCCTGCTATTAAGCTCTTCTTGTTCATGCACCCCCTTCCTTGGGTTGCTGTCTCCTTTTTCTCCCCACTCTTTTCCCCCTTTGGCACTCTGCACTGCTGTATAGCGAGTTTCTTGAATCCGTTCACTCTCAGACACCACTCATGGCTTCCTATGCTACAGGGCAACATAAATTATGTATCACTCGAATAACTGTCTTACCAAATCTATATTAAACTCCCTCATTGAGTGTATTTGTGATACTGAATTGAAGTGATCCAGGAATCAACTGGCAGGCTGCAGGGCTGAGCTGGAATAGAAGATAATTTTACTTTTCCAGGTAGCTGGGATGAGGACAAGCCAGGAAGGGCAGTGACACTGGTGGAGGAGCCTCCATCCATAGCTCAGGAGCAGTTAGTGGCTTTGGGGGCTCAAGAACTGCTTGGCACCAGCAATTACAATGTGCTGATGCATGATCTCTGATTGTTGGACAGAAGCAAGTGGGTGTGTATGTGTGATGGGGGGACAGCTCTTTGAATGTATGGAACTGGGAGTGCACTCAAAAGGATTAGTGGGAACAATTATTTCCAAAGCCAGGATATAGAAGCTGGAGCCTGTTCAAGTCACTAGTGTTTAGCACCCAGAGCAGTTTTATCCCAGTGTTTGGGGGGGGGGGGAGCAAGGGAAGACTAAAAACAGCTTTACAAGAGAAAATTAAAAGTAGGTTAGCAGAGAAAATGAGTTTATAAAAAATGGAAGAGCAGCCGGGAGGCAGAACAGTAACTACTGCATTGTGCTTACAAAGCTAAACACGTTAAGATGAATAAATCCCCAAGCTGGATGGCTTATGGCCCAAAATATTAAGAAAAGCTGGGCCTGATCACAGGCTGCTGCCAGATCCAAAGAGCAAATGCGTTCATATAAATCATTTTAATACAAAACATTCCTAAAGCAAGGTCCTAAATTTGAACTTATTCCAAGCCTGAGGGTGTTTGCGTCAAGTGCTGAGGGGTCAGGTTGATCTCTAAAACTGAGAGAACATAGTAACAGCTATACTGGATCAGACCAAAGGTCCAGCTCCCCTCTGACTGTGGTTTGTAGCAGATGTGTAGGGTAAAAAAAAAATAATAATAAAAAAAATCTTAGAATGGGACAAGCATATAGCAGTGGTGCCTTGTGCTCTGTTTACCCACTGACCAGCAACTCTGTATACAGAACCATGCCAGCCCTGGTCTGATACTGCTTTTCATGTGAGGAAGCCCAAAGTGAATTTGTCATTTGCTGTGTGGCTTGGGACATCCTACTTGCTCTCCCTTGATCTTAGTTTCTCCATCTGTGAAATAATGAGACTGCTCATACAGGTGATGTGTAGTGAAAGAGATGGCTAAGGTCTACTGCAGAAGTGCGATATGTGCCTGTGATTTGTATATAATACAGATGGACTGAATTCATCATGAAGGTAAGTCACTGAAGCTGATGAAGTTAGGTAGGCGATTTTCTTATTCCCAGGGGACTTTACATCTTGCAGTATTTCCCAGGTAAACCTCAATCTAAGGCACTGGAGTTCAGGTTCATGTTTGTGTCCCCGGTCACCCTCTGAACGCTCGGGGCCCTCCACAGAAAGGAAGCTGTTAGAGTCCAGGTGGAAAGAGGGGAGAACATGACTGAGGGTTTCAACAGGCAGAGCTGATGAAATTGCATCCATAAACAGTGATACTCAGGGGGTTTTGTCCCTCTATTATTTATAAGGTCTTTCATCCACAAAGCATTTTTTCCAGTTTCATGTCTACTAACTAACACAATGTCTTTATCCTGTGGGTCAGTGTGTGTCTCCTATTGCAGTGCTCACCGGCATCTCCAAACAGACATCGATAATTTAGTCTTACCTGGGTGCATAGTATTCTCTTTCTACAAAAACTGCCAGGCTTAGCTTCCTCCTCTGCCAGGAAATTGAGCCAATCTCTGGATCTAAAAAGGCTGAATCTGCTGATTTTGTTCAGAACTGGCACACTCCGAGTTGTGTCAGTTTGCAGCTGAGCATCTGGCCTCATGCCATCAGGAGAGGTTAAAAAAAAAAAGGTGCTGTTGCTGATCTAAACTTTCTTAAGCCCTTAATCCCAAATGTTTGTGTGGGGGTTTGAGTTTTGGTTTTTTGGTTTTGTTTTTGTTTCCCCAAGGCTGGGCAAACTAGGTATTGAATACAGAAACTAGTGAGGTAGGATCTGGGGTTACAGGGATAGATACTTGTAGTCAGCAATGGACTTCAGGGTAGGGAAGTCTGCAGAGCAGCATCTCAGGTCTGTGCTAGGCTGCTTGGGAATGTCACACTTAAAAACAACATCAGCTGTCACTGGAAAGATTTTAAACACATTAGGAGTGCTCTGACAAATAGCTATTGCATTTTAAGATGAGAAAATGCAAAGTGATGCATGGCTATGGCTGTTCAGATTCAATTAGTGTTAATGCCCTTCCATTAAGCTCTGGCTTGCGGGGCTGCCTTTTGCTTGGGAGCCTGCTGTGCCAAGGAAGACTGCTCCAGCCTGGCTGGGGCGATGGGTAACCTGGAGAGGATGTGAGGTGCCCTGCTTGAAAGGAGCATGGCTGTGTTCTCAGCGGTGTGCGTGCCTGGGAGAACCTCTGAGTACCACTGAGCACATCCATGGCATCTCTCTGCGCCTGGCTGAATAATTGTCATGTTTGTTTGCTCTGGGTTTAGTATTGCTTTGTGTGGGGTGAATACATTAGCATTTCTGCTTGTGGTTTGGTTATTGTCTGACTGAGGCTATTGCTCCTGTTCTTGGACTCATTATGGCAAGTCATTTAGCTGCATTTTAGAGGGTTTCACTGCTGCTGTGGCTAAAATGGACAAGAATGGGACTGTATGGGTAAAGGCTCTTCTAGAAGTTGGAGAGGTCTGAGCTTGGCTCTAAGCTGTTGTGTAATTTCTGTCTTGGATTCTTTGAAAAAATGGGGATAAAACTATTTTAATTCTCATGTTAAGAGCTCTTCAACCCAAGAAAATGCCTTTTTTTTTTTTTTTAATATGTACAGTAACTAGCACAATGGAGCTCCGGTCTGTCACAGCCTCTTATCCTAACTGTTAGAGAGAAAAAGGTAGGAGGTTCCTCAAAATTTAACTGAATTTAATAGGATTGATTGTTAGCTTGTGCAGAGCATTTACACTTGTAAATATTGGCCATGTTTTAATAAGCGAATCGGCTGAAGAGCCAAAAGGCATCATTGCAGATCAGTGAAGGATGGCAGAGTACAGAATGAGACTGGTGTCCTGCCCTTGAGTCTCTTGCTTTCACTACAAAACTTCACCTTCCTGACAGTAGTTATGGATGGCTACCAGCAACTAGAAGGCCTCTATTTTTTTCATGACAAGATATGAGCATAGCTAATTTCTAAAGTATCCAATACAGGGCTTTTCTGTCTCCTATGCTTGCTACATCAACCCTTCAAACTGTATATTCAAGTTTCTTAATTGAGTATGGTTTCACTGGCTTAAATTTCATTTCTCCTTTGAGTGGCAAAGCATCAAGCAGTTTATGTATGCATTGCTTCAAAAAGGGTCAGTATGAAGCAAGACTGAATCATGAAGATACTTAAATTCTCACTAGAGAAGGCAGCTGGTTTTGACTCGTATCCTATGGGCCACTGGGGACGTCTGCTTCTTAGGCATCCTCAAAAGGCAACTAAGAAAAGTGAGCTCATATATGCAAGACAGCTCTTGAACATGTAAGTGATATCTCTGAAATGGTCTGCCAGTCTGGTGGGAACATTTACAAGTTCAGAGTTTTAAAGCAGTGGGAAACACTCAGTGAAATCCTTTGGATAGGCCTAGAGGTATTCCCTTCTAAGCAGCTAAGGTTAAGCTTCTGGCCCTCTGAAGCTTGTAAGCAGGTAAACTGTTGAATACAATGGCTCTTTGCGCCTCATCTTCTGGAGAAAAATTGTCGCTGTAGTTCGAGTCAGGAAGGAGATGCCTCAACTGCAGAAGGGGATATGTCCCACAAGGAGGGGATGCTATTATTTCCTGATACAAGTTGCACCCAGCAACCTCATCACATCAGGGGTGCCCTGTTATGACAGGCACAAATAAACTTGCTTAGAGGAGCACACAGGCAGCCTGCAACAGAAATAAACCAGAATTTGATCTAGTTTTCTGACATGCAGCATTACTTCCTTTCCTTCAGACTGCAGCTCGCTGAGTCCTTGCCCACTGTTGGAACCAAATAATCCCACCCTTTGGCGCTTCCTCTCCAATTTTCCTCTTTCATTGGCACATCGAGTGTCTTTTGTTTAGGGGGACACAGACATTGTTTTGGGGATGATAGTGCAAAGGAAATGCTCACTCAGGCTTCTCTGCAGTCTAGCTGCTGTTAGCTGAAGTTACATGAATCTGAACCAACAGGAAAATCCAGACGGGGTCAGGGTGAGTTTTGTGCCAGAACCTGTTTTTTTGGCCTTATGGGACAGAAACCTGAAGCAGCCAGAACATTGAGATGGAATCGCCTCACAGCAAAAGGTAAAAAAAAAAAAAAAAAAAAAAAAAAAAAAGCCTCTAGTCTGTAAAACTGGAGTTATGAGAACAGTCTGTTAAGCTAGAAAAAAAGGGTAATTCTTTAATTGGAGAAAACATTGGGCGAGACACAATAACTTTTAAAACAAAGTGTCTTTGCATGGTGAGTCTATTCCTTCAGTCTTGGTTTCCCTCCCAGCAACTTCCACTGATTGCCTGGTGTGTATAAACCTGCTGCTCTCCTTGAAGTCCCCAGGAGAGCCTTCTCCCTGATCCTTGCAGATGCTTACCCTCTTTCCCCCGCATAGCCCTGTGGCATGTGTTCTGGGTGCTCTTCCTCCTCTTCTAGAGCCTTCTGGTGGCCCAGGGAACAACAGCTGGCACAGGGAAAATGGGCAGCCTTCCTCCCACACCATCCCCAAGTAGGGAAGTGTGTCCCAGCCATGCCCTTTTTACTGGAGCATGCAACTTACAGTCCCTATACAGTAAATTGGAAGCAACCAAGCTAAGCGGTTATGCCATCTGCTGCAATTAGTGTTTGTGGAACTTTGTGCTGGAAGAGACTAGCCCTTTGCAAGATCCAGCTCCCCTACCCAAGCTTCCATACCAGCCCACATGGTAAGTCGCCTTGCAGAAAGGCACCAGCAGCACTGGGCTCTGTGGGATGTTCTCATGTCCCATGCAAGTCCCTGGAGGCAGATGCTTCAGCAGACTGACAGTGGGAGAGAGTGAAGGAGGGGAGGGCAGAAAAAAGATTGCAAGAGAGCAATTTTTTTTCCTTTTCTCCCCCCCCCCCCTTTTTCCAAACCATGCAGACCCAATGTGATCTCAATGTCACACAGAGGGTCCAAGCTCTGTAATTAAGCCCCTGCAGAGGCTCAGCTCTTGTAGGGGACCTGGCATTCCTGGGCAAGGTATTCTTACTCAAGAACATGGGGGCCCAGGGACACAGCTGACTGGATCACCAAGGGAGCCCTTCCTATGTTCAGAACAAAGGAAAGATCCAACACAACATCCTTACAAAACCCTGGGTATAGGAGGAAAATCTGAAAACAGCGTATCTAGTGTCGTGTTGCTTTATATGGGTTTAATAGGCATCTGAGTTGGGAAATTTTGACTTCATTGTCCCTATTAATAATTTAATTGAAAGCTGGGCCAAGGCCCTGCCTTAGGATGTACAGTAAAGCTTAGGGAGGAGGTTTAAGGTGGTTATAGAGTGGAAGGTTTTCCTTGGTAATCAGAAATATTAAGTTTGGCCTTCCCTTGTCTTCCTGGAGGAATTTCAAGGGTGGGGTCATCCTGTTGTTTGGGTTTATAGCTTGCTGTGTTGACAGAAGGATTCACAGGATGAGGTTGATTTTCCTTTTTCTTTCCATCCTTCAGTGCAGCTTGATGGTGCTGTAACAGCTAGTCATACTAAATTCAGGGCAGTGCTATAGTGGGCTATAAAAATGGCCATTGATATATCAGTATGTTAAACATAAATCATGAATTACTGTTGGGCAGCAATCAAAAGTGAAACAGCTGGTGGCAAGTGATATCTTCTCTTTCTGAAAAATGGTACGGGGACTTCCCTGTCCAACTTCCACTGAGTTCAATGGAAGTTAAACGGTTAAAACACTTACTTTTGGCCATCTCAGCTTAAGTTCACAATGTTAAATTAAATTATACTCCAACAGTGTGGCTCTGAAAGCATCTCCATTAAGATACTTTATAAGATCAAAGTGGCAGAATCGAAGTGTCAGGATCAGAATTTTTTCATAATAGTAGGTAACAGGCCTGTTCCACTTGGCAAACTGGACTGAGTAGTTGATGTTAAACTGAGAATGCCAGGTCACTGGCACAACAGAGGAACTAGGTGAGAAAATCAGCAACTTGCATTTGAAGTGGGGGATGCTGGAGAGTAAGGCGAAAGTCATATGTTTCAGGAGAAGTCAATTAAAATGAGGACTATGAGGCACACAGGAATGCCACAGAAAAGGAAGGATCTCTGCTGCTTTAGCTTTTTATTTATGAGTTGCTTGCTTTGTGTTGGTCTCTGAGGCTGAGTGGGGAGTAGATGCAGCAGGGAGGGCTATTGCCTCACTGCTGCCCATGGTAGAGGCCCTGCAGTTTTGTCTTCCTCTGGTAACTGCTCCACCTGTGGCACTATAGCTGCCTCCACTTTTGTGTCTTGCTGAGTTCAGAAGCTTAGCTTTGAAGTCTCAAGTCCCACGTTACAGCACCCAGCTGTGACATCTACATCAGTATGTCTTCCTAAAATCTAGAATCTGCTCTGAGGATTTACTGGGAGGAGGGTGGCAGGAGAAATAGCCAAACTAGATGAGATAACCAGCAGGTGGTGCTCAGTCGTAGATGCAAAGGGTTGCTCCATTATTAAAGTAGCAGCAAGAATTCTTGCAGTGCACTTGGTTATCCTATGCCTCTGCCAATATACTAGCAATTTTTTCCAGTGGATTATGAATTCAGATATAACTATGACTAAAAGGGGTTATATGCTTTCTAGATAGAGTCCTAGGTTAGGAGGTATTGCAAAAGTGCATCGTATAATTTGGAAACTTCTCTGACCAGCTGCAGAACAGGGATTGAAGTCTAAGGGCAAAGAGTCCAGAAAGTATGATCGTTTGGTCTTCAGAGATGCCTAATATAACTTATTTAAGATAGATTTGTGCAGGAATCCACACAGTAAAAGAAATATGCAGCAACTGTAGAGCTCTCTCCCTCCTTTTCCCTCTATTAATCATCTATTTTAGAGTTAACTTTGTGCTTTTATGTTGTGTTAAAATAATACACAAGACCCTGGACTAAGTTGTGACTGGAAGATAGTAGTAATGTTTACAACAAAGCTTAGGAGGGGAGCTCTGTAAAAAGAGCTACTTCAGAAGTTCATCATGCATATAAAACTGGCTTGTATCAAATTTGATTTTTTTTTTAAGTAGCCACTGTAGCCCTAGATTGCATTCTTTCAAATACTGAATACCAACTACATGACACACATTCTTCCAATAAAATTTCTTGTCAGTTAAACTGTCTCTCCTGCTTTAACACTACATACCCTTAATGTCAGTAGTAGCCTCCTGAAGTCTTAAATTTCTCTTCCCTGCACCACAGGAAGGACACTGCAGTAGGACTTGGAGAAGTATTATCTTTTGGGTTCGGTTCCTCATACAGCTGTTGCTGTGGCTATTCAGATTTTTGTAAAAGCAATACTAAAGGTCAGATGAAGTAGCATTTTAGAAGTAAAACTGGCCTTGACCTAAATCCTGTGTAACCTCACTTATTGATAGTGCACAGAATGCAAGCAAGCATAGACTTCATTCTCCTGTTTCAGTTTTCGAAATGGTGATTTAGAGCAATCATGCTCTGAAGGGAATGCTCCCGTATAGCCCTAAATGGTGAAGGTCTACTTGTCTCAGCTCTGGCAGGCGAAGGAACACACACCATCACGTTCTACCCCAAGACATAGATAACAAAGCTTAGGGAACAGCATCTCAGAAACAGACTGAATAAGTGACCCAGAGAATGGGGTTTGATGCTTCCAAAAGTGTTGAAGGCTTTCTAGATTATTGAATAGAAGTGTGTTAGTAAGCGTTCACGGGAACTAAGAAAGCTCATGTGGCTGAAGTTGTGCTTGTGAGAAGGCTTCGCAAACAGCGGGGATGTGTGGGGAGGAAGATGGGATTGCTGGTTCCTGCCTAGCTAGCGGAGCCAAGGTGTCCTGTATGGGTTCGCCTCCAACCACAGTGACAGCACACATCAGGCCTTGTTGTTGTTACCTGTCCAGTCAGGCATTCTGTCTTGGACTCATGGAAGCAATAACTGATTTATAAATCCTCCACTTCAAAATTAATATTGGTCTCTTCTAACCATTAAGCTAAGTGCTGTTCTTTTTAATGAGCGTAACAGGGCTGGAACTTCTAGTGTAACCAGTGGGAACTTCTCAGCCACAATGCTTTGCTTAGGCAGCTGTTCCAGGGAACAGTGCAGCAAAATACTGCTCTCTGAAAATTATACCATCTGAGGTCTTTCTAGTCACTCGAAAGGAGGTGGATGGAAATAAACTCTGAGCTTCATTATGCTGATGCATCTAAAGTGTCACAGGAAGTTTTGCATCGGGGAAGCCAAAGCAACATTTAAGCAAATGGCTGTGGAACGGCCTTTTGGCTGCAGCTAGTGTCAGCCAGGGACCTGTTTGGCATGTACCTGACTCAATGGCCAGCTGTGTTTCTACTGAAAGCTGTGGAGAAGAAAGCTTCCACTGACCTCCCAGGGGAAATAGGGGCAGGCATTCAGTGGGCAGTGCGGGGGTGTGGGTTTCTGTCTGAGGGCACTGGTTAATAACTCCTACTGGCTTTGGTGGACTTGGCACACTCTCATCATTTCTGCAAGTCAGATTGGGTTTATGTGCATTTGAGGCAATCTTCTCTAGTGTAATTAATTAATTACGAAAGATGCATTTAATTAGGCTGCAGAAATAAATTAAGAAAATCAGAGCCTAGTTGAACTGAAGCTGTCCTTGCTTTCACAACCAAAACAATGCCTTTGAAACAGTTTCCTATGAATTAATCTCATCAAGGAGTTTCCCTGTTAAGTATCCTTGCTGACAACAGAACTGTCATCTGGGGGAAGAGTGTTTCATCACTACATTGAAGGTGGTGGTGGTGAAAAACAGAACCCAACACCACAAAAACTAAAACCCCCATGAGATTAGACAAATCTAGAACTGTAACTTGGTCACTGGACACCCCTGGTAGTAATGGAAAGTTTAGTTAGTGATGTCTAAGATTATAGCAGCAACTATGGATGGTCAGCCTGAATGAAATTATCATCGCTGACGAGCCAAGAGAGCTTGGATGGACATCCACATCTGTCATAGATGTTGTGTCACTCAGATGCGTCATATCTTAATGTGGAAAGTGAGATGAAGAATTCAAACTGTAGCCAGGAAGGAGTTCAGGAATGGTCATTGTCTTTAGCTGTGCTGTCAGTTCCACTCTAGCTGCTGATATGGCACCTGCACTTTTGAATTTGTATTCTCTTATCACTGACGCGCTCAAGGGTTTGGCAGGTGATTCATGTACACTGATTCACAATTCATCGTGGGTGAAGTTTGCAGCAGTAGGTATTATTTTTGGTGTTGTGTACACGGGGGGGGGGGGGGAAAAACACAACCCGTTA
>JANZLQ010000025.1:16775134-16785446 GCA_026212715.1 Elanus axillaris | reverse complement strand
GGGGAAAAACACAACCCGTGATCAGATTCTTCCCTAGCATAAATTCTTCACTGTGACCTACAGACTTCTGCCTGTGAAGTTGGGATCAAGATTTTGTTCTGGCAATTTACACACCATCATCCCTCATTTATCTCTGGGTAGTTTATTCAGGTTATGGATTAACTGAGCAATCATTTAGCAACACCCTGCTCTCTCCTGCTTCCAGTCCAACTTGGTACAGCTGCATGACACTCTGTGGGGCTGTGCAGAATCACTGACTTGGCTCAGTGCTAATTTAGGAATCTCCACAGCCTGCTGTCTGCCATATTGCTGAGCTTTCTGTTCTCCTTCATACTTTCAGTGCTTGCTTTTACAGCCTGGACACAGTGATACCCTGCCACAGCAAAACATCAGTTATGACAGTTACTTTTTTTTTTATGGGAAGCTTATCCAGGGCAGAAAATCCTAGCAGCTTCTCCCTTTTTAGCTACTTTTGGTGGAAGAACTGTGGAGTAACTGCACAGGAGGAGGAAAAATGGCCTGCAATAACCACCGCATGTCAATCCAAGAATTCCTGAGACCAAACCCAGCAATGCTTCTCAGCAGTTCTCAGAGTGCCAGCACTCTTGGTGGCTTTGAAATGCCAGCAAGAGCTGTGCTGGGGCATCCTCTGTGTCTTCTTACAGACACCAGAATGAGAGCCACAGGCCTCTCTGAAGGGGCAAGAAGGTCCATGTATCAAAAGCACTAGTTCTGGAGCTTATGTTCTTCATGCAAGGAGATTGTCACAGAAGTGGCATTACTGTCCTGTTCTAAGCCTTGAGCTGCTGTGGGACTTGTACATGAAGGCTCGGGGTCCCAGCCAGACTCCACTGGCATTAATGGAACATGTAATTGATTTTGTGGTGAAGTGAAAAGATGCATCCCTTGTGAGTAAAGAAAGTTAATGAGGCAGAATTCACATGTACATAGTCCTGGAGCACCTCAGAATGATAAGCCACTTTCTGAAAGCCAACTTATGCTACCATTCTGAATGTTTACCTTCACAGTACAAACAAAAAAGAGGTGTATTTATTGACGGGGTAAACAGGTACACTTCTCTCCAAAGAAACCAGTTTGGTTAGTCAGCCTGGGTGTTGACAAGAGATGGAAGGAAATCATTAAAAGAGACTGCATAGTAGGTATGATAATTAGCCATGTGGTTGGTATCAAATGATAGAGGCTTATGCGGAGCCTAGGGAATGTGGAGAGATAATTTTACCTTTCCAAACAGGAGGGCATCAAGCTGTGCTTCCCTGCCTGGGAAGTAGGTCAAGAGGAAGTGCATTTTCAATTCATATTCATCTCATAATTATTTCACATACTGAAGAACAGCATTTCTGTCAAGGGGAAGATGCCTCTGTGGCCAGTCTTATGGAAGAACAATCCTCCACTCAAAGCAACAGCATGCATATTTGACGCTTTCAGCATCAGCGCCCATCAGCACTGCCTTCCACATGAACTCTCATTGCACTTCTGCTGTTAGTCCTGACCTTGCCAAGCTTCACAGTCACTCCAGGCATCACCACCGGTGGATCCAGAGTGCTGGATCCTAGCACAAGAGTGCACTGCTTCACATTTGCCGATGCAACTCAAATCAAGATGCAATGTGCTGTTGCTCCTGCTACTTAAAGCTAATCATCATCTTTCACTGGCACTATTGGAGAAGCAAATCCAACTGTCCTGGCAAAATGTTTGTATCAGGATGTGTATGTTAAACAGGAGACCATTAAAACTCTCCCTTTTTTTTTTTTTTTTATTCGTGAGGGGGAAAAGAGGATACTGTAACATGTATTTGCTGATTTTCATGTGTAAGAGAGAGTAACTTAACTTGGAAAGGACCTTTGGAGGTCATCTGGTCCAACCCTCTGCTCAAAGCTAGGCCAATTGTGTAGATACCTGTGGTTTCTCAGGGTCATATCACTGAAGTGTTAAATGGATGCAGTATCCAAAACGTCTCTGAGCAACCATCATAGAGGTTTGATCATCATCATAGAGATTTTCTTTTTTTCTTAGGGGTTTCAAAAGTGGGTTTTAAAGATGGATGTCAAAGGTTGTCGGGATAAATCTATATTAGTCCAGGTAGAGAACAAGTGTTGTACAGTCATCTACAGTACTCGTTCTTGGTTTTTTGGTATGTAAGAACTATGTTTCTGAAGTAGAAGAGAGCCTTTCCCAGGAAAAAAAATAAATCAAATACTTATGTTCAAAGTAGGTTTTCCCATGGTTGGAAGGAATGCATAAAGGAACGGTGAAATAAAATAATAAAAACCCAAACAACAGTGTCTTTGAGAATGATGACAACATAATGGCTCTAACTTAGCATTCAACTATAGAGAAATGTAAACATAAGATTAAATATAGGCACTCCAATTTGACAAATCTTCTGTCGTATGTTGAAAACCAATGTACATAGGATGTGAAATACTGTTACAAAGCACATTGCTTTCAAGCTGCAGTGTATAATCTCCACATATGCCACTTACTAATGTTTCTTAAAAAAAATTACTAAATTATAAAAAAAGAATTGCTAATAGCAGAGAAAACCAAATCTGATGCACCAAATTGTGTATGTTCCAGATCTTTTTCAGTAGGAAAATATTTAGTAGCTAGTTCTATTCTCTGCCCCAGTTAAACAATTTTTTTTTTCATAAAACTTTCTTGGTTTTGCCATAACTGAGTAATAATTGCAGTGTTATTTCATCATCATATTTTCAAGATAATTAAATTGAACTGTAGTGGAGATAGGACACTATGGTTTTATTTTAGTCTGGGAAGTTGAGACTAATCCTTTCTGTTAATTTTTGCCAGCTAAGGAAGCCAGTAAAGTCCAGGAATTTCTGAACTTCTTATCCAAGATTTCAAACTTTAAAATGAGCTAATATGAGGAGGCTGGTTTGGTGGAAAAAAATCCACTTTTTAATTATTGTACTGGAATTACTTTTTCTGTAATACTATACATAAAACACAAAACTCAGCCCTTGCATCAGATGTACTGCCTGAAGTAACAGTATAACTGCAGACATGTCTGGGATGAATAAGCCTTTCCTTAAGGTTAACAACTGTCATTTTCCTTCTGACAGACCCCTGACTTCTGCATACCCCAAGCCCTGACTTTGTCCTGCTATATATTTAATTTTTTCCTGCTGTCAGCCATTTTTACCTGTTTTCTGCTGTAACAATTTTATTTTGCTCACAATAAATGTGAGCTCACTGCTTACAAATAGCAGTGCTAAAATCAAGTAAGTAGCTATAATGTTGTAGCAAAGGTTGTATAATGTTTATTAGGAAGACTATTTTCCACAAACTTTTTTCCTTTTATTTTTTTCCCCCCCTTCCCTCTAGCTATTGCAGTACATCTGGTTTAAGAAAAAGACAGAAGAGCTATTTAGGAGTTCTGTTTATACATGGTTAGGTGCTGCTCTTGTGTGTTATACTTGCCCTCAAACAAAAAAAAGTCTACCAAGAATAAGCTAAATCAACACTCAGTTGTAATCAAGACTCTAACCTCATAATCATTAGCTCTTTCAGTTCTGGTAAACTTCTGTATCATCAGGAACACTTCCTCTTTGCTTCCCTATAATTCTCAAGCAGCAGCATTTAACAGGAAGGAAAAGCATCAACTAGGCAACTTCTTTCATCTGTTCTTAGTTTTTTAGGTACACTACACATTTTGCATCCTTCACAAAGGTACTCCAAGAAATCTGGCAAGCTAATGCTATGCCTTAGTGTTTTTCCCCAGGACTCTCCAGTCCAACACAGCTCCCGAACAGCACGTTTAATCATCATTACTGTTAATAAAGCACAAGCTTCTGAAAGGCTTAATAGGAGTAAGTACTCAGTATTTTAGTGCTGTTTTGAACTTCTAGTCTTTTTAATCTAATTTTCCCAGTAGTCTCTCATTTTTTTGGTAATAGTGCCTATAACAGATTTCCAATAATTTTCAAGCGGAGCGCAGCTGGTTAATTCCTAGAAAACAGATTGCCAGGGCAAGCCTAGTAACTCCTGCTAATGACTGTGTAATTAGACTAAATTAGAACAGGGACTGAACCCTAGTCCAGCATATTCTGAAGCGACATTGAAGATAATCTCCTTTTTTCTTGTTAGGATGTTAAACCAAGAGTTTTTCATCCTGCTTCTAACCTGCCCAAGCAAAGACACAAGATTTACTTTCTATTCTGGTTACTGTATCTCTGTCTAGTCATGTATTAGGTGCTCCCAAATGGTTTATTTCACAAAGCAACCAGGAAAGTGATAAATGAAAGTGGTTGGGAAGAGAAACTTGGACAGAATTAGTGAGATTTAAACAGGAAAATGTGAATGAAAACTGGAAATTATTCTAGGAAAGTTTACTAGGTGACTAAACCCCACAATTTCATAACTGTGAATAAGGACATCTTCAGTAGCAGTACCTCCTTATTAAGTAAGGAGGTAAAGGCAGCTGTTAAAAATATATCAAATAAATGGGGAAGAGGAGAAGAAAGAGGAAGGAGGCAGCAATTATGTAAATTAGAGACTGTGGAAATATAGAGGGGAAAGACTTGAGAGGGAGTAAAAGAAACCTCTACCTCGCAGCTTAAGGACAGTAAAGTGTTTTAAAGGATAACAGAAATAAAATAATTCCTAACAGCAGTATGGCTTGCTTCCTAGCAGAAGATGGTGAAATCTTAACGACTCAGGAAAGGCAGAAATACTCAATAGTTGTCTTCTGTGTTTAGAAAGAAGCAGGATCATGTAATCAGGTATCATGAGAATGTAGAAGTACCTTCCAACGTTCCCAAGTAACTATGAAAGATGATAAACAGCAACCATAAAGAATTAAAAAATAGAACCCAGCATGCCTAGATAGCACCAGATAAGCAAAAGAGAGTTGTGTGAGATGTGTAGCTTTCTCTTGCTAAGTTGTAACAAGTCTTTGAGCAATAAGGAGACTTTTGAGTCTAGAGGAGATTTAACTCAAAGAAAGGCAAAGTAAAATGACCTGGATAATCCTGGCCCAGTTTGTGTGATAGCAGAGGGCAAATATTGAGAAAACTTGATATGGGATTCAACTAGTAGAGGAGGAAAGGGAATATACCATATCATGCCCAGTATAAAGTGAGCTTTTGATCTTTTGGCATTTTTTTTTTAATTTCAGAAAATATTATTTGAAAGTATTCATTGTGTTGTATGATGCCATTTACAGCCCTTTATCAGCCCAAGTGATGTGCTCTGATGACTGGAATTAGTTGGTGTTATAGTTGGATTTGGCACAGATGTTGAGTGCTAGAGCTGGAACCATCCAAACTAGGATCAACGTGTTGACTGTTGCTGAGACAGTTCAGTACTTTTATCTGTGTTATTTCTTGAGCCCAAAGCTGGCTTAAAATAAGTGTTATAAAAGACCCTTGCAAGCCTGGAGTATAGACTATGTGAGAGGTAGCCTGTGACAGAAGGCATATGAGCCATGATGCCACAAATATGGCTAAGGGACCATGTAAGACTAATATTTTTTAACAAAAATTGATTCATTTTTATTTGTGGAGGTAGGGAAGGCAAGAGGAGATCACTTAACTTCGTGTGTCAGAAAGTGAAACCAGCCTGTTGAACTGATACAGGTAACTTGATCCTAATTAACATGGTCATATGCCAGGTAGATTTGTCAGGCCAGCTTGCATTGATTTGGCATGAAATAATAGATAAAGGTAAATGGTTTTGTATCTAGTCTTTTTATTAATCGCTAGGTACAATATGAGTGAAGTACAGCTTATGAGCATTAAGAACCATACAACTGGAAGGCAGTCATTCAGAAATGGATTTAAGGGTCCTAATAGAAATATAGCTGACCATGAGCTTGTTGTGGGACATGGCAGTTCTACAGTGATGAGAGGAGCAGTGCTGTGTTCATAAGATTCATTAATTTAATATCAGAATAAAATGAGATACTCTCTCACAGCTGAGAAACCCATAAACTCTGGAGAGTGCAGAGGGAAAGATTCATACAAAATATGAAAATACTAAAAAATGCCTTCCAATGGGAAACTGAAAGAGATCCAGCTGTCCTGCTTAAAAGAAGACTTGATTCAGAATTAATAAGTAGCACAGCGCCTAGCTGGTACTAAACCAACTTTGTATTATTTCTGGAGAAAGCATATAAAAAACCCTGGAATGGGAAGCTGAATTGAGGTAAGTTTAAATTAGAAACGAAGACAGAAAGATAACTTGCCAAGAGTGGGGGTAAATTCTCCATCTTTTGAAACCTTCACATCAGGATATGACACCTTTATAAGCTCTAGTCAAATACCAGTTACTGGATTCAGTACAGAGGCAGCAAAGTGATACACTGTCAGCCTTACACAGAAGGTGACACTGAATAATTCAGTGATCTGTAAGGGCTCTCTGTGTTACTCTTCCTAAACTTTGGAAATGTATTGCTGTACACTGGTAAACTTGAGTCAGCTTTGGTGCTGGTATAGCAGTTATTCTATCAGTCTATTACACTGGAGGTAAAGTTAGACTTAGTCAATTCTTCAGTTTAATCAAGTAACCTGTGTAACATCTTTGCTCAAACAGTTCTGTGGGATCAGGATATTGGTGCCAAAAAGTGTAAGTTTAATAGATTCCAAAACCAAGGGTGCCCCTAAGGACCTTGCTATGCGATGATGACAAAATACATTTCTGTTAGTACTGGATTTTTATTTTTTCTTTATGGAAGCAGTATTTTTCCTGAAGTGACTTCTCTGCTTTTGCTTACCTTTGTGCCAGGGCATAGCACCCATTCTAAGATCTCTCCCATATATCTGTATCTCTTATTATTTTCCTCACTATAAGTAATCTAGCATGACTTGGAAAGACAATAAATTGCAGAATTAAATAGACAGTGAAGGCAGTGTATCATTCAGATCTGTTTATGCCCTGACATCAAAAGTTTCTTCTATTGAATAGATTCACCTAGCTTTAATGAAGTCCCAAAGATGTAAATGGCTGGTCAGTAGGATTATGCAAGGCTTAAATAGATTTATGTCCCTTGAAAAGGCTGTGGAACTGTAATAATGCTACTGCAGTTGCATGACAAGCTGGATGGGTATTGAACCACCTGAAGGATCTTCCTGTTCTGTCTTTCCCTGTAATGGTTACTTCAACAGAATGCAACTATGGAACAGCACCTGAAGGTGTTTTGTCCAGCTCTTGGCCTCAGCATTGCATGATCTTCTGCAGGATCTGTCAAATATGTGAATAACTAAGAGTACCAGAGGGAGGTCATATGTGTAGCTCCATGAGCATCATAGTTTCTTCATAAAATCAAGATAGTGATGAATTATGAAGATCTGAATAACTACTTAAGAGCCCATGGCATACCAGTACATGTGATAACCTCCTTTGGAGGACAGACTTTAGCATGCAAAATCCATCTGGCTGCCGTGCTGAAGCTAAGCCTGCCCTGTCAAACTGTAGATTACAAACATCTATGGAGGTATCTGCGTATCTGGAAGTAACATAAAAACACAGCAGCCAGAGACATGGCCACTGTCTGAGTCAAATCCTGAACCAAAACATTCCTCTGCTTCACTCTTACACACCAAAGCCATGTGAAGCAACACAGGAGTAGGTTAACCTTTTGAGACAGATTAGAAAGGGGTTGATTCTTCGTATATGCTGGAACAGTGTAAGTACTAACTGGTTTTGGCTGGTAAATTTCTAACTCTTTCTAGGGTTTACCTGTAACAACCTCAATTACATGCCCTAGCAACCATCATTCAGTTTCTTGTAGTGTAGTTAAGATGGTTGTATTCCGCTGGAGAAAACTTGCACCTCAACCAATAGTTATATATAATTGATAATTACATAGTGGATAACTGACTGCTTTCAGCTCTTCATCTGTTTTCCAAGATCAAGAAAGGGAAACATTTGATGCAGAAAATCTAGGTTCACCATGCAACAGTCTCATAAACCCTGAACTCTCACATTTTATTAATCAGTGTATTATAAGTACAAAGTGTTTGTTCAAGATATCTTGCTACAGAGTTTGGAATTTGCTCTGTGTTTACTAAGATCATACACTCGGTGTGTTTTACAGCACTAGGATTACAGAATCCAGTGAGTATAGATACTGTTGTGATAGCCAACGCTTTGACACTGAATTCTTAACTAGAGAATGTCCAAAGCTGAGCATGTGAGTCCATGCAGCCTGAGGTGAAGAGCCAAGCTTTTCAGCAGAAAGCTGTAATTGATCCAGATCTTGTGTGGCTCAGATCCAGAGGAGAGTGCATAATATGCACTGATTACTTGGTTACATCCAGTTTATTTTGTTCTGATCTGGAAGGATGGTGCTAAGTGTTTCAAAATTGTCTGGGAAAGAAAATTCAAAGGGAAAAAAAATCTACGTTATGTTAAGAGAAAATGGTTTAACTAATCCAACAGTATTTTAAGTGTTTTGTAACATAAAATACCAGGACAATCAATCCAGAATAAAGAGCTATTTCAAAGGTGGAAAGCTTTCACAAACTTTCTTTCAATCAACACAGTTTTTAAAAGATTTATTAGAACTATCTTCTTTTTTCCAATCGAAAAGAATTCCATATCAAGATTTTCTTCTCACTAAAATGTATGGCTAAGCTGTTAGATTGCTCCAACTAAATGTTAACAATGATTTTTCAGTATTTCATCATCAGCTCTTTCAGAACACTGAGCTGCCTTGGAAAAAAAACCAAAAAACGAAACAAAACCAAAACTTTGCTGTGAAATATGTGTATCTCACAGTTGTCAAACCAGCAATAGCAACACCAGCATCTGTTTGGAAAGATGGACATTTTTGTTTCAGGAGTATTTTTCATTCCAAAGAAGACTATAAAATCATTCCAGACTAGATTTTTAAACCTGGAGAGAGGAAGAAATAACTGCCTATTACAACTTGCTTTGTAATGAACCCAGATTGTTCATATGTATAGCCCCACTTGATAATGTTAATGTTCAATGATTTACAGATCATAATCGAAAAAGAAAATGGAGAATCACTGAATAGCAGCTGCTTAGGAGAATATTCACTAAGTTTAGATCACGACTCAACAATGTGGTTCAGAAAGCATAGCTCAGCAGTTGGAAACACATTGGAAATGGTTTAAATTTTTTCTGGTTTTTTATCTTGGCAAATATATCCATAGAAAAAAAAACCCTGCTGGCCAATTGCATAAAGACATTGAATGCGTGCCACTGGTGAATAATAGCATATATAGTGGACACTGATTCCAAAAGAAAATTTAATCAGTGCTCAGCTATCAAACTCTACTCTGGCAAAAGCTCAAGTGGTTAGTATCTTATATTTTGTGGTCAAATGATGTCAGCCTCTGTGGACTAGATGGGTCTACAGCATAGAGAATTAAGGGCTTCATATCAAAAATACTCTGTCCCTGTGAATAGTCAGGTCACCAGAATGTTAGCAAAATAACTGCAGTTGGTCTGAGCTTTTCCAGCTACAGCTAGGGTAAGAGATGGCTACTACTGCAAACAGATCATAAGTGCTTTTAAAACTGCATTTAATCCCTTGGAGTACATCTAGAAATGGAGAGGAAAACAGAGAAAGCACTTCTTACATCAGCTATATATTTGACAGTTAAATGAACAGGCAGCCCCATTTGGACTGCCTAGTGTTTCTGGACAGCTTGCAAGTCTGTACTCTCTGGAATATATCCTTGAACTGACTGAGAAATCACTGCATTGTGGAAATGACATCTCCATATGAAAGAAATTATTGCAGCTACCTGGAAAATGCGCAGAAAGGACCTTCCTGGCAATTCTTTTCCTCTGGGAATCCAGGATCCCATAGAAAGACCAACCATAGTGAAGTCTAATAGTAGTGTCCAGTACAAATGGTTTTCATTCTATTCACCTTTGTCCATCCAAAGACCCCCCCAAACCGTTCCTGCTACTGCAGCATGGGGCTATGCAATGTGCACGCCTTGCAGATGCATTTGAAAGTCCCTAAGTAATAAAGTAGATGCTGCCCCACC
This sequence comes from Elanus axillaris, assembly GCA_026212715.1. Taxonomy (NCBI): domain Eukaryota; kingdom Metazoa; phylum Chordata; class Aves; order Accipitriformes; family Accipitridae; genus Elanus; species Elanus axillaris. Next base: position 16,775,442 of record JANZLQ010000025.1, on the reverse strand, counting down.
ACCGTTTTCCCCCATCACCCCTACACACCACAATCATCCTTAGAACAAGTTTTCAGTCAATGTGCTATTGCGCCTTGACAGTGAGGAAGCAGAAAGAGTAGACTATTCCAGTGTGAATGTTTACTCCGTATTGAAGATGTCCCAGTTGAAATGATTTAACTATCTACCTTCAGAATCCTTCATCAAAGTCAATAGGAAAAGGGTCACGTGGTTCCTTGCGGAACCCCTCATGATGGGGACATGGTTGCCTAATTTGCCTAATGTCTGCCCTCAGGCCTGCCCCTACTGGTGCTGTGCTCCTGTGCACA
>JANZLQ010000025.1:16736994-16768383 GCA_026212715.1 Elanus axillaris | reverse complement strand
ACTGTTTGATGCTGCTGCTGACATGACCAGAGAAGATGGGCAAAAGAAACTTCTTTCCACCTATTAATATGATTATCATGACTAGTGACTCTTAATCTGTATTTATCCCTACCTGAGTGCAAGATAAATATTTAGTGAAATCATTACAATTGTTCTCCTCAGTTCCTGATCCTGGCACCAAACAGTCTTTTTATTGGGCCTTTTGAAGTCCTTTTACTTTGTAATCTACCTTCTGAAGAAACACTGCCTCAAAGGATACCTATTCAGTCTTCCATCTTGAAGGCCTTCACTTAGCTACACCTATTACATTCAAATGTAACTGCGAAGTCTGTCCTCTCCTTCCCTGCCCTCCCTACCTTAATTTCATACATCCTTCTAACACCTCATCTCCTGCAGCATTTGAGTACAGAATGTGAATTTCCCTCTGCTTGCAGGTATCAACATGTTAGCGTTGATTGTGTACGTAATACAGATGCCTTGGGCAAAAGGCAGACTGAACACTGCTTGGTAACAGATACAATATTCCCACAGTTTTGAGCCCACAGAATATTATCTATAGCACAACCAAAAGGAGTCACAGAGATCTACCTGCCCTACATAATGCACCAGGAGAAGGCGGCCTTCAAAGAACATAGATCTTTCCATACAAAGATTGTGATCAGTAAATCACAGCCTCCTCTTAGCCTGTGTATTTTGCTGGTCCTAAGACAAACCTCCCACAAGTATTGCTCTCATTTCTGCTGAATCAACCTTACAATTATGCCTACTGAGCAGATGATAACGAATGAAGAAGTACTTTGTCATGTGCAGGGTACAAATATATCGTGTGTATGGAAATGGCTGATATAGCTGGAGGAATTACTCAGCTAGATACTGTCCCTTATTTGTCAGAGAGGTCAAGAATAGTGCTAGAGACAGTGTCTTCTGACTGAAGGATAGCCGTATCAGTATCCTTTCAGACTGCTCCAGCCAGATCTGCAACAGTATATACCCACAACATACTTCATAAAGAGATTTATTAAGTCCATGGACATACATGGTTAATTGTACAGGGCTCATGGTAAAGCTCAGTGCTACCTGCTCTTGCGTAACTCCTTTGATGTTTAGTTGGCTGAACTTTACTTTTCATAAGTCATTTGATAATATGTAAAATAAAAAAATGGGAGGAATATAAAAATTGTGTTAGGCACACCAATAACAGACAGGCTGGGCTCCTAGCTGAGAAACAAGTTCTCATCAGATAGGAAAAAACAGGGAGGGGAACAAAGGAAGAAAAAAATTGCTTTTGGATCAGAATAGAGGGGAATGTATTGTTATCATTTGCAGCCACAGAGCGATGCATCTTTTTTTTTTAGCTGTTCTTTGCTGTTGGCAGCTACAGGGACACCTTTCCCTGCAGCTGGCCAAGCATCTGAGTCAGTTGCTCCAGCAGGAGAGATAATGTCCCTGTTTGTACCTTGTGTGAGTGAGGCAAGAGGAAGTGCTTTAAAATGACCCTGCTCCGCCCTGGCTGTAAACACCTGAGTTCACCAACATGCTGGCCCGCATCGGAACCCTGAGCCCTTTCCCCCACCTGGGGATCCATAAGACAACTGCCATTTTGCCATGGCTCAAGAAATTGAACACTATAAACTACCTAGTTCAGTAACTCAGGGTGATGCCTGGAGGCTTGCGGCTGAAGGTAGCGCAGAGGGGATTGGAAATGAATCAGAGGGCTACTCAGCTCAACATCACTAACCAAAAGCTAAACTAATTAGCAGCCACCAAGACCCGTTGCCATCTGCTCTTGAGTTGCCTGTCTGAGCCTGGTCCTGAGTTCAAATCTCTGCATAAAGATACAGATCTACTGCATTGCCTGCAACACTGTCCACATCAGAGATGGCTTTAGTTATCTCTTTTTTTCATGGTCTCAGCAGAATAATTGAGCATTAGATCAGCTCAGAGATGAAACACACCTCTTGCTATACTTAGTAGCTCAGGCTAGGATGAAGTGGGGAGCTCCGTCTTCTCTCATTTCTGGGGACAGAGACCACCAGGACTCTCAGTTCTCTGTATCTGTTCCCCCCATTTGGCTTTCTAGCATTCATAATCTGTCATTCTGTGGACCACTCCTTGCTGAAGCTTGCTTCTGGGGCTACACTCCTCTTTTTTTTTTCTTTCTCTCTTTCATGATTTGTTTCTTATGCTTAAGTAGTTAGGCGTTTTCTTTTTTTTTTTTTCTTTTTCTGGGATGCCGAAGATACTGCCTCCTCTGAGTGTGTGTTAGCTTTTTCAATTTGGTAGGCCCAAAATAAGTTTTCTCCCTCAAACTCTGTTGCACCCTGGCTCCTTATCTGAGAAGGAGGGAAGAGGGGCTTTTGTTGTGCTGGTGGACTTTGCCCATCCCTCTCCAGATCTGAATAGGCCAGCATTATTTCACAAGTGCTAAATCCACTCACAATGGTTTTAAATGGTTGAGCTGCTGAGCCAGCTGAACAGCAAACACCAGAGGGGAAACCACATTTCGTGAGCACTTCAGATTCCTTCAGACTGTACGTGGAGCCATTAAGAGCAAAGTAAAAGCCCTTTGACACAACTCCCTTCGGCAACTTTTTCACAGCCACATGCCAAAAATGGGGGCTGGCTAAGGAACTGGTCCAGAATCAGCTCCCAAGAATCTAGCACATGAGGATGGAGTTCAAATCTGTTTCTGTTAAAAGAAAGCAGCAGCATATTATATTTTCTTGTAGCATATTAATCTCTTGCTGGATGTCTCTCTGATTAGTGTGGATTGCCAGTCAAGGTATCGCCATGGGCAAAAGATGAAAAATACCCAGGTGCTTATGTTATGGAGGAAAAATTTTATTGTATTCGTGTTTGTGTCTGGTTTTCTTATTCTTTATGTCTAAGTTAAGAAGAACCCAGACTGTATATCTCATGGTCTTCTGATCATCCCAGAAGAACTAGATCTTCAGCTAATATGACCAGCCAAAAAATATCCAAGAATACAAACAATTATCCCATTGCAATAAGATGGATGAAGGCCTATCTAAAGGAGCTGCTATTTCTGTCTCTGTCCAGACTTGTGAAGACAGGGGACTTAATTCTTCCTTAGAAGGCCTAATTGCATATTCCCTAAACAAGTTCTTTCACAATGATCTGGGCTAGCTTAGACACTCGGTAATGGAGGTTTCCTAGCCCAGACAGTCTTGATAGAGTGATTACTTTGAGAAGTTGCATTGAGGCAGCAATAATAATTGATGGTGGTGATGAGAATGAACCTCCCTGCTTCGGCACTTCAGCTGCAGTCAGCAAAAAATGTGTAGCCACAGCCTGAAATCACACAGTGACATGCAGGAACATTTCATCTTGAATCAACTAAAAAAAGGTGCAAACCTGAAGTAAAATAGTTGCATCAAGAATGTGTATGGTCATTCTGAGTCAGAATTTATGTTTAGTATAATTTAGCTTGTTTCACTTTGGCTTTGGGGTTTGCTTCCTACACCAACATGGTTGAGCATGACTGTAGCTCTACCAAGAAAGAGGTGCAAACACAGCTGCGTGCCTGAACTTTTGAAAGGGTGTTGAAATTTGTTTCCAATTGATGTTGAAGTTACATTCAGCAGGGAAGGAATTGTGTTTGTTCTCTTATTGACAGCTTCAATTAATGTTCTTCTTTACATTGTGTGAAGTAACAGAGTGGTCTCTGATGGCTAGATAAAACAATCTTTAATGATTTCTTAAAAAAATAGCAGAGATAAGCAATTCAGCCAGTAAGAAGTAGAAATGAAACCACAGATCATACTGCTGCTGCATGGCGATCCACCCATCCAGAGATGCTCAGCCTTTTCTTCCTGCTTCTGTCACTTTTTACTTGTGTGTCCTTGAGTATACCAGTGGTCATTTAACCATCTCTGCCTTGACCTAGTATCTGTAAAATAGGCAGGAAAATACCTTTTGCTCCATATGGGGATTGTGAAATTAAACTCACTGATATTTACAAATGCTTGGAGAACTAGTGACAGCAGAATGTATTTCTCATGCAAGTCCTGTGAGACTACAAAGTATTGCTGTGTTGTTATTTTCTGCAGAAACATTCCTTCAGTAAAACATAGGCTAGAGGTGAATGGTTGATTGCCCTTTGGCTCTTGTTAGATTGGTAGGAGCGGTTATTTTTCTCACATAACTAAAGTCTGTGGTGAATTTGGGCTTTTTTTTAGTCCCCCAAAATATCATTTAGAGTGGTGTGAGTGCAAAGACAAAACTCCTGCAATTATGCAAAAATTAAAAACCTAAAGAAAAAAAAAAGAGCCCGAACAATTCACAAACCAGTACATCATCTCATTTTCTTGTTCTCATTTCTCTAAACCTGTTGACAGGATTCCCCCAGAATTTCCAGCACTCGCTGAACCTTGACCTAAGCAGCTTCATGAGAAATTTCTTCCCCAAGGGTTATTTTGGATAGAAACTTCTAAGATCCTGAGTATAATGGTTTTCACAGCTGTAATTATAGAGTCACACATCTGATTCATATAATTTGACAAAGAATTATAACTTGCCTGGTTCAAAAGAGTGTGTCAAGGTGTATGGTAACTGGTGATGTGAATCTTGCAGCATCTGCACATGGGCTTTTCCATCATTCTGGTGTCCAATTCAAATGTTTCTGTTACACGTTTACATACCCTGGGGCAGTCTAGATTACAATATTCTTGTATTGCCTTTTCTCAGAGAGAGTTTTATAAACATTTGACTCACAAGCCAGGGATGGGGAAATGGCAGTGAAAATGCCTGTGCACCCTTTTGGACTTGGAGAAGCTCACTACTTCCGTGTGTGGTTATTGTATGCATGCAACTTTGCCCATTTTAGGTTCTCAGAAGAGAAACATAATAAATGAATACATATTTTTCAGGAAGGGCTGAGAAATGGTAACTTGGGCTGAAGGCTTCCATTTTTAGTGGCTAAATGAGCAGAGGTGCTGTACCTGTTTGTTAGCTGAGGGCAAACAGAGAAGCAAGTGTGTGGTTCAGCTCTCAGACATGGGCTGGAATGAAACTGAGGGAAGCAACTTTTTGACAAAAGACCCCAAAATTGATTTAGCTGTGGTTTAACAGGTATTTTATGTGGCAGAGGACTCCCACTCACAAAGGTGTCTCACTGGGAGGTTTTGCCGTTGGCTAACCAGGAGAGACACATGTTACCACCACCATAACCAGGTTTATGATTACTCACTAAATAAAACCCATTCCTTGTGCGCTCCAATCTGCAAGGTGCAAGTGTGAGTGAGACATATCTGTATTTCAATGTGTGAAACAGGTACATGGCGAGAGATGGTGCCCCTAAAGGTGGTGGCTGAGGAGGAGATGGTGGAAGGAGGGGAAAGAGGTCCCACTGGTGGCTGATGCGTGGGTGCTGCAAGCAGGCCAAGCCGGGCTGGCAGTGTGGCACAGGGGCAGCAGGAGGGTTGTCCTTGTCTGTCCTGGATGGGGTGCAGCCACGCTGACTTGCTGCTGCTCTCGGTGGGACATGGGACCCCCACCACACAAAGCCCTGTGCATCCCCTCAGCCCTCAGTGCTGTGCCCGCACCATCTTGTCACCCCAGGTCCTGTGCCACTTCACCCCCTTCCCACCCCCTCAGAGAGCCCCCAGGCCTCCTGGGCCTTGCTCCCTCTCTGCTCCCTCTGCTTCTGTTGTACGAGCTTTATAAAGTAGCACAGAAATCTGTTATTATTGATAAGCTTTTGTAGCTCCCAACCTCTGGGGTCCTCTCCCTTTACCTGACCGGAGGTGGCAGCACCCACCGACGCAAGTGACTCCCTCTCTCCCTCCCACTCTCCCCTTCAGAAATGTCTGGACTTCCACAGATTGCTTTTATACAGCCCATTTCCCCTCCCTCGCAACTTTTGACAGTTTCTAGCTGTGAGATGAGCTCTGGCCCTGCTATGGTTATCAGACATGGAGGTGAGGTGTGGCGTGCTCCCATCTGCAATGAACCAACCCTACAAGGCAGTGGGAGAAAAAGTCCCATAATTTACTGTTATGGCAGCCCCAGCTCTGCATGAAACTCATATGTCTAGTGTCACATTGTAGACCAGCATGCATTGTTGCTGTGGACCTTTGTGCAATTGCAGGCAGAGCCCCTCGTGGAGCCTGGGGAGGTCTGGGTATCCCTCATGCCTGTGAGGCCAAAGAGGCAGCACCACTTGTACGGCACTCTACCTCAGCGGGCCTGGGGTCTGAGTGCTCTGCAGTCAGTGTCCTCTGGCAGCACGGCCTCCTTTCTGTAACCTATAGCGCTGCCAGGCAACTTTTTAGATACATCAGACAAAATGACTGTTCTAACGGCACATCATTGCCTTTTTCTTTCTGTTGCAGGGTTATCTTAATCCTACCCTAACCCTAAACATAGTGGAAGAATCCTATTTAACAACAGTCCCTTGTAGTCTTCTGTGGAAGGCCTCTGCATGCCTGTTGTTTGAGTGAGAGCAGATTCACTGACCAATGGGTCAGTCAGGCTAATTTACTATTTGGTACGCTCTCTATCAACAGCCCCTTTGCCCCCTTTCCCTTCTCTGCCTTCACAGGCAGGGCTTTGCAATGGACATGGCCTGCCCAGTGCACAGCATGGGACCACACTCCCTCTCTCAGAAAGATGCTGATACTTTTCTTTCACCACGCCTCAACAAGGTGGAGTGCGAGGGACCAGATCAGCCTCCAGTATAAGGCCGCTAATTTCCATGGGATAACTCCAAGGGTATATTTGACTCTACATGTTCCTCATTCTCCCCAGATACCCTAAAACCCAGGCTCCAGTTTCTCAAGATAAGAAAATACCATCCCCGTGTTTGGGAAGGGCATAAGTGAATGTTCACTCTAAGTGGGAAGGCTGGCTGTGTCCAGGTAAAGCGGGCAGGAGGAATGTATAGAGGAGAGGAGAAATGCCACATCTGACTATAGAACAAAGGACCAGTTAATACTGGCTGTAAGAAAGTCTCCTTCTCAGCGTGTTGTGATCGTGCTGTCTGTCTTCTAGTGTGAGTGTTACCGGTTTCTGGGACCAGCATGGGTAATGCTACACAGACTTGCATGTCTCTTCAGCTGGGGGAGAAGAGCATAGGATCATTCTCGCTCCTACGCGTGATATCTTATTTCACACCTGTCTTTTGACCAATTAGGTCACGGTGAATCTCTGCGTAACCCTCTAGCTAGCCCCATAAAGGCTTTACTCTCAAGTAGCAGTCCGAAATCTTGCAATCTGAGTGATGTCCACTAGTGAGAGCAATCATTTCTACATTTGGGTCTTCCCTGCTTCTTCCACTGGCTAGACCCAGACTTGGACCTTCAGCTAACTGATCTGAAGGAGAGATTCTGCTGCCTCTACATGCTCTCATGGCCACACAGTCTTAGTCATTAGCAGTTGTCTGATCCTCCTGAGAACCACTGCAGGACAGCAAACCAGGGCACTAACCCTGCCAAAAAGTGTTTAGCTTTCTCTGAGTTTAGCCCTCTGAAGCAGCTTTACCAGGTCAAGTGAATGGCACAGGCAGTTCCAAGTGCATTCCTGGGAGTGGGATCCTCTTTCAGGGGCTGCAGTAATTGGCTTCTTTACTTAAAAACACTGTGAGATAAGTTCTTCAAACTCCTGATGGCTGGGTTGTACACACCATACAGGCTTATCACAGGAATAGCTCTCTCTGAAGGACTTGTGATTTTCTTTCTGAAAGGCCCTTCTCTCAATGCAGATTGTCATTATCCAGGCCCAAATTACAGAACCCAGATAATGCTACTGAAGTCCAATGGGGCAGGGACACTGCTCAGTTGGCAATGTTAGATCATCACTGTCATAGGAAATTGCTAAAGGAGAGCAAAGGTTTTACAGTGCCAGAAAGCACAAGCTGGCTGTTGCTGCAGAAGCAGGCAAATACGTGCCCAAGCCAAGAACTTGTAAGCACATCACAGCCTTGAGGCACATGTTACAGCCACAAAAAAACACAAACCCAAAAGTCTAATTCAATTGTGAACAGACTCCCTGCATCGCCTTATCAGGCCTAGACTGAAAGTGGCATGTGGGAGATGGGATTTACAGCGGTAAGTGGGACTTTCCATTTGTTTTGTGGGCATTTTGGAAAAGTCCCCGCTGTCAGGCCTATAGCTAATGCTATTTATCTGCCTGTCTAAAATCTTCCTGCTGTAGATCTGGTCAAAAACTGAGCACTGGACGTAAATTATCCAATTATTTAAAACCTTTTTCCCTTGCAAGTTGCTTGTAAACCTATCTTTATTTCCACACATATATTTTGCATTCAAAGTATTCACCAAATAGCTTCTGCCAAAAAATTTCAGTGTAGGGTCCATTTTCCAGAACGAGTATTTTATGTTTACTCTTTTTACTTTTGATGGATGAATGATTCCCTAAATGATGAGGTATTATTTCTGCTACTCGTCCCAGGTGATTGTAAATTTTTTAAACCAAAGAGTAAGAAACTATAAAAAGAAAGATGCAACATATAATATATAGCTTTTTTTGCAACACAAATATGGATGACATTCATCCTGTGCACATCCCTTAAACACCCATTTATACAGAACATAGCAGCCATTCATAAATAAGTAAATGTAAAGATACAAACCTAATAAAACTCTGGAGCCATTTAGAACCAGCCCCAATCTTTGCTCCATTCTGCAATATTCATCTGGGGCTCTGACAGACCTAGCCATGGCAATAATGTGTGAGTGTTACTGATTTCAGCTGTCCGCAGACTTTCCCCTGGTTACTGCCACTGTGGTGGGAGTGGTGGAATGGATGTTGTCTCAGTTGCTCCCTTTCAAAGTCTGGTACATTAGCTTAAATCACCAATGAAACAGGGTTGTGTTAAGATGCCAGATCATGAACTGCAGCAGCTGAGGTACACAGCTAAACAGATGTAATGGGTCTTTTGCTGCTGAAAAGAACAGTCCTGTATGGCTCCCTCCTTCTCTCTCCCCCCTGCAAATCTGTATGGAAGGGTTGGAAGCGAGAGCCAGGGGGAATAACAGCATAAAGAAGTGCAGATAAATCAGGCAGAATGTGACTGTCAAAGCCATACTTCCTATTATAATTTATAAATCTTTGTTTCCTGAAGTAAAAAGAAACTGGTGATGGGATCTTTTTGCGTTGTTTTATTTGTTTCTATCCCAAACGTGTTTTTCTGATCCCAGTTGTCTCAAGATGTACTCTGTTATATCTCATCAGGTTGCTGATCTGCCTGCCTTGTTTCTCATCAATGGCAGATGCTTAATAGGGGAAGATGAAAGTTTCACTTGGAAGCCACAAATAGAGACATCTGGGAAGAAAAATGCATTATTTGAATTAATTAATGTTAAAGTTTTATCTTTTAATAGGTAAATTAACCTTTTTAATTAAAAGATTTTAATTCAAGTTTTATCTTTTGTCTTAGCACTTGGCTGGCTGGCATAGATCTGGTGAGGCTGTTCTACAGCCTTGTGGCTTTTTTTTCCACTTCAGCACCATTTCCTTTTAGCATCTCTCTGTGCACAGTTTGAGGTTTTGTTGGTCTTCCTAGAAGTCAGAACTGGAAAACAGACTCTTTTGAAACACACAGAACAAGAGAATTTTTGTGAGGGAGAAAGTGGATTAATGGGAGATTCTTCTTGCTGTTAAAAAGCAGTTCTTGGTCTCACTTATGGACAGTTGGTGTACAACTTCTCTAATTCAGGATACCGCTTGCAGTCAGCAATTGTGCCATTGCCTGTAGGGAACTGAAAAGTGTATTTATTTTTATCCTGCTATTGACTTACAGGATTTGAAAGTACCTTTTTACAGTTTGTATAACTGTAAATATTGTTACTGGACCTCCCAACCTCTTCTCGGTGCTTGCTCCAATATTTGACCTTCTAACCTGCTCCAGGAGATGGCAAATTCCACAGGCTGATGACACACTGGGTGGGAAGTCTCTTGCTATGGAGACTTTAAATTTCACTGAGTGAGCTCCTGTCCTCATGATTTAGGATAAGCAAAAAAGTTGGGGACTGATCAGTTTTCCTTAGAGCCTTCTTAAATCTTGATTGCCTCTTCCAGCTCTCTCCTATGCTGGGCCAGAGGTTCACATTGTTTTCATTCTATTGTTACCTCTCTAGCCTGCCCATGTAAATGTTGTATAAGAAGTGCTAGTAGGTACTGTGCAACTGCTTCAGGCACAAGACCCTCTCCCTATAAATAAAAATACCTATTTCTCTATTGTACCATAGTTGACTTCCATGACTGTTTCTGCTACGCCATCCAGGAGTTCTTTGAGGAGAAGTGAGTCATGCATTTACCACCCCAGAGCGTGCAGTGCACATTCCCACAAGCTCTTCATAAACCCACAGCTGGAAACTTCCAAGAAGACACCTGCTCTGCCTTCAGTGCTCAGAGCAGGGACTCAAAAGAGGCTTTTAAATGTACTTTCAACTGAAAGACTTCTTTTTTTTCCTCCACCACTGATCACAGCTCCCTTCACCTCACACTTGTCAAGTCACTTCATTGCCAGGACCCTCTGCTTGTCTCAGCTCTGCGTCACAAATCCTGATTTAGGATCCTGCCAACTACACCAATTTGTCACAAATGGGTGATTTAGATCGCTTAAAGAATCACCATCAAAGCTATTAGTGAAAGTGGGTTTAATATGATACTGTAAAAGTGCAACTTAACAAAGTTTGATGGCAAGGTTCACTCTATTACTGTACTGCACAATCATTTGAACAACAATTCAAAACTACCAAGGCACAAATCAAAGTTACCAAGACAAAATCAAAGTTACCAAGGCACAAATCAAAGTTACTGTACTACAAGGTTATGCGTGATATTGGCCGCTTACCAAAGATCTGCTGTTGGTAAAAGGTCTCTCTGCCTCCAAGAGCAACCTCGAGAGGCGTCCCAGCTCAAGGGGAGATCACCACCATGCAGCCAGGCTGCTTAGCCGGGAGAGCTCAAAGGTGGCTCGCTCAGCCTGTCATATTTATGGAATAAAGTGATTGGCTTGTAGTCAAGTTCCATGCAATGGGAAAGGCATGCACGAGACTGCTTGTACCCACAACTTTCTTTGTTCCTTGGTAAATGAGTCTCGGAAAAGCCACCCGCTATTCATGTGTTAATTGCATGATTGGCGTTCCAAGCTCATATGCCTCGATGCTCACTGTGTCACTCTGCTCCTTTGTGGGTTTTCAGAGAACAGATTGAAACTAGAGGAGTTCCTGGCCCATTTACGGCTTAGGCCTTTACCTCTTTTGGAGCCTGAACCAAAGCCTACCACTATTTTGGTTAAAGGGTCAAGTGCATCCATCACACTATGTGGTTGTATGTAATGCTCTTTCCCTCCCCTGCTAGCACTGTGTATTTCCTGGTCATAACCATACAGGAATCTGTGTGCATTCACCTATATTTTGTACTGTCTGGTGGCTTCATGAAATCCCTGTGAGGTGTTGCAAAGAAAATCTCAGTAGCATGATTTTTCTTGTGGCAACCTGTGTAGAGGTGGATAGAAACACTCCACACTTTCCTGCTCTAGAAACATATAGGTATGCTCTTTTCAATTTTGAAACTCAAGAAACCTTTGACCTTCTGGGCTTATTTATTTTAATATTGTAAAGGCTGAATATGCTAAGGATCACTTTTGGTCTTCACTTAATTTCAAGATGGGTTGAAAGAGAAAAATCTAAACCCCAGATTTTTCAGAAGTTTATGAGTATTTTAACTGGTGAAGCTGATTTTTTCATCTGTGAAACCTGGACTTCAAATACACAGTAGATGTGAAACTTCCCATTGGGTGGAATGATTTAATATACAAGGATTTAATTTGACTTTTTATTTGGCATAATTTTCTTGTCCTCTTTCCCCCTTGCCCCCAGTGCCTGGCTTACTGATTTCTATATTTTCCCCCTTATTATCTAGTTATAGGAAAGCCTAACCTCTCTCTTCCTCAGTCCTAAATAGAGTACATTTTCACAAATTGTCACAGCTACCTGTGTATATTCCTCAGTTATCTTGTCCCTTGTCATAGCATAACTGTTCCCAGGTCTTAAAAATCTGCTCTGCGCCTTGTATCTCAGTGGAGATATGTTCTGCATGATCAGGAAGTCTCGGTCTTTTTTTATAGTTAAGCATAATTGTCATTGTTATTTCCAAGGGCACAAATCTTTCCGCTTTAGTTTCTCTGACATGGGCCAAAGAAATAAAAATTGAGACCCCAGATAGACTTCCCCACTTTCAAGTTTAAGGATGGTAAAGACCATTAAAGACAGAAAAATCAGCTGCAAAATTTGGACCCTGCTGCCCACCTATTCAGGGCTGGAAGCTGTGCTCTGGGCAAATGCTTCATATTCTTCCCTTCTCCAGAGTTGTCTGAAGTGCGGATCTGGACTTGAACTTTTGAAGTTTGATGGGTGTTTGTGATCTGGACTTTTGATTTCATTTAATCTCTAACAGTTTCTTCTTCCAAACCCTCGGGTAGTTGCCCTTTCCTAGCACACACGCAGAGCACAAGAAACACCCTTCTTAAAAAACACAAACACTCAGAAAAGGAACACAGAGAACTGGGAGAGCTTCACCAAGAAGTTTTGTTTCTCTATAAACCCTACATAGGAAACCCTGGCCTCTGTGATCCCTCAGCATTTGCTGTATTTATTTCTTTTCCTCCCCTCCAGATTGGGAGCACTTTCTGCCAAACAGAGCAAGGCTTTGTGAGATGAGGAATGGCTCAAGTTTTTGCAGCTTGTAAAGTATGTGCTGCCTCCTTCTGAGAGCTGAAGGCTAACTTCTGCCCCCGCTGCCCTTCCTTCCCCAAAAAAGCAGCTCTTTTTAGTAATACCTCTCTTCTTACCCTCACTCTTTTGGAAAAAGACTCGTAACAGCTCCTGGCAGAACAGGGCAGAGATCCTGCCACTAGCTTTCTGTCAGAGGAGGACAGCGGAAGAAAGGATCACTGAGTTTTCAAGTGAAATTGGCTGCCAAAGCTGAGGAGCAAATGATAGGAGCCGTGGATATTTCCCCAAAACTGGGGATTTTCCCTCCCGCTTCTCCCTCCCAAGGGTATTTCCCCGAGATGGACTCACTTGGAGATTGATGCTCTCCCCTTCCGAGGCCATCCTTTTGCCCCCAGGTCTCTGCCTCTGCAGACGGCGCACGGAGCAGGGCACTCTGCGCTCCCAGAGACTCTCTCTTTGCTGGACCAGGACGTGCAGCTGCTGGAACAGACCAGCTATTCATCTGCCGGCGGCCGGCCGCCTGCCTTGGCATCAGCCGGGAGGAGAGAGAGGGGGTGGCACACCAGTTCCTCATTGTCCGCGCAGCCCGTGGAACAAGCGTCCCTCTTAGACTTTCCGTGACAGTTGTGTTCATTACGTGTCTGTGTTACCTCTCCGAGTCCAGCTGAGCCTCATGAGCTCACTTGGGCTGGGACGCGGTGATGCAGCCAGTGTACCAAGAGGTTCCTGGCATGGGCTGTGCAGCCGCAGCAGTGACCCTAATCTCTCCCTCTCTCACCAGCGCACAGCACAGCATACGGATGAAAAACTAAGGGTTGACAAGATTAGGTCCAGAAAGTTGTGCCTGCTAACCGCTGCTGCTACTGCTGCAAAGATATTGTTACATCTCAGATAAAATTTGCCCTTTACTCTCTTTATAGTCCCTTCTTCTCATTTTTCTCCCCAGCCAAAATGCACTTCCTTTCCCCTCCCCAACACTTCTTTTTAGTTGAATTTGATATGTTTGGTCTTAGCTGAAATCGAATCTTGCTTTTTGCTTAAGTTAAAAGCAATTACGAATGACACTGGAATGGAAATGTGTGCAGCCAGAATCAAGTCACAGTGTAGAAAAATATGAGAAAAATATGTTGTTCTTATTAGGTGGAATCCTCAGGCAGAAAAATCAGCATAATTCTGTAGATTTTAGAGAAACTTTGCTACTCTGTACCACCTGCAGACCAAGTAAACATGTTTGGCTTTTGAATGACAATTTCTGTAGTTACAGTAGCATAGAAAATTTATGTTAAGTAATACATTCTGTTTAAACAGTTTAGCCAAATGCATGTTGTAGTACTCCAGCCTGACTAAAAGTGCTGACAAGTCTGTCAGTAGATGATCCTGTTGCATTGATGTTTCCCAGCAAAAGGCCTCCTTTTGCAATGAAAATACCAGTGCTTAGTACTGCAAGTTCATTTTAAAGTGTTGATGAATTTAGCCTCTCTGCATTCCTCTAAAACAGCTTTTTTTTTTTTTCAACTTACAGATGTATGAGCTGAAGCAGTGAGATGTGTTTAGGGATCAGGCTAGTGGCACACAGGAAAGCAGGGCTAGGATACAGCTCATTTCATCTTTAGGGTTTGGCCTAAGGCCGAAAGCCCGTCAGGAACCATGAGGCTGATTCTACAATCAAAAGCCACCCTTATGGTTCCTACTTCTGAATGAAAATTAATATCCCTGTGGGTGGTTAGCACTGAAGTGATTGTTTGAATTTTTTAATTTTTTTTTTTTAATGTAAGGAGCATTTAACCCAAAATGCAGCCAATCTGCTGCTGCTGTTGACTTGCTCTCCTGATGGGAATCTGTATGTTAACTAAAAACTCCCTGTAAGTATACTGTTGCACAGATGTTAATATAGATAATTACCTGTTTTGATTTACTTAGTGTAATCTATAAAAAGATGCTCTGGCTGATCAGTTTATAAATAAATATAATTTATTAATAGATACTTTATACTGGCTAGTGTCCACTGTGTTTGTTGAGGCACTCCTAGGAGTTAAAAGGACTTCATGTTGTGCAAATTCTTTGTGAACAGGCTTCCAGCGAATGATGCATGAAGTCTGGCCAAAGTTTTTTGAGTTCCTCTATGTGCCATAAGCATAAAAAAAAAGTCCAAAATATCTTCTAGTGGTCAGACAGGAATGAAGTATCTATCATTTTGTTTAGTAGATAAACAAATATCACCAGTGTGCAAATTCAGACAAGACTGCATGTTATATAACAACATGACTTTTTAAAACTATTTTTTCTTAGTATAACTAAATGCTATGCTGGGGGCTTTTATTTTTTTACACACTCTCTCAAGAAGCATTGCAAAGAGTAATAATCTTGCACTATGTCCTCAGAATACCTACAGAAATCAGTCAAAACTTACAGCAACCCTTGTGTCCTTGTAGACACTTCAATTAAACCAGGTTCCTAGTGCCTTCTCCCAGGATAACATGAAGGAGTCTGTCTGCAAAGTGTATTAGTAGTAATGGCTGTATCGGCCTCCCTTGAAGTGTCTGGAGCCAAGCACATTAGAATGAGAAAACTTCAAATACTAAAATTTCCCTTGGAAATTATTTGTCTGTCATTAATAGCAAAGCTCAGAGCCAAAAAACATGAGCCAAGTGGGGAGTGGGTTTATTTTAACTTGAATTGTAATATCTGCCGAAGAAAAGAGTGCATCAGTGAACAGTTATAATTAAGATTTACTTGTTACTAAAGGCAATTACAAAGAACCACATTTTTCAAACTATCTTTCTAGTAACTGTTAACTAGGATGCAAGAATGCACCTTTGTAATGGTCCAAAGATTAAGGCATAGAAAATGCAGCCCAAATTCTAAAAGGGATTGTGTGACAAGAGTGGCAGCACTCACTAGTTTTAGACTCAACAGTCCCCAAACTTTCTTCCAGTCTTTTTTTAGAACACAAGACAAGTGGGAGACCTCCAAAACCTGGCTGTTCTAATGGATGTTGATTGCTTAGAGAGTCTTTCTGATAATGTATACTAGAGACAGTTGGGGAAAGAGCAGTGTTCCTTGAAAGGAGGGTGGGGAGCATCTGGGGCATGACAAAGAACAAGTATGTGATTTTCCTTGCAAGATCAACCCACGCTAGCTGAGAGTGGAGGGGAGGCTCTGTGGATCAGCCACATTCACTTGGGAGGAGCATGCATGGCAAAGTTGCTTACTTCCACCCCCATCCTCTTCCCTCCCTTATGGCAGCCAAAGTGCTTGTGCAGCCACCCAAGAAACCAGACAGAAGAACTTCTTCCAGCTGGAAGAAAAAAACATTTGCAGGCTATTTTTTTGGCTGAGATCAGATCCCTGACCTGGTTCTGCACATAACTGCACAAACACTTACGCTGGCAGTAGGGAGGGTGCCCTGCTGGAAATGGAAAAAGCAGCTGGGAGTGGAGAAGGGTGGGGACAAGCCGGTTCAAGCAGCATTGCTGCTGAATGTGTAACCCAAGTGCTGCAGTGCTGGTGCCACCAGTGGGACTGGCCTCTGCAAAGGGGACATGGGAAGAAGAGCTGCAATTCTTGGGCTTCAGCACTGGCCAGTAGAGACTGCTGGCAGCAGAAAGTAGGCCATGCTGTGTGAAGACTGATGCAAGAATTGCTCTTCTCCAGCACTCTTAGGTTTTTTGTGATACTCAAGAGAGAACCATAACCAAGACCGCAAGAGTTTCTGTAGGATTTGCTCTGATAGAGCAAATAACAGGGCAACTTCGCTTCTTAACCCTTCCCAGGCCTTGATTTTGTGTTACAAAAGTGGTTTGGTTTTGGGTTTGAGACACCCTTTCTCCACCCTGTAATTTTGGGCCACCTCTTCACTATATCAGCAAAGAAGTGTGCTACTGATCTGTTATGAGTGCATTCACCCCATTCTCTGAGAGGGTATGAAAAGAGCTTGACTTGTCTAGCCTTGCAGTATGAAAGCCAAGAGGGATATTGATGCCAACTACAAATCCACTAAACTGGAAAACTCTAGGGAGATGGAAATGCAACATTAGCACAGGAACTAATTAATAAACTGGCCAAGAAAAAATGCTAGGCTAGAAATTAGAGGAAGGTTCTTGGCTGCCTAAGTGCTGATGTTCTGGAGAAGCCAGCCAGTGAGAGTAGCAAGGACAAGAACTGAACTGGACTGGAGATGTAGCTTGCTGAGTTTACTAAAAGGACTACCCGATATGGCTGCCTGTGACAGCCAGGGACTGACTCTGCTAACCAGTCTTGTCCCAGGTCCTATTTTCTGTGCTTCACTGGTGGTTGTCTTTGAAGAGCAAAACTCAGCAATGCTGTAGTGCATGCTGCTGCAAAAGTAAAGGCGAGCAACTAGGTAGCCAAAGGCCCATTTTTTGTAATTTCTTTAAGAGCAATGGTGCCACTGTGTTCCAATTAATGGTAGGGGTATAGCTCCTGGTTAGCAGGATTAGCTTCACCTTTTATAGGAGAGAACCACAGAGCATAGCCTAGTGTTTGGAAGAGTAATAATCTTAAGGAAGGCTCTAGAGACAAAGAACAAAAAGATGCAAGTAATACTTCTAAAATTCTCCCAGAGGGTGATAAATGATGATGTACTTACCCAATGAATCATTAAATTATGTGAAAGCAAGGCTAGAAGAGATTTTAAGGAGTCACCCATTCCTTCTCCCACTCCAAGAGCATAACGGGTCAGGGGTACCTGTCCCATTAGCACAGACATTGCTCCAGCCTGCTTTGAAAGCATTCCAGATGTGGAGATTTCCAAAGCAGCCTATCCCAGTGCTTCAGTAACACTAGAAATGGATTTGCTAACATCTAATAAAAAAATGTCCCTGCTGCAATTTTAGCTTGTTATTCTTATCCTCTCCACATGGGAGAGAAGAGATTATTTCCTTCCTCTTTGCTGCAGTCGTTTACATTTTTGAGGACTGCTATCATGTCTCTGTTCAGTCTTCTCTTCTCTACATTTAGGAAACCAAAAATTCCTTTGCAGTTTCCTCATGCATTATATTTCATAGATCTCTGAGTGCTCTTGTTGCTCTCTGAACTCTTTCCTGTTGAATTATTGGAGCGTTTTGAACTGTTGGCAGTCTGCATTAGCACAGGTGAAAATGGTCGTGGAGTGCAGGTGAGAGAAATAATGGAGAAATAATCTTCTGTGTACTTGGATTGACAATGGGAGTCTGGAGCACAGACTGTAATTTTTGTGGGGTCTGACTAAGTGCGAGTTTTCTGTCTGTCCTTGAGAGAAAACCACTACTTCCCACTAGAAGGCCAGGAAAGATGCTAGACAAGAAAAAATCTTTTACCACTCTTCAACTTTTTAAAATGTTGTGGTAAGCCACAGTGAGAGTGAGAATAAAGTAAAGGTGGATCAGGCTGTAGGGAGTCCAACGTCACCTCCTGAGCACCAGCTCATGTAACTAGCTACTGATAATTCCCAGAAATCTTAGCAGCCCAGACTTGCTTTGGCTGTCAAAGGAAGGATTTGGAGTAATGAAACCATATCCCATTTGAAGAATAGCTTCTGAAGCCTGAACGCTCTTTCCTGGGTACTATACTCTTGGATTTTTTTCTTCCTTAGTGAAACATCTGCACTGGAAAGGTAGATGAAGACATTAATGAACCACAGGCCTGGCAGGAGAAGGTATCACTGAAGAAGCAGGGAGCTCTGTTGGATTATAGCCTGACTCGCACTTCCTTGAACATTTTGAGAGCTCCAGTGGACAAATAACTCTGATGTCAATCCTTATCTTCTACACAGGAAGGTGTGAGAGGTTAGAAAAGGGTTATGTGCATTCCAGTATACACCCCCTTTCTTTAACACCTCAGCCACAGCCTACAGAAATTACAGGTTGCTTCATGCTCTCTTTTTGTCTCATTAGTTCAAGAGAGACTGATATTTGAAGCTTTTTCAACACCAGTGGGTCAGGAAGCACACACATGAGTGCCCACACGCACAGGCACACCTCCCCATTACATGATCATTGTTAACACTGCATGGCCTTTAAGAGAGTCATAAAACATACTTTTTTTCTGAGTCCTCCAGTGATTACGAAAACATCTTCCATGATACTTCTGAAATCTAAATTTCTTTGTGGATATTTCTACTGACTTCAGTGCTTATGACCTTGGTCCATATCTGACTTTGGCCTCAGCAGTGTTTCCCAGCCTTGCTGTGCCTGGCAGCTTTGAAAGCCATTTTCCAGGGTAAAGCTTGGAAAGCTCATCTAATTAAGAGTCTTTCTTACATGCTCCTTTGCTTTTCTTCTCAAGTCTCCTCTGAACCTGGCCCTTGGGAACTGGGCAAAATAAGGATCTCCTTTTCTTGCCCATTTCTGTATTTGTACTTTTCCTGGTGTTCCTCTCTGCTTGAACTTTGAGTCTTTCCTAAATCTGACCCTGGCAGCAGATTTTTGCCATGGGCACATTTTGCATACTGTGAACAAATGCTGCGAAGTTCCCTGTGTTGCACTTCACCTGTATGCCATTTTCCAAACGAACATTTTGAAGCTCGAACACAATCGTGGATTAGTCATACAGACTGATACATAATATTCAGATCACTTCCATTTGCTTCAGCTGGGGTTGAATACATTTTGCAGAAAGTGAACAAATGCTCTACAATGAGCAACCCCAAATTCCCTCTCTTGTACCCTCCCCCTTCCAGTCTCCACCCCCATCTCCTCACCTACTGCTGCAGAGAACTGACCCAATGATAAGCCGAGGGGTAGATCTGGAAATGGTATGTTAATGGCATTCCTTCTGCCACCTTTGTTTATTCCCATCTTAATGCCACACACTAAATATAAAAGAAACCGTCAGCCTTGCTTACTCTCTCCCTTCCCCCATCTCTGCCTCCCTGACAAAGTTTCCAAATAAACCTTGAAACCTACTATCAGTTGGAAAATGTCTAATCAATGAAAGACACCGGAGCCAGTAATATGAAACCCTTTGCCTCAAGATCTTAGTGTTTCTTACTGAACTTCAGTCTTTAAGGTCAGGCATTCTAGCTGATGTTTGGCTTGATGTTCATTGAATACAAAGTCAAACAAGGGGCAAGCCTGAGTAGGTTATTCCTCTGTTTACGAAGCAAGCAGCTTACTGACTTCTGGCAAACTGGATGTTGAAAAGGCATCCTCACCTAAGGACAGTGGAGAAAAATAGGGAGAGATTTGCTATGGCAGGACCTAGAGCATCATTCTAAGTGGGCTGCTTTGTCCCCAAGTATTGATGAAGTGCAGACAACTCAAGCAACAATGACTGCAAGACAGTGAAAGACATAATCTGCAAAGAAGTGTTTTAAAAGCGAAGCATGTGGAGGATAGCTCAAGTCAGTACCTCCTACAAAGCCCCTTTAAATCCACAGAAAGTCCTCTTGTCTACAGTTAGCTTTACAGCAGCCCTGAAGGGAGACAGCAGGGGAGGGGGAGATTCCACCGATATTTGAACCAGGAGGGAGGAGGGACATTATTTAAGGAGGTAAAAATACAAGTACAGTGGGATGAAATTAAAACAGCAGCACCTAACAATCAGACAAAATTTACTGATGTTTTAGCATCATGTCTCTGGGAACAGGAGGACCCATGTTTTTATGATGGTTCTAATTTGATGTGATCTAGCCCTGAGAAGTGTACAGCAACAAGACAAAATAATTTATTTTTATAGTGGAAAGTAGGATTAGGAAATTTAATGCAGTTATTGGATCTGTGTCTTGAATGTACTTTTGCTTTCTTGCTGTGGGGTTCCAAGGGAAAACAGAATTTTCAGGCTCAGAAATGGTTTCTGTACAGACATTTATGGATACATTGTTCCTCCCTGCTAGGGTCTCCCTCCAACAGATGGGGACTAGGGGGTTTTAAAGTCTGGTGTCTTCAAGCAATTTTGTCAACAAGCAGCTGAGATCTGTTCACATTTTAAAGACAGTCTATTTAGTTAAATTGCCAAGCATTACAAGTGCTGTGGTGATGGCAATGCCTCAGGTCAAGACCAGAAATACAAAGTGCAATAATGTATATTATTCAGAAGGTCATGTTACTGAGGACAACCCACCCTGCAGTCAGTGGAAAGACTTTCTCTCTCTTTAAAGGGCTTAAGCAACCATGTACTAATCCGGTAACTATGTGCAAAATATATATTTATTTGCTGTCAAACTCCCTTTTTGTGCTGCAAACTGTAAATCAGAAACTTGTGCTTAATCTGGTTTGACGGGTATTTTACATAATGTGGTGCAGACACAAGAGCTACTAAAGCATTTTTGCTTTAGCTTTGTCACTTCCTCAGCATTTGTAATATCTGTGAGAAGGTCTTTTAAAGATCTTTTGCAGTAAAATTTCCCAGTGGAATGGGAGAATTTCAGGCCTGTCAGTGAGTTTTATGTGATGAAAATCACTGGTCTATACAGTTTTGATTCTGAATTAGACACAAATATTTCACTGGTGTGGTTCCAAAGGCCTTGCTGGAATCCCTCTGATTTACACCCATATGAGATCAGCATTAGGCCCCAGTGTTTTCATTTTTCATTTGTTATTCTTGGCCCTAGTGTCCTTTTACCACTGTTGAATACAATGTTCCTAAAACACCAGATGTGCTTGTGAGATGAGAGAATACAGCAAAAAAAAGAAAAAAAAAAAAAGATTTCAGGGATTCACTAAGCAACACATGATCTTCTTTTGCCCTGTAGTCTGAATTCTGGGCTTTTATACCAGTATAACTGCATTTATTTCTACAGGACTGTTTCTGATTACCATTGGGAAATGAAGTTATAAATCCTTCCTAGTGTAAGTACTTTTGTTACAGTAGCTCCTTAACAGGATCATTGAGCTATGCTCAATATTAGCTTGTATAATGACTCATGCTTACTATACAATATTGGCCACAGATTTTGTACAAATTCTGGGTTTCCAATCACTTTTACAATACTTCAATCACTATATTACTTACTGGTTTCAAAGTATTACGAGCTTTGTTGCTCTTTCACTACAGGCTAACTCAGTGCTCATATTAGGTGCTTGGAGATCTTAAGCAACATAGTTATTACACATAGTTCATACCAGCTATCGCACAGTTTATACCAGTTAGAACTGGTGGGACATCCAAACCTGCCCCAGTATCCAGGTTCCTTTGATGTGGTAGGAAGAACAGGTTCAAATCCGCAGACTGCTGGCCACTCCAATCTTAAACAGCAAAGCATTAAACAAAGTGCTGAGATTTAGCTGAATGAGTAATGTGACCAAAGGACCCATCTGCTCTTCAACCTGCAGAGCCAAGCCCTGTGTGAACAGGGAAGCCAAGGCTGTGTGTGATCGCCTGCACTATCTTATGCTTGAACCTGAGTCCTGGCTACTGTAGCCAGGCTACAGCGAGCTACTCACAAATTCATCTGTTTAAAAGGTCTGAGACATCTTCACTGATTATGGAAGTTACAGGGAATTGTTTTCTTCCATCTTGAAGTCATTCATTCACTATTGCCACTGAAGACCAGGCTGCAGTTAAGGGAAACTAATGAATGGAAAAAAACAATGAAAGCACATCAACAGCATTCTACTGTGTATCCCATTAGAAATTAACTTCCAGTTTGTAAGGGTGAGCTGCTACTAAATTAGTCTTTTGGGATGATAAATATTTTGAAACACTTCTTAAAGCATTGACAGTCATGTGGGCAGCAACAGTAAATTTAGTACTTTAGAGTCAGGTTTTGTTCTCATTTATACCACAGTATATTTGGAGTTGATCACTTGATGTCAGTAATTTACCTCAAATTAACACTGGTACAAATGATACGAGAATCTACTCCAGTGAGTATCCACTTTCTGTTGCACCCACTAAATCACACTGAAATCAAGCAATGGGAACAAGATTCAACCCTTCCCTGCATGTTCATTAATAAAAATACTGATATTTCCAAAAGACAGTGTGTCTATCCTGGCTGACCCATGGAGCAGGAGTCTGCCAAGATAAAAGAGAGGCGAAAAAGGTGCTACCCTTGATAGCAGCCTTGTTTCTCAGGGATCCGTAACTGGCTCAGATCCTCTGGCAGAAAGCAGAGACCTTGGGGCAGACACCTACTGGTAGGATTACATCAGTATGGTCATTTATTTTGTCTGTTTCTCCAGGCACAAATTCTTCTTACAAGCTACTCAAAAAGCAGACAGTGTTAGTCCCTCTTCTCCTAAAAAGTATTAGAAAACACTGTTGGCAGTTCTTTCCTCTGAGCCAAGCTCTAACACTTTTTTTAGCAGGCAGAGTGTTTTATATGGCGGTGGCTTTCAGAAGTAAAACCAAGGACTTAACTAATTGTGTCAGTTAAAATCCTGTATCACGTTCTTTGTAAATCTCTCTTATCCAGATAACATCCTTGATGGGTAATTAATTAATTTCTGTCTAAAATTCCCACTTAGTTTTACTGGGAACTTGATATTCAGTACTTTATGCTTAGATCCCTTAGGTAATATATGCTCTCTGCCTAAAACACTTTCATCCCAGAGGTGGCTGAATTGCAATGGTGAGCAAAATGCTCTTTCTGTATATAGTAAGTAATCAGGTGGTGAATTTCATTAGGTTCTTGGAGATCTTTGGACAGAGGATACAGCATAAAGTCACTCACTCCTTGGCAGGAGTATATGTGGGCTCTGAATGATGGGTAAAGTGAGAAGGCCAGGAGTGCTGAGAATCTAACAACATAAGCTGAAGGCTTACAGTGAGCCATCTTTCTCTTCTTTTCATGCTCAGTTTTTCAGTGTTACAAAAGAAAGTGCATTTAAAAAGGGTTTTCTATTGCATAAGTAAAAGATGTCAAAGACATTAAAACCCTAAAATAATCTCTGTAGCTTTAAAAATACTTCCTTTTTCTACTGTCTTACCCAGGGTATTTCACCTGGGATCTGAAGAGGTTTCTGAAGGAATAAGAGACAACATCATACCTATGTTCATGTTTAAAAAAGTCTACTGGGATGATGGTTCTGTAACATGGATCTTAGTGACAGGTGACCAAAATACCTGTGCTCCAGAAGTGTTAAGGACTTGATCAAAACACACTGAAGGTAATGGAAACATCCCCAGTGACTATAATGTAGGCCCAGAACTTTTCACTCTGCTACCATGCAATTTCAAATGTTTGCTCTTTATGCAGTAAATCCTCCATTGCAGTAGGTTAATTATGTATCAGTATTCCTTTACAAAGTGATTGGAATACTCCTTAAGGTAGTAAGCAAAGGAAAAATAAATATATGTTATTTTTCAGTCCACCATCCTATGCTTAGTTTTAAGTGAATTTCATGTCTTGAAAAGTGTCAGGTTGATGGCCCAGGCACAGGCGTTCTCCTTTCATCTACAGACACTTACTCCAGCAGCAGAACAAAAGCCTTCTCCATACTGATCCCTGACAGTACATCTTCAAACTGAAGAGACTTCAAATGGCAGGCCCTCTAAGTCCTTGATCTGTCTGGCAGCCTCTGTAACAAAGGGGTAAATTTGTGATGGTGGTTTTTATGATACGCTTCTCTAGCAGGAACTCGACTGGGAGTCTCAAATTGTCTCAGAGATCAGTGCTGTCTAATATTATTATTCACTGGTGTTCTAAAAATAGTTCCGATTAGATTATAATAGATAGAAACCCACAGAAATGGCTTAGAATGCTAACAGTTTATTTTGAAATAAACAGAGTATTTTCCTAGTGAAATCTATCATTATGCTAGAAAAAAATTACTCCCAAAGGAAAATAGTTTTATTTTTTATATGGCCATTAACTAATATGAAGTTTGTTTTGTTTTGTTATATTTTTTATGAAAAAGCCAGGATTGTGGAAGCCATGAAATATGATAACAAAAGCATTTCTCACAAACATCACCAGTCTTGTAGAAATGCTGACCATGATACCTGATTATATCAGGTATCTGTGACTGCCCATTGTGTAGGAGTTCAAGGTCACTATGACCTAAACAGGCAAAGAAGAACCATAGTCTTTCCCAGTATATAATCCATAGCAAATGCAATTTGTATTGGGGATTATGAGTTAGCATGATAAGGTAACCATCTTGCTTACAGATGCCTGAAACAGAACTTCCAAAATCCACTATTTATAAATATCAAACTGCATCCTGACTCACTTCTTTTCCTCTCTTTATGGTAGAATTACTGTTTCAGGAGCAGTTCTTCCTGGAAAACTGGTTTAGAAATTTTTCCTGTCAGACAGCACCAGCCATCTGAATTAAAACAGCATTCTTAGAAACTGGTATTTTATGCTGGTCACCTGCAGATAGAGGCTCTGAGCCTTCATTACCTGTTCCCTGATTTGAAACATCACAACCAGACGTTTTGCCTCATCACTGAAGGCTGCTGGTGGAGTGCATCCCTCCGTCAGGAAGGAGAAAATGGAAGGAAGAAAGCGGAATAACTCTACAGGCAGCTTGGATGGAGCGATACTGATAGAGGAAAGTTCCTGCTCTTTACCATCACAGGACAGGCTTGCCTCCTGCCAGCTTACGATAATGAACACCACAGGCACTTGCCTGAAAGTGTCCCAATTTAAGCTTTTTTCCCCCTGTAATGAATCAAAGGAAAGCAACAATTCAACCCATCAAATGGGAAAAATCCCTGTGGTGCTTCTGCCCAGGCAGAAGTGCCTGTTGGATACCCTAGGGGAAGGGCTGCCTTTATGTTGGACTGTTGGACGGGTCTCTGTGTCCATCCCCTACCAAAACATTGCATCTACTCCTCCCTATTTGCATCTCTCATCTGGGACCCATGCCCTTGGGCAAATTCCCAGCACCTGTGCATTTTTCATTACAGAGCTGGACCAGCTGCTTCTCCTGGCTTCTTAGAGGGCCAGTATGGCCTGCTATGAGCAGCAGCAGGGGGAGAAGGACAGTGTGTCCTTCTGCCAGCCCCTACCTAAAAAACAAAGTTTCAATTTACCTTTCAATAGCCCTAAAGTAGACATGAAGGGGGACTTCGTGCCCAGAGGGAGATGGTGCTACCTGCAGCAGTGGGAGATGGAGGAGCATCTTTGTTGTTATGGGCAGCCTGCTGTGTGCTGTCTCATGTGTGGAGCAGGGTGTGACAACAATTAGCTTTTTTTTGGAAGTGATAGGGAGAAAAAGAGAAATTCTATTCACACCACAAGAATTTATTCTGCATTTTTTTTGTCCCTGCCTAAATGTATCTGTCTATCTGAGGTGTTCCTGTATTCTAGCATAACAGATCCAATGGATAATAAAAACAATTGAAAAATTGAACTGCAGAAAAGGAGCGTAAGGAAACAAAATAGAGCACAACTAAAAAAACAAATCATATTTTACACTTACAAATTCTCTCTCAGACTAAATGCTAGCCAGAAGTACTTTCAAGGAATAGGCAAAAGGAAAATAAATTAATTGCTATGACCCACAAGCACACACCATATTTTACTTTAAAGGTGAGTAAAGAGTGGCCAACAGCACAGGGACAACCTAATTTTCTAAGGAAACTATACAGTAGTCATACCTTTGGTTTTGAAAATGCCTTTTCTGAGTTCTCTGCCCAGTGACCTGCGTGTATTTACTTCAGAGGGTTACACAAGCCTGAAAGCCTCTTGTGCCTCGGACTATCTGTACCACAGTTTGGAAAAGTTCTGATTGTTCCAAAGATCCATTTAAAATTTTTTATACACTTTAACTGTTTTCTACCTGTATGAAATTTCTGCTCTCTCCTCAGTTCTTTTAGAACAATTTAGGAGCAACTCCATAGAAGTTAGTGGTGCTTACTGTAAAACCTGCCTCACTGAAACACTGGGTTTTTTTTTAAAAAAAATGTTTTTCCAGCAACGTCGGCATTTCCTCCTCCTCCCCAAACCACCTCACCTTTTTCCACTCATCTATTCTTCTGACTATTATTTTAAGTACACCAATAACAATATTGATGTAAGTTCAGTCCAGAGTGCTTAAAATAACAGAAAACCACAGGCTTCTTTTTTGTACTCAGTGTGGAACTGTTAGCTCAAAAGCTGATAGCTGACTGAGCAACCCTATTGCAAAGCATGCTGGAACACTAAGCTGTTTTTGCGGGCTGATGCAAAGTATAAGGAAGTTAATGGATGGCTTTATAGTTTGGGCTCCAAGATGATGGGCTGGTATCAAGTTTTAAGAGGATAATAGGCTAATTGTTCTGAATAGATAACAGCAATTTGCAGCTGGATGGGTATAAGGCAGTATTCATTCTAGAATGTTTTTACATGCAGTGAAGCAATTTTTTGTACTCTTTATAAACCTATTTACCAAGGAATCTAATACAAGAGAAAATTAATAATTTTGGAAGGGCTGGATTCCTTAACTGGGATATCCTACCTTCATACCTGACAGCAAATTTATGTTCTGATTGGAAGAGTAGTTATACTCAAAATGGTTGCAGGATGTACTGTGGAGTATTGTATGCTGCCTACGTTACCTGCAGAATTACCAGAAGAGGCAAATACTAATATAATCAGAATGGCATGACAATGAGAAAAAAACCCACACAACATGATAAGAAGAACGAAACTATTCTCAGTTACATATCGGCAGTCCACTTGATCTCTGTGGGGATTGCATGGATTTAGTGCACAAGAGTGATGTTTGCTTCAAAACTTCTAAAATAAAAGTGGAAGGGAATAGCTGATGACTAACAGGGAAGTTCAAGGGAAAGACCCCTATTATAATAAGAAGCATTTGTGGTCGTTGTACTTGGAAAACATAGAATGACCGAAAATGAAAGTAATTTGATAACTTTATGGAGAGAAGAAACTCAGATGTTTAAGTCATCACTGAAGCTGAAATGGCAAGCCTGAGCCCTGGCACTAGCTGCTGCCTGTGCTACCCTGCAAACAGCCAAAAGGGGAGCTCCAGCTGCAAGCCCAAGAGGCCAAGATAATCGTTTGGAAACATTTGTACCAAGAAGTGTGGCTCCATTACTGCTCTCCCACTAATGCAAAGGATAATAGAATCAGAAAGATGCAGGTCTGGAAGGGCCCTCAGTAAGCCCTTTAATCGGTTTCCTGCCCGAAGGCAGAACGAACTGTACTTATGCTATTTCTGGTAAGTGTGTCTAACCTGTTCTTAAAGGTCTCAGAGAAGAGGGCAGGTGGTGATGACACCCAAGGTGGGACGGGAGGATGGAAAGGCAGGCAGAGGTGGAGAACCAGTTAACCAGGAGGAGCTGGGTGCAAGAGCAAGGGAATGTGATAAAAAGAAGCAAAAAAGTGAAAAATCTCAGCCATAACGTCTACAGGAAAAATCCAAAGAATGTGGGGCATAAGATACAAAAGCCAGAGCAAGGCTGTTTGTCAGGAATTAGTTGGGAAAAACTGGAGTTTACACAGGAGGAAGTTAGGCAAGAGAAGGAGGACTTGTGTAGCTGGAAAGGTGGACTAGTGCTGGATTCCCTGCACATTTTGTTATTTGATTTTTTTAAAACATTATTCTTCTTGTTGCTTAACCAATGATGCTATGAACATTCATGCACTTGTTACCTTGAAGTCTGTGTAGAAACCCAGAGCACACTTTATGAATTGTGATCTGGAGGTAGTTGTTGTAACTGGTAGGTCCACGAGTAAGGGTCTCATGATCAGCAGTTAAGTGTTTCTGTATAAAGGCGAGAGCGCATTACAGTCAAGTGTGAAAGCCTAGCTAGTGACATGAAGTTCTTTTTTGGACATCTGCCAAATAATGCCGCCACTAAGAGGCTGCTAGACCATTAGGGAGAACTTATTTCTAAGATAACCAATTTGATATGTACATCTTTACAAGCAATTTGCATCTACTGAAAACAGTAGACCGGTACCAGATGAGGAGAGGAACGTAAGAGAAAGAAGGAGAAAATGGAGGCTGAGCGCTTCACCTGATATAAATTAGCTAGTTCCTGTACTAGCTGACTTGACAACACCCATGGAGGGTTGGAGACAAATTGCAGAAGGGCATCCTCAGGACTTTGTTTGCATCCTCAGGACTTTGTTTAAATACTGATCACCTCTATGATTCCAACGCGGCTCTGCCAGTTAGGCTTATCATATGGAAGCAAAAGAACAGATGTCATTCTAGAGCTTGGGTTAAATAGGTTGTCCAGTCAGACTGTGGTGATGATCCCTTTTGGCCTTCAAGTTCACGTATCCTAGAGGTGTCCACAACCAGTTGGTAATCCTGTCCTCAGCCTATACCTGAAATGGGAATTTCCTCAGAAGAACAGTGCTACTTCAAACACTTGCATCTCACCTAACCAGTGCACAGGTAGCTCTGAAGAGCCACATGGCCTTTCTTAGAACAGGAGGTAGATGGAAATCAGGAAGAAATTAAAAATCCCTAAAAAGAGCTTGAGTTATAGCACACAGTACACAGCTATTCATAATCACCAGACATATTGTCTTGACGGTGATTGCACACAAGGATGAAAATCCGTATAAGATAGGGTAAGTTAAACAAGTTTTTACTTAGTAAAATGGTTTTCAAACACGTATCTCGGCAGAAACAGAGAAGCTGCATTTTAGAGAAACACCCTGTCTGTCTTATAGGGGCTGCACCATTAATCTAACTGTGCAGGCGTATGATGCGTTAAAGGTGCCCCAGGAGAGACAGTCATGACAGAACCTTGATAATAATGCTTATCTTACTTCTAAGTAAAGAACAGTACTATACTACATCATCAGCTCTGGGCCAAATCCCAGCTGCTTTGATGGTGAGATGATGTAATGGCTCAAGCCTGGAATGACGCTGAGGAACTGTAAGTAAGAAAGGATGCTCTGGAGTATCACTGTGCAGGGCCTTGCTGCCCCACATGCAAGAGGTTTCCTATAAAAAAGCTGTGCTCTGCATAGCCAGGATAATAATGGTTGCTTTGTGGGGGCCAGGTTATGCTATAGAAAGCCACCCTCTGGCTCAAGTGTCAGGTGTTGAATACATTATACAAGTGCAGCAGAATTACGTGATTGCTCAGGAGAACATCCCCGAAGTAATAAAAAGCTTTAAGAGTGAGGCAGGATCTCTAACAACTCTGATAGAAGTATTGCTTTCCTGCCTCTTCTCCATGCAATGGTGAAATGTCACAGCACGCTGGCCAGCAGGCAGCTACACCAGCACAGTTCAAGACCTTCTGGTCCTTTCTTTCCTAGAAAGTTTTAAGTTAGCCAGCTGAGGAGTATAATGCCTGGACTCTCATGAACTCAACCTAGCATGAAAACAGATAAAAGTGGTCATTCTGGCCACGACAAACAAGGGGAATATCTGTTTGCATAGCAGCCAGGGTGAACCTGCAGTCCCTGCTGATGAAACCCTGCCTGGATTCCACCCACGTGACTTCATTTGTGAGACGAGTAATGGTTGCATGTATTGCTCCGAGGCCAAGTTTGAGGCAAGAGATTCCTCCTCTGTCTCCAGTGTTATTTTGGTGTATTTTATTTGGCCTAGAATTTGGAAAAACAAGAGGGACGTTTTCCGTAGGGAGTGGAATGAGGAGGCAGGAAGGGCTACCATATTTCTCCAGATGGAAACTCCTACAGCGTTAGAGTCCAGCACTGCTGCAAGTGTCAACAGATCAAATGTGATACAGAAGGCCCTCTGCCAACTCTTTGCTACTGCAGCAGCAAACTGGGAGGAAAGCAGAAACTAATATCCAGTACCACTGAGCTAGGTTCAGTCTCTGCTGCAGAGGGATGGAGCAGGAAGAAATTAGTAACCACCTTCTCCTTTCCATGCAGTACGACATGGGCTGGTCCAGGGCCCCCAGCAAGACGGGGCTGACCCGGAGAGGCTCAGAGCCAGGGTGTTCAGGCCATCTGCTGAGTCAGATACGGCGGCAGAAGCCTCTGTGATAGGATCTTAATAGGTGGAGTCCTTGTCCCAGTTGCTGTCTCCCAAAGCCCCTGAAAATTAAGGTGCCTCCAGAGCACTGCACTGCAAACTGTGCCCCTCCATGCCAGCAGGTGTGATTCAGACCAATAACTGTTGAGGGCAACAGATTGAGCAGTAATTAGCTGCTGTTAGTCATCCTCTTCCCAAGTACCAGTGGTATAGCGTTTGATTATTTCAACACAGTTGGATGTGGGAGGGAAGGTAGGCCTGGAAACATTTTCCTGACAGCATACTTCTCAGCTCTTTTAAAACACCTCTCATGTTGACACTCAGCACAGCATTTCAAATAAAATGCTATTTCCTCTTGTAGAGCAGCGAGGAAAAAATGCTGTCACAGGTTTTATAACAAACATCGGGTAAGCAGCAATCATGCCCATTGTGCAATCTGGGATTCAGGTAGGAAAACAATCCATAGGTGACTGAGAGAGAGGGACTGAGTGTCTCAACAATCTGAATAAGATGTGAACTGCTTGAGGACCACAGAGAAGGGACAGGGTTGAATGGGTTAGTGGCACAAGTTTATGCTAGTAAGTGTGAAGAACAGAAAGGCATAGTTTTTAGACTGGAAGCTAAAAATTGACACTGCTGGAGGAAATGTGGGTTACTTGTGCTCAGCTAAGCTCTTCTTGTTCCTTTCTCAAGACATCATGAAAACGTGCAGTGGTCTGCTTTCAGCAATCTTCTGTTCTTCTGACAGAGAGCTCATCAACCACGTAGTGTCAGTGGTGATGTTTATTTGTTCTATGAAAACCACATTCTCTAAATAGAAAAAATACAAAACCTTTTGTAAGGGTTTCATTAACCTCACC
>JANZLQ010000025.1:16671769-16726736 GCA_026212715.1 Elanus axillaris | reverse complement strand
CCCGCCGCCGCCTCGCCCTAGCAGCGCTCCCCCGGGGCATGATGTCGGGGGGCGCAGACAGCGGCACCCCGGCCCCTCGCTTCTTGGCTCCCCCGCCACCGCCGCCCAAGAACGGTTCCAGCTCGGACAGCTCCATCGGGGAGAAGCTGGGAGCCGCCGACCACGGAGCCTCCGGGACTGGTGGAGCAGGCGGCGGAGCAGGGAGCGGAGGCCGTAGTGAGGAGTACCGGCGCCGCCGCCACACCATGGACAAGGACAGCCGAGGTGCGGCAGCCACAGAGCACCGCTTCTTCCGCCGTAGCGTGATCTGCGACTCCAACGCTACGGCCTTGGAGCTGCCCAGCCTGCAGCCCGCTGCGCCCTCGGCCCCTGTCTCGGGAGGCAGCGCCGCTCCGCTGGTCTCTCCTCCTGAGTGTGCCAGCCGGACCTCTTGCATCGCTGTCGGCGCCGCCCAGGCTCCCTCGCTGCTGCAGCAGCCGCCGCCGCCTGCCCCGCTTCCCCTCGAAGGACAGTCTGCGCAGGAGCCCCCTGCTGCGAAGGATGCTGCCCCGCTGCTGCCCAAGGAGGAGGAGGAGGACGAGGCAACCGCGCTACCCCCCACCAGTGCCGCTGGCAGCGCGTCAACTGCCAGCCGGGAATTTGAGGAGCGGAGAACGCAGCAGGAAGACATCGAAGAGCTGGAGACGAAGGCAGTGGGCATCTCTCCGGATGGCCGCTTCCTGAAGTTTGACATCGAGATTGGAAGAGGCTCTTTCAAAACTGTGTATAAAGGACTGGATACGGATACCACTGTGGAAGTCGCCTGGTGTGAGCTGCAGGTAAAGTAAATAAATAAAAATTGTGAATTACCAAAGCATAGTCACTCCCCCAGGTGCTAGGCTGTTGTGCCTGAAGGAGGTAAAATCCATCAACTCGAGGCCTGCTTTTTTCAAACAGGGAACTGCAGACCCTACCTGAGGCTCTCCTTTGGAGGAAAGGTGCAGCCTTTCCTTGGAGTCAGTTTGCCTTTTAATTCTTTTAAATACTCTGCTCTCTGAAGAATTTTTTAGCTTTATGATCAGGAAATGTACTACAGTTCTGTTTCTTGTAGCGTCTTGCATTTTACGCCTCCAAAAGGTGGCTTGGAGGATTGTAAAGGTACTTGTACACAGCTTCGGGGAGGCTGAGGGAAAATGTGTAAGTGAATGCCATCTTGAACTAGCCTAAATTTTTTCAAAATATGTTCATGTATTTTTCTTAGCAAAAAAATACTAAAATGTCAGTTTCACAGACATTTCATATGTTCGTGGCAGTGGATTCTTGCAGGAGATGACTCTAGAGTATACACGAAGTCATGCAGTGCGTCACATCGTTTAGTTTTTTGCAAAGCTGTTTTTGTTCTTAAGTTCTAGGGTTCACACTTGACACAGGCACAAGTAAAGGAAGAAGGTAACTGTCTCCT
The DNA here is from genome assembly GCA_026212715.1 of Elanus axillaris. Taxonomy (NCBI): domain Eukaryota; kingdom Metazoa; phylum Chordata; class Aves; order Accipitriformes; family Accipitridae; genus Elanus; species Elanus axillaris. Next base: position 16,725,295 of record JANZLQ010000025.1, on the reverse strand, counting down.
TTCTGAAGCTCTAAAAAAAACCCCTGAAGTTTAACCTTTCCAACTGACTGGTGGATTAAACTGGACTAAGATACTATTTCTACCAAGTTTCTAGCCTGAGCAGAGCCAGAGTTCTGTAGAAGCCCAGTCTAATGATGGCAAGAACACCCGTAGTTGCACGTGAGTCAGGGCTTGTATAACCGAGACGCTGGTTGCTGTGCAACAACATTAAAAGAAGTGGGAAGAGATTGGAGTGCCAGGAACAAATACCTGGTGTACTAGTTTGTTTTCAAAGCCTCAGTATGAAATTAAAAGGATAGTGCTTGTTTTTTAGCATTGGGTTTTGGTGCAATTCATAGAGGGGTTCATGTAGTATGGCTTTATTGTGTGTGTTCCCATCCAATTTCAGGCAGACAAAAGAGCATTGGGTCAACATCCCAGAAGTCTTTGTGGGGTTTTTAAGCAGTTACCTGCTCAGAAATGACTGATTGCAGTAAATGCATCAAAACTTTCTTCTTTTCAAAAAGAAATTTTACATCTATTCCAGTCAAACTAAGAATTCAAGAGACGACTCGATTTGTATTCATATTTGGTTTTGGATGATTGCTCAAGCATTCTACCAGTATCTTGTTCATTATGTTAGTACCATTATGCAGTGTTTATTGACTGTGGAGTAAGTTTCCTATTTTCTTTGTGACCCTTAATCATGACCCGCTCCTCTGTGCTAGCTTTGTACTTGCCGTAGTTGTCTTTTGAGCATTAATTTTAAATTAAAAAAGTGAAATGACCTAGTGTTGGGCTCTGCTTAAGCTTTTTATGTGCAGTTTGAACTGAGAGGAGATTAATAATCCACAAAATTATATGACTTTTATTTGAAATAATAATCTTTGTGATTTTGGAGTTAGTTGACTTTTAACCCCTGAAATCTGTTTTAATCTTCACACTTTACTTACTGATCAGAAACTAATGTTAGCTTGGCATCAGTCACTTTTTGCTAATGTTGCATCTGATGAAGTGTCTTAATCATCATCAGTCCCATGTGGACAAACTGTTTAAAGCAGCACCTTCTTTGAAGTAATTTAATAAAGCTTATTTATAAAGGACATGTTTCTGAGCATTCAAATGATTGAAGAATTTAATAAGTAGTATTTAAAATGACATATTGCAAAAAGCATGAATGAAAATATTTCTAAGGGGGAAATATTTGATGGTTTTTTCTTGGAGGTTAGCTGCATTACAGGGTTACCTTGTGGGTTAAATTATTCTGCAGGCTGTAGTTTTCCTCTCGTAAGGAGACTGTGTACAAAATTACAAGTTTGAAACAACAATATAGATTTTATAGCTGTTAAATTATTTGCTAAAGGAGTGAGACTCTACAGCTAGTAGAATATTTTAAGATTAAGTTCTGGTTTATTGTTTGTGTCTATAAATAATAAGAAGAACTTGGTATTTGTTGGCATCATTGCTACATCCTCTTCTTTCTCTAGGAGAATATAATTGTTGACAGGTTAGTGGTATTCGTTATGCATGACTTGTATCCAAATACTATCTGGATGCACAAAGATGAACTGATGTGTAGATGTCATTGGTTTTCCAGAATGCTATGGTTTGAGGATTGGTGAACCTTCAAAGCATAATTATTTTGTTAGGGAAACATGAATGATTTTCTTCCATGCTATATTATACTAACCATGACTAAGGGATGCTTGCTTTTAACTGTCTTGAAATAACGTTCCTTAGCAATAGCAGAGCTTTTCTTCTCTGTATTCATGCTAGCAAGCATAGGTATAGTAGGTGTCCCACCTCTCTAGAGTCTCCTAAACAGTGCTACTGTAGTGCTGCCGGAATGAGGCTGCTTAGCATGATTACGCAAGAGTTGATAAAGGTGTATCACAGTTCCTGATTGCAAATTGTGTAATAGAATGGGATGAGAATAGTGTGTACTTTTGCAGAGTCTTTGGGTGTATGCTCTTTCAAGGCTTTTCTAGCATACCTAGAATGCTTCAGTTTCTTTAAAATCTCTGCTCTTTGGAAGGAAGGTTTTTTTTTGCCAGCTACTTTCATCCCATTAAACTACAGGGTTTCAATATTGTAGCAAATCCTGTAGTAGGAATCTTGTGGATCAAGGGCAACACAGGAGACTTTGTGATGATCTCTGGCAGAATGACTTTTTAATGCTGAATAAGGCAACTATACCTAATTTTTATGTATGTGCTCTGTAGTGATGAAGTGTAAAATCTGAGAATATCAATATGCTTCTTTTCAAAGGGAGTTTGGTTGCTGTTTATCAAATGCAGCTTGGGTTCCCAAGTTGCTGGTGGCATTATGGAGAATATTGCTCCATATCCTTAAGAAGGCTCTTGAACTGCCTTGTAAGGCCCCTTATGCTTGATGTACTGAACTGTGGAGAAAATAGGAGAAAGAGTTGAAATTCTGTGGATGACCTAAAGGCGTTCTTAGTGTCTCCAGCAAGGGAGGTCCTGGCCAAGACTCTAGTTTTTCTTGATCTGTGGAAGATGGGAAGATCTGATTTAAAGGAATCGAGTGTTTCAAGGTTGCTTATAGATGAGTAACAAAATCCTAACAAAAGTGTGACTGATGGACTATTCTAGTTTACTTGGTGGCCTGTCTGTCTGTTTAAATATTGGATGCAGGTATTTAAATGTTAAATATCTGCCCTGCTGTCAGCATAGTGGAGCTGTGAATAACTCAGCAGCAACTGCTTAGGGCCAGTGCTCAGCTTTGGTAATTGCAAGAACATTGTTAGTGTGGTGTTAGTCTTCAAATACTTTTATTCCCATTGGATGTATTCATCTGTACTCTAGTTATTCTGAGTCAAGTGTGCCTCCTACTGTTGTCATTAGCACATCTCATAAATTGAGTGAAGTAGTAGTTAGGGTTACTGCTTTAATGGTCTTTAAATAGGTCGAAGTTGGCAAGAGTGGTTGCTGCTGCTGCTTTCTATTTTAATTTAAAATAGCTTCCTGTACAATCGTGTTACTGGTTAGTCTTTTTAAATTACATTTCTGAGCAGTAAGGCTTTTGTCACTGCTGTAGAGTTCAGGTAACATTGTGGCTAAAACGTGATGCCTTTTCCTGTTGCATTAAGTTTGTCTATGTGAACTAACATTCTTGTGCCAAAGGTAGCAAGAGTCACATAGTTCACTGTAGAAGCCAAATCTTAGGGGTAAGGTGTCATCATCATCAGAGTCCTTGTTTCAGTTTGAGTTGGTTTTAGATCAAGACTGCCATTTAATTTCTGCTTTACAGAACAATACAGGCTGGTGCAGTCACTTGTTTGACTGCAAAATCTTGTATCTAGAATTATTGCTCTGGGTTCTGTCATTCAAATTAATAACTTTTCAAATATGAAACTGCGCTTGATATGGAGGTCACTTGGGCTCTTTTTTGAACTGTCTGTTTGTCAGGCATTTGAAGACTTGCCTTCTTTAATTTGGACAGTGTTTTCTCTTAAAGAAAGCATGATTTAGAAACTCATTAGAAAGATATTTGCATTAGTTGAAAATGCAATCCTGGTAAACTGTGTGCATTGGAGAACAGCACCCTTTCTCTGGTATGTGCTTTATAACTTCTGTCCTTTGTATTTCTTTGACAGAAAGGGTGGGTTCATCAGTCAGCAGTAACAGTTCATGAATGCCTCTTCTTGCTGATATGTCACTTTACCATTCTTACTCTGGCTTCAGTGCAATGTTAGTCAGGTTATTGTGCTTAACATGTGAGCTACTGAAGGGGAAAAGAGGTTAAGGGCTGCCTCTAAGCGAGCTAGAGTTTCTGGGGGTAAGGAATGAGTTTGAGAGGTGAAAGTCGTGCAAGAAGAGTATGTTGTACTCATCAGTACTTTGAAGGGAAGCTGAATGTGAATTTGGTTACGTTTAGTTATAAATCATCTGAGTAATAAATGTAGGTTACGTGTATGCAGTTCTGTTGCAGACTTAACTATAGACCAAGTGTCTATAGTATATAGACTATACTCCAACTAACAAACGGATTTTTCTTTACATAGGCTGTAGCAATGAAAAAACAGTTGAGAACAAACATAATGCCATAACCAAATGTGAACCATGAGGTTCTGTAGTGTCCTCTGGTAAAAAATAATGCAACTGGTCGTCACTTTATTACAGGAAGTAGAGAAGTGTTAAATAATATTTCCATATGTCAGAATTTTTCTGAGTGTAGCAATGTATAGAAGTTAACTTAAAACTCACAGTACAGGAAGTTGCTTGGATATTATGTATATCTTCACTTTTAGTGACACTTCAGATTTAACTATACCTATCTTCCTCTCGTAGACTTAAAGCTATATTTAACACTGATTTTTAGGTCAGCAGACAACAATGCAATGTAGTTTCTATACTCAAGTATAGAGTCTACTGCAGGCTCACCATGATAAATACCAGCTTACCAAAGTTAAAAGTATAATTCTTAAAACTCTCTTCGCTTTCTGGACTGACTGAGCTGGGAATGTTTCAGAAGCTGCATGTTCAAGTTCGACAACCAAAAAAGGTCTTGTATCACATAACTGTGGCATCCTGTAGTCTTTTTTTTTAAAGCTGGTTGCATATTGCTCACTAGGAGGCCTGACTGCAAAGGTGCTAGCTCTGATGTACAATTGTATAGCTACATTAAAGCGAAATGGAAAACCAGATGAAAACCTTTGTGCAGTGAGAGGAAGCTGAGGAGTGTGGACTTGGAATTCATGTCTGTCAAGTGCTTTTGGAAAATTATTACGTTCTGCTAGTTCTGGAGGAATAGTCAACATCTTGAAACAAACTTACACCCTTTGAAAGCTCTAACTGTGATTTAATCCTGAATATTTTAAGATACACTTTATAAAACTTTTACTGAAAGATCAAGCTCAAGTCAGATGCAGTATGGTGACTCCCATGCCTACCCTGTACTTCACATCAGTGTTTAAAATACTCCACTAGTCTGTGAGCATAACTATATGTGGCTACAGCCACTGTAACAGCAGCAGTGTGCCTCCTGTTCATGACTCCTGAGTCAAATGCATAATTGTCACAAATGTAGATTAATAAAGCTATGTGACAATCTCTGTGAACATCATTCTATCCTTATTAGCACTGTTTCTGTTCTCAGCTCTACAAATTCCAAAATACCGAAAGCAAAAAGCTGTAAAATCAAAACTGTATAATTGGTTTATAAAACTTTGAGGTTACACTGCGTTTCCAGGTGTCTTCAAGTGTGCACACCTAGGGTGCTTGAAATTTTGTGCAGTAAAGTTTAAATTTTCTGTTGGTTTTCCATGTCATAAGGTAGAACAAGTTACTGGTACTCATTGGCTTCAAATCTCTGATGTGAAAATCACTTCTTTGGCTAAAGAACAAAAACCAGCCATATTCCTGAGTGTTTGTGCTGTAATTGATACAATTGACAACTTGATAAATGACATGGGAAGGGAGCCAGACTAATTACCTGCAGAAGTATAAACAGTGGTCAGGTTCCCTCAGACTTTACAAAGGTGACCCTGAAAGAGAGAAGGGAGCTTTAAAATACATTCTAGAGCTGCAGCTGTTAGGAGACCTCTACTTAGGAAAATAATCTTACCTCAAAGGGATAACAATTCTGGAGATGGCTGTGGTTCAATCTGTAACTGGCTGGTTGTGAGGCAATAAATATAATCGGATAAGTACATTCTGAAAATACAGCATTTCTTATGGAAATAAACAGGTTCTTATTTGCCGGTTTGGATGGGTTTGAGAGCTGCAGAATTAAATCTCTTAAATGAGATTTGTTTTGGGCTGTTGCGGTTTAAAATAAAACACCTTAGCCCTCAAAAGTTTAGTTATAAAGCTATCAGGACTATAATCTTCCTTTGAAAGGGCAGAAAAGCCCCACCTGATAAAACTCCATGGAGACATCCTGTATAGAGTCCTTTGAGAGCTGTCTAGCTGAGTAATAAATAAAACAAGCAGTAATAGATCTCTGGTAGTCTCCATGGATGCAGTGCATGGGGCAGTGTAGATTCAGTACCTTTCGGTTAGCATTATGCTTCAAGGACACATATTCTTTTCCTTATTTTGTTGTCTTTTTGTTTGTTTGTTTGTTTCATACCAGCAGCTTGTTAAACAGCACAGCTCTGACTGTCACCCAGGTTCTCCATACTGCATGTGACAAAGTTGTGCTAAGCAGTGGCAGCCTTGATGCTTCCTGTCATGCATCTCTTCAGAAACACTAATTTCCTGTAAAGATTAGCAACCTTTTTTTTGAGATCATTAATTGGTTCTTCCAAATAATGGTTGAGTTGAAATAAAAGTTGAGTATTTCTCTGTTTCAGTCTTCAAGTTCACATTTTCAAGCATGCATAATGGCTGTAACATTTGGGCTATAAGAAAAATAATAAGTATCATGCAAGTTTGCAGCGCTTCTGCAGCAGGGCATAGGACTTTCTCTTGGCAGAGCATGTGTGGGTTGTTTTATTTATTTTAATGGCAGATGGTAGAAAGTTACTGGGTTTGACTCTTAAAACTTTGAATAATAATTCCATGGTTTTAACTTGATCACAACATGCATATACTATGTCTAGAATACTCCTCTTCCAGTATACTTGAAACAATTCCTGTTCTAAATAGCAGGATTTGTAGTGCTGCTTGAAAATCGATTTCTCGGAGTAATTGAAGGCTTTTATCTAACATGAGCCATCTGAAGATCCTTTCAAGTATGGTGTTAAAATTCTTGTCCTAATGAATGAGACTCAGATTTTATACTGATTTTATAAGTGTTTTTGTGGAAGCTGCTTACTGTCTCCGGGACTTACTTCTAGCTGATTTTGAGAATCATTTGGGCTGAGTACTGAACCTTAAACAATGTTAGAATATCTCTGGTCAAGATTCTACAGATGTCCTTCTTTCTACCTTATTTCCAGGTTCCTCAGTATATTTAGAAATTGTCATACCAGCACTTTTCAATGTGTGGTTTTGGTTGCCCTCATTACTTCCCTTGGGAGAGCTGGGGGAATTGAATTGACTAGGATTGAATCTGTGGCTCACTTGAAGTCATCTTTGAGAGGGGGAGCTTGCTGCTTACTTGTCTTATGGGCATAATCTGCAGAATACTCCTTAACTCTATGCTGCAAAGGATATATTTTGTGTTAATAATGTTCTATATTATGTGATGCTATCTCCTTAACCCAAAAGGAGATCCTTGCAACAAGATCACCATAGACGTTGCCAAATCTTTTTTTCTAATAAGCCAGATTAAAATAACTGGGATACAATGAAGTGACCAGAAGAATTCAGATTCAGTTCTCAAACATACTTCTGAACTTTATCCCATTTATGTTTTTCACCCGGTGATGACAGGTGCATTTCAGGTATCCAGATTATTCTAAAGCACTTCCAGATTTGCTGGGGTAATTCCATGCAGCACTGTGTGTTACTTTGCCTGGATCACAAGCAATTTAACATGCTCTCAGTTTATTTTTCAGCAAAGGAAACTGCAACCTGCTAAAAATTGGACCGGTGGTGTTACTTTTTTTTGTCTTCCAGATGCTATTTAAGTATTAATATGTATCTAAAGCAATAAGCCGTTCTTATGAGGGTAACTCATTGTAAATTACCCAGAGGGACAAACTTGCTAGTTTAGATTTATCATTTTAGGTCAACGCAGAATCTTTGGGAATGCTAGCTACATACTTAGAATCTAGAAATCCTCCAAAAAGTATGTTTATACTTGATAGCCATCTACCTTGTAACTAAAATATCTATGATAAGTGATGTGTCAATGACACTGGAATGAATGCTTTGCCCAGGGCTGTGTGTTCTAGTGCAGGGGATGCTGTTCCTTTTCGTACTCAGCATGCCTGAGAACGTGATTCTGAAATCATGTTGTTCATCTATTGGCAATAGTCTGGCTACTGATTCTCTGGAGTATCTGTTCTCAGGACAGGATCACTATGGTGCTTTTCAAGTCTTCTAATTTTGCAAGTGGTTAGTAGGACTCGTAGTACGTTACCAGTAAGATAAAAACAAAGAGGAAGCTTTGGCAGCTCTGATAAAATCCACATCACAAGTTATGTTTTGAGCCATAGTCCAGAATGGTTGTGATGCTGTTGCCTCTGTTAATAAGCAGTCATTGATATAAACTTTCAATAGCTATCCACTAAACTGCTGTTTTTCTGCTTTAGGATAGCAGATGGTGTGGAAAATAAGCTTTATTAGACTCCTTATATGAAGGAGAAGCTTTGTTGTTTCTGTTTAGCTGTTCTGGATCATCTTTTTCATCTGGATGGTTGAATATAGTGGGTTCTGATAGCAGATTCAGGCTAGCAACAGAAAGCAAAAAGCTACAAATGGAAAAACTCATTTAAGTGATAGAGATTTTATTGCCAACATTTAGAAGAATTTGAAAAGGTTAGGAATACTGATCTCTTTGAATGTAATTGGGGTCAATCTGAAACAACTGTAGGAATGCTGAGCTAAATAAATGGAAGGTAGAACAAAGGAAATACCAACACTTATGTGCTTTTTGTTTGGCCAGTTAATATTGTCTTATGCTAGTTTAAGACTAACCAACTGATGGTGTTTCCCAGTTTTCCTTTGGCATTTTCCTCTCTTGGAGTAACCCTGTGACTTGTTTCTGCTTTGCTGACTGTTGCTGGCAAGTTTATGACCCCAATCTGAATGTATTTTGACTGCTTCTATCCTGGCAAAAACAAATGGCATACAAACAATAACCCACAAATATTGCTATTAAAAGCTTCAGCAATCCGGGGTGATTTTCTTTAAGGATCTGCAAATCTGTGTACACTTACGTAATATGCATCTGTTAATGGCAATTTCTGAACTGTTAGCAGGTTTTGCTTAAATGTTGCAAAATGTTACCATGTCTGTTTTCAAATCTGCTTCTTTTAAATGAGGCTTTTATTCTTACAGATATTTTCCAACATAAAACTATTTTTGGTTTGTCTCTTTCTTTATTCAGCTGCTTACAGTATGCTTTCATTTGGGACACGTTGTGTATCTGTATAAAAATGCAAGGTGCTAACTAACTTAATGTGCTCTGTTTGCTATAGCTGATTTGAACGCAGTAATCTTTGAATCTTCCCTAAAGAAAAGATAAAGTGAGACTTGAATTGAGAAGCAGTCCATTCGGACAAGTACCCTACAGTAAGAAATACTGAGAATTGAAATTTTTTTTGTATTGCCCTCTCTGCATATAGACAAGTAAAGATTGACAGTATGTAGAATGGCCTTTGAGGGCATGGTATTTATTACATTTAACATGATTTGGGGCTTAGTGAATTGTTAGGTTTGCCAGGAACAGTGTGCTGAAAATGGAGAAACTGCAGGAATGTCTGATACAAAAATGAGACTTTTAAGCTTAGTTTTAGCATGTTTTTTCTGTGGTTTTCTCTACTTCCTTTACATGCAGCTTGAGCTTTTTTCTGCAGACAAGTGGCTCAAAGCAGAATGCATTCCAGGTTATCTGTACCTGGTGGTAAGAAAAAAATTACACGGGGCACTTGAATTTGAATATTTTTGCCTCTTGATGGCAACTGTGAGCCAGTTCAAGTGATGCTATGATTTCTTTTGCTGATCTCATTATACAAGCCTGAACATATCTGAGAGGTTCAGTGTTCACCCTCAGGAAAAAACAACAACAAAAAAAAAAGTGAAGAGGTTCTAGGTTGCTGAAGGCTTAAATGCTGTAGTACTTCAATAGATTGTGCATGGTCTATACCTGAATATCTGTCATAAAAAAACTGTCTTTAACACTTAAGCTTCCTGTAGGAAAACATGCATATGTTTCCTGTGGACTCCCTTTGGTTTTGTAGACTGCCAGCTTGAATGTTCAGTGCTTTTCAGTGGTTGTGGCAAAAAAAAAAAAAAAAAAACACATGAGAAATCTGAGGAGGAAGAACAAGGAATTTTGGCTTCTCAGGTTGTAGTCATCTTGTGTTTGCAGAAAGTGAAAAGATCCCAGCAAATTCTGGTTCAAGTTGCATTTGTGCTTGAAGTAGATTTCATGTACAGAACAAATATAAGTAGTTAACAACCTGTTGTTTAGGGACTGCAATTTTTTTCTGTCTTTGTAGGAGGACAGATCTTCCCAGTTGCTTTAGACTGTAATGCAGCTAAGAATGGTCCTGTAGTTTGTAATTTGTCCCTTCTATTTGGGTGTCAGTAATGAAAACAATTTTATCCAAATGAGTTTCTTGATTTATTCAGATAGTATGCCTGTAAAGCAAAACTTGCTACAGTCAGGTTAGGCTATATATAGCTTAATATCTTATACTGTTCACTTCCTTTTTTGACAGACTGGTGATTTTTCTTATAGTTGATGTCTCTAGAGTTTCCAAGATGTTTGCACAGATGCATCAAATGGGATATAGGGCTTGTTGTGGAAGGGTAAAAAAAAAAAAAGTGCCACAACAGTAATACAGCACAAATTACAGTGTATCAGTGCAATGAATGTGACTAAATGTATATGATAGCACTTTGAATAGGAAAAATAGCTAATTGTCTTGTCTATATCTTGGGACTGTTGTTCAAAACATGTGGGTTTTCTTCCTCTCATCCAGTATGAAATATTCTCAAATTTGGGTGAAACCTGGAAAACAAAACAGAATTGAAGTTTGATTTTTTTGGTGTTGGAGACTCTTAAATCTGTCATTACTGTTGACTTGAGTGGTTTCTTCTAAGGAACTTTGAGACTTGAAAAGGCATCTGCAAGACAAAGGTGAGGAATAGCAAAAAATTTGTTTCTTAGGATGTACATGACATTAATTTTAAAGTTTCAGGACCAGGCAGGTTTAAAACAATGAATTGTTCTGAAAATGAAAGTAACATTAATATAATACTTGTACCGAAGTTTGTGGATTTCTTCACTGCTTTTTGCCAAAATACTTCCCTTTATATTCTTAGTTTAGTAATATCTTATTGAATAAGTTACCTACTGTTGACATGCCTCAGTTTTTTACAGACTTGTGGATTAAATATTTGTGTAATTTATGTGAACATGTAAAGTAATTCAAACTTTGAATTGTATAAGGGCAGCAGCCAGTAATGATGAACATTTTGTTGCTCTTTATTCTGGAGTTTTTAGTATTTTGTAGTAGATTGTGAACCTGCACATTTTAATCTGTAAGGTAAAACTTTGTGACCATAATTTAGGTGTTTGGTAGAGGTTTTTTTGCAACTGGAGAGACGCCTATCCCAAACCAGCATCTGTGGCCTAGTTAGTGGTAGGTGACTAGCTGTTCCATAAGGTTTTCTGGATCTGTTTTCCAAGATATGTATAGATGAAGAGCTGTCAGGTGTTGAGTTGAACAAGAGTGAGAACAACTTTGCAGTGTATTGCTGTCCCAAATGTAGAGATGTTGGGAAAACTCCTGATGCGCATACGCTATAAATGGTTTCTGCTTGATAAAATCATACTGTAAAATCCTGTTATTCCTTGGCATCTAGGAGAAAGCATCCTTAGATTCTAAACCATGTTAAGTGATAGGGTTTTGAATTGGAGATTGATGATAAGCAGATTCAGAAGAATCCACAAGAACTCTGGTAGTCCTTTTTTTCATGTATGAAAACACTAGTGCAAACAGTATTTATCTCAAATGACGAAGCAAAGAAATGGTTCAGTTTTGTGAAAAAAGCTTGAATAGCTTTACGTCAGGCTAACTAAAGGAAGTAAGCCAGGATGTGCTGTGCTAAAGCAGCTAGCTGTACTTTCAAAATCAGCAAAATAATTCCCCAAATTCTTTTTGTGGTAGCCTCTGTTATTTACTATTATTGCAAATTGCTGGTTGGTGTTCTGAATTGTTTAACTGAAGGTTTGCTTCACTACAGTTCTTAAGTGGTTTGACCTCTGTCAGAAAACAGTTGTGGCTTCTAATGTGGCAGCTTATAAGATGATACTGAATTTCTAAAGTATGCTTGTATTGTGATTTTACTGTTGTATCACATCCAAGACTATGTGTTGCTCAACTTCTGATCGTGGTAACTTTTTGAAACAAACCATGTGGTTTGGGTAAACTTGTAAAATTTGAAGGAGAGCAACTACTTTATCTAAACTCACTGATAAATACCAGGTAATGATGCAACTGATAGGCATGTTAACTAAGTTGGTGTGGGTGAGTGCAGTTAAAAAGCAGCAGGCTGTAAGTGTACTGAGGTTTTGAGTATATTTTGTCACTTAAGAGGATTATGAAATCTGAGGAAGTTGGCATTGGAATTTAGAGTGGAAAGAATGAGTTGGTTGATGATGTAGAAAACTATTTTCCACTTTCCCTTTGACTTCTGTCCTTATCTTCTCTGGCAATAATATGCAGGGAAATGGTATCTTTTGTTTTTCTTGTTCCTGTGTGGGAATGGTCATTGTTTTTGCTTCTTACCTGTTCAGGAAGTATTCTCATTCCTCCTCCCCAACAAAACACTGTATCAGTCATTGCCAACGTTGGGGGTTTTTGCTTTATTTTCTAACTTTGGCCTTCCTGAATCCTCCTGTGGTTCCTGTATAAGCCATCTGGCAAAACAAGGATTCCTCCCCTCACCCTCCCCGTCGGCCTCTTTGCACTCTGGAACGAAGCAGAATTTGTATCCGTGTCTGTGTTCAGCTACCCTATGTAAAAGAGTAATGAGCATGGTTAAAACCTGCATCTAAATTTTGACTCCTGGAGCTGCCTTCTTCCAAACTTAGATTTTCCAGCTGGTAAATCAATCTTATCCATGGAAATGTGCTTACGGTTCTCTTGGGGAATTTGCCTTATATTCTTGCCTTCTCCCTTCCCCCTTCTCGAGCCAAATCTCTTTCCAGGAAGGGAAAAAAAATCCATGAACTAGATTGAGCTTCAACTGAATAGGGTGTCTCATTTCAGATACACTTTCTGCTGCTTCTCAAATGACCAAAACATAAGTGACAGCTGAGTTGTCTGTTTGTCATGGGTCAAGGGCAGTCCAACTCGGCAGTTTCCCTTTCCTCTTGCCTGAGTTTTGTTTGGAAGCAGGAGTGATTTGCTATTCTATATAGTCATCCTCTTGTCATGAAGACCAGATGGAAATACATCAGTTGTTTCATGTATAAATACTCAGTCCAACAGCTGTGAGTTTATCAGGAGTCACTGGGATCACAAGTTGGTGACCAAATTGTTAGTTTAGAGGGCCTTAAGTGTTACTCTAACTTGAAATAAAGCTGTACTATGTGTTGGAAACAGTCTAAGACTTGCTGAAAGAAGGAGGAATAAAGTTGAACCACTTGAAAGGAAATTCCTTTTTCAGGTGAAGTTATAATTCTTTTTCTAGAGTATTGCAGAAGTCCTTTTATACTGATGATAATGTTTCAGCCACTGATGCTGGATTTTACTGATGCTGTTCCTAAAGTAGCTAAAAGGATTGCTCTGAAATCTTCTAATTGTCTCTTTTCTTTTTGTAGTTTTATTAGGTAAGAACATTTATCCAGACAATTATGCAGTGGTCTTTTGGCCAGTTGATAATCCTCAGCCTGTGTTTCAATATGGATTTCTAGCAAAAAAGCTGAGATACCTGATGTGATCCTAGCTAACAATGAATCAAATGTAATGAGATTCGTAATAAATCTACTTGACAGTGATAATTAAGGGGGTTAACTTGACTTTGCAGGTTGCAGAGGGTTTTTGCTGCCATCCATGTGCAAATAAGCCTTGATTTATTCCAGTAATAATGAGAAAGGGGGGGTGGAAGTCTGCCAATGGCCATTGGCTATTTGGTTGCAAAATGCAATGTGTTGCATGGGCTGCTGAGCATAATGTGAAACAAACTGCCATAAAAAAAGCTTGAGTGCTAAGTACATGACTGAAAAAACACTTTAATGGGAGAATGGGCATGGTCATTAACTTAAAATAGCTTCTCTGTAGAAAACTATTGTGAAAAGAGATTGTAGTTCATGACTAGTGAAGACTGCAGTGAACAGCAACTGAATTAGAAATAAAACAAAAATTTGCAATACCACCCCACTTATGCTAAAAAAAATATCCCAAACCACAGGGAAATTGGCCATGTTTTAGTTGAACCACCTGCTTTTCAAACCTTGAGAGGAGTTGTGCCTGTTGCTCTAAAAAGCTTTCTAGTTCAAAGGGGTACTTGAGGTATTTTTAATGTGTATGGTTAACAATTCCAGACAATGGAACAGTAAATGCAATTGATCATACTTTTAGCTCCTAGTTTCTATAGGCTCCCCCCCCCAAAAAAAAAAACCCAACAAAACCCAAACCACAACCCCAAACCTCAAAATAAAACCCCCAGTCATTGTCTGGTTGAGTTGCTTTGTCTGCATAGATCTCACTTTTGCTTCCAGGTATGTTGTGTTTCAGAAATGTTTTTTTTCTGGCTTGCAGAATTCACTAATAGAATGCCTGTGTGATAGAAGCCCTTGCAGCCAGTGTGAAAGAGGTGATTCTAGTGGGAGTTAGGGAAGCTGAAGCTGTTCTGGAATCCTTTAATGGGGATTTTGTGGCCTTTGAATTGCATTGTCCTTCAGTGAAGACTTCTATTGTGTTTGAATAGACACAGTTGGTCTAGATAATGGAAACTGGGAGCATGCTTTTCATTGATGTATTGATGGTGTTTATGGATATATATTTTTAAAAGTTTGTAACGTCCTTGCTTCAGAATCATGATGGACTTCAGTTCTCCCTGTTCCCTGATTTACGATAAAATGTTGTCTGGGATAGGTCATATCCTGATAAATATTGGTGTTTTTTCTGCCATACATTGGCGTGTGATCTCTTGCTTTGGTGTCAAAGCACTAGGAAGTCTTTCATCTGGAACCTTGTCTGAATCACCATTTTCTAGTTTAGTGTCAGGTTTACAGTTTGAGGGTCTGGGAGTCATCAGTGTGCGGTCCTGGAAATAGCAAGTATAGCTGTTAGCCTAGCTGTCTTTGTGGGTTTTGAACAGCCTGTTAGACATTGTAGCACAACAAAATACCTTGAGCCTTGAATGATGACTTCTGTCAAGCAGAGATCAAGGGTTGTGGTGCTATGCGCTTTATCACATCTTGGGATGCATTCATCAAAGATAAGAGGGGTTGACTGTATTATTGGGGAAACTGAGCTGGATTAATTTGCATTTTTATCAGTTTAGCTTCTCTTTCTTATAAGCATCTGTGGCTAGTATTTTGGTTTTTAGTTCTTCCTGAATGGTGCAAGTGCAGAGGCTATTTGTGTCTAGCCACATGCCCACATTACCCCAGAGTATGCAATAGGACTATGACTGCTGATGGTATAACTTGGAGACTCCAAATAATAGCACGTTTTTGTTTGTTTTTTTTCCTTTGCCTCTTGAAATAATTGCTGTGATTTCTGCTGTAGTGTCTATGGGAAAAAAAGGTTGATTTGGATGAGGAGTCTTGGTTTCATCTGTGTTGTATCTTAGCTTCTAATTAAATGGCTGACCAGCACTAATAATATTGTATAAGCTAACTATAGGGACCCATCTGGTTACTCCATGACAAGTATGCCACTTTCCCTGAAAGAAGTGGTAGAGAAGAAACTTAAGGACAGAAGGTGATTTACCAGTAGATTTGAGTGGCACTGCAGCTCCTTTCTATAGTTGTTACTGATATGGGGCAATATTAGGTTATTGTGGTTTATAGGTTGTGGATGTCAGGTGTGGTTTTCTTTGATCCTGAGGGTCAAGGAGAAGTGTATTGTTTAGTCTCCTATCTTGCTGTTTCTTCTTACCTTCTCTGAAGAAGTGAACTTACCCCAGTGGATTACTTGTGGATCTAATTTGGATATTGCAGCTGTGGAGCTTTGGATAGAAAACACCTCTGGAGTTACTAAATGGTAGTTAACACATGAAGCTCAGTCCTTTTATGTTTGGAGTGGTGCTGTAGAAAACACAACCTGTAGAGCATTAATAGTTTTCTAATTTTATTCAGAAAAGGATTGTGTCATGAAATGGAGTGGATTGGACCGCTTAAGGAATCACCTTCAAGAGTATCAGCAAAAAATAGTAATTTATATACATGTGAGACTTCGCAGAATTCGATGGCAAGGTTCACTCTATTACTTAATACATGCATGAAATGTAGAAAGGAAAATTAAGTTAGAATCAAACTGAAAGTATGAAACTGATGATGCAAAAGGTTGAGAGAAACATACAAATGAAAATAGGTTTAGAATTGATTTAACATGATTGGTACAGAGACAGGGAATGTAAAAAGATAGGGGAGACTCTCCCATTGAGTCATGGGTTCAGAGAAGACCCTCTTGCTTTCTAAACTCCTATTGGAGTCTAGGTGTGGCTGGACCAACTCCTAGTCCCAGACTTGGTCAGCGGTTTATATCTAAAGGGATTATGACTATAATAGCAGCCAGAGATTCATTCACAGTTCAGTGAAGTTCACAACAGTAACTTGTGTATAGATTTGAAAAGCAGTATTTGTAATATTCTTGCTATAGATTATTCAGGTTAGTACACACACACACATGCACAAAGCTACTAAGATATATACATAAGCAAGTAAAAGAGGTATACCTGTTAAAAATTCCCCTCAAGTTCAGTGAAAATACTCACCTTGAATGCTTTGGCATCTTTCTCAATGGGTGAAGGGTTGAGCCTCAAGGAACGAAGAGTATCAGCCCAAGTCTCATTGGGTTTCCATGATGGACCTCCAATCTTTGCAACTGAAGATTTTGTGAACTGAGAGGTGTCCCACTTGGAGGGAGATGCTCATCGCAGCCAGCTGCAGTCCAAGAGAGCTCAAAGGGTCTTACTTAGTACAGCTCTTTATAGGTTTATAAGTTGATTGTCTTTAGTCATCAACAAATTACTGGGATTCCAGTAGCACTGGTACCATTTCACATGACTTGTGATTCAGATAAGGAAGGTTCCAAGGCTGTCAGGAAAAGACTGAGATATGTCCTAAGGTTGTCAGGAAATGACTAATTATACCTACTCCCAGCCTCAGCCAGGCAACAGGAGTCCTTGGTGTATGGTCAGTGCAGGTCCCTGTCTTAGCCATGCAAGAATTCCTGGTATGGTCAAGGGATGCTTAACTGTCCAACTCTTTATATTCATGATAAGGCCTAGCGAGACTTCCTGAGTTTGTAGATCAGCCGAGAGAGGGGGAAGAAATGCACCACCATAGATCTGCAAGCGGAACAATAGTTGCTGTTAGCTCTTTTCAGTAACTCTATTCTAAAAGCATTAGAGGAGTGTGCTTTCATGCCGAGTAAGTAAAACTCCAAGCATTATAGTAGCAGTGAGATGAAGCTGCAAAAGAGAAGTTGTTTTAGGGACTTATTTGGGTGAAGTGACATGAAGAGACATCTTGCTAACTTTTGCAGCCCTTCTGGGCATTGCTGGCAAAAATCCTACCCCAACAATTTAGTATTTGAATGTTCAGTGCAAGATTTGGTAACAATGCTTAAAATGATGATTAAAATTATTATTAAGCTGTATATAACAATGTTTTTTCATTACCACCCATCAGTTGGCATAATGTGCAAGCTGTTACCTATTTTGTTTCTTCTGAAAGTATGGGAATTCATGTGTTTGTCTTTCATGTTTGTGATGGGCTGAATTCCTTCATTAGAACTGCTGACCTTAATCTGAAGGACAACATGTATCTCCTTCCATAGGAGCTCTATCCTTGTCAGTCACTGGCAATACTCTTAAAATTAAGTTTTGTCTAATGCCATGAAGACTTTTGGTTTTAACCTGGACTGTAATGAAATGAAAAGAGTCTGTGTGTCAGAGCCCAGAACTGAAAATCAGTTGTATATATTGTTGTAATACTCTGAGTCAGTGTAGTGTGGGTGATGCACGTGTTTAATGTGAATGTACATCAGGTGTCTTTCCTCTTGGCAGCATGAATACAGTTCACTCATCCAGTGCTAAGATGCTGTTTCCTGAACTCGGTTACTGCACTTTTTGGACTGCACAGTCAATCAAGCAGACTGAGAGATCAGCTCTATAGCATAACTATGTAACGTTCCTGGAGTTTGCATCTGTAATGGTCTTAATTTTGCAAGTTGGTAATGCTTATATTTACATAGTGGTCATGTACTACTTATATTCTTTACCAGGACACATGGGACTAATGCATCAGGTAGCAGCACTTAAGTTTGATTCCTGTCATAAGATCCTGCTTTCAGTTGCCCAACTGATGTGTACCTTACTGAGCTGGGCTGCAAGTTTTCAAGCCAAGTGTGTGTCTTGAGCTTAATTTTTTAAGAAGCTTTGGCCAAGATTGTACAGATGCTTCAGAGAAAAGTGCTTGCTTTGTTGCATTCATTGGCGCCTTAAGCTTTTGTACTTCAGAGTTGTGAAGCAGGGACCTAAAAGCAGTGTTGAGACAGGTGGGTTGTCTTTATGCTGAGGAAGTATTTCCAAGTAAATAGTTTTCCCATAATAAAGCCTTAAAATAAGTGACACTTTCTAGATTAGACTTACTTGGAAACTATCTTTTTTAAACTCTAAAGACTTGATCCATGGTCTGGCCTGCCAGTAGTCTGTGTTAGCATCCATATGATGCCATATGAAGCAGTTTGTTCAACTTACAATGTGTGTTGGCTTTATGTTTTAGAAATTTATAATTACTTTTGTACAGCACATGCAAGTTAAACCGTCAGGATGGGAAATACAAGCTAGAAAGCTATACAATATAATTGAGTTCCTTTGTGTTGCAACTCTTTAAGCTAGTAAAGTTTAATATCCTCAGAAATGGCTTGCTTTATCAGGACACAAGTTTCTCTGGAGGAAAATGAATTAAAGTTTTCAAGTATAAAAACTTCTGTGGAACAGCAGCTTCTATTTGTACAGAAGCAGCAGACTTTACAGCTATTAACCTCATTGTTCAGATGGTGGAGAACTAGCTTTGGTACAACCAGTGTGTTGTAGTTGGTCTGATGCAAACATCTATGAAGATATACTGCTCAAATGGCTTTAGTTATAGTAAATTCAGATCTTGCACAGTGAATTTTTAGAATTATTTTAAAATTGTCAAAATCTGTCTGCTTTCCTACAAGCTTTGAGGGAAAAATGATACACGTAGAATGGAATATATATGTATTTTTTTTACTAGATTGGGCAATTATCTATGCTTTTCTGTCTAATGTATTTTAAAATACAGGAGTTTGTACATTTACACTTTGGCCTTTTAAATACTTTTTGGATTTTTCACATCAAATTGGATTCTTGATGTTCAGGGTTTAAGTGAAATAGGGCCACCAGCAAACACTGTTGCTATACAGACCGCAGAGTTAGAGGAATGTTTGTGGTGGTGTTTTGCATTTGGGTTTTTTTTTTTAAATTATAGTAGTCATGATTGTGTAGAGGGAGGGGAAGAATAAAAGTCCAAAGAAATGTATGTAAATGCAACAAGTGTAAAAAATCTAAGTGGTTGAAACATAGCTATTATCAGAGTAGTACTTGACTACTTTTAGTTTTGTTCTAGTGTTTAGTGTCGAGCACACTGTACAGGAATTTGTTTTTAATTAGCTCAGAGCCAGGTCTGAGGTATATCTAATGTTGTTTGCCCCTCCTGGGAAGCTGAAACTTGAAAGTGCTTTGGAAGGGAGGGTTGGAAGTAGTTTATGATAGGAAAAGGCAGTTATCCCTTGGATTACATGGAAATTGTTTCCTCCAATTTTTAAAATTAAATTCTGGGTACTAGTAGACATAGTCTCTTCTGTAGTCTTAAGATTTCACCATGTTCTTAAGATGCCGTCCAATTTCACTGTCTGTCTTTGGAAAGAACATGAATTTTAGAGAAGAGGATCCTATTTCTGCAAAGCTGATCACTGCCAGTAGATCTCTTGTGAAGTCCTTTATTTAGACACAAGCATACTGAAGTTAGTTGAGCTAAGAAGAGTTAATAGTGGCACAAAGTTCAGTTTCCACCTTACAGCCATATATATGCGACTAATTCTGAAATGGAGTTGTTTGGACTGACTCAGCAATTTAGTATGTTGAAAGTGCTCAGGCTATCTCAGTTTGGTTTGTAATTGAGCATTAATTTGCTCTGCAGATGCAGAGCCAAACTGATTGGTTATGTGAACCTTCAACAGAAGGTGACTAAGTATGGACTAGGTCTATCTGAGAAAGCATACTTCGAAATAGGAAATTACAAGAAAGTTTCTGTAAGATACAATGTGTGTTAGAAGCATAGGAAAGATTAAAATAGCATCAAAAAAACCTAGCAGCCTCTGTAGCCAAAGTGCTCAGGGCAAGAGCAAGTGTGGGGGGGAACTGCAGTTCTTTGTTTGCACCGCAGTCTGGATTTTATTACTTGCAAAGTGAAATCACAAGGGGGAATATCTGTTTCTGATGGGCAGAATGTTGCAACTCATTATGAAGAAGCCTGTTAATAATTTTTTCAGTCTAACAGCTTTGAAGATAGGACTGTAACTCAGACTGATTCATCTGTCCAGCTCCTGCTTATTGGACAGCCTGTTTGTCTTGTCCCTCTTCCACACTGCAGGCTGTTAAGCACTGTTGCTGGTGCAGTTAATCATAAAGTTTGAGTATTAAAACTTGCTACCCTGTACTCTAATACTATTGCTGGCTACTGAAGCCTATTTCCAATATTTCTGAGGTGCTGCAGCAGCAGTTACTTATGCTTGGCCCTCAATTTTGATAACAATTAGAAAATGAGGAGTGGATAAAGTACTTACCTTCCCTCTCTGCCTTTTTTATAATAATTGAATCTTGCAGCCAAAACTAAGAAACTTGAAATTCTAAGCACAAACCCCTGTGTTGGTAACAAGAAAACTGTCTAAAGAATTTTCTCATGTTTTGAGGATTTAAAACTATCTAATGACGCTTCCACCTTTTGATCCCCTAGCAAAAGAGGTCTTAGAATTGGACTCCTAAGAGACTATTTCACACAGCTTTCCATTGAAAGTACTGAGGTATGTATTTGGATCATAGCCATCCTGTGGAAAAGTTATTTTATATTGTAGTGGCAAGGTCTTAAGGATCAAAAATTACAAAGCTACCTGAAACTCTTCAGAAGAAATTGGTGAGGTCCTCATCAATATATCTAGATACTAAGCATTCAAACATTAGAATTTTGATGGGAAAGTTTATCTTGGCACTTGGATTGTTTCTGAGTTAACTGAAGAAAACGTGGGAGTGGCAACAGAGGATGGGGAAAGGAACTGGTTCTCCCGTGCTTCCAGACTGCTGCTTATATGGACTTCGTCCTGCTTCTACTCATATCCTGTTGCCTGGTAGTTGCACAGAAGGCTCTTATTCTGAAAACGAATATGGCTGTTCTATGAGATATCTGTCCAAAGACCTATCTGGGTCCTGTCTCTGCCTGATGAAAAAGAAGTCTTTTGTAGCCTTGGTTGTCTCAAGAGTGGGGAAAGATAATTCTTGACTGATTTTTCTAACAAGAGTAAGCCTGTGTACTTGTTAAAGTAGCCTTAACTAGTAGATTTGAGACTAAAACCAGGTCTGAATGTCTGTTACCTTTATGATACTGTGTTTAGCTTAATTAAAATTGGTTTACTGGGATGTTGTTTGGGGTTGTGTTGAGGAATCTAGTTTAAACAGAAATACAGAATATCTCAGATCTACTTAGCCACTCTTATCCCCACAGAAATGTAGTTATTGCCACTGAAGTAAGGGATGTAGTACCAGCACACTTGCACAGCTTTTCTGACAAACCACTTTCATTTGAATTCCAGCTTCCATGGCTTCTTGTGTATGCAGACTTGCTGAACATGTAAGTCTGTGCTTCAGATTGAGCCATGGTGCTAAAAATGTTTTCAAATAACTTTATGGCTAAGGAAACATTTTCAATGTTAAATGTGATTAATAATTAGTAATTTTGGTATATGATGCACAGAACATTGGGTATTTTGCTGTATGGAAAGAGTATTTGAATCTTTTAAATTTTTTTTGGATGATGCTCTTTAGTTCACCACTAAAATTAATTTTGAACTGCAGGTAGAGTTCTTCAGTGTGACAAAGTAGGTAAATTGAAAACAAGGAAGCCTGTTTACAGGTTCTGATGACCCATTTAAGGTAGGCCCTTTGGATCGTGACATCCTCAGGCGTTACAATTTGTCTTCAAGAAATTCCTTCAGTGTTCCTGTTTAAACAATTGAAATAAAGTGGCACCAGACCAAGGACGGACAGTATGTGACTAAAGCACAATGTAATGAGAAAAAGACTGTTTGGATAAGGTGTAAGACTTTGAATAGCTGATGCATAGATAGGTTGTGGTGAGTATCTGAGGGCTTCTAGGTCATGGTTGGTTTTCTGGCAGTGCAAAACATTCCCAGTAGTATTCTTCAGAAAAAAACCCTTTAGTTTAATACAGAATAGCCTTGCCAATGGCAGTACTACCATATGTAGTTCCCACATTCCAAGAAGAAAATCCATATTCATCTTAAGCTTCCTTTAGCATTTTTTCCTATCTGTCTGCTTTGAATCACCTTGGAGATTGCTCTGTGGATAATCGTTCATCTCAGCTGTTTTATAACACTAAATTTTAGTTGTCAAAGCCTTTTCTTGCAGGTCAATCCAACACTTAAGGGTTTGGGGTTTTTGTCAACTTCTATGACGATAGTCCTTTTATGCGCAAAGTGTACATATTACTACCTTGATTTACCATACAGCAAAAAAATGTGCTGTTTTTATGTATTGTATCCTGTGTTGCTTTAGGTAATAGGAGCTGACTGGTCCCTTCATCTGCATTTCAATTACACTATGTTTTCTCTTATATTTTAGCTCAATTTAAAATTATTCAGGGTTGAACTGTAAAGCTTCTGGATGCAGAGTATGCTTCATCATGCTAGTATTCTTAGTTCTTCATCCTACCACTTGCCTACTGTTAAATATGTTTTCTTTCTCCTGACTCAACTATGCTCCGTTTCCTTGCTCTGTGAAAGATAATGTGCGTATTTCTAAATTTACATATTAGTGGTACCTTTGATACTGTCTGAAATATTTCTGACTTTGTGAGTAGCTTTTTAAATCTACATCCTGTATGGTGTTTGCCAAGGAAGATGTACACAGTGTGTTGTAAACATAGGTGTCTCAAATGTATATGGTATCATTAAGTAAGTCTACATCCAAGTGATGCAAGAACCTGATTTTATAAGTCAACCTGTCAGGTAAGCATGGAAAAATTATTACTGCTTCCCTTTATGAGAAGCCTGAGATGAAGATGGGCATTGTAATAGATCATAGGAAGACTACATCATTGATGCAGTGAGGCTTAAAAAAATAAAGTGCTCTTCCAATGTGTTTTAGGACTTTCATGTTTGTGAAATGTTAGTACTAATACTAGTATTTATGCAAGGTATTCCTGACACCTTATCTAGAACACAAAATTTGGTCATCCCATAAAACTCACTGTTTTTGGAACTCTTTAGTCTTTCCCTACAGGAGATCCCTTTTTGATTTTGTCTGTCTTGGAAGAACACAGAACACTTGGCAAATATTTGAGGTGTTTATGATGAATCCCTGAAGGATTACCGTATGAGAGATGTCTGGCATAGAGTTATCTAGTGATTATTGTAAGGATTTTCTGCCAGTACTTGGCCTACACTTCATACGTCATCATGTTATAACTGATAGTAATCCACAGTTTTGTAAATTAAATGAAATACTTCTTTCAGTTGTGTATGCAGGAAGAGCAGCAAAGCTGGGAAGGGTAACTCTAATGTAATTGGGCTGCGTATGCAATATGTGTACCAATGTTGTATGTAAACTTGAAACTACTGTGTACTATAGGCTGATGTGAGTTCATTTTACAACTGGAGGAGCGCAGGGGTAGCCTTGCAGGGACTGCTTCTTAAATACTTGTGTAGGCAATTTGAGTTTATTGCCTCTAGGCCTTATGCTAGGATTTTTGCAAGGGAACTAGTCAGGAATATTACTAGTTACTGTGTACTTCCTACTTTGATCATTATTAGTAAATATTGAGAGTCATCTTGACATTTCTGCATGGTTTCCAACCAGTGTATTGATGCAACTTTTCAGCATACTGAAAAGTAGATATAACTAACTCTTCCCCTTTGCTAATAGCTTTGTGAAGGATATAGGATGAAGAATTGTAACATGATTTTGATTTTCCAAATTGCTTTGCCTTTTATCAGAATTGGTTACAGGTTCACGCTAATGTTCTAGACATGTACCTACTCATAAAAGGACTCTTACAGTCATACAGAAATATGTGAAACAAAAAGAGCTACAGTTGTTCTTTTGATGTAATGAGTTAAATATATAAGGTAACCAGAACGGACTGTGGAGGAGGCTTTTTTCCTGAAGTATTGTCATCACCTGAATGGAGAATTGGATTTTCATAGTAAAATTAAACTGAGATGATTGGATGTACCTTTTCCCTCTTACTGACAAAGCAATCAATTCAGTACAAAATGAGAAGTGATGTGAGCTTCAAAACTTTTAATGACACATCTGAGCCAAGTGATGAGATGGTCCAGCTGGTTAATAGCTCATCAAGAATTCACTTCAGCTAACACTTCAATTCTGTAATAAGCTGTATGTAATAAGCATAAGCCTTATGTGAACTGGTATCAGAAAGCAAACTTGCTCATTTATCTTCCATGGATCAAATAGCAATTTTAAAGTGAAAATAAATAGATGAGCTCTCTGTTCTAATACTGATTATTTTTGTACAGCCCAGCATTTTCATTACTGTCCCTTATGTTCAGCCTCTCAGGATGCATAAATTGAATAAAACTTTTAGCCATGTTTTTTTCCAGACTTCTGTGTAAGGAAACAGAAATGCTGCTTAGACCAACCCTAGAATAGAAGTGACTGAAGCCTAAACAGTTGCTTGCCATTCTTAGACCAGATTCCTGAGGACCTGAGAGATTCCTAAGGAGGTCATGTCTAAGCTGTAGGTTTCTTATCTACTGTTTAAAATTTTTCTCTTACTAGTTGTGTGGAGAGCAAAGAAAAATATATAACTGATTTGATAAAGTATGAGTATAGTTCTTAATTTACTCTGAAGCTGCTATGTAGTTGTCATAGCTGTATGCTGAAAAGTGCAAGTTTCCCAAAGGAAATTGTGTTATTATGCAATGTACTGATTAGTCTTAGCCATTGTTTTCTTCGGAAGTGGAATTTGGTTCAGTTCTTCAGTTTGGCCTATTTGTGTTGCCTATGAATGTGCTGATGTGAGAGAGTGGGGAGAGGAGTAGTAGTATAGACTTGTATTAATGTATATGTTCACACACAACCCAGCTCTGGAAAACAGGCTAGTAATCCAGTAGAGACTCATTTAGTACAATTTTGCTGATGTTTGATTTTCATGGGAAAAGTGAGGTGCTTTAGTGCCAGGTATGTTGTATGCATGCTTCTTAAATTTTAAAGTGAAAACCTGAAAATCTACACTGGCTGAATTCTTTGGAAGTCTGTCAGCCAGACTTTTTTTAGCCCTTTTGGAGTTGTACAGATTCTCTTCTCTTTCATTATCTTTTCAAGAGGGACTTGAGGTATAGCTGGCTGCCCCAGTCTCTAAGCAGCATACTTGCATCTGTCTGTCTTTGAGTACTGGGCATGAGCCTTCCATCTAGTATTGTGCACGGTATTGAAGTGCATTACTGTAGCAGTGTAGTCATCTTTGGCATTGCTGAAAATAAAAATTCCTGAAGTGCTACTGTGACAAAAGATAAACTTTGTTATTGGGAGTTGTACTTTAAGATTTTTTTGTTACCATACATGAAGAAACATCCTGATCTACTGTTGTCCTGCAGAGAAACAAAAGTGGTTTTTCTGCTGTTGTGTTCATGATGCATGTTGTATTTGCATGTACCTTACAATTCTGATCCCACTTCTGCCATTTCTTCAGTGTGAGGAAGTGAGGCAGAATGGCTTTGTATCTCACCAAGTTAGTAAGCTCATCTCCGATGCAGTGTTCCCAACTTCCTTTTTTTTTTTTTTTTTAAAGCGTCTTTGGTTTTGTGTGTTCTAGTTATTCCTTGCTGCCTGCTTTCTGTAAGCAATAACAATATTAGCAGTAGGCTAGTTCTGAATGTTCTTGTGAATTATGGGCTACTGGAAACTTAAGGATTTAGCCAACTTTCTTTTTTCTAGCTGAAGACCTGAAAGGACTGTATAATTGTCATTAGTTACAGGTCAGTTGTGTTTAATGATGCTAGAACTTTTGGTGCAAGCAAGCACAAACTTCAGTTCTGATGCCTTTTCTGTTAATCAGGAGACTCACTGAGGATGTCTCTTCAAGTGTAAGTTAAGTCCATGACATTGCTGCCACCAGGTGTCTTAGATTCTGCTACTACTACTGCTGGCACAGGTGCTACTGCATATTTAAAAGCCCACTTCAGAGGAATATAATTATCAGTTGTGTTCTCCCCGCTTCCCCTGTGGTGATGAATTATAGCTTCATCAAAACTGACAAAACAATCGCAGGATAAAGTGGGGAGTGGTGCTAGTATCTTTCAGTCACATAAAGATGGTTTAGTTGCAGATATTCCCACTTCATTGTTAAGACGAAGTTGTATTTCTTATTTTCTGAAGTGTACTCGAGTATCAATTGTTTGAGGATATGTATAATTGAATTCTTCAGACAGAATCCTGACTGATGAAGGCTTCTGTCTATTCCCCTTCCATCTAATCATTGAGAGTTTCATTTGCTTGCCCTTCCTCCTCCTGCCATCAGCGTACCCAAGTATCATCTTTGTCAAGATATGTGTAATTTGTTTCTTTAATTCTAACCTCTGAGTAGCAGCAATAAACTTGTATATATTTGCTGTATCACTTATCTATATCAATGGTAAGAGAAAGGACAAGAAGCAATTTTACTTTTTGATGTGTTTTTAACAACCTAACTGCATCTTCTAATGATTTTTGTGCTATGCTACTATTGTTGTGCCAGAAATGAAAATACAGAAGAGAATGTACAGGTAGATGTTTTTCACTGTGAAACTGTACAACTAATGTGAGTAATCCCTCAACTTTTCACTTAAGTTGACTACTTGTGTATGTTCCTGAAACTTAAATCATTTTTAATACCTTGTGTAAGAAGAGGAAGCCCACAAAAAAAATACGCACCCTGAATCAGGAACTTTAAAAAGTACAATAGATAACTGTTTTAAGCCTAGTCTTTTCCATTGTGTTAGATATGGATGTTATACTTTAGTGTTATCTGTCTCAAGGCTGTTTGCATACTCCACAAAGACTGTCTGTAGCTTATATAAAATTGATTCTTCTTGTGGAGACTTGCCAAGCAGCAATGTGAAATTGTGGTTTCAGTAAGTAGGTGTTAACTTGGCATTGTGTTTCATTCCGCTACCCATCCTCAGGAACTTTGTCTTCCACCTTCAAACTACGATGAGGAGGAAAGGGGCTGAAAAGTTTTGGACCCATCACAAGGAGAAAGACATTGAGGTGCTGGAGCGTGTCCAAAGAAGAGCAGTGAAGCTGGTGAAGGGTCTAGAGAACAAGTCTTATGAGGAGTGGCTGAGGGAACTGGGGTTGTTTAGCCTGGATGCATACTTATGGAACCACAGCTGTTCAGCTCCATTTAATCAGTTTTTTGTGTTCAGTGATTTGTAGAAAGGTATACTGGTGGAAGGATCTGTGGAGATCCTTGACCAATTTTCATGTTTGTTGCTATACAGGGATGCATTTTGAACAGTCTCTTCCCCCTCCCTTTTTACTCTCTGTCTAGTGTTTAACACTGGGGAGTCTGAAGTTGTTTATGTGTCAACACAGAAAAGTAGGTGCAGTTTTTAACACACTCAGACTTGCATTTCTGGGTACCAACTGTGTAATGCGGCATGATTTTTAAGCTCAGTGGATTCTTTGTTGGTATTTTGTTAATCTAGCTCAATGGTCACTGTGCTCTTTTTTTCCTCTTAACTGCTAAATTTTTTCAGGATGAGAACACTGCAGCCCACAAAGCCTCAGTTCCATTAACAGTGTTGAATATCAGAGCACAGTCTTGCTAGCTTCTCCCCTGATGACCCCTCATTAACCTTGCCTAAAAGGCTTGCAAAGCCTCTCATATGCTGCAGAAATGCACACAGAAGAACATTTGTCTCTTCTGTATACTACTTCTTCCTCTGAATAATAGGCTGGGAGCAGCAGTGTCTTCCCCTCAGATTTTCAGACATTTGGAAAGCTTGATAAAATGCTGCTTGGTGTAACCTCAGCCCAGATAGATAATTTACTTTGGTTGTGATTCAGACTATCTATAATTCAACAGCACTTTGAAGTCTGTCATGGCTGTACATTTTCAGATCACAGCACTTGAAGACAGTTTATTGCTACTAATTTTTCTAGTGTGCTTTCTAGTACATTTCTTCAGATGAAAGCTACATAATGTTGCTCTAGTGTAGTTTAAAAAAACCCACAAAACAATGACCCACTAACTATCCCTGCAATACAGCTATGTAGAATTTATGGATCTAGTGGTAGGATATGGAGAAATCTACCTGTCTGTAGTATGTAAAATGTCCAGTCTTTCTCTGTTTCCTCTTTATTGGTTATCTTCCTAATTTTGTGGAAGGGGTAACAGGTCTTTAAGTTGTGTAGCAGCTTGTGCGTTGAGCTTTTTTTTAACTTTTTTTTTAAATGATCCAGTCTAAAGTTGACCTCTATCAACTGTGAGTCTGCTTATTTGTAGAAGATGGAGACTGTGGCAAGATTTCTGAGTCAGGTTTGTTTGGCTGTGTATAAAGGTTCCCTGGCACTTTGGCTATCTTAATTGTACTTGATACTAAGAAACAGAAGATCACCTTTGAGGATGTATAACATGGGTTAGCAGATCTAGTTCCTTCAGTGTAGGCTGTATCTCTTGTTATCCACTTGCTTGGTATCCTGTAGCACGTGTTTGAGAGTGAAGTGTGATGTGTCTTTTCTGCATAACTGTGTCCATTTAATGCCAGCTGAATTTTCCTAGAATTTAGCTCAGGCCATTTCGTATCAGTTAGTAAAAATGGACAGAGGAGGTGAGACCTTTAGTTGAGCTCGGTCTGAATGAAGAGCAGACTCAAATGGCCTGAACAGAGTATGATGTCTTGCTAAGGCGGCTCTCCTGCTGCTTCAGGTGTCTGAGGCAGGCTCTGCAACCGCTTGCGGTAGCTTGATGTGCTTTGCAGATGTGTGATTTCTTGTCATGACATTAATAGGACAGAACTCAGAAGGACTGTGGAAAGTGAGAAAGGAAAATGTATGAGAAATTACTCAGTAGACTCAATGACTATGTGAGCAGCCTAGTTGAAATTTAAGATTATTTTGGGTGCCAGAAATGTATTTTCTTTCCTCATTAAGGCTGCTGAATAGATATTAAGCTTTGGCTGAAAAAACATCACCAAAGGAATATAGGCATTTTCTGCTCATGAGCTTTGTTTTTTGTGGCTTGGTACAATAGCTAATCTTGGGGCTGGGGCGTTGTTTTGGTTTTGGGATGGGTTTCTTTGCATTTATATAAAACACCTAGGTACAGGGGTTGAAAGAGGGTTGTAACAGTTCTGTGTGTAATTCATACTCCTGTAAATGAACTCCATTAGTGAAAGAGTAAGCCTCTACCTGGTTTATCATGAATCACCAGGATCCCTGTTTTATATTAAATAATGTAAACATCTCCAATAGGTCTTTCCTGACCAAAAGAAATCAGAGGGGAGGTGCATGGATAAATGGAAACAGCCAAGAAAGGCTTATTGAATTGTTCCTAGCTGAACAATTGTTTCACTTGCTGCCTGTTTCTGTTCAGGCCCCTGGCACTGCAGAACTGTGGGTCACGTGCTGGAAGGCCTTGCTGTTTGTCCTGGCTTGTCAAAACAGTTTAATGTAGGTGGAAAGGAATGAATGAAATGAACAGAGTGGGTTTGATGCATCTGTTTGAGTTTGTTAGAAGGGCAGCCCAGTGGTTGGGGTATGATACTTAAGTCCTCCAGGGAAGCTATCAGTTCAGGAAGAACAATGCTGGCCATTTTATGGGTTAGTCAAATCCATTTTAGGAAGCAAGCTCCCCTACAGTTTAACAGCTTTGTATATTTTTAAATATTTGGGCTATATCTGCTCAGCATGTGCTGCTAACTGAGATACAAGAATGTGATTTGCGAACTTCTAGACTTAGGACTTTGTCTTGTCTGCCTAAGGTTGCTTCATTGTGGTAAAAAAAAAAAAAGACTGGGTGAGGAGACAGTGTCCATTTTTTAATTTGATTAGTAGGAATTCCAAAACAAATTGGTCTTTGAAGGATAGGATATCAAGCTGTATATTATTAACTGTTCTTGAAGTGGTGGTTCCTTTATAAAATTGTTCAAGTTTTCCAGGCTCATGAAAAAGCATCTTGCATGTCTTTGTATTGTGTTTAGTTTCTGGCTGTTTGATTTAAAAATAAAATAAAAATCAAAGAACACATTGAACTTGTTTAACCAATCTTATCCTTTGTGATACTGGAATGTGAAGTTATGAAATCTCTGGTTTTGCTTCCAGGTGAAAACAGCAAATACATGCTCAAATGATCCATCTATATATCTGGTTAGACTGTGAGTTCCAGGAAAAAGGTTGCAGGGGATAGATCTGCTTATGTGATTCACCTTTGGCATAATTTAATCAAATGGAGTGCTTATTTTGAATGATAGGCCACAAAATCTTTGCTACCTCTTTAGAGGTGGAGATAGAGCCTGAGGGTCTTGCATTCCTGCAGACTCCTGCTAAAAGGCCACAGTGGAATCTCAGTATTGCCCCAAGTAGCTGACTTGTTGGAAAGACACATATGGGGTTTTGAGTCTCTTGGGATATACACTTATAACTGAGGATTCTGAAAGCTGCCCCCTTCCCAAAGTCTTGAAAAATGCTCTTTTAAATTCTCATAAGTGATGATGGCTTCTTTCTGTCTGCTACAGCTCTACTGCATGGCAAATTTGTGTGTGGATTTCACGTGATATGAAGATGTTGTCATTCCCCTGCCTTTCCCCAAGTATTCATACCTAATGTGGCTGGTAGCACCATTTCTCAGTCTCCCAAATTACATAGGGTGCTCTATTTTCTTGCTTATCTCAATATTGCAGTAGCTACAACTGCTTAAATTGCATCTTTGTACAAGAAAGAGCATGAAGTTGTCACACTTGCCTATACTTAACAGCTCAAAGCATGCCAAAATGTATTATTTGGGATGGGCTTTGTTCTAGTTCATCTCTATGCAGTCTGCGAGATCTTCCTGTCTAACATGTTTTAAGGTTCTGGTGTATGGAATATTCAAGTTCTGAAAGTATACTTGTTGCTTTTAAATCGCATATTAGCTTGTAGGATAACTCTTTGCAGGTTGCATTAGAATGCAGTTTGTGCAACTATAACCAGTCATTGTGCATACAGATTCATTTTGTTGGTATAATTGTACATGAGATCTAATGTTTTCCTAAATGCTAGGGTTGTAGATTTTTAAAATTATAGTCACCCTTTTCTGTTACCTGGCATTAGTGTTCTTTGAGGGAAAGAATATAAAAGAACTGTTACAGATGAGTGTATGGGTTGTGTATCCAGGAAATGAGGGTAGTTAAAGGTAGTATGCATCGCTAGTCTTAAGAAACAAGTGGCCTCTCTGTCTTTTTCTTACAGCTCTGTTTAATGTTCACTTTTGCTGCTGCAGTATGCTGCTGAAGGGTGCGATGTTTCCTTGGTTGCAAAACGCAGCTGTCTTCCCTGGGTGAAATTGGTTGGCCTGCATTTGTGTCCAAACTTGTCCTAGATCATTAGGGCACTGTGACTTTAAAAGAAGTGTTGAATTACTTAGTATATTGAGATATGTTTGCAGGAACACGATGCTACAATTGCTATGACCAGAAAGATGAGTCAAAATACACATGGCTGTTAAAAGGCTGTTCATTGATAAGAGTGATTAGCACTTGTTAGTTTCTATTTGGGGCTAGTAATACAGTGGTAGGGAAAACAGAGTAAGGCCCTTAAGGGAGATAAGTTTTACATAGATTAAGATGAGATCTTAATGTCAAGTATAGTCTAAAACTGGTTAGTAGTGTTTGTACTGGATAACTTGTTAGAATGCACAAAATAAAGGAAACTTAATCTAAATGTGTATCTAAAATACAGGTTTTGGACAAAAATGAATGTAGGTGTTTATATTATGTAGCTAAATTTAAAAGCAGTATAAAAGTAGTTGTTGCAGCCTTGTTTTTATAATGACCATATATATAATAATTGGATTTACAGCTATACATTAGTTTTAAAAAGTATGGATCAAATGCAGAGGCTGAGAAGACTCTATTTTACTCTTAAGAATGATTATATTACTGTGATTTTTCTATTGCTTGAAGCATTAAGTGTTTCTTAGAAGCATGTGTGTATGGTCTGCTGACTGATGTACCTGTTGCAGCTCACTGCTTTTCTGCATCACAGCTGTTTGTAGCAGTTAAGATTAACTGGTTTTGAACAGAACTTCTGCTGCCATGTTTACTGTAATGAAAAGAAAGCTATTAGATGGGTAAGATAGCCCAAATGGAAGTATTACTTCCATATTAAAAAAAAAAAACCCAACCCCCCCATCTAAATAGACATGAATACTTAATGTTTGCAGAGTATTTCTGCAGACATGTTATATTGCATTTTGTTTGTGCCAGTATGCTTATGAAGGAGTGAGAAGAGGTGGTAGTGCTAATTTCTGCAGAGTGAAATAGCTGCAGGGTTGAATGCTTTTGATGTCTATAAACTAAATTTGTGAGGATTAAGAATTTAGTATCTTCCTAAGAACTGTAAAAGTATGTGTGTGATTGACATTCACAGGCACTGGTAAGATAGTGATCCCTGAGGTAATTTCAAACCTGTTTTCAAACTTTCACCTGGAGGACTTTTACACTTCTGATAATTGGAGCTTCAACTGGAAATGAAGTTTGTCCATGCCCAAAGATACTCTGTGAACCTCTTAGAAAGGGTTAATGATCTAAGTGAATACAGGATGGTTTAGATAGCAGCATGGCTGAATAGTGTTGAGAAAACACATTACCTGTAAACAAATGAAGAGGAATTACTGCCTGGAGGACAGTAGGAGGTTGTGAGCAGTATAAGTAAACCCTGCATGTTTTTACTACCTCCTTTTAATCGAAAAGGAAACACGAACTGAAGTGACTTAAAATTATTATTCAGATTTCACAGAGAGGTCACTGGTTATTTCTAAATAAATGTCAGAAACAATGATTCTAAAATTCTAGGCTTTAACTGTATCCTGAAATCTTTTTTTTTAATACAAATTGCATATGGATCCAATTTATGTCAGTTGATCAATCTGACTGGTGTGACCAGTGCATTGGTTATGCATTGGTAAGCTGAGAACACTGAATGGCACGAAGAGGCTGTTTTCTCTTGAGATGTGCAGCTTATTCTGGTAATAGTTGCTCAGAGTCTTGACGATATCTGATAGCCAGTTGTTGGTAGATAATACAATAGTATTGTCCAAGAATGCTTTTTCATGATCTGTCTCTGGCCAAAAGCTTGCTGTCTCTAGTGTGAGTTATGTTTTCATTTTCCTTGATGCTAGATTACAGGAAACTTGCTCAATCATGAGGTCATGCTTTTTAATCAAAGAAAATTCAACTCATGCACTTGTTCTTCTACAGTTATAAGTACATACTATATGTTAGAGAGATTTGATGCTCTACCCCCTATATGAAGGGTTAATCCCATCTGTTACCAGTGGTCTGGATATTATATACATAGGAAAAACTAAATATTTTTGTTACGTACAACATGAGAGAGATGCTTTAAATGATTCAATTTTGTCTGCTCTTGAACACTTGAATATTTGAAGACATTACGTCTCCCTTCCACCTCAGGTCAGTCAATGACTAAATTTATTAGAGAAAGGGAGGAGGAAACAGGAAGAGATAATCTACAGACTCACAAGTCTTACCTCTGAGAGCAATCAGATGGAAGGAAAATTATGTGATAAATATGACTGTAACAGAATGCCTTTTAAATAGTTTTTAAGGGTAATTGCAAACCAAATGGTGTTTAAGGCTGACGATTCTTACTTGTTCGCTGATTGTACCCAACTGTTTTTCAAGTTGCTGCTTTTCTGAGTAAGAAATAAAGCAAAGAGTTCTGATGTACCTTCTATTTTTCATTAGGATCGGAAGCTGTCCAAGTCAGAGCGACAAAGATTTAAAGAGGAGGCTGGGATGCTGAAAGGGCTTCAGCATCCGAATATTGTCAGGTTCTATGATTCCTGGGAGTCTACAGTCAAAGGAAAAAAGTGTATTGTTCTTGTGACAGAACTCATGACATCTGGAACATTGAAAACGTAAGTAAATTAAGGCATGTCAAAGTATGTAAGAATCATTAGCACAAAATCAGAGCACTTGAAATAGATCATATTCTTCAGAATAGAGAAGAACAGAGCCCTTTTGCTGAGGGCTAACCTTCTGTAGGGAAATTGTTTAAGAGAAGTCTTACTAGCATGGTAGTATGGTAGAACATCCTTTAAGCTAGCAAGCTTGTCAGATTCTTCCTTGTGATGTTCTAGTAAGCACATGCATAAAACTTTCAGATTTTCAGGGCTCAAGAAGACAATGCTCTATTTTCACTTCTCAGAATTTTTCATTTTCCTCTCCAGCTGCATTCCATTTAACATGAGCTGGTTTGTAAAGTTCAAAGCACAAAATAATTCACCTCTTGTGGGAGGTTTTGGGCATTACTACAGTACAAATAATATGTTAAAAGAAAAAAACCCCACCTCTACCACCTACTTGTTTAGCTGAAACTTCACGAAGTAGTACCTAACAAAAATCTGAAAGTATGCAGATGCCTGCAATTTCAACTTGTGAAGTAGCTGAGTGAAACGCGGTCTGTTTTTTTAAGCCAGAGTTAAAAGTAGACACCAGCAGATGAAACTGCTGCGAGGGCCCTCTAGTGGTGTGCGGAACCTACGGGGAGTTATGCTGAAATCACGGCTTTGCCTTGCACAGTAGAAACTTAGAGCTGTGAGCCTGTTCCTGAGCATCTAGTCACTGTTAATCTACTGGAAATAGAACTGCCAGCCTTTGAAATTCAGGGATTGTGGGTCCTTGTCTTAATTCAGTGCCCATTTAAGTCTTAGAGTCATTCAAATCCTAAATGTGTAAGCAGGCTGTAGGAGCTGCAAACAATTTTCAATCTGTTTGGTTAAATAGCCTGTGAATGTCTTGTGCTTTTACGATGCTTATTGATAGCCACAAATGGACATACTTAAAGAAGGAAAAAATGGCTCTTTGGGAGTCTGGACTGCAATTACAGGTAAATGTTTGTCTCTTGAAATAGTGCTGGAGGGCTAAAGATACTGCAACTTTCTTTTTAGCTGTATGTCTAGGAAAGACGTCTGAGGTTGTTTAATGTATTCCAGAAAAAATAGATCTGTTGCTTCATGTGCTCTTTTTTAGAGCAGTAATAAAGTAAAGGTTTTATAGCTCTGTTACAGATACCTTTAAATAAAGTTACCCAAGTTTATGCTAGAATATATAGTGTTAGATTTAACTTTTTTCTCCCTTTCTTACTCCCTTCTCCCCCCCTCACAGATTTGAACATTTGGATTGGCTTGTTATGTGGTAGCATAAGCAAGATAATAAAGTAATAACAGACATCTATAAAGTAGTGTGTTGGTAGGAGAAATACCTCAGATTTGCTAGCTGTAGGAGTATTTTGTACTCTGAAGTATGAAGTCTTTTTATTTTATTTGGAAAGATCGAATAGGCTTTTTAATTGAAAATCTTTTAAACTGTAGAGTTCTGGGTAGGTTTTTTTCCCCACTCTTGTATAGAATGTGTTATAATTGTCATGTAGTTTATTCTTACCCACTTCAGTTGAGACTTGACAGGTAAACTATATGGGAAGTTTCCCATGTGCCAAATTTAATATCATTAAGTAGTTCATGTACCCGTGTCGTATTCCTAGATTTAGACTGCACACTTGTGTTTGCTTATGATATTTGGCTGACTATTACTTCCGTATCTTTTTTCAGTATGTTCACATTATCTCCATTTAATGCAAGTGTCACCTTCCTTGTTTTGAGACTTGGGACATAGACATTGTTGTCACTTGATGTAAAAAAGTGAACAGAAGAAAAGTGTGGTGATGTCTTAGAGCTCTTCCTCATGTTTTTTTGTATTTGTATAAATTTAGATATATATGCACACATAAATAATGTTGAAATATTGTGGACTCATTCTTTTCAAATGCTGTCTGGGCAAATTGCTAATTATGCACGAAGTCAAGTCCCTCAACTTCTCCATACCAATGGAAAAGTTTTACAACTCAATTGTTGTAAAGAATTAAACTGCTTTCTGATATTGTATGCTATCATGGAATTAAAATATTGGAACAAAAAATTGAGTTGTCTATTTGAAATCTTAGTTATACTATTAAT
Organism: Elanus axillaris; assembly: GCA_026212715.1. Lineage (NCBI taxonomy): Eukaryota > Metazoa > Chordata > Aves > Accipitriformes > Accipitridae > Elanus > Elanus axillaris. The sequence goes on along the minus strand of JANZLQ010000025.1, from coordinate 16,688,992 downwards.
GAAGACAGTGATTTTTAATCTGACTTAGGTCTCAGCCGCTAGTTTTGTCTAAGGCTGTTGTAGTGTGTGTTCCTGATCCACTTTAAATGAACGTGTCAGCTATCTGGTATGACACATACCTTCATGACTACCTCTGCTAACTTAGTAGGGTTTCTGTAGCTCCTCGAGCTGAGATGCTATAGGTCAGCAGACTCCCTGCTTATAAAAACCCAAACAACAAATCCAACATTGCAACAGAAGGCCACACTCTAGCTCCTGTTTCTCTCTATTCATTGAAGCTAACTGTTAAGATTGCCTTGTGTTCTCATCTTTGCTTGTGTTCTGTGCAAAGGTCAAATATTTATCTTTTTTAAAATTGAGAACTACCCTGTAAAATAGACAATGATGTTGATTAAGCAGAGAGGGTCACCAAGATGATAAGGAGTTGGAGTACTTGCTCTTTGAGGAGGGGCCTGAGAGAACTGGACTTGGTCATCTTGGAGAAGAGGATCTTTGGTGGAGATCTAACAGCAGTCTTCCAGGGCATATGAGGGAGTCAGTCAGTCTCTTTGCAGTGGTATATCATGGGAGGATTAGAGACAGCAGGCATAAATTGAAACAAAAGGGGTTCTGACTGAAGTAAGGAGAAGCTATTTCAGTGGTGATAGGCAGTGGAACAGGTTGCCCCAAGATGTTGTGTAGGCTCCATCCTTGGAGATACTAAAAACCTGGCTGGATACAGCCCAGAGTAACCATGTCTGATCATGGCTGACCCTATCTTGAGCAGAAACTTACACTAGAAACCTCCTGAGGTCTTTTCAAGCCTGAGTTATCCTATGATACCAGAAAAATTGAAAACATACTGGCTAGTAGGGTTGTCCATGTATTTTTATGTATTTATATATGCTTCCATTATAAAATGGTTTCTGCCTTAAGTGCGATGTGACTTAGTTCATGACAGTGTTATGGAAAAATGATAGCAATGCTGCAGGATGCTGGGTGATGGTTGGACCCAGGTCCTTAACAGTGAGAAGCTGGCAGTAGACTAGCATATTTGAAACCAAGAATGTAATTAGGGATTCCAGATGCTGAACTGAAGTGCCCCTACCATGTGATCTTTGGAACAGGCTCAAAAGAGATGAATGAGGGTTGTGTCAATAGCAAGAATTCGAGTGGTAGCTGATGTAATTCAGAACCTTCTGCAGTTTGTCTCCTTTGTTGGCTTGGCTTTTTCACTGCCTGTCTTTACATTTTGTTTTGAGACTTGATTTCCTTCTGGAACTGGGTCCCAATTGCTTTTACAGATCTGTTTTCACAGCAGGATTATTGCTAGCAACTTGATTTTTCCAGATCTTCTTTTGAACTGCAGAAATTAAAGTAAAAGGGATTAATATACTGCATTTTTATGTTGGCATTGATTCAAGTGATTTCATCAAGACTTTAAGTGGGTATGCAGAAGAAACTGAATACTACCATGGACTAATTGAACATGACTTGATTTTATTTTATGATTTTAGTTGCTAGACTCTGTGCTGGTCATAGAATTTAGTACCAGTCTTGCAGTAGTGTGACACTGGTCTTTATCTGAGGCTTTGAGTAACGTTGGTTGAATAAGAACAAAGTCCTTGCTCTACACAGCATGCTAGTTCCTTTCTCTAAATGTATTTCAGCCCATAATTGTCCAAAAGGAGGAAAACAACAACTGTTCACTTCAAATTGTTTTACTCAAAGAGAGGTTGTGAGAATACACTGCTGGAAGGCACTTGAATACTGTCATAAGTTATTCATCTTGTGGCATCTAATCTGTTGAAGTTAAGGAGTAGAAGACGACCATAGTCTTAGGCCACAAGCATTGGAAAATATTTCTGGTATGAAATTTGACTCTTCTGACATGGGATTTTAAAAAGCAGCAACGTTAGAACCATTCAGGTTGGGTCACATTCTACCTGCAAGGGGATACTGACTTTATGTATGAACTCTTCCGTGTGAATTATTTAGTAGAGCCTTTCTAAAGATTTCCCTGTCCTGTCCATATCTATCCATAGTTCTGAAATAGTGAGTAGTGCTAGTCAGGTTTAGGTGATGAAACCCTGTCCTGCACCAGCGAAGTGATCTTCAAGAATTTCTAATTTGCTTGACAAGTCAACAAGTAAATTTGGAGCAGATTCAAAGTGTAACCTGGAAACCTTGACCCAGAGTGCTTGGACTCATATTGATAACTAAGGTATAACAACTTCAGAGCTCTTGCAGTTTGCAACAGCTCTGTACTTTTTTGGTTGTTATTAGTGTTTTGGCTCCAGTGCCCCACCTTCACACCCAGTTATATTGAATCAAGGAAAATGTTTTAACTATTTAAGCAGTTTCAGGATAAAAGGAGAGAAAAAACCCTCATAAATGAATAGATAGAGAGTTGTTATAATAGATAAGCCTTTAAGTCTTTGTCAAGGAAGCAGTTCCTTGAAACTTAGCAAGCCAACTCTCTAATTACCATAGGGTGACTTTGTATGCAAAAGAATTATTAGCTATAGATCAAGCATTTCACATTTATCTTTCAACATTGTAGTCCCCTGGCTATAAGATAGGGGGTACGTTTTAGGAGGGGGTATCATCTTTAGCTCCTCTGAAATCTTGAAATGCCCAGGTAGATTTTAAATTAGAAGGTGAAGCTGAAATTTTTGCATCTCTAATTATTGCTTTTTTTACTTCAGAACAGCAAATGATGCAGCACAATCTACTACTTGTTAGCAGAACCTGTTTAACCTACTGTTACTTTTTTCATTAGGTATTTGAAAAGATTTAAAGTGATGAAAATTAAAGTACTACGAAGCTGGTGCCGTCAGATACTGAAAGGCTTACAATTTCTACACACGCGCACTCCTCCCATTATTCATAGAGACTTAAAATGTGACAACATCTTCATTACTGGCCCCACTGGATCAGTCAAGATTGGAGACCTTGGACTGGCAACCCTGAAAAGAGCTTCTTTTGCCAAAAGTGTGATAGGTAAGCCTCTCCTGTTTTGGAGGCTGGTGAGCCAGTCTACCTATTTGGAAACTTGAGTCTTTTAAGAGCCTTCCTTAAAAATACGGTTTCAGAGCTACATTGTCAAAGTCTGAAAATGTGTCGGCTTTTTCTTGGCTGTTGAGGTCATTCTGCATTCTTGATGAGATTACATGTTGAAATTTTGGTTGTGCTTTTGATATCTGTATATTAACATTAAGTATTTTTGAATATAGATTTGTTGCCCTGCCCAACAGTTTAGTGCAACATTGTTGATAAAACCACTCTTGACTACATACAGATCTCAGCTTTAATATGATGCTTCTTCACGAAATGTAGAAGTGCATTTTGGTGACCAAACAATATTTTAGTATTTAGTGTAGCATTAATTATACAGTCAAATTTTTTTCAATTGTCACCAGGGGTTAATATTAAATTTCTCGCACTTTGTGAGTAATCAGAAACTAAGGTATATCAAAGAAAGTCAATATATTTATATTATATTGCAGTCAGACTGTGAAATAACCCCTTACTCGGGGAGTCTATAGAACGTGGATTTGTGTAAGTTAAGAGGATGTGTTGGGGAAGTATTGCCTTATATTGGCTCTGTTCTTGTGTATCCACTAATAACCTTTTTCAGAAATTGATTTGGTGGAACTAGTATAGTCTTTCTTGTGGATTTGTGAAAGAACTGGTTTTATCAGCTTTGTTTTTACAGTTGAGAGAATAGGCTGCAGGGAATGAAGTTGCTCTCTCACTCTCAGTATTTAGAGCTTGCTAAATTGCAGCATTACTCAACAGTCCTATACTAGATTCCTAGATGGGATCAATGGCATATACCTGTAAACTGTCTTGCAAGCTGTTGCTGAAATATTTCCTGCTTCTTAACCAGGTCAAAGTTTTAATATGAAAGAAAACTATACAGTGTCAAAAAGTTTATTTTCTTAAGCATAAGAAAATAAGTATTAATAAGCATTTTGTAAGCATTATTTTCTGAAGTCTTATCCTCAGGTTTATCATTGGAAAATGATGACTTTATATCTAGCTGTCTGTTAACGGTTAACCTTTGGATAAATGACTGCAATCACATTCTCTTTTTTTGGTTTAGTGTGGTGAAAACAAGGAATGTGGCTACAGAACAAGCTGTAAACTGTCTTGAATCTGGTGTCTGCAGGAAATAATTCTGTGCTTAAATTTACAAAAAGCAAACTTGCATCTTTGGCTTAAAGTAAATCTGATTATACAGTGTAGTCCCTTGGCTTACAGAGGGAACACCGTGATGCTTCACTGGGCAATAATTTTCTGCACACTATTTAAATGGGACTTGTTGAATCTCACGCTCTATGCCTATAACTCAATCTCTCTGTATTTCTGAGTATTTTTGACTGTAGGATGTCCCTCACTAATGCCTGTATCTGCAGTAGGCCTATAAATATACTGCAGGTGGGAAGGTAAGTATATGAAGAAAAGGGCTCTGGTGAGTGGCCTTTGCAGAAAATTACTTTTTATCATTTTTTTTTCATGAGAACTTATATTTGTAACAGCAGAGTTTTTCATTGCAAGGCCTTTCTTGAACCATTCTACTTCAAAAAGTAGACAGAGGGCACCAGGTCAGAGACTAGCTGTGGGCTCTTACCAGTACTACTACTTTTGCAGCAGAGGGCAGTCAGGTAGTTTTTGAAACAAGGTTTAATGTGCCTCCTTTCTAACAGGGAGAAAAGGTAAGTGTCTTAACTCTCCTTAGTATTTGGTTTGTAGCCTATGGCTAGTCTACAGTTTTCCCCTCTTCTTATCCCCTCCCTTCCGTTTGACTCCAGCCTGATCCAGTCTGTTTTGATACTTACATTAATGAACACGCATAAACCAGGAATTGCATCAGTCCTTTCATTCCACTCTTATTCCATAAGGCCTTGCAATGGAAGACTCACAAAATATGTTGATGCAACAGAGTGACTAAGGGTTTCCTCCCTCTTCTTTTTGCCTCCACTTTCTCTTGTCTCACAGGTCTGCCCATCTGCTTCCTCCTGCGGTGAGTAACGCCAGCAGCCTCTGCTCGCTTTGAGACATTTAGAGTCTGAATCGTTCTTTTAATTTAAGGTACCCCAGAGTTCATGGCCCCCGAGATGTATGAGGAGAAATATGATGAATCCGTTGATGTATATGCTTTTGGGATGTGTATGCTAGAGATGGCTACGTCTGAGTATCCTTATTCTGAGTGCCAAAATGCTGCACAGATCTACCGTCGAGTGACCAGTGTAAGTCCCTCCCCACTACTGATTCTGAAGCTACTACTATTAGCAGTAAAGGAGTACAGCTGGGTAGCATGGTATTGTGCAAGTGTGTGTGGAAAAAGAGAAGCTGACAAGAAGTTTTTAGGGGATGGGTGGAAAGGTATAGGATGGCTCAACTTGCCAGTCAGAAGCCTGTAAAATATGTGAATGGAAACAAATGCATGTGTTCATACTTTTCCTTCAGTATATAAGAAGGTATTGCATAGGGTTTAAAAAAAAAAAAAAACAACAAACAAAATGCAAAACCAAGCAACAAAACACATCAGAATAATAACAGATTGTTTTATAAGCCACTGGGGTGTTGGTGGAAGTATTTTAGTCTTGAAGATTAGCTGGTAACTTTGTTCTCTCAAATGGAGCTGGATAACAAATTCAGAGTATTTTGGCTTAGCTGCCTGCCAAGGCAAATCATAAATTATTACCTACAGTGAATGTAATAGTTTACTGAATTCCAAATGGCCCTTAGCTACTGTGTGTCAGGTGCACTTCTTATCATTATGCAGTGGAAGTACTTGATAAATGGCAGCAAGGTATTCTACCCTGAAAAGTGCTGGTAATAGAAGTGGTGATGGTGGAGGCATTGTGAGTGGAACCAAATAAGGCTGAGAAGGCAAGCAAGAGATTTGAGTTTGGAGATTTGAGTTTGCCCATCTGACTAGACTAAGTGGAACCTACAGACCTTGAATGTAGGCAGCAGAACTGTAGTGCTAGAAATGTTCAGAATGATTGTGGCTAGATTTACTTTGTGATCTCTAAAACAGTGTTGTGAAGACTATACCAGTGCAGTAAAACAAATTGCAGATGTTCAACCCTATGATCTAAGCATTCTGAAAGAATAGAGGGGTGGCCACAGGGGGAAGTAAAAACTTGCACTGGATTTCTCAGAATACCTGTGCTGATGTGCAAAGAGCGAAAAGAAAACTTACCTATTTCTCCGATCTGTAGACAAATTAATTTCTGTTAATCTCTTTGTGCATATTATCGTGGAGAAGTTGAGGATTTAATAAATGACTTAGCTTTGGAAAAATAAATTTCTCTCTTATTCCTGATGCCTCACACTATAAAAGGAAGATATAATTATTGACTTACAGATGTGGAAGGGTCTTCATGTCAGAAGTAATGAATTCTGAAGGAAGGCTTGGTGAAATAAAAGACTATCCTTTGTTTGAAGGGGAATGTTGAAGAGGCACAGAAGGAGGAAGAAAGATGGGATAAATGGCTATTTTGGGTTTTTTGAACAGATGTTAGAGTAAGTTACATATACACAGTCATTTTTTTTTCTTTTTGCATGTTGGTGGACTTACCTGTAATTTTCTAAATAGAGGAAAAACAAGGGTAAACTCTAGCCTTTACTCTGGTTACAGCATAATCTGATCTGCAAGCTGTTTGGATCAGTGAAAGAAAACTTAAGTATCCTACCAAAACAGTCTTAGTGATACCTTTTGGTATGCTTATGTATGTGTCTTGGCCAGAGCCAAAGAAGCATAATTTGGATGGGTAGTTTTTCTCAGGACAGACACCTGATGTAACTGCCCTGCCCATTCCTTAAAAAGTGCTAGGAACAGGGCTGTAGTATGAATTAGCTTTTGAGACAGTCTCAGTCTTGGAAATCCCCAGGTCTTAAAGAGCTGTCTTTTCCCTGGTCTGTGAAGTACTTAGGAAAGCCTTGTAGGGGCTTGTAGCAGATGAACTTATCTAGGGGCTTAGGAAGGTTCAACTTACCACTTGTTTATTGTGCTTGATGCTTCTTTCTCCCCGTTGTTTTTTGCTGTTGAACTTCTAAGTGGATGAGAAGCACTGGTAATTTTTTGGTTTGTCCAACACCACCTTCTACTCTGCTGCTGATGGTTCACAGATTGAACTTAGTTGTTGGAACTTTTTTTCTGCTGTTTCATCTACTGCTTGAGAGCTCTAAAATGTACTTTGATGTGAAATCAAGGAAATCTTGTTTTCTTTCAGAAGGAGCAGAGGACAGGAGGGTAAATAAAATGAAATTTACATTTATTTGCTTCTAGGCAGAGAATGAAAGGCTGTGTGCTTCAGTATATTTGGGTTTATTTCATTGTAATTGCAAAGCAGGTTTTTTAACTAACAAAACCCCCAACCAAAACAACCACAAACAAAACTTGAATAACTTTCAAGGAAGGCTTTCAATGAAGAAAAGATAGTATTATCTGGAAATAAAGCACAAACCTGTTTTAATGGAGAACTCGGTATCTCTTCTATAATGTGGAAAGCAGAACCATGTTATGAAAGTGAAATAAAATACTCTTTGTATTTTTACCTCTCTGAATGCTCTGTGAACCAATGTGATAGAGCTGTATGGTTTTCTGCCCTTGTCCTTTGCTTCTTGTTAAAGAAAATAAGATATTCATTTATTTCAAAGGAGACTTCAGAAGTTCAGACAGTATTTGCAGTTGTGGGTGAGGAGTGAACCAGTTGAAAAATTCAGTACTTAAAAGGACAGTGCATGAACCATCAAAAGCACAGCAGAGTCAAAAAGCTTCCTGTGTAGGTGACTCCAACAGTACTTACCAACACATTTCCTTCTAATGTATGTTAGAAGGCGAACGGGGTTTATGGAAGATGTACAACACTTCTGTTTCAACTTCTTGGTATGCTACTTTCCTAGGCATGTTTAGGAATATTTTGAGGTAGCAGCTGTAGTCCTGCTGTGTCTTAAATGAAAGGATTATTTTATCTAGATGCATACACAGAGACCAGAAGGACAATAATACTGGTCTGCTATTGACAGTCATGAAAGATCATGCTGTGAGCGAGCTTAAAAACCACTGAAACCCTAAAGGCAGTAAGATCAAAATGTGCGGCCATTCAGTGCGGGCGATACATTTTTGAATTAGTTTCCCTCATCCCTTTTGCAATAACTATTAGAGTTGCCCCATTAGCTTAAATCCATGCTATGGCTTAGGACAGAAGCCTTTAAAAGGTGTCTTAATGCACAGGGTGTTCTCTCAGGACTGGTCTTGGTATTACCAGCTAACATTTTCTCCCATTTTGGCTGTGCATTGGTCTCTCTTAGGTTGGCCTTCGCCTGCCCTATGTTTTGACCTTAAACCTTTTGTGATAAGGATTGCTTTAGCTGATGCCCTAATGCTGCAGCGCTGGGTTGGGGCATTTGCCAGAATTGCTCAGAGTACTCTGTTATGTGTACTACTTCTTCAGTTTAGGGTCTTCCCTCATGGTTGGAAGCAGTTTTCTGATTAAATAATACAGTTAGGTGAGCAAAGATGTAGATATCTGATCTAAAGGCTGAATTTCCTCCTAGAGGTGAGACATTTTTTGTCCCAGGCAGTTATCGTTGCTTCACATCTTGGATAATAACACGGCTGCATGAGTCTGCTGTTTGCAAGATGCTTGTCTACATTATCTACATTACAACTAAACATCTCACTGGGAAGTTCCGTTTTTTCTTAAAGCAGTGCTGGGGTAAAGTTCCCAAATTTTCTCAGGTCCAAAAAATAGAAGTGCAATTAAATTGGTTTTCTGGCTCACTTCAACTAGAAGAATGCTTCTTTCAGTAGAATAATCTGGGAAAATGTCTGACAAAAACCCATCTAGAATTTGTAGGGCTCAAGGTGTTATGCTGAACTTTGTTTTACAGTTTTGGTGAGGAAGTCGGCAGGAGTTTCACACAGAGTATTGACCTCTGTTTGTACTTGCATCCTCTAGCATACTCAGTCCAGACCCTTCCACTAGCAGTTTCTTCAGCAAGGAAAATGCGATCTGCATGTCTTGTCACTCAAGCATAAAGGAACCTAGCCTTCCACTTTGTTTTCTTTAAATCATAATGTTGCAATTTTGTCTCAAACCCCCATTTTCTTCATTGAGGCTATCCTCCGCTGTTCTTTGGAAATGGTTCAGAATAAATAAGTAGTTAGTATTTAAAGAAATTGCAGCTCCTGGGATTTTTACCCTGTTGGGGGGTGGGTGGGGAAGTCTCTGAGGCTTAAGCAGCATGTCTTTTCAGCTGGGACTGAGTGCATCCAGTGGGCACTTATTGCTGCCTACTTGGCCTCGGAAAAAAACATCTAAGCCTGTCATTAATTGAAAATAAGCTGCACTATTAAGGTAATCTTGCCTGTTCCTGTGATTTCTTTTTTTTTCTCCTTTGTCCTCTTACGCAGACACAACTGTCTGTGAGAGATACTACTAGATTAAGGAATGGTTCCCCCCCTTTTTCTTTTTTTTTTTTCAATTTGGCACCATAGCAAAGCAGTGCAGACAGTTCCAATACAAAATGTAATCAAGATACTTAATTCTGCTACATACTCACTTGCACAAAAAAGGAGTGTAAGCTCTTGGTAAAATTCAGAAAGGTTTCCCTGTCTGAATTCATTCCTCTCTGGAGACTGGTATTCTTTTTTTGACCTGTTCTATGCATATTTCAATTAAACAATTTGTCACAGGAGATATTTGAAGTGGGCTACGTGTGCATTTAAGTGAAAACATATATTTATAGAACAGACATCTGAAGTATGATTTCTTAATTTAGTCTGTTTGTGAAGCAATGCAGTGAAGGCATAACTAACTGCAGTAGCTTCAGCTGTTTTGTCTCAGCCTCAGGTTAGATGGATGTAACCCATGCAGTTGCTTCAAAAGCTAGCTTGGTTTTTTTCTTGCTCATGTTGCACTTACCACTCACAGATGTAGTATAGACCTTAATTACTTCTACACTGTATTTCCCTCAAGCTTTCTTTTTGCAGCACAGATTATTTTTATGAGCATGTAAAGGTACTGATTACTCAGTCTCTAATACTTGGATGTCCCAAGTCTTAAATTTTCTAGGTGATTGACTAGTAAAAGACAATTAATGAGTTTATTACGCAAATTTGTCTCATTCTTGCATATCTACCACTAACATAAAAATCCAAACATTTTCCTTGCAAAGTTAAGACCACCCTCAGTTTCAAATGTACTAAGCAGCTGAGTATGATCAGAAAACTGCCTTTTCTCTTTTGCCCCCTCCCATTATATAAACTTACCTTTTAAGTTCTCCTGATGGACTTGTGCTCTATACTTAATTTTCTCCACGCTCACTTTGACAAAGTGAAGTTTTGCGCTTGTCCGTGCTTTCACTGAAAGTCCATCTCTTCTCTGTAAACAAATGTCCACCTTCTGAACTGGCCTTAAGATGAGAAGGAAATTAAAAATTTTTTTCCTGCATTTTGACTTTAAAAAAAAAGTTATTGTACTGAAATGTTGCACAGAGTGGGTACATTTTTCTTCTCTGTTCTACAGAGCTTAAAAAAAGGCCCTAGGGAACAAGGTACATAATGAGTAACCTGACCAGGCTGTGTCTAACTGGTTTAGAAATCCTTAATTTCCCTAACTGGTGGGAACTGAAGCTTACTGGTTTTAGTGAAGGTCATTCTCTTGGCTGGAAACAAGTCAGTTACAAAGTGCTACAGTTTGATCAATTGAGTGAAATTAATCTCTTCTTTCACGTCTTAAAAGTTAGGCATCATAATTGTCTAGACTAGTCAACTACTTCATTTTCACCAGAAGTGCAATGGGCAAAGTATCCCAGCTCTTTTTTAATTATTCTTCCTGAGGGGTCCTATGCAGCAAAAATAAATCTTTAACCCTTAAACTTATGATCAATTTTACTTGCAGTGTTAATGAATGTTGATTAATGTCCTCTTGCTTTCTGGAAGCAATGTGTGACTTTTTTTAGGCATACACAAACCTCTGTTTCTTTACTTTGAATAACTTGGTTTCCTGGCCTGGTTCTGATAGATACAGACACACCCCTCCTATGAAGCTTTAAAGTGGTAAAAGCATTGGGAAAAAATCAATGGAAAAGTAGGGGGAGGTAACCCTCAAACAGAGCAAGTAATCCTTTGTTAAAGTAAATACTGAAAGGCCATGAACATTCAACCAAGCACAGGAAATAGATTAATTGTAAGAAAGGGCAAACTCTTGTAATTGTATTGTTGAAAGACGAAACTTAAGGTACTTAAGTATCAAATGGAAAAAAAAAATTGCACATCAGATGCAATTCCTCTGCATCACACTGAATGGACTAAAGAATACTTAAGCTTCTATCATGTGCATCTTGTAGCTGTTCAACTCAGTTGTGAGCGTTTTGCTGGAATATCTTTAAGAGTGAAGCATCTTCCTGGGTGGAGGTTCAGTCACTGACTCATGAATTCAAGAATATATATATATATATAGACTTAAAAATGGAAGATGGGAATTCAAGGTTTTGAAGCATTAATATCTTAAGAAGCTTTATGTATTAAATTAGAAGTCCTGTTTAAGAAATGACATTGATCTAAGTAAGGAAAAGCAGGGATCAGCTTACACGCTGAGATAAAATATGCTATATGTTTTGCACAGCCAGGGCAGATGATATCTGAAGTTGGAAGGAAAAAGGCTCCTTCAACTAAAATGCTCCTTCAACTAAATGCTCCATTCAACTAAAAGGCTCCTTTCTAAAAGTAGCTCACTTTTACAAGCTGATCTTAGAGGCATTTGTACTATTTAGCATCAAAAGCTTCTAGATCACAGGTAAAACTGTTTTGTCAATATTGGTGTTGTAAAACAGACTTGTTTTGAAGTAAAAGGAGGTATTTCTTATTTATCTTGTTCACTGCTGAGCCTGGAATGTGTCTCTTAGCAATTTTGAATTGGATCTGATTTTAAAATGACCAGGAGGGGCGTGAGTTTCAGTTGAGTTGCATAAAATAAAAATCTAACGTATTTTTAAAATCTGAAATTGTAAAATTTGCTTGTATTGCAGTTTCCAAATGTGTTTTTTAGAAACCTAAATAAGTTCAGAATACTGAGTAAACAATGCATGTTTAAAAATGTTCTTTTTCTGTTAAGGATCAGGCCTCTTAAAATTGTGATACTAAATCTGTTTTGCTCTTACATTAGCTGAGGTTAATTTAACCTAACAAGAGATGGGAAGGTGGCTCTTAGGAACAGGGAGGTGGTAAGCGTTTTTACAATGCTTGGCTTTGCAGTGTGATGAGAATCATTAATGAATCACTGAACTATTACTATGGGGAGAAGACCGATAGCTCCACGTTATTTGTCAGGATAGTGCTACCAGTAAAAAATACTGACATTAAGAATGCATGGGCTACAATTTCTTGTCCTGCCAACTGTACTGCTGTAGTTGCACAGGGGTAGGAATGGAGTAAGTCCAGGAAAGTTTCAGTCTTGTGGAAGCTCACAGGGGTGTTGAGAAATAATGTTATTTTGAGATTATTATGTGATTCAAAGCCCAGAACTCCACCAGAATTTTATGTAAACACTTTGTAGTTACCTCCAGGTTACTCAGAGCTATTGCCAGAGTAGACGGTCATGTGGGGTATGTATGCCTGTTTGAATGCTTTTGTTTGTTCCTGTATTAGAAGAGTGGAGGTCACCAAAGTTGACTGTGATTTTGCAGGTACAGTTTATTCCCCAAAATAGAGACATACAACACGCTAAAATGGATATATAAGAAACTCTGTGCTTATTGTGCATAATGTTTCTATGCTAAAGAGAAAAAAGGCTGTTGTTCTCTGTCCAGTGTAAGTATTTAGAAGCTTCCTAACACTCAGCTTGTGACTCTGTTTTAAGGTAAACTTCTTTGAGACACATTTCTACCTTACTACCCACTACCACCATCATAAAGTTCTCTGCATAGCAGAGATACTTTTTAGGACCACCCTCTGAAACTGTTGAATCTCTTGGTACACAAATAGAAGTCCTTCACTCCTATTAGAATAGGTCATAAAATAAGAGACGATGACTTTTGGTGCATTGTTTGAATTGTGCACTATTTTTGGTGTTTGCAATGTTATCCTACGTCTTCTAGTAGGTATCTTCTTTGAAGGGCTTGTTCTAGTACCAAATATGTTTTGTGGGCCGTGTTGGATCAATCATTCTTTTAAATTCAGTTCAAAGTCCACTGGAACTAACCTGTGGCTTTTACATTACTGTTGCTGTACTTGAAATTTAAAACTGAGTACTAGGTGATGTTTTTCTGTCAGAATGGTAGCTGATTAAAGCAGAGAATGCAACTAATATAATACGATTTTTCAAAGATGTATTTTCCATACTGAAAATAGAAGAAAGACACTTTTAGTATTGTGTCACTGTGGCATTTCTAAATTTATAGCACTGAAGTGTGTGTCTAGGCATGTTGTATTTTTTTGAAAGCCATTTCTAAGTCCCAGTAAAGCAAAGGGTCATCCAACTAGCTCAAGATGTTCACGACTGCATATTCTTGTTTGGATGATAAAGGCAGCATCCCTGCTTCCAGGTGTGACGTTAAAAAACTGTGCATGATAGATTAAACTAATCTTACCTTTACACTCTTGTGCAAAACTGAAAAGTTAGTACCCGGTCTACTTGTCCAATCAGACTTTACTGTTGTTTCAGAAGAACTTCTATCCTCATACTGTGTGTGTCTAAACAAGGCCCATTTCACTGTTATATGCACCAATATCCTAATTGCTTGCCAGCTATACACTAAGGAACTGTGTCCTGTCTTGTAGTTATAAAATCTCCTGTTCTAGAAATTGAGTAATTTCTTCTATTCATTAGAATTGCTGCAGTAACCGTAGATGCAGTGATTAATTCATCTACTTTTTAACTAAAACCATCTGCTTAGCTAGTCAGAAGGGCTTCAGATCCTTAGGACTTTTGAAATAGGTTGATATTTTTATTTACCTGCAAGTGCTGAAGTACAATAGACTTTCATGTCTAAAGTAAACACTTAAAATGCCTTGTGTGCTGGGCTAGATAATTAGGCAGTGGGATAGTTGTAAGGCATGGTGTATACTCAGCAGTAGTGCATAGTATAAGTTGCACTTCAGTATTATCACAAATACAGTGTTTTTTTACTTTGTTACAGCCTTTTACTTGAGAGTGCTGGAAAGGGTTGCCGCCAACAATTTCTAGGAACAGTTATGACTAGTTCTTGTTCAAACTTAACTGTGTGGAAACAAAGCAACAGAGAACTGTAGCCTACTGTGTTGGTCTTGTAAGGTTTTTAATGCTGTAAATTCTTTAATAAGTAAAAATACAGTATGGTAACACTGAAGAAGTTGGCTAAGCAGGCAATGTAGTGTCCTGTGGCTCCTGGGCTTGGATATCATTTGTAGAATACAGATGTGGAACTGATAGCGAGCAGTGATAGCTAGTCAAATGAGTAATCTGTTTTATTCTTTTCACCAAAGATTATCTCATACAAATGACTAGGTGCTTCTTTTAAGCAGCCTCACAAACAAGGAATAAGCAGTTAGTATGGGTGTGTCAATCAAAATACAAATATACTTCATGTGTAACAACTTCAATCATGTATGTTTGGGAAATTTTTTTTTTACTGTTGTGACTGGCCTCTTGTTTTTTATTAATGTCTCAGAAATTGTTTCAGAGTAGGTGGTAAATTGAGTAGTAAAAGAGTTTCTAAATTGTGATCAGCTTGCAGCAAGCCGGCCTGTATAAATACTATAGTGCCTCTATTGTCTTTACAATGTGTTTGTGAAGTCTAGGCGTACATACTTATCTGTTGCAAGTCATGAAGACAGCTAGTCTGGAGAAATTTAAGAAACATGGGACTTGGATTACTTACACACCTGCATTGCACAGGGTGAAGACCAACTGGTTAAGCTGTTTCAGTGACATAGACCTCTCAAATAGCGGAGTTATGAATCTTGATCTGGATGATGGTAGATCAGTCGAGCTGAAAATGTGCAATTGTTTTTGATCAGAAGAGAACTAGGCCTGTCCTAGTCTAAATAGTGCCTCATGAGCTAACTAGCTTATTAGAAGCTTTCATCTGTTCCTACTGCTTATATTGCAATAATGCTATTTACTCTGTTGGAATACTGATCTGGTGCAGAGCTTATTCTGCAGGATCTACTGATTTAATTCTTGGCAGAATTATCAATTGTCCAGAATTAATTGCTATGAAAATACTGAAATCAGAGAAGGTAAATTTTCACTTCTGTTAAATGTGTTCCATTGTTTTAAATTTTTTCCCCTGCAGTCTTAATTACTCTACCTTGCTTTTTAACAAGAACAATAGAATCCATCTTCTGTAGGCAGCTCATATCTCTTTTAAGCTGAAGCCTTCCTTTTCACAATAGGTATTTGATTGGAATGGGATGAGAACTATCAAATAGTTATAAGTATACCTTGTGTGAAACGGGGAGAGAACCAAGTCTGAAAGATTGTTTCTAGAACAGACAACAGGATTAAGATGAAGGATTAGAGGAAAAGGTGGTGAAATGGTTAAACATGTTGGTTTGAGGGCTGGGTAAGTAACTAATAGCAGGTGGTGAAATTTAGAAGATCATGGGGTAAACCAATTTAAATGCCATATATACCATTGCCTGGGGGCTTCTTTGAGACTGTGGGGAAGGAGTAGGATCATTGGCTTGTTTTCCACTGGAATCATATGCTCTGTCTGAATTCCTGGAATTAATGGTTTGTGGCAGCCTGGGACTGGCTCAAACTAGAATGGTAACAACTTAGCAAAAAGAAAATATAGAGACTTTAATTACTTTGTTTGTGTGATTTGACTTTGCTACTGATTCTATTAGCCTCTGCAACATGAGAACATTTTGTTTGAGATTAATCAGTTACAGTAGAATTCCTTTCAAGCTCTGTAGTTATAGCACCTTTGAAAAGAGCCAAGCAAGAATTGTGGTTAGTCTGGGACAGGTAGACTCTGTGTTTGTTAAAAGCTGTAATATTTAATGTTCTTTGCAGGTCATGCAGTGTACCCCAGAAAAGTGTAGCCTTAATTAGGTATGCAAAATATTTGATTATTATCCCAATGAAGTAGATTGACTTCAGAGTGCCTGTTTGGTTTGAGTGGAACTGTAACAAAAAAATTTATAACCAATGGGAAGCAAAATTCCAACATGCTTTATTCATGATACCAGCAAGCACTGTTAAAATGGAGATGGTAATCAACAGCTTTAGCAGTTGATTTTTGGGGGGGTTATAAAATGTCTAGCTAAGCAGTTGGAAGGCCAATCAACATAGCAGGATCTTTAATGATCCTTTTTCCCTTGACCCTTCTAAAGTTTCACAGCAGCTGGCGGAGAGAGTTTCTAAAATGCTCAGTGAAGGATCAAAAAGTGTTGCATTTGCAACATTGATGTATGGTATAACAGCAACACTGGTATAATTGTGCTATACTTGAGGAACTAAGTATGCTATTTTGGGGTGAAAAGTGGTCTTGGTAATCTGAAATTGAATTTTATCACAGTTTATTATTACTAGATGGTAAAAATCCATTTACACTTCACACTTCAAAATGGTGCATGTGATCTTTCTTAGCATTGCTGCTTGTGTCCTTCCAAAAAAAACCCCAAAAGCCCTGAAGCTGTGGACAACTCATTTTATTAGTAAACAAGTTTTACAATGGCTGTTTGAAACTAGATAGCAAGAAAAAAAAAAAAAGATGTCAGACTTCAGGTTTAGGTTTGGACTCTAGCAAGAGGTATTAGAAGATAGAACTCTCTGTGGATTATTTGTGCGCATGTGCTGTAGAACAAGCAACAGTGTGCTTTCTAACTTTGTCCAGTAGTTTGAAAATCACCCTGAAATCCCTGTTCCCTTACATTAAGCACCCAGTAAAAGGAAAGCAGATGATGTTGCAGAAAGCAATTGTGAGGAAGGAAGGTGGTGGAATATATTATATTATCCTAGTGCTGACTTTTGTTTTGTTAGGATTAAATTGTAGTCAGCTGTATATATACTTCTGTAGCTTCACAGAAAGAAGAGGAGAAAGAGCAGCTGCCTTCATCCCCCCTGTACAAAACTAGTGTCAGCAACCCTGAGTCAGAACAATGTGCTGACCAACCTGTTCCCCTCTGTTTAACAGTGTTCTTCTGCACCAGCAGGAATGAACTGGGTGATGATCCTACATGCAGCCTTAAACTATTGCAGAAAACCTGGGTGGAGAATAGGCAGAGCAGTG